>CM046955.1:152090983-153299146 GCA_025698515.1 Gossypium sturtianum | reverse complement strand
GGTCGTTATAAGGTTTTTGGCGAGGGGTTGTGTGATGGGGTATAATAAATAAATAGTATTATATGTTTGAATTTTGTAAAAATTATGTGTCTAGTTGATTTTAATATATATAATATGATTTATATATTTAAAGTAAATTTTACAAATAATTTTATTAATTATTTAAAAATATTTAAATTTTATATATTATAATATTAATGGATTAAAATGTTATTTAAAATAATTTTTTTTATTTTGATACAATTTCAAATAAATTATTTTATTAATTTCTTTTTTAATGTCAATACTAAATATTTGACAAAAAAAATTACAAAATATTTTTCAACCACAGTAATAATTTTAATGTAGCCGCGAGTCCAATAAATAAATAGATTAGTGAGAACTATAAATGGAAGAACCTAAATTCTTAATGTCCATTGCATAAAATACATAGGTAAAATGGATTTAAATTTCATTCTAATTGCAATAAGCATTTTCGAGTTAAAATTATTTTGAAGTGTTTATTGTTAATAGTAGTGATTAATGATTAATCCTTTTATCTAAACGAATGATGATTAAATAGGTTTTATTCCTATAAACGGGGATTGAATCCCGTCCTCGTATTGTTTTTAATTTGATATCTTACGTATATAATAAAGCAAAGTTTAGGTGGAAAGTATGAAGGTTTCAGTTTTGGTGGAGTTTTAAGCATTACCAATGAAGTTCTAACAAATAAATAAATTTAATTTTTCTCAACTGAAATTTATTGGGTACAATAAAGTTTAACTCGTGTAAAAAAAAATCTTTTAAGTTTATTTTTAAATGTAATTATAAAAAAAAGTTAAAATAAAAATATTAAAATATTATATGAACCGGTATGAGTTAGTACGAATTTGTATAGATCAAAATAGATTGAAATACACTAGTATTAATGGTATTGATTGAAATTTGTACTAAAACAAAAATTTAAATTTATTGTTCTGATATACTATCGAAACTGGTGATACTTACACGGAATTAACTTCTCAAATTACCCCTTAATAAAATGGAGCCATTGTACTTTTAAACTTCCAATAATTAATAATTTAATTTAAGTTCATTTTAGCTATTAGTTAAATGAAATATTTGCAATTTTTAGAATTAATAATTCAGTTTAAACCATCTTTATACCAAAATTTTAACTTTAATCCTTGTAATTTTTTTTTTATAATTTTAACTTTGACTTCTTAATATAAAATTTTGTATTAAGGGCCAAAGTTACTCCATTGGTTCATCTTCTTCGTGGAAGGTTAAAATACCCTAAGGTCTAAACCTATCTAGCAACGTTTCAAGGTTTCTATATAAATAAATGGCATAAATAGAGGGTTAAAATGGGCTGCAGATGACGGTTGTATAGAGTTAAAAAAAGGTGGGGTAGCAGCAGCACCTAGGCGGATCTTCCAACGATGTAGAAACCTATATCCAAACAAAGAAGAAGGGTGTTTAGATCATCTATGGGTAAACTCCAAGGGAACAAAATTTGGTATATGAAATGCCATGGAAGGGACAAAGAGGAAGTTACAGGGTTCAAAATATTACTAGTACAAACGGCAACATCAAATAAGGCTCCAAACCATGCTTGAATCGAGGACCGCATAGAGCGATTTCACTCCTAAGATATTTCATGTGTTGGGTGTGGTTGGACTTGGATCCTTCTGGGCCATGTATGTACCCATGCTGACATAATGACAAAAGCGAAAAGTATGGTTGCTAATTGTTTAATGACGATTCCTTTATTCTCAGCTCTTTTGACGATGCTTCCAAGGAGACCTGAAGTTTCCTCCACATGCTTTGCTTTCAACTACATTAAATACACCAGCTCTTTGGGAACGTGTTGAGTGGCTTTTGGGTTTTACTACTTTACTAGAAAATAGTATACCCGAAATCTGCTTTTGACCAAACAGGAGTATATAATTAAACAAGAGTAACCATTAAAAAGATATTTGGAGTTGAAATTTTTACAATATTTTAAAATTTTGTATGACGCAATTATTAATCGTAACAGAGTGGTACACGTGGGTTCTCAATAAAAAAAGTTTAAAATCAACAGCCTGATGAGTAAAAAGAATTCACCATGTTCTATAAATTAATGCATCCGTCAGTATGGTCCTGTACTATGGTGTAGGTACAATGTCAAAATTTAATAGGTTCACACAATATAAAAGCTATTAATGCAGTGTTGGGTTAGGATGTATTAGTAATTTTAATTTCGTAGTCTTGTGCAACGGAGATAAGTATTGTTGTTAATATAGGAAGGTGTGAGTTTGAGTGTGTTGAAATATATTATTTTCTTATTTATGAGTTGAAAAGGGATTATAAATAGTTTTAGATATTATATCAAAGATCGATAACATATTGTATATACATCCCATATGATATTGACCATCATGTTACTTTCATGACATGGTAAATGTGATCAATGTGCAGTTGCAGTATAAGAAAAATCCATTGAATGAAATTCCCAATTTTTTTTAAAGAAAAAGTTAAATTAGAACGGTAGTTGTGAATGGTAACTTGGGGGTGACGTTAGTGACTAGGAAAGGTGCTAAGAAAATAAGAAATAGACGGGCCGTGCATCAAGAACCCGCCAACGCCCAGTCCTTGGAGAAATGGGACACTCCAAATGGCAAACGCTTTGGCAGTTGAAAGGGAACTTTATTTTGGGCTCACACCAACCATTCCTCATCTGCTTCTGTTGGTTTCGTGTAGGAAATTGCCAGGATGGCTTTTCCTCTATTGTACTAAAAAAACCGCTTCTTTTGCGCTTAACAAACTTCATTCATTCATTCACTCACCTACTCTTTCTTTTCATTTTTTTTTCTCTCAAAGAAGCAAGCAAAAATTTTAGGAGCACAACTCCCCCAGTTTCGCTGTTCAGTGACAATGGCGATTGTGAAGATGGTGATGGCTGTGGTTATCATGGCAGCGACCCTCGGAGGGAAATTGGGTGCAGCACAAGTACACCATGTGGTCGGAGGTGACCGTGGGTGGGACCTATCCTCTGACATTGCATCTTGGTCCTCCGGTAGGAGCTTCAGGGTTGGAGACAAAATCTGTAAGCTTTTACTTTACTCTTTCTTTATAAACTAGCTTGCCATAGAGAAACACGTACAAGCCCCTTTCAACTTCGATGATAAATTGATTGTTTTGTTGAATGAGTAAAAAGAAAAACACTAATACAGTAATCTACCATTGTTCAATTTTGTTGCCTTTAGTGTGTAAAAAGGAAAATCAAAGCATCATAAACCCTAGCATTAATTATTCGTATCGAACTATGAACTCTTATTGTAAAATCGGGTTACAAAAACATTGAGTAAAATAGAAATATGTTCTCCTATAACCCATCAAAACCCAAACACTCTTAAACTTAATCTATACTAAGATCCCACATATGTTACTTGAATATATATATATATATATATATGTGTGAAAGGATCGAGCTGTAAAGCTGGTGAGATCCATGATTTTAATCGGCACTGTTCTCTTTTTTCTCTAATTTATTTTCATTCTTTTTTTTCTACGATCTTTTTTACACTGATGCACAGGGTTCGCCTACGCCGCAGCACAGGAGAGCATTGCTGAGGTGAATAGCCCGGAAGAATATGAGTCGTGCGATGTGAGCAACCCCATAAGAATGTACACGGACGGCATAGATGGCATCCCACTAGATGGGGAAGGGATCCGTTATTTCGTAAGCGGCAAGGAAGAGAGCTGCAAGAACGGTCTAAAGCTACACGTGGAGGTGATGCCTTTTGGGAACCCCGAGCCCGAAAAGCCCAGAGTTGCAGTGGCTGCTGCGGCGCCCACCATTCCTTCTGGATCAGCCCGGCTTTACGGAAGCTCGGTGTTATTATTGGTTGGGTTATGGCTTTGCTATATGGCTATTTAATTGTACCAGTTATGACCTCTCTGCACTCTTTTTCCTCTTTTGACTTTTAAAGCCTAGTGTTCTTACCTTCTGCTTTATATTGTTGTATGAGAATCTACTTTAAGTTTTAAATTATGTGTATCCCTTGATATCTTCAAGAATTGGCCTTGAAGGACCATAATATTAGATTATGAAAATGTTGCTTCAGTGGTAGAGCCCTTAAATTTTCGGACGAAAAATGTTCAAACAATTAAAACATAAACATAGCTGAAAAGTAGAGGTGTGCATGGGCCGGACCCGGTCGGGCTCAACTAAAAAAATTAAACATGTTTGCTAGGCCCGGGCCTGGTTCAGCCCGAAAAATGTTCTTAAAATTTTACCCAAGCCCAACCCGGCCCGTCTATATTAATTTTTATATTATTATTTTTATATAATTTTAAAATATATATAATATATCAAAAATACTAACAACATCAAAATAAATATTTCCGAACAAATTGAAAATAAATTTTAAAAAAATATGTATGCTTAAATAACATTAAGATAGATGCAAGTTAACAAGCAAATGCCTCTAAAATAATAACAAAATTAACAAATGTCTTTAAAATAATAACAAAATTAACAATAAAATAAGTTTTATTCAATATCCAAATAATAACAACAAAATAGTGGCAACATAATAGTAAAATGGTAGCAAAATAAGGAGAAAACAATAAGAAAATAATATTTAAAAATATATTTTTTTGTCATTTAGTGAATTCGGGTAAAAAATGCCTTACTTGATGGCCGACTCTTTTTTTAAACGGGCCTTTTTTTTGTCCAAGCCTATTTTTCAAGCCTATATTTTTACCCAAACCCTCTCACATTTCGGGATGACCTTCGGGCCAGGTCGGGTGGCCCGACCCATGAACAGGTCTACTGATAAGCATAATTCCTTTAAAAATATAAATTTTAAATTTTAAATTGATAATTTGAATATTAAAATTTGTGCTCCGCTCATGTTATTCGGGTTTAATGTTTTTATTTCAACTTTATTCGAAAAAAATAATTAAAGAGTTAATATTTAATATATTGATAGTGTATTTTTTATTTTATAAATAATTCTAATATTTTTTATAAAAAATATTTTTTTAGTAATTTATTATTTTCATATAAAACATTTGCGAATCCCATGAATTATTTTTTTATCTTTTTATTACCATTTCCGGGTTATTTTTTTTTAAAATCTTTGGTCACATCCTAAGGTTATACTTGGATTTTTTAAAACCATGCTTACTGCAACAATAAATTTTAATATGTAATTATATATAAATTTTAATTTGATATAATTATATACGTGAAACTCTAATTGTGATTTAAATGTATATTTAAAATTTTAGTTTTTTGTAAAAAAAATCGATTGGACTTTATTAATGTAAAATGGATCAAACAGAATTTTGGGTCATTCAATTGAGCCCCAATCCTAAAAAGAAATAAAACAATAAAACAATGGCCCAATATGATGGCCCGAGCCTAATGAAAACTATCTAAACAAGATAAAAATCGGGAAACTCAAAAATGTCAAACGTCAAACCTAACCCCATCAAATCCGTCCAATCGATATCAGAATGGCTGGCATCCATTAGTTTTCTGAATCTCCATTTCCCCATACCAGCTATTCATTGATAGCTTTTTCAAGACTCATTCATTTCTTGCTATCTCTTTCTTCCTTGGTTTCTTTGGAATCGTCATGCAGGATCTCTCCGTCCATTTCCCTCCCTTTCCATCTAAAGGCTGATGAAAGCTTCACTTTCCAGGTACGTTTCTTCTCCCGATCTTAAGGCTTCCACTGCAAGATGATGGGCATCTCCGTTCTCTAGTCTGCTCACAAATCGATAGTAGCTTTCTTGAAAACACTGTTTAAATCTTTGAATGTCTCTGATAATCGCTCCTAGCACTGATTTATCTGTTGTTGCTGAGTTGCATTTTTTAATCACTGATTTGGAATCCCCTATTATTGTGATGGTCTGAAACCCCATTGAAATCCCCAATTTTGTAGCTTGTAACCCCGCTTGTGCCTCTACCATAAACGGTGATGAAATTGCAGAGTGGATAACTGTTTTGGAAGCTAGCCATTCGTTCATCTCCCCCCGCACCACTAAATCCGAAGCCGATTTAAAGTTTTTACTGTCAAAAGTAGCATCAAAGAAGATAGCTGTCGAAACCATTTTTTTTTTTAAAAAAGGGAAAAAACGGGGATCGACTTTAAAATAACAAATAAAGTCGCCACCGATCTTTTATTCGAGGTGTGATCGGATCACCTAGAGATGGATTATTTTAATAAAATATTTTAATTTATTAAAACAATAATTTTGGTCTACGAAATCTAAGAAAACGGGTTCGGGAGTCGGTTACGTACGAGGAAGGATTAGCACCCTCGCAACGCCTAAAATTGGTACCAAATTGATTAATTAAGGTCCTAACGTCGAGAATTTGAAAGATTTTAAAATTACGAACTTCTTTGACCCATTTGAAGATACTCGAGTTTGAATATTAAGATTCTCTGATTCCGAAGAAATAAAATGTCACATCCAGCACGTTAGGATGCAACAATTCAAGTCTTCGAATTCTAGGTCATCCTAAGATTCTCAAAACCTATGCATTGAGATTTTAAAAGGGTATTTCATTATTTGGGATCAAACAGAAAATCGAAACCCAGCACGTTAGGGCACGATCTCTCGAATTTCCAAACACGAAATATTGCCTTGTTTTTAATTTAAGAAAATATGGATGAAATTTCGAAAGGATATTTAGTTATTTGGTCAAACGAAAAATCGAAACCCAGCATGTTAGGGCACGATTTCTCGGATTTCCAAACACGAAACATTGCCTTATTTTTAAAGCTAAGAAAACGCGAATGAAATCTTAAAAGGATATTCGGTTATTTGGTCAAACGAAAAACCGAAACCCAGCACGTTAGGGCACGATCTCTCGAATTTCCCAAACACGAAACATTGCCTTATTTTAAAAAATTTTACTAAGCAATTATAAAATGAACTCAAAATGCATTTGTTTAACTTATTATAATGAAACGACTAATATCAATTAAAACGTTAAGGTTTGAATCTCAATGCGATGAAAAAAAACAAAAACAAAACTACAAACATTGAATAATATACATGGATAAAATGTTACACTAATGAATAATCATAATATGAAATTTGAAGGGAATGAATTTGGGTTCATACGATAGTAAGCAAATTAATATGACTAATATACAGCAAACAAATAAGCAAATAATATGCGTCAATTTAAATAATTCACATGTAATAATAGAGAACTTGATATAAAATAATGTACATATATATAAATAATGATGACATGTGAAAGTGTTTGGGATAAATATAATTTAAAATAAGATCTTTCAAAAAAAGACAATTAGGTATATTTATATATAGATTAACAATAAAATATACATAGATAAATTTAAAAGAAAATACATACATAAAATAATATAAAATTAATAATAAATATAAAATAAGATGATTTTAATATGAACCTTATATATATACATTTATACAAAATAATATATATAAGAGTATAATTATTTGTACAAATTATTAAAACACAACAACACATAAAAGAAAATTTTAAAATCAAATATTTATGTAATAAATAGAAATATACAAATGAAAATAAAACAAATTAAGACATTGTAAAATCAATTTACAAATAATTTTATTAAAATAGCTTCTAAAAAGTAAATAATAAATTTAATATCATAAAGGTAGCAAAGATTATAAACTAAAACATACTTAATTGAAATAAGAATAAAATTAACAGGCTATATTATAAAAAATAATTTTAAACAGATTTAAGGACTAAGTTAAAATGCGCTTAAATTACAGAGGCCAATTAAAGATAAATAAAAAGTCTAATCAAAAGACAGCACAACACAGAGGGACTAATTGCGTAAATATCCCATCACTGCGAAAACACGCGGATCCCATGGGTGCTGGATCGGGTCAAGTCGGGGCAGCTTGTACGGCGTCGTTTTGAGGCCACTTAATCAGGCTTCAAACGACGCCGTTTTGCATAATCTTAAAAGGCTAATAAAACCTGAAAAACAAATAGAAAATCGGCCTTCTGTTCCCCTCTTCTCCTTTGAAATCAAAACCCTAGCCGCTTTAGAAAAACACAAATTGAACCTCTCCCTCTGCCGATTCAGATGTCTGCGCCACTCGACCACTATTTCACCATCGTAATCGGTGTATGGTGGTGCATAGTGACGCCCTATCACCCTCGTTTAGAACACCCAAGGTGTCACCTACTTTCTGCTCAAGATCCCCATTCAAACTTCGATTTTGACGAAGCGAATAGGGATCCGACGACGGCCTTAACAGATAAGTGCTTCCCTTTTTTTTTTCGCATGCAATGAGAACTTAAATGGAAACAGAAAAGCACAAAAATAAAAACTCAATTAATCTGCTGATTACCTTTCAATTTCTCTGCTTTTGATTTTTTTTGTATTTGTATTGCGTATGTGTGCGTAAAAAATGGTGAACCCCCCATACAATGGTTTATTTTCGTCGCTTTTAAAGCCGAAATCGGAAAATTTATAAAAAAAAAAAACATGAGAATACAACTGTTTTCTTTTTCTTTGTTTTTTCTTTGCTGTCGCTTTTTCATTCTTGCAGGTACGGAGGGCGAACGTGGCGTACGAAGTTTTGCTGGCGGTACGGAGGCTGTAGAGGCGTGCGTGGAGGCGTGCGGGGTGCGCGTGGAGGCACGCGCGATGGGAGCTATTGCGGTGCTAGAACCCTCTGAAAGCTCTCCTAGGGTTTCTGTTGAAGCTCTTTGGTTTTGGGCTAGGGTCTGGTTTTGGGTTAGGTTTAGTGTTAGTATTTGGGTTTAGTTTGGGTAATGGATTTGGGCTGTAATGGACATTTAATTAATTGGTTTTTTTAATTATTATTGTTTCTGTTTGGTTAATGTTGGGTCCGGGCATAAATTGGGTATTACAGCTGCCCCTCTTTGCTCATTGTCGTGTAACGAGAATGGAACAAAGACCTTAAAAGGGCCAATTTTGCCCGGTCTCGCCGAATCTTGACTTCTGTCGGTGCTTTTCTTCTTTGAGTAGCTTCATTCCATCCCACTGCATCTTCAGGGGCCCAGGAACTAGCGCTTCGATCCGCTCCAATGTAATTTTAGGGATGAGAGATTTGTAGCTTCAATCTTTTCCACTGGAACTTCGAAGTGATAGGAATTCAGAGAGAAGAGATTTGTAACTTTGATCTTCTTACTGAAACTTTTTGGAAATATAGTTTGATCCTCAATAACCTCAGAGAGAAGGGATTTGTAGCCTCCATCTACTCCATTGGGACTTCGGGGTGATAGGAATTCAGAGAGAAGAGATTTGTAACTTCGGTCTTCTTACTGAAACTTCTCGGAAATATAGTTTGATCCTCAATAACCTCAGGGAGAAAGGATTTGTAGCCTCCATCTACTCCATTGGGACTTCGGGGTGATAGGAACTCAGAGATAAGAGATTTGTAACTTCGATATTCTTGCTGAAACTTCTCGAAAATATAGTTTGATCCTCAATAACCTCAGGGAAAAGGGATTTATAGCCTCCATCTACTCCACTGGGACTTTGGGGTGATAGAAATTCGGAGAGAAAAGATTTGTAACTTCGATCTTCTTGCTGAAACTTCTCGGAAATATAGTTTGATCCTCAATAACCTCAGGGAGAAGGGATTTGTAACCTCCATCTACTCCACTGGGACTTCGGGGTGATAGGAATTCAGAGAGAAGAGATTTGTAACTTCGATCTTCTTACTGAAACTTCTCGAAAATATAGTTTGATCCTCAATAACTTCAGGGAGAAGGGGTTTGTAGCCTCCATCTACTCCACTGGGACTTCGAGGTGATAAGATTTGTATCTTCGATCCGCTTCGTTCAGGAAGGCAAGATATGCTATCCTCAATCCGCTCCACTGCAAACTTAGGGATGCCAAACTGATAGCTTAAATCTGTTCCACTACTTCTTAGGGGGATAAGATTTGCCGTTCGATCTTGGTCCACTACTGCTTAGGGTGACAAGATCTACAATTTTTGACCTATTCCACTGCTGGTCAGGGAGATAGGGCTGGTGGCTTAAATCGGTTCCACTACTGCTTAGGGAGACCAGATTTGCCGTTCGATCTTGGTCCGCTACTGCTTAGGGTGACAAGATCTACAATCTTCGACCTATTCCACTGCTGGTTAGGGAGATAGGACTGATGTCTCTGATCTGCTCCTGTAACTTCAGCATTGCCAGATCTGCTATCTTCGATCCGCTTCGCTCAGAAAGGCAAGATCTTCGAATTCACCGATGTTGCGACAACGTCCTCTATGGGACCTGTTCTGTAAAATCATTTTTGTGTTTATGCCTATGCAAAATGGTTAGGATGCAATGATTAGAATGAATCTAATGCTCCTAACGAAATGTATTATAGACGACATTTGTATGAATGCAGAATGTCATGAGAATGGTATTTTTACAAAGATTAGGATGCAATTATCGAAATGAATCAAATGCCCCTAAATAGATGTGTCTTATGGATGACATTTGTATGAATGTAGAATGTCATGAGAATGATTTCTTACAATGATTAGGATGCAATGATCGGGATGAATCAAATGCTCCTAACTAAATGTGTTTTGCATGAATACAGAATTTCATGAGAATAATCCCTTTTTAAAAGTTTAAGGTGTCATCGTTCATTGTTTATTAAGGCCTTATCACTGATGTATTATGCTGCCATCTTGTTCGGCCGGTATTCTCAATAAAAAACCTGAGAAAACAAATATCTTGCTCAACAGATTTGCCCCACTGTAACTTTAGTGTTCATCTCATTGTGACTTAGCGGTATAGGATCTGAATCTCTTCCCATCTATCCCACTGCGACCTCGAAACATAGGATTTGTTTCTTCTTCAATCCATCACATTGCTATTCAAAGGTATAAGATCTGTATTATCTTCCATCTATCCCACTATAACTCGGGGGTATAGGGCCTGTAGCTTGTTCTATCAACTGATCACTTCTCAGGTGACCCAACCAGATGTGTATGCATGATGCTCGCGTGAATGCAGAATATCAATTTTTCTCAGGAGAATGATTCCCATTTTACACTTGGGTTAATGGTGCCCATTTTTTGTCAGGATTGTATTGCTGACGCAATATCTTGTCATTTGTTCTACCACCATTTTGGCAAAAAAAAAAATTCTTAGTTTAGAGTCTTCCTTAAACTTGGTGAGTTTTAAACAATAGTTCTATTTCAAGTTCTTGTATTATTCAGAAGCTTCCAGAGTAATATGCGAAACTCTTTTTATGAAAATATTGTTAGTCCACTAACAGTTATTTCAATGCAAAATGCCTGAAAAAGATCATAACCACGGACAAGAAGGAAATTAATTAGGAGCATAGCTCGAAACAAATAAGCTAAGCAAAGATAGCAATCGCAATTAAGAAGGAAATTTATTGTGAACATATTTTGAAAAGAACAATATAATCACAAATAACAAATTTAAAATAGGTAAAATGGAAACTAGGTGCCCCAAATATCGCAGCCTGAGCTTCTCTGTTCAAACTTCTTGAGGACCATTTTAAGCTCAATATGTGTTTAGGGGATTTGGAGTACTTTGTCGATGCCTCAAGATGCAGCATACTTCTTCATTGTTAATTCAGGCATGGCAAGACTGCTGTATGCCCCCCTTTGATCAAAATTTGAGCCACCTTTTTCGGGTTTTTAACTCAAATCCCCTTTGGTCTCAAAGCGCCCTTTGCGGGTTTTCGCCTTGGCCTCTCCTTGTTCTTTCTTTTGATTGATTTTTTTTTAAAAGTGAAATACTTCTTGACTGAATTCACTGGATTGGGCATATCCCTACCATCTATTTTGGTCAATGTTTCCAAAACATACTTTTTCCTTATATAAAGTCTTTTCTAGTTTAGCCTCCATTTTTCTCTGAAATCCTTTTGTATATGAAGGATCTTCTTCAATATCAGGTCCCCCTTTGGGAATTTTCTAGGACGAACCTCTTTGTCGCAAACCCGCATCATCTGACTGTAACGGATAGTTATTAACTTTTCCTCGCAAATTTGATTGATCATATCGGGATTGGATCCATTCTGCCTCATCCAACTTCAGTTCTGATAAAACTCAGAAAAAGGAATTTCGACTTCAATGGGTGAAACCAATGAGAAATGTGTTGCCCCGATGACAGTTTTGGCCAACGTTTGATAAGCACAGAGGGTAAATAGTAACTTCTGTATGCCAATCTTTACAAGTTTTGCTCTTTTTATGATCTTTTGTTTTTCTTTTTGGTTGCTTTTCTTTGTCTCGATATGTAGCACTTTGATCTTTGAACAGATTGCATGAGCTTTTGGCATTGTGCGGTTAAATGTGATCTTTTTTACTTCTTTTTTTTGTCAGTATTCTTTCTTTCTTTTTTCTCTCTTTTTTTTTTGTTTTTTGGTCTAATGACTATCGACTTTGCAATATTGACATATGAAGCAACCTTCACCCTCTTAGTGAAGAAATTGACACCCACGAAGATGAATTGGTGCCGGCTAAATGCTCTTGACGAGATCGGCCTCATAACTTCTATGTCCCACATGTAGACAAAATGGAGGAGGCACATAAGTCATGTCTTCCTCAATTTGGCATTTGATGCAATTTCCCCTTTTTGGGTAGACCAGTAGTACCTAAACCTCATGATTAGCCTGACTATTATAGAATCATTAACATGGGTTCTTTAAACACCAATCTTAACAGTATACCCACGTTTCAGTAGCCTAGCGTGCTTTGATATGATCGTGCGAAAACATCTTGAATTCTTGAAAATATCTCAATGATGTCTCGCCTTGTGGTGAATTAGGCTTCGATATTAGCCACTTCTTAATCTCGCAACGTCCACTGACCTTTTGCAAGGTAGAGCCTATTTTCATCTTGTTTTACCGCCATTAACAAATCAAAAGATAGACTGCAATCTCTGACATCTTCAAAGTCCTTAGATCCCTTAGATCCATATCACATTCAAAAAGGGAGTTAGTAACAGTGTCGCTCATGTCATTGATATCTGGGTACCTATTGCAGGTACGAAGGCAAATCCCAAAGAATAAATTATTCTAAGGATGATTATTTATGGTATGGTCATGAATAAAGAATGAAAGAATATTCTAAATCACCAAAGAATATGTACGAGTATAAGATGTAAAGAAAAAATATTTACTTAAAATGATGCATTTTATTGAAATAAAAATTCTGGACATAAGCCTATTTCACAAAAGGATTCTCATTGCCTCTAGGCTTAAAGCAACAAGCATGTTTCAAATATTACTCTAGATCACTTCTAAAATACAGGATCCCTTCCAGTCCCATTGTTTAAAGTCTTCCCAAATGCGTAAAAAAGCGAAGCTTGAAAAAGTCTATTCATTGGTTCCCTCTTTGAATATGTCATCAATGTTTAGATTCCCCCAATGTTCCCACCGGGACTTTGATCAGGTCTTGCGCTAGGGCCCCCGAGCTCGATGCATTCTTGGATCTCCGCCCTATCCATCATGGAACTTACAAAGTTTACCCTTTAATGAGAAAGATTGGGTATGATTTTTCGCACTGCAGAGGATCATCGAATTTTACAATGCACATTCTGATGAACTTTTCGACTAACTTCTTGAAAGTGGTGCAGTTTTCCATCGAGTGCCCCGTAATTCCTGCATAGTATTCGCATTGGGCATTCACATCTACCATTTAGGTATGGAAATTCAGATTTGGTTCCACGTAAAAAGGAGATACAACATGTGCTTCAAACAAAATTTGGTACAACTCCCTATACGAGATTGGAATGGGCGTGAACTGGGGTTTTTTTGAGTTCAGTCTTTGATCGAGTTCTTGCCTTGGGGAAACCTGACGGCTGGTAATTACAGTCCTTGGCTGGCCCACTGTGATCAGCTTCAGGTGACTCTTGTTATACATACTTGTACTATTCACTTCCCTTTCATTCTTCTTCGGGGCCTTTGAAGTCCACTCTTCTCTTTCTTTTATTTTGGCCAGAACAATCGATTTGGCTCGATCATCTTCCGGGTTAAAACCTGAATCCATCGGGAAGTTTAACAATGCCGAGGTATCAATCAGACATTGGGGTTTGATAATAACATGTGCCCCCTGTGAATGCGTGTTTGGTTGAGTCGGGATGCTTATTGGGGAATAAACGATGTCTTCATCATCATCCACACTGTCGACCACTGGGCCACTCCTTTTTTCAAGCCCTCCGACTAGTAATTGGGTTAACTGTCGCATCATATGTATTTGATCTCGCATATCCTGTTAAATTTTGGCCAACTGCTCTTGCATCAGTATTTGCCTTTGCTCTAATTTTTCCAACCTTCGTTCCATGTTTTCTAGGTTAACTGAAATAATTTTACCTAATTAGGGACCTTATGTGAAAATCCAATGTACAAAATGCAATACAAATGATGTAATGTAAATACATGAAATGCAAATGCATGAAATGAATGCAAGAAGAAAGAGAGACGTTGATTCTAAATTCAATTCCATTAGAAGAACTTTTCTAGAAAACAAATATCTTTACATAAAACGAATTACATATGCGGTTTCGTCCTCATAGTCCAAGTGAGGACACCAATCTTTTTCTTCGTATCCGGACGTTATGGTCGTGTCCCATGGACTTTCTCAATAGATGTTTCTTCTAGCTCCTTGTTGCTTGATCCAGGCCGTGACCCTTTGCTCACTTATCCCTACGATGCTCGTTAGCTCCTTTAAAAAAGTCAAGATGTGACGGCTTTTGAATAATTTTTGTCGACTTGAATCCTCGGGCAAAGTCTTGTACTCTTCTGCAGACTATCAGCCTTCTCTCATTGTTTACTTGGACTATATTAGGATGACCGTATTATAATCCACTTTATTAAGAAGTTCGTTTCCTTATTACAAACTCATCTATTTAGCAATCGAATATTAACCAACATCTCCTTTCTATGATTATGCAATGCGATGCAATCAAAACAAAAGAAAACACGTTAGTACAAGAGAAATAAACAACACAGAACACCTGTTTGGGTGACCACTAGGGTTCGGCGTGGCTCTGTCTAGGGTAGGCTCCTAGGTCTCTCTATATGTGATTTGGTTCTAAAGTTGAGGTACCTGAACCAGCAGATTCCTCGATCCTCACCCATTATAGGCTCATACGGACTGAGTTCAGTTCAGGGGGGTACATTTCCCTATGGCTGCACGGAGATGAAAATCTCACGAAGACATAGGTACGGATGTATCCCGAAAGCGATTCACTATCCTGCACCGAGGTGAAAACCTCACGAAGGAGTAGCTTCTCACACCCTCTTAAGGGTGTGACCTAGCGGTCATGCAATATGATGCAAAGTATTCTACAAGACTCGAACCATAGCAATCAAATGAGATGATGCAAGCGAATGCAATAAAAGGATAGTAATTTTTCAAATCAAATTTTCAATTTTCGACAAAAGGACAGAAATTAATCAATTTATGGCCTGACTCTCAACCAGATATTCTGGGTTCGATCCCCAGTGGAGTCGCCAAGCTGTCGAAACCATTTTTTTTTGAAAAAAAGGGAAAAAATAGGGATCGACTTTAAAATAACAAATGAAGTCACCACCGATCTTTTATTCGAGGTGTGATCTGATCACCTAGAGATGGATTATTTTAATAAAACATTTTGATTTATTACAACAATAATTTTGGTCTACGAAATCTAAGAAAACGAGTTCGGAAGTCGGTTACGTACGAGGAAGGATTAGCACCCTCGCAACGCCCAAAATTGGTACCAAATTGATTAATTAATGTCCTAACGTCGAGAATTTGAAAGATTTTAAAATCACGAACTTCTTTGACCCATTTGAAGATACTCGAGTTTGAATATTAAGATTCTCTGATTCCGAAGAAATAAAATGTCACATCCAGCACGTTAGGATGCAACAATTTAAGTATTCGAATTCTAGGTCATCCCAAGATTCTCAAAACCTATGCATTGAGATTTTAAAAGGGTATTTCATTATTTGGGATCAAACAGAAAATCGAAACCCAGCACGTTAGGGAACGATCTCTCGAATTTCCAAACACGAAATATTGCATTATTTTTAATTTAAGAAAATATGGATGAAATTTCGAAAGGATATTTAGTTATTTGGTCAAACAGAAAATCGAAACCCAGCACGTTAGGGCACGATTTCTCGGATTTTCAAACATGAAACATTGCCTTATTTTTAAAGCTAAGAAAACGCAAATGAAATCTTAAAAGGATATTCGGTTATTTGGTCAAACGAAAAACCGAAACCCAGCACGTTAGGGCACGATCTCTCGGATTTCCCAGACACGAAATATTGCCTTATTTTAAAAAAATTACTAAGCAATTATAAAATGAACTCAAAATTCATTTGTTTAACTTATTATAATGAAACGACTAATATCAATTAAAACGTTAAGGTTTGAATCTCAATGCGCTGAAAAAAAAAAACAAAACTACAAACATTGAATAATATACATGGATAAAATGTTACACTAATGAATAATCATAATATGAAATTTGAAGGGAATGAATTTGGGTTCATACGATAGTAAGCAAATTAATATGACTAATATACAGCAAACAAATAAGCAAATAATATGCGTCAATTTAAATAATTCACATGTAATAATAGAAAACTTGATATAAAATAATATACATATATATAAATAATGATGACATGTGAAAGTGTTTGGGATAAATATAATTTAAAATAAGATCTTTCAAAAAAGACAATTAGGTATATTTATATATAGATTAACAATAAAATATACATAGATAAATTTAAAAGAAAATACATACATAAAATAATATAAAATTAATAATAAATATAAAATAAGATGATTTTAATATGAACCCCATATATATATATTTATACAAAATAATATATATAAGAGTATAATTATTGTACAAATTATTAAAACACAACAACACATAAAAGAAAATTTTAAAATCAAATATTTATGTAATAAATAGAAATATACAAATGAAAATAAAACAAATTAAGACATTGTAAAATCAATTTACAAATAAATTTATTAAAATAGCTTCTAAAAAAGTAAATAATAAATTTAATATCATAAAGGTAGCAAAGATTATAAACTAAAACATACTTAATTGAAATAAGAATAAAATTAACAAGCTATATTATAAAAAATAATTTTAAACATATTTAAGGACTAAGTTAAAATGCGCTCAAATAGTTAGGGATTAATCTAGCAAATATTCCCGAAGCTCAAAACGCAGTGTTTAAGCGGACTAAATTGAAAATGCGCTTAAATTACAGAGGCCAATTAAAGATAAATAAAAAGTCTAATCAAAAGACAGCACAACACAGAGGGACTAATTGCGTAAATATCCCATCACTGTGAAAACACGCGGATCCCATGGGTGCTGGATCGGGTCAAGTCAAGGCAGCTTGTACGGCGTCATTTTGAGGCCACTTAATCAGGCTTCAAACGACGCTGTTTTGCACAATCTTTAAAGGCTAATAAAACAAGAAAAACAAACAGAAAATCGGCCTTCTGTTCCCCTCTTCTCCTTTGAAATCAAAACCCTAGCCGCTTTAGAAAAATACAAATCGAACCTCTCCCTCTGCCGATTCAGATGTCTGCGCCACTCGACCACCATTTCACCATCGTAATCGGTGTATGGTGGCGCATAGTGACGCCCTATCACCCTCATTTAGAACACCTAAGGTGTCACCTACTTTCTGCTCAAGATCCCCATTCAAACTTCGATTTCGACGAAGCGAATAGGGATCCGACGACGGCCTTAACAGATAAGTGCTTCCCTTTTTTTTCGCATGCAATGAATACTTAAATGGAAACAAAAAAGCACGAAAATAAAAACTCGATTAATCTGCTGATAATCACCTTTCAATTTCTCTGCTTTTGATTTTTTTGTATTTGTATTGCGTATGTGTGCTTAAAAAGTGGTGAACCCCCCATACAATGGTTTATTTCCGTCGCTTTTAAAGCCGAAATCGGAAAATTCATGAAAAAAAAACATGAGAATACAACTGTTTTCTTTTTCTTTGTTTTTGCTTTGCTGTCGTTTTTTCATTCTTGCAAGTACGGAGGGCGGACGTGGCGTACGAAGTTTTGCTGGCGGTACGGAGGCTGTGGAGGCGTGCGTGGAGGCGTGCGGGGTGCGCGTGGGGGCACACGCGATGGAAGCTATTGCGACGCTGGAACCCTCTGGAAGCTCTCCTAGGGTTTCTGCTGAAGCTCTTTGGTTTTGGGCTGGGGTCTTGTTTTGGGTTAGGTTTAGTGTTAGTATTTGGGTTTAGTTTGGGTAATGGATTTGGGCTGTAATGGACATTTAATTAATTGGTTTTATTAATTATTATTGTTTCTGTTTGGTTAATATTGGGCCCGGGCATAAATTGGGTCTTACAATAGTGGCTTTTGTTTCCTTTCTTGCCTGGCTCTGTTGAGATGCTCGTTCGAAGGTATGTGTTCGTTCCTTCGATCTGTCAAGCTTTGCTATATAGTTCATTACTCATTGTGACAAGTCTTCCCCTGTTGTTGTTTTGCCTTCATGTGCGAACTTATTTCTGGAGAACCATATCATCCATGTTGCGTGTAACACCCCAAACCCAGCCCAAACGCTACAACCAGATCTGGTATGTCACTTAAGAGATTTTATATAACCTGTCGCATTTTGGAAAACAATTACTAGGTTTACACCTTTATTTCGAAAGCTTACTAATTCATTAAAGTATAAAATATTAAGTAACCAATTATCTTGGTAGATTTTATATAAAAACCGAAATTTCATGCAGGTCTTAACTTAATTGAAAACGTAAAACTTAAAACCCAGTAATAAAAGCCCAACAAAATCCCAAAACATAAATGGTAGTCTAGTGGCCCATGGCCTTATTACAAGGAAATCTGAACCTATTAATTAAATTAAAATAAAAAAAATTAGACTAAGTCTTTTTGCTGAATTCTCAAAGCTCTGTCACATGGCCACCTTGCTCTCCTCTCCGGCCGGTCCGATGCCCTAAGTGTCACCCGAGATGGTTAAAATTAAAGGGTGAGTCGCGAGACTCAGTGTGCAACCCTCATGCACCATTAGATTTGGGCTTTAGCCCCATAAAACAGAATAATTAAAATATAAGTAACAAAAATAATATGCAAAGCCCAACCCATATCCTAGGTGTCCATCCATTACACGCCCGTATCGACCATTCACACCATTGGGGATTTCTACAATCAACCCACACCACTACACGCCTTGATGGCGATCGTGGCCGCTCATCATCGATCATGGCCGTAGCCACTACAAATGATCACGCGCAGGCGCTACAACGAATCACGGTAAGGAATCACATAATGAGATCACGGTAAAAACCGCTACAACATATAACTTCCTCCTTTCATCAAACCCAACCCATGCAATCACATAAAATCAGTATACTTATAACATTTAATCGGATCATTTACTAACCGGTGATTTACTTTTACCTCTTTGGGTTCCGTCAATATGCCGGAGTTTCGGCATTTAACAAAACATGTAATACTTATTTTCATATATTAATCAAACAGATCTAGATGGTGTAGAGAATTACACACCTGATATTGCGAAATCCAATATTCTTAGTCGATGTCCTTGCTATATGGATCTATTATCCTCAATCTATAGCCTTGCTTAAAAGCCGGAACAATTGCGAAAATAGGCATCTCCTATATTCGGCCATGGTTAGTATTCTACCCGATTTTATATATATAAATAAACAAATCCTCTTACCTTGAAATCCTGAACTTGGAGACTTATGATTTTCGGCTTTTAGATCTAGTCGACTAAGCTTCCTTCAAATCCCGAATTGCCGCCCATCATAAAACTATTAAACTATTAGCTTTTGGCTTTTGCCTTTCAAAAACCGGGAATAGATCATGAGAACTAATCAAAAATCAACACTTACCTTAGCATAGGAGATTCGGCTAGCACTAGAGAGAGGATTCGGCAATGCCCATGGAAGATTTAAATACCGAAAGTATAGAACTAATTCTCAAATAGGATGAATAGAAGAAAAGACTATGGATGCTTCGGATTTCTAGAGAAATCGGCACAAGAAGGAAAAAGTGGAGAAGAATTTCAGCTTTTAAAGAAATTAGAGAAAAGAAATTGGAGAGGGAGAGGCTAGGGAATTTCGGCACAATGGGAGAGAAATTTAGGGTTTTCCAAGTGTCGAGAATCAAGGAGCTAGCCCCCTATTTATAGATATTTTGGCACCTCATTGCTAAAAACCAAAACGCCTCTTAAAATTTAAACTAAAGAGAGGAGAAATTCGGCACCCTCCTTGCCATGCGATGAGCCAGAATTTTACACTCCTCTAGATGGTGGATTTTTGGCCAACACTTCCTTGAAGATAAGCTCCTAACTTTTCTCCTTTTTATCTATGATATTATCACTTAAAAATCCACATAAATTCTCCTATTTTATAGCCTTGTAGCCGTCCACCTCTACTAATCCCAAATGCCAAATTTAACTCACTTAAATTAAAATATTTAGGCCTCATTAAACTTAATACTTGGGCCCCTAATTCCTTGTGTGTGGCGTCACCCTCTATTCATTTAAAGTGCCGAATTTGGCCTAAAACATGGGCTCATTGCGACCCAAAACTTGTTCCTTTTTAATCATTAATGATGCCACTTTAATCTGGGCCTTTTTGCCTAATTCTAAGCCCAAATTTAGACCCTATCAATTAAATTAACATAGTAAACCTATCCCTACACTAAATGTATAGGCCCGTAAATTTAGGATGTTACAGTTCTACCCCCTTAAAGAAATTTCGTCCTCGAAATTTCCAACTAACTATTAATCGTACTACCCAAGTCTCACCACCATGCTTTCCCTGCGCACTCTCGATTCTAAAGCCAAAAGAAACACTTAGTATACTATGGTAGAGCACGCACCAGTGTTAGCATCTAGGCGTCCTCGTCCCTTGTACTCATTTTACCGATTAAGCGTTTATCTGCTTTGAAATTTTATGAATTATTAGTTTTCTTCCATTGATTAACCACGAACAGTTTTATGAACAATAGTTTAAGAGTAGTTCTTTCGAATTCGCATTCACAATCTGATCTCAAGTTTGTAACCTCTAACTAAAATAAAACACATACATCATACAAATAACATTCAAGCACTTACATTCTTCAAGTAAAGTTGTTTTCGTTGATTCACTACCCGGTATTTTCGTAATTTTATCCTCTGAGGGTATTTTTCGTAATTTTTCATAATAAAGTTCCTTGTTGATTTCGTGAAGTGAGGGTATTCTGGTAATTTTACAATTCGGGGGTATTTTGGTAATTTTGCAATCCGGGGGTATTTCGATAATTTTAAAATCCGGGGGTATTTCGGTAATTTTGAAATTCAGAGGTATTTCAGTAATTTTGCAATCAGGGGCAATTTAGTAATTTTACAAATCAGGGGTAATTTGGTAATTGTACAAACCAGGGGTATTTTGGTCATTTGACAAAACGAGCGTAGGTTGGTAATTTTTTCTAACCAGGGATATTTCAATGTTGTTGTTGTTGTTGTTTTTTTCTTTTTTTTTTAAACAGGGTACTTTGGGGAAAAATCTAGTTTCATGGTCCGGGTTACTCTTATAAACATGAGATTTTGGGTAAATTTTCAAAACATAGGTATTTTACAAATTCATGGTGGTTGGTAGTTTTCACAAATCAAACGTATTTTGAAAATTTTGCAAAACTTGAGAAATTTTCTTTTTTTTTTTTCAAACTAGGGTGGCTAGTCCGTTCGGGTTTTAATTATAAGGTTTAGCCCATCAACAAGTCCTCGTAACTAGGGTGAATAGTCACCACGCACTGGTAGGATTCTAGTGAAGAGGAGGTGAGTCGCTAGGGGCTGCTTAAGTACCAAGCTCTCCCGAATCCACTCCTAGACATGCGTATGCCCATTGCCACACCCTAACTTGGCTAAGGTGAGCAGATCACTCACGCACCGGGTAGGATTCCAGTGAAGAGGAGGTGAGTCACTAGGATTTGCTTAAATACTGTGCTCTTAGGATCAATCTTAGACATGCGTATGCTGTTACCACACCTAGTCTAGTCTTGCAGCTTGTTCACGGGTTTGTTCGGTGAAGTTAAGTCTTATGAGATTTTAAGAGTTGTTTCAGACTACGCATAAAGTCCATCAAGTTCTAATCTAACTAATCTCACGTCTCATAAAGCCCATCAAGCCCACATATATTATATCACACAATGGTTCGAGAATACTTACCTAGCGGACTTGGGTAGAGACGCAGTGCCATCTTTGAGCTAACAGACTGTATAAATATGCATGTTTGAAAACCCAATTTTAGAAAACGTTTTGAGCCCAAAAAACCCCCAGAGCCGAGTTTTGAACCGGGCTCTGATACCAATTTGTAACACCCCAAACCCGGCCCAAACGCTACAACCGGATCTGGTATGTCACTTAAGAGATTTTACATAACATGTCACATTTTGGAAATCAATTACTAGGTTTACACCTTTATTTCGAAAGCTTAATAATTCATTAAAGTATAAAATATTAAGTAACCAATTATCTTGGTAGATTTTATATATATAAATAAACAAATCCTCTTACCTTGAAATCCCGAACTTGAAGACTTATGATTTTCGGCTTTTAGATCTAGTCGACTAAGCTTCCTTCAAATCCCAAATTGCCGCCCATCATAAAACCATTAAACTATTAGCTTTTGGCTTTTGCCTTTCAAAAACCGGGAATAGATCATGAGAACTAATCAAAAATCAACACTTACCTTAGCATAGGAGATTCGGCTAGCACTAGAGAGAGGATTCAGCAATGCCCATGGAAGATTTAAATACCGGAAGTATAGAACTAATTCTCAAATAGGATGAATAGAAGAAAAGACTATGGATGCTTCGGCTTTCTAGAGAAATCGGCACAAGAAGGAAAAAGTGGAGAAGAGTTTCGGCTTTTAAAGAAATTGGAGAAAAGAAATTGGAGAGGGAGAGGCAAGGGAATTTTGACACAATGGGAGAGAAATTTAGGGTTTTCAGTGTCAGAATCAAGGAGCTAGCCTCCCCTATTTATAGATATTTTGGCACCTACTGCTAAAAACCGAAAACGCCATTAAAATTCAAGCTAAAAGAGAGGAGAAATTCGACACCCTCTTTTGCCATGCGAGAGCTTAGAATTTTACACTCCTCTAGGTGGTGGATTTTCGCCAACACTTCCTTGAAGATAAGCTCCTAACTTTTCTCCTTTTTATCTATGATATTATCACTTAAAAATCCACATAAATTCTCCTATTTTATATCCTTGTAGCCGTCCACCTCTACTAATCCCTAATGCCAAATTTAACTCACTTAAATTAAAATATTTGGGCCTCATTAAACTTAATACTTGGGCCCCTAATTCCTTGTGTGTGGCGTCACCCTCTCTTCATTTAAAGTGCGAATTTGGCCTAAAACATGGGCTCCTTGCGACCCAAAACTTGTTCCTTTTAATCATTAATGATGCCACTTTAATCTGGGCCTTTTTGCCTAATTCTAAGCCCAAATTTAGACCCCTATCAATTAAATTAACATAGTAAACCTATCCCTACACTAAATGTATAGGCCCGTAAATTTAGGATGTTACACTGCGCAACAGAAAATGCGACATTTATTGCTACTTCCTCTTTCACATACCCAGGTAAACCAGCTCCACAGTTCTGTAATATTCGAGTTGAGAACCCATGAGAGATTGAGATTCTGCTATAACTCTATTGATGTAGGATAATGCCTGAGAACATGATTGCTATCTTCTTCTGTATTTCGGCACCTGGGACAGACACTGTCATGGAATACTCTCCTGGTTTTTAAATTCATAAGAGTAGGAATGAAGTTCCATGTGAATCGCCAATTTGTAATGCAGACTTTTGATGGGAGTTGTAAATTCCATAGTTTCCTGTAGAATTTTTTAGATTCGGCCTGTAATAATAATTCATTAGGATCCATAGTGACCTTCTGTAATAGTTGATAGACGCTCCTTACTGTAAATTCACCTGAATGTTCTTCTCGCCAAACTTGGAAGTCTTCGTGTTCAACTTCTGCTAGGGGAATTTAAAGGATCTTCTGTGCTATGTGTTCTGGGAAGGTAATCTCAATTAAATCTCTTTTCCACAATCTCGTTGTTGAATCAATTAACCCTGAAACTGACTCTAATTCTGAATTATTGGCCCTGTTTCTGATTTCGTTGGTATCAACACCTGGGATCCAATAGTCATTCCAGATAGAAACTTGGTCTCCTTTTCTAATGCGCCAACACAAACTATTCTTCAGTAGTTTCTTTGCTGCCCAGATACTTCTCCAGGTAAGAGAAGGTAAGTTGCCCAATTGTGCCTGTAAAAAATTAGAATTCGGATAATATTTTGCTTTAAGAACCTGTGCTAATAACGAATCGGGATAATTAATAAGGGGCCAACCCTGTTTGGCTAATAAAGCAATATTAAACTGATCAAGACTGCGAAAACCCAATCTGTAACACCCCTTACCCGTATCCTATGCCGAAACCGAGTACGAGGCATTACTAGACTTAACAATACATTTGGTCAAATTAATTAACACATATACAAAATGACTTAGTCAAGCCCCTATACATGCCATAACTTAAATCATTTATAATTAAAGATACTTATAGATAGCTTGATAGTGTGAAGCGATCTCCTCTAACCCGAGCTTATTTAGTAGGACTCTGTAACATGGAAAAGAAAAGGGGGTAAGCTTATAAAGCTTAGTAAGTTCACGTGTAAAAATAATAAGCATTAGCAATGAATTTAGCTTACTACTAAGCTGTCATAACTTGCATAAATAATGCTAAGTTCTTACTTTCCCAACTTATTTGTAGCCTTATCAAAGCCTCAATATGACAAATCCTCACAACAAGTTCTCAAGGTAATGCAATCATAATTACACATAGTTTCACCATTTACTCATGTTCATCTTAAGCTGTCTACTTGAGTCATAGTCACTAAATTATTTATATCTCGAGCTACAAAACTCTGAATTTCAAACCGCTAATTTTCCCTGAAACTAGACTCACATATATTCATACCATAAAATTTCCAGAATTTTTGGCTTATCCAATTAGTTCAGTTTATTCATTAAACTTTCCCCTATTTCACTGTTTGACTATTCTGACCACTTTTCACTAAGAATCAATTTTCACCTTGTACAGAATTCAAATGATGTTATAATTTATTTCATTTGAAACTAGACTCATTAAGGATTTCAGGCATATAACTTATATTCCATAATTATTTTTGTACAATTTTTAATGATTTTTCCAAGGTAGAATAGGGGATCACGTAATCATTCTGAACTAATCTCACAAGAATTTAAATATCTCAAAATATAAAAATCCTTTGTTTTCTCTGCTTCTTTTATATGAAAATAGACTCAATAAGCTTTAAATAAATATCTCATCCAATTTCTAATTAAATTTCCACTATTTTTGGTGATTTTTCAAAGTCACCCATCTACTACTGATTAAACTGTTTTATCTCAAATTTCATCTTTTCAATAAAATTTCCACATTTTCACATCGATTTCACTTAATAAATTCATCTCTCTCAATGAACGCCTGAATGTAACAAAGAATAGGTGGTTTTGGCATATTGCTCCACCTTGCTGAATTAAATATACATTCGTGGTATATCCACTTAGCACTACGTTTTCAAATCAACATGTAATCGTGGCATATCCAATTAGTGCCACGTAAATAAATCAACTTGTGTTACCGTGGTATATCCAAACAATAACAAAGCATTTACTATAGTTCTCGCCATTCACAACCTTTGTTATAATACTTCACATAGTTGAGATCAACATTAACAACTACTCAATCTCTTTCAATAGGTTCACTCCTCTTGTATTACTTATTATCAAATTAGGAAACGTCTTACGAATTTGAGTACGTCGTTGCTCGATTGCCACGTTTCACAACTCAATATGGTTTTCCTCATTGAAATACCATACCTACATTTCACAACTCGGTATGGGAAATGCCATACCTACTTTTCTTAACTCAGTATGGTTAATACCATACCTACATTTCACATGACTCAATTATGGATGATACCATACCTACATTTCACAACTTCGGTATGGGAAATGCCATACCCACGTTTCTTAACTCCGGTATGGTTAATACCATACCCACGTTTCACTGATTTCGGTATGGATGATACCATACCTACATTTCACAACTTCGGTATGGGAAATACCATACCTACATTTCTTAGCTCGGTATGGTTAATACCATACCTACATTTCACAACTCAAGTATGGATGATACCATACCCACGTTTCACATTTCGGTATGGATGATACCATACCTACATTTCACAACTTCGGTATGGGAAATACCATACCTACATTTCTTAGCTCAAGTATGGTTAATACCATACCTACATT
Organism: Gossypium sturtianum; assembly: GCA_025698515.1. NCBI lineage: Eukaryota > Viridiplantae > Streptophyta > Magnoliopsida > Malvales > Malvaceae > Gossypium > Gossypium sturtianum. Next base: position 153,272,752 of record CM046955.1, on the reverse strand, counting down.
TCACAACTCGGTATGGATGATACCATACCTACGTTTCACACTTTGCCATGGATTAACCATGGTCTTATCCAAATCAATTCATCACATATCACAATACGAACGTACTCAATTCTCGCATTTTTCCTAATTTGAATTACCGCCTTTATTCTTTCATTTTATCATAATTTTCATAATTCTACAGCAAATTCATATTTAACAGCACATTATATCATTCAATCCTTCACAAATAAACATATAAATTCAACCATATGAACTTACCTCGATACCAAAATGGTCATTTTATCAACTTTCCGATTTTCAATTTTCCTCCGTTCTAGGTCCAAATCTCGTTTTCGGGGTCTAAAACATCACATTTCACTTATTTTATTAATGAACTATTCAAAACAGTCCTTAACTCAACTTTTGAAAAATTACAATTTTGCCCCTAAACTTTTACATATTTACACTTTTGACCCAATACTCGAAAATTAAACTTCAGCCCTTATTCTTATGTTTTGTAACATGCTGATCATTTTTATCTTCTATGGCAACATCAAATTCTCACTAATTCACACACTTATGACCAATTTATAACTTTTACAATTTAACCCCTTTTTATACGATTTCATCGAAAATCATCTAATAAAACTCTTTTCTCTAATCATAGACATGCATAATCTACCATAATTCATCAAAATTCACAATTATTCAACATGGGTCAATTTTTAAAATTAAACTCTAGATCAAATTAATGGTAGAAATAGCTAGACAAAGTTACCGGGATTTCAAAAATATGAAAAACATTAAAAACGGGGTTCAAAAACACTTACTATTGAGCTTTGAAAAAGATTGAAACCCTATCCATGGCTTCTTGAGAAATTCGGAAGCATGGAGAAGAGAATGAGCAGATTTTTGGGTTTCAATTTTGTCTTTTATGCCTTAAAACACCCAAATGACAAAAATGCCCTTAAGACTTTTCTTTCAATTTTGTCCTATTCATGCCCATTTTTGTCCATCAAGTTATTCAATGGTCTAATTACCTTTTAAGGGCTTCCAATTTAAAACTCATTGTAATTTGACACCTCTAATATATAGAACTAAACTTTTGCACTTTTTACAATTTAGTCCTTTTGACTAAATTGAGTGCTCAAACGTCGAAATTTTTGAACGAAATTTTTACGAAATCTTTCCGTAAAATTGTAGACCATAAAAATATAATAAAAATAGAATTTTACTCGTCGAATTTGTGGTCTCGAAACTACTGTTCCGACTAGACCCAAATTTGGGTTGTTACACAATCCGCCTTTTTCCTTCGAAATGCATAACTCCCTCCACGTGCACCAATGAATTCCTCTCTGACCATGACCTTTCTGCCACCAGAATCTTGCGATAATGCTTTCAAGCTCAGAGCATAACATTTTAGGAAGTAGAAAACATGCCATTGTGTACGTTGGTGTAGCCTGTAGAATAGCCTTGATGAAGACTTCTTTCCCCCCTTGCGAAAGGTGTCTTATACTCCAGTTATCAATTTTTTTGACGGAAGCGATCTTTCAAAATTTAGAATGCCTCTTTTTTCCTTCTGCCCACCATATTTGGTAAACCGAGGTAACACTCTGGATCATTTGAGCTCCGCACACCCAATATACGAGTAACCAGATCTTTTCCCTCTGTTGTTGTATTCGAGCTGAAAAATATTGTGGACTTATCAAAATTGACCTGTTGCCCTGAACATATCCTATACTCACGTAGCACCCTTTTTAATAGGCCAGCCCCTCTTTCCGTTACCTCACCAAATAATATACAATCATCAGCAAATAATAAATGTGAAATCTATGGCCCTCTTCTACTCGCTTTCACACATCTGAAATTTTCTTCTCGTTGAGCCAGTCTCATTAAACTAGACAAACCTTCCCCACAGATCAAAAAAAGAAACGGGCTCAACGGGTCACCCTGTCTTAGTCCTTTTGAAGGATAGAAAATATTCCCAATGTGTCCATTCAATACAACTGCATAAGAAACTGTAGAAATACACTTCATAATTAAGTTGACCCAGCGCGGTTCGAAGCCTATTTTTCTCATCATCTCTTTTAAAAAAGACCATTCCACTCTATCATAAGCTTTACTCATATCGAGTTTAACTGCCATCAGCCCTTTCCTCCCTATTCTTTTCTTCTTTAGGGTATTTAAAATTTCATATGCTATAAGTGCATTATCTGATATTAATCTCCCAGGCACGAAAGCACTTTGTGCTTTATCAATGCACTTTTCCAGGACTCCTCGAAAACGATTAGCAATAGCCTTTACCATTATTTTATAAATGACATTGCATAAACTAATTGGTCGAAAGTGTGAAAGGTTGGTTGGATGTACCTTTTTAGGGATAAGTACTATGTGAGTGGTGTTCATTCGACTAACCTCCATTCCCCCATTGAGCTATTGAAGGCAAAAAGATGATACCTCATTGCCAAATATGTGCCACAATTTCTGAAAGAAAATAGCTGAAAGTCCATCTTCTCTTGGGGCCTTTGTAGCTCCCATGCTTGTCAATGCTTCCCCAATATCTTCCTTTATAAAAGGAATTACGAGGCATCTGTTGTCTTCTTCAGAAATACACCGTTCAACCCCTGTTAAAATATGCTCAAATTGGCCTATTTCCTCTACCTTAAATAGACTCTGAAAGTATGTTTTAGCTATCTCTGCCATTTCTTACTGGTCCTCTGTCTCTCTGCCATCTGGGTCTTGTAACTTATGAATGTAATTCTACCGTCGTTTCTGCGTAGCTATACTGTGGAAAAAAGCTGTGTTTCTGTCCCTCAGTCTAAGCCAGTTAATTCTCGCTTGTTGTTCCCAATAACTCTCAGCCTTATCAATCTCAAAGTTTAATTGCAGCTTCGTGTCAATCAGTTCTGCTAAATTATCATCTGTCTTCTCTGCCTCCATTAGAACAGCCAACTTTGAAGTGAGATATTTCTTTTTCCAATTCCTCAAACGCCCTATTCGTGAAGCCCATTTTCCCAACTCTGATTTAAGATACTCCAGCTTTTGTATTAGATCCCCTGATGCTGACTCCCAAATGCTTTTAACTTCCGTTTCAAATGTTTCCTCCATTAGCCACCATGCTTCGAATCTGAAAGTTTCCCATCTTTTCCTTTTTTCTTCTTTGGTAGTGGTTATTAAGAGTGGGCAATGATCAGAGGTTGAATGCACTAGATGTTGTATGTTGGTCTCGGGGAACATAGATATCCAATTAACGTTGGCAACACCTCTATCTAAGCGTTCTCGTATATTCGTTTCTGGTAAATTTCCCATTTCCCAAGTAAACCAGTTACCAGTATATCCTACATCCATTAGTTGGCAATCTTCCAAAGCATTACGGAAGGCTTCCATTCTTTTTTCCCCTCTAGGCAACCTACCTTTTTTTTTTCAAAGCCGTACATTATTTCATTAAAATCTCTGCATACCAACCAAGGTTGTTCTTCATTCCGTCGCAACCTTCTCAGTAAATTCCATGAGTCCTCTCTCTCTTGTGCATAGAGAGAGCCATAGAAACCTGTAAACCTCCATTGCTGTTCTTCATTTTGATCGTTGGCCAATACATCAATGTACCTTCTAGAGAAACTTTAGAGTGTAACAGACTCTTTATCTTTCCATGCCAGACATAATCCTCCTTTTGAGCCATCAGAATCCACCTCAATGCCGTTAAAAAATCCAAAACTTCTACGAACTCGTTCCATCTGTATTTTGTTTAACTTTGTCTCCATAAAGAAGACCATTTGGGGATTGTGTGTCTTCAGCATTTGCCGAAGCCTGCCAATAGTCCATTGGTTCCCCAAACCACGGACATTCCAACATAAGATTTTCATTGTGACCGGTCGGCTTGCCCTTTGGCAGCCGCCGATAATAAAAGGTTATTTTCTATCAAACTCCTGCTTCTTACTAATCCGCTTTCACTATTCTCCCTGAATGAATGGCTGGCATTTTCACCTCGTTGTCTCTTTTTCCCCTCTTCCCCTATTAGAACCCTCTCCTCCAAATCGTGATCCATTATCGAATGTATTTGTGCTTCCGCTAAGTTCTCCTACCATTGTACTGAACTGGGCTGATTACCTTCCAAGTTAAATCTTAAAACTGGATCTATAATGGCCTCTTTTTCTGGCATAGTCCTCACGCCCCATATCCTGCTATCCACGGTTTGACTAGAGCTACCACTTCCATTCTGTACGGCCTCACCTTCTTCACGTAGCCAGATGCTATTCATTGCCATTGCTCTTTTAGATTGTGCTCTCAGAGACAAATCCCATCCCATTGATGCCACTTCCGTCCCCAATAACATTTTTGCCTCGCAATAAGAATCATTATGACCTAAACGGCCACAATAGAAACAAAACAAAGTAAGTCTCTCATATTTGAATCTAATGTATGAACACTTTCCTGCAAAGGACACTTTCTTTTTTCTCTTTAGTGGCTGCCAAACATCCAATTGAACTCTGACCCGCATAAAATTCCTTCTTCCCTTTCCCAGATCTGATGTATCATATTCTAGAAATCTGCCCAAAAAATCACCTAATTGTCTTGCCAAATTTTCAGATAAAAAACCCATTGGAATGTCATGGATTTGTGTCCATATCGGAGAGAATATTAGAGGAATTTTCATTGGATTTTCTCCCTGTTGAATCTTATGAAGAATTAAGAGATGATTATTGAATGTCCATGGGGAGCCTTTGAGGACCCGATCCATGTCCATGATATGAAAAAATTTAAACAGAAACCTTTTATCTCCGAGATCTCGAATTTGAGCACCTTTCACTGGATGCCACAGATTTGCCATCGTGCTTTTCATTGCCGGGAAGTGTATAATGCTTGCTGTCAGAAAGCAACCCACTAGACTTAAATTTTGTTCTTCTATTCCCAGATTCTGTTCAGACGGAACTTGTAAAACTTCATCTTCCTCTTCATCAATTGATAATCCAGCGAAATCTCTTTCCATTGTTGCAAGTTTCAGATTAGAACCCCTCCGTTTGCGTTTGAAATTTCAATAGAAGCAGCTTCATTAACCAAGTTGCCGCTTTGAGCAAAAGTAAAAAGGAAAAAAAGAAATATCAATAAACAAGGAAACCCTAATTTCGTGCTAGAGGGGCAGACAAACTTCCGTGCCAGAGAGGCAGACTATTTCATTAAGCCCATTAACAATTATTTATATATATAATGATAAAAGAAAAGAGATGTTTAACCTAGATGGAAAAGCAGTGGTCTCTCCAATGGCCTTAAAATTTTAGTTTTAATTTAATCATACACATTTAAAGAAATAAATACATCAATTTATTTTTATATTGGATAAATACAATTATTTATGTATGTAATATATAAACATAAAATGATGTTAATAATTTAAAAGAATTGGATCAAATTAAAAGTTAATGCATAGTTTTGGGATTTATCCCTTCTTACTTAAATACTTTTTTTTTTGTCAAATGTGATATCTAAATTATATATTTTATTTTATTTTATCTCAAATTACGATACTAACCAATAAAAATGCGACACATGTTAAAATACTTTATAAAATGAATGATATTTTTTTAAAGTGATAAAGTTAAAGTGACAAATACATAAATATCTTCAAAACAATATGTTGCTTTATAAGAAAAAATTATCTTTTTATTATCGCACATTAAATTAAAACTTAACTAACGAGTAATATCATCTCAATCAAAACTTTTGTGTACTAATCTTTTCTCGATTTGTTTCTTTGTACCTAAAGGAATCTGTATAAAATTTAGTCATTGCTGTTTTATTAAGTAATTTAAATAAATTTCGATAAAAAAAAAGTAATTATAAATAAATTGATTTAAATAAGAAATACGCATCATGAACAAACGCAGTTGTAGAAATTAAATTTTGGTAAAGAATCATGGTTCTTCTGTTGCTGTCCCATTTTTCATGCCACGAAAAGGAAGAGGCAATCTTTAATTTTTATTTTTTATTTTTTATTTTAGCACATTAACTAAGATCAACTAAAAACCGAGCAAAAGAGTGTGGAAAATTATTTTTATATATTATCAAAATAAAATAAATAAAATCATTCCAACCGGACACTGCGATTATCTTTCTGGTCAGCCCCTTTTGACTCTCGTTTTCTCCCCTTCTCTCGGTTTCTGCTAGTCTGCTTCTGCTTCACCTTTGCCCCATCTATCTGCAACGCCGTTTCGTATACATTCATGGCTTTGGAATCATTCATTCAAGTCCTTCCAGACTCCCACTTCTCCATCCAAAACCTTCCGTATGGAGCTTTTAAAGCCCATCCTACAGCACCTGCCCGTCTCGCCACCGCTATTGGTGACTATGTAGTAGATCTCTCCGAGATCGCCAAAGCCGGTCTTTTCAACGGCCCTATACTCGCCGCTTCCGATTGCTTTCTGCAGGTTCGTTTCTCAATTCTCCTTCTCTTCACCTTGAGAGGTAGCTCAGTTCATAATTGGCAGTTATTACATAAATTGTACAAGTAAAGCTTCTTGTTTGAATCGTAACTAACCATAAAATTGGTAATTGAAATTATCGCCGTAGCCTAATTCACGTTATTAATCACATAATCAAGTTGCGAAATAAGATAATGAGTTGTTGATGTTGCCTAGATAATTAAACTCTATATTATTATTACTTTTTTTTTTTTTTGGGAACTTTAAGCTAAATCAATTTCTTGCTATCTGGTTGGTTTTGGTGGTGCCAGCCTACTCTGAACAGATTTTTGGCGCTGGGACGGCCTGCTTGGAAGGAAGCTCGTGCTACTCTTCAAAAGCTTTTGTCATGTATGTTAACGACTTACTTATCCTCTTATCTTTTTTTTTTTTTTTGGTTTAAACATGTAATGGATTGAGGTTAACTGGTGAAGATTATACCAATAGGCGATAGCATGAGCTATACTTAATATTATTGAAGTTGCCGTATTTTGGTCCTTCAAAAGCACAATATAGTTTTCAAGTGAAATGAAAATACATTTCTGAGATATGGAAGGGAACAGTTGACACTTATTGGATCTTGCAGCTACGGAGCCAACCTTGCGTGATAATGCAGACTTGAGGCAGAAGTCACTTGTGCCGATGGTAAGAATATACACATAAGTTCCAATACAGGATCTGAATGAAGATGTTTGTCGTTCAATTTCCTAATGTTTCAGTTTATTCATGCTTCTTTAGAGCAAGGTAGATATGGTTATTCCTATGGAAATTGGAGACTACACAGACTTTTATTCATCCATGCATCATGCAAAGAATTGTGGGACCATATTTCGTGGACCTCAAAACGCAATTCCACAAAACTGGTATGCTGATTTTTAAAGTTTTGACAAATAAAGAGTGAGAACTTGTTTGAATGAAAAGCTTTATATATCATACCTTCTCTCACTTGGAAGCATGATCATTGTGCACTATTCAGGTTCCATCTTCCTATTGCCTATCATGGGCGAGCATCATCTATTGTCATCTCTGGAACAAACATTAATAGACCAAGGTTAGAAGTTCAATAACTTGTTCCATATATTGCAGTTAGTGACTGGGATACTAGAAGAACTGTCCACTCAGCTGTAGACACTAACTGGCTTAATTCTATATCCTTCTAGGGGTCAAGGCTATCCAACAGGTCAATCTCCACCATATTTTGGACCTTCATTGAAGCTAGATTTTGAACTTGAAATGGTCAGCATTTTGTTTTACTGTCATGTTATTGTCTCATTTTACCTTGCTATAAATTTTATTCTGACATAGGTTCTTACCAAACTGGCAGGCTGCTGTGGTTGGTCCAGGAAATGAATTAGGGAAAGCCATAGATGTTAATGAGGCTGCAGATCATATCTTTGGACTTGTCTTGATGAACGACTGGAGTGGTATAATTACCTTTTGTTGCTTCATTTCATCATCCTCATTTTCCCCCCTTTTTGAATACCATATTTAATACACATTTGGTTTTGGCAGCTCGAGATATTCAAGCATGGGAATATGTTCCTCTTGGACCCTTTCTTGGAAAGAGTTTTGGTAAGACAATGTATTCCTGCTTTTCTTTTGAGTTAAGGCTACAAACAGTATGTCTAATTACTCATGGCAAAACCACAGCTTATTTTGAAAGGGGGACCCAAATTAATGAACAAGATAGTAAGGAATCAATATATAATCCAATATAAGGGAATGAATCTCTTAACCATCTTAATTTTGGTGAGAAAAGATTAGATAAATCTGGGGAAGTCATGGACTCTACTGGGCTAAAAGTAGGTAGGCTAGTGAAGATTGTGCATGTGCTGTATCTTTTCTTGAGCCCACAGGTTGTTACAGCTTGGATTTACTTTATTTCCATCATCTTTTAGGTACTACAATATCCCCTTGGATTGTGACACTTGATGCTCTTGAACCTTTTGCATGTGATGCTCCTAAGCAGGTAGGTATCTATACTGGGGGTCTTAGATCTTAAAGCCATTTGAGTTTCTATCTTTTTTCCCTAATTTTCTTTCATGGTGGTTATTTTAGTGAACTAACTAAAAACGCATGTTCTGCATTTCAGGATCCCCATCCATTGCCATATTTGGCAGAGAAAATATCCAAAAACTATGATATTGAATTGGAGGTAGCATCCGGCTTACCTCTTGATTTTCAGTATTTCACTAGTTATTTTATTGGATGTTTCCTGGTTTGATATGATGTGTTTGTAGTATCGTGAAGTTAAGTTATTTTCTTGCTATTGAGTTACGGGTGCTTAAATTTTATAAAATTTTCAAGGTGAACTTGTTTCTTGATTCTAGGTTCAAATTAAACCTTCTGGACAAAATGATTCATGCGTGGTTACTAGAAGTAATTTCAAGAACCTGTAAGGGATTCCACTTCACTGCTGCTCTTATTCTTTTGAAAGTCCTTTCAGATGATAGCTGCTTTTTCCCTTATGATGTCATGAAAGAAAGAATCCAATTGTTTCATTATTTGATGTTGGGAGAAAATTTGAGTATTTTTTGAACTTGAAGATGTTGCATCTCTTGTTGTACTTAATATGCTGATTTGTTGCTTTTCAAATATATGCTGATTTTTGTTGAACTCTTGTAACAGATATTGGACAGTGACTCAACAAGTAGCACACCACACAATCAATGGTTGCAACCTGAGGCCAGGCGATATCCTTGGAACTGGGACCATTAGTGGGCCTGTATGTTTAGTACATTACCTTTCATTTTTGTATCCTTTTTACTTTGCATGTATGTATCTACCAATCCACACACAAACATGCACAAGTAATGAATGTGTTTATGTGTTAGAAATTTCTCAAACTTAATCAACTGCTCCTAGCCTCTGGTGTTCTTTCAATGCACTGAATAAGACAGCCAAATGGGTCTTTGGACATTACATTTGGCCATTCCCTGAGAAAAAGCTCATTTAATCCAATTCTCTTAATTATTTATTGCAACTACCTTTAAAGCAAAGTATGAGATGGAAGAGTTGCATTGATTTTTTTTGGAAAACTAAGAGTTGAGTTTTTATTGAATAGAATGGTTATGCTACTGAGAGTAGGGTTAAAGTGATGCATGTAATCCTTCCTTGAATATTCCAATAGTTTTCTGTATTTATGTTAATTGCCTTGGATGAAGTGAAAAATAACTGAGAGTCAGTTCTGGTATAGTGTTGATCATGCTGCTTGTTTGGTATGTGAGTCATAATATGATGATTATTCGGTCATACTGCGTCTGATGTTTTTTATTCTTCAAGCAATAACTATAAATGAGTCTGGTACTGTTTGCTTAAAGTTTAGCCTCTTATATTTTGGGCAGGAATTTGAATCATTTGGATGTTTGCTGGAACTAACATGGAATGGACAAAAACCATTGCCATTAAATGGGACAACTCGAAAATTCTTAGAAGATGGAGATGAAGTAATCTTCTCTGGTTGCTGCAAGGTACTTCCTGTGTTCCACATGGTTTTTAAAACTAAGTTGCAAACTCATTTATCTCCCTATCATGCAATTTATAGATAGGCTCGAGTCTTTGGTCTTGAAGGAATTTTAAACAGGTGAAATAAAACCACAATATTTTAGGATATCTTTCTGGTTCTGGGTTATTGGTTGAAGTTTTGGTAGTGATGGGGTTTAAAATTATGGAATTCAGAAGCTTAGTATAGTGGGGTTTAGAATCTAAGGTTTGAGCTCGAGGAGAACTTAAATTTGTTTATCTCCAAATCCGTGCTGAAAGTAAAAGTTACTATATAGAACGTGGAGTCATTTGATGTTAAAGTCATGGTCATGTATTGTTTCCCAAAATCTTTTACCTCCAATAGGAGGAACAGGAACATGTGGAGTAGTATAGAGTGATTGACTTCTGAATTATAAATTGCATACAGGGAGATGGTTACAACGTTGGTTTTGGAACCTGTGCTGGTAAGATTGTCCCACCACGCGATTGAGGAAACTTTTTTACTTTGGAGATAAAAGAAGATCACGTGCCACTCACTCAAGTCGTCGTTGATTTAAAAGAGATCTTACTGGAAATTCACATAGCTGATGAAATGGTGTGTTTGTTGTATATGTGTTGATTGATCTCTCCTACGATGTTAATATAGTTGTAGCACTTGATGGTTTGCTGGAACTTGGGTTTGCCCATTAAGTAATAATATTTACTAGCTAGCAGGGCCAACTTTTTTATTTATTAATTTTGAAGGAAAACTAAGCACTTAAACACACTAGTGCCATATACTACAGTTGAAGTTGGACCTTTCGTTGGCTGGTTGATTCCATACCTCAACGTGACACATAAATTCGCAATGATCAAACCACTTTTACATCCCCTACATTGAAGTCTACCTTTGCACTTGAACCCTTTCCCATTTCATTTATTTGGATCCCACATCCACGTATCCAACGCAAATCCTACTTCTTTATGGTAACTATATTTATAGAGTGAAATAATTAGTTACGCAAATTTTCACCAAATATTCCAGATTGATGGGTCATGGAGTTTATGATTTGGGTACAAAAATCCATTTTCCTTCATATATTTTCTAGGTCAAGTTGCCTAAAGTGTTCCATTAATCCTGAAAAGTGGAAACTAGATCATATAAATTGGGGTTGATTGAGAAGATTAATTAAGATGTAAAAAGAATTATTGAAAATACTTTATTTAATTAATACTATTATTAAACATATAGTCTTTGATAATTGATAAATACTCATAAAAGATTTTTATTAATATTTGTCACTATCATGGTCTAATGACTTGTAAGGTAGTATTATTTTCTTAAGTTATGTGACACAATTACAGTGAGTATAATATTGATATCGTCCTTTTTTACATTCACCAATCCTTCAAGATTTTGTCACTTTGACGCGTCTTTCCTTTTGCATATCCTAATCTAGGATCTCTTCATATAAGAATCTCTTTTGCAGCACTAGTACCAGGAAAAGAGGACAATACCATACCCCGGTTCGACATGATCCAAGAAAGTGGTATTATGTACTGTTCAGCGAGTTCTCAATGACTCCATGGAAAGAGATTTATTTTTTTAAAGAGCAAATTTTGTATAACATCCTTCAAACATTGGTTCGAGCTTCTGATAGTGCTTGGGAAACCCATCGCATGGTGGGCCTAGATTTTGGTTCAACACATATACAGGACACAGCATGCCTCACTATAGAAGCAACTTCCAGAGCGATTTCTTCATCTGCGGGAGTTCGAATACGAGGGTCTAGTACTAGTTGTATATCCTTTTGATCCAAACATGAATTGAGAACAGAAACAAGCTCCGCTGGATGTTTCCCCATCATCACTTCCAAGGCCACAACACCAAAACTGTAGACATCACATTTTTCCGTCGCGCTAACTGTGTAAGCTAACTCTGCATCCACCACCAAAAAAAAACCTATCAACCCTTCAGTTTAATTTAAATAACTTCTATATCTGGATGCTAGAGTCGGAAACTTGTAAGAACCTTCCATGTCAATCAAACAGTTTAGATACAATAGAGAAGCAGAAAATGGAGTGCATAGAGAGGCTTAAATTACCTGGAGCAACATATCCAAATGTGCCTGCAAGGCCTGTTACATTAGACGAATCGGGGTTCAGAATCTTAGCAGTGCCGAAATCCGAAATGCAGGCCTCGTACTCATCATTCAACAATACATTCTTGCTTGATATGTCTCTATGAATTATTGACTGTACGCAGTCATGATGCATATAGGACAAGCCATTTGCTACATCCTTCAAAAGTTTGATCCTTTTGCTCCAATCCAATTCTTTGGCTTTCATATCATCCCTTAGCACATCAGCTAGGCTTCCTCTCTCGATATAATCATAAACCAGGAACTTGTGCGGCCCGTGGCAACAAAATCCGTAAAACTTGACTATGTTTTTGTGGCGTATTTCTGTTAATGCTCGGATCTCGTTGGTAAAACTTCTCAGTTTCTCCATCTGTTCCCCGTCCAGACACAATAGTTTCTTGATGGCCAGAACAGGTCCTAGTGTTAACTTTGCTTTATACACTCTTCCACTTCCACCAGACCCAATACAATACTTTTCATCAAAACTCTCGGTAGCTTCGATTATATCTTCATACACAATCTTCCCGTCGTAGTTCAAAACCGAGAGTGGATTTCTGGCCTCCAACACCATAGCTTCCTTCGACTCTCTGCTCCTTTTTGCTCTTCGGGAGAGTGCATACAGAATAAACAGGGCTAAAGAAAGTATCAACCATGATAAAGAAGCACTGACAATGATTATCGGAACATTGTGATTTTTCTTATGAGTTTCCTTCTCCACTGATGTATTACTGCAGGGCGTCAAACCTAGGACTTCACCGCATAGGTTTTTGTTGTTGCTGAATGTGGCAGGTGAAGCACGGCGAAAGAACCCACTGTCAGGAACCGGTCCTTCCAAGTCATTGTACGAGAAGTCAATCGACGTTAAGCTAGTCATTGTACCGAATAAAGAGGGGATTGAACCTGACAGCATGTTGTGTGAGACGTTTAAATGTTCCAACATGGTGAACTTTGCTAGCTCGGGAGGTATCTGCTGTGTGAGCAAATTTTGACTAAGATCAAGTGAACCCTGCAAAGCTAGAGAACCAAGCTGGAATGGGATAGACCCATTGAAATAGTTCTTTCTCAAGCACAAATTATGTAGCTTCGAGCATTCACCAAGTTGTCCTGGAATTTGCCCATTCAGCTTGTTTTCTGAAAGATCAAGATCCTCAAGACTCGAGAGCTTTCCAATCTCTAGTGGCACCACATCTGATAATTGGTTATTGCTCAAGTTGAGGAAGTACAGAGAGGTTAATCTGCCCAATACTTTTGGTATCTTTCCAACAAGTTGGTTCGAAGAAAGATCGAGTACCGCTAGTCGATTCAACTTGCCGAATTCTTCAGGTATCTCTCCTTTGATCATATTACCAGCAACTTTTAATTGTTCCAGGTTTCTGCATCCTCCCCATTTAGCTGAAAGCAACCCTTCCAATCTATTGTGGCTCAACTCACAGTAATTCAGATTCGGATAAACTCCAAAGTCTCGGTCCAAAGATCCCGAAAGCTGGTTGTTGTGGAGCCGTACTCGGACGAGGCTGGTACAGTTCCGCAAGCTCTTCGGGATGGGACCTGTAAAGTTGTTGAACGCTGCAGTGAAAAGCTGAAGCTTTGCACCTTGACAGACTTGTGGTAAGGGACCTGAAAAGTTGTTTTCACTCAAATGCAATTCTCTTAAAGAAGTGAGGTTTGCTAATCCTTGAGGTACAAAACCCGAAAGCCGATTCGTGAACAGCAGCAATTCAACAAGAAGATTACAGTTGAGTAAACTATGAGGGAAGGTTCCAGAAAACTCATTCTGGTGTAAAAACAACATTGTTAATTTGGTCAAGTTACCAAAAGATGAAGGGATAGGACCTGAAAGATGGTTTCGATGTAAAGCCAAGGCATCCAAGTTTGTGAGGTTCCCTATTTCTGATGGAACAAAACCATGGAAATGATTGCTAGACAAAGCTAGCTCCACGAGATTAACAAGCAGGCCAATTTCCGAAGGAATCATCCCAGTGAAGTTGTTGTTGTGGAGCTCAAGAAATTGGAGCCTGTTCCAGTTGGAGAATAATCGTGGGTCTAGCTCGCCGCTGATCAAGTTATTGCCCACATAAAGCAGTGAAATTTGAGTGAGGTTGGCTAACGAAAGAGGAAGAAAACCAGAAAGATAATTCATGGAGAGATTGAGGTCGGTTAGTTTTGAAAGTGAGCCTAGCTCGGATGGGATTGGACCAGAGAGAACATTGGAACTGAGATTTAGACAAGCGAGGTTGGGGAAGTACGAGAAATCCAAGTTACTAAGATTACCTCTAATACGTGAGCTTGCAAGGTTAATTCCTACTATGCTTCCAGCATTGTCGCATGAAATTCCAAACCAGTTACATGGACTGGTAAGGTTTTCGTTGTTTACTGCAAGTGTCCATGTTTGGAGAGAGGATTGATTTGGGAGACTCTCTTTCCATCTAAGAAGAGCTTTTGCTTCCAACAGCTCCACTGCTCTTACATACAAGAGAGAGAGCAGTAAAAATGACAAACGTTTCAGTAAGTAGGCCATTATTCGCTTAACGAATGATACGAGTTAACTCAGGCTGAGTTGTGAGACTACCTCATACCTACCAGGAAGACCCTTTTATTTACAAGGCTGATAACTGAAGACTATTTTCTCATCATCATTTTCATGTTAGAAATCTCCAACTAGCTCCTTAAAAGTCAAGGACGTATGGTATGGAGATTAATCCATGAGACCGTCACTAAAATGATTGTTTTTTCTAGAGTGAAATCGACGGTCAATACTTATTTTCTTGATATGGATTGTTCAAAATTGAAGATTTATGACAACAAATTCCACCACTAAAATTGCATGGAATGGTGTTAATCACGTAACATCCGACTCTAGGAACCACTGCAATATTTAGCTTTAAATGCTGAGGAAAAGCGCACTAATCGTTTGGAATGGCGAAGCTCTGGGGTATTAATCACGGAAATATATTGTAATAATCAGTGCAAATACCAATTGATCACAACACAAGCTTGCCATGTTTGTAGCTTTCAGTCTCTTTGCCCTTCCCTTACGCTGGAAGAAGAAAGAGAGAACACGTACATGCGTGTCAAGTCCTCTGCAAATATGATCAAATATAGTGGGGGGGCTCTTTCAATATTTAAAAATATTTGTGTTCATACATGTGGATGAGGATTTATCATATAGACCGGCCTGTTTTCATCGTAGACTTGGGCCTTAGATATGGCAAAGCTAGTTTCTTGTTCTCCATTCCATACGTTAGGAGAAAATTTTAAAGAAAAATTAGGCATGGCAAGAATTTTATCATGGCTTTGATTCAAATAAAAATTGATGTATCTGAATTCAATATATTTGTTCAAGATTACATGTATCTCAGTTCGTTCTTTTTCAATTTATCCTTCCATTGGATGAGAAAAAAGATTAATAAAGTAACTCATAAGAGGATTAAGATAGCTTTACCTTAAGTGCTTTTAAAATTCCTCTAACTTAATAAGTATGATATTTCTATTACTCAAGAAGACGAGACACATAAATTTGGGTGTACAAAATAAACTTTGGTTTAACTTGTCTCCCTCGCATGCTTTTCTTTTGTTCTAGCATTTGTTTTAATATATAAAATGTGCTTTTACCCTAAAAAGAATTTAGACATTGCACATCTCAGCATAGTTAGAATCTCAATCCATTTTCCAAATACAAAAACTGGATCTTGAACAGTCATTTAATAGTGGGCTTTGATTGGGACAGAAAAGAAACAAGGTAAATTGGCTTGTGACAAAAAAAAAATGAACAAGGACCAAATAAAGTTAAAGGGACAAAGCGTTTACACATGCTTTGGCTAACTTTTACTTTCCACAGTGAAGGAAAACAACAGAGACCATACAATTATGTAACGACCCCCCTTCAAAAGTTTTCAACTTTTTCATTGTTTTCCATTACAGATCAAATTCCTCCGAATGGCAGATATAATAAAGCTTAACACAGTGCAAGATTAACGCCGTGGTTCCCGTGAAGGAAGGTTAAAAAGCAATAGCTTTAACTTTTTTTATTAATCCATTCCTAAAGAAATGAATGTCTAACTGCAACTCGGACTCGGAGCAAAACAGAAAGCTATTTGATTAAACTCTCTTCATTGTGTAGATCATTCTTAGTCTCACTCTCACACAGCAGGATATGGGTGGCAAAATAAGAACAAAGTAAATGAATGAACTATGGTCACACCTAAAGGAGACTTGACAAACAATGGACACAAAGCAAACCAATTCGCTGACAATGATACCTTCGTATGTAGTCTACGATTGCCATTCTTTACGGATATCGAAAGTGTAGTTGATCTCCAAGTAGCACTTGTTGTCATCGTCCACAAACTGTAAGGAGAGAAATAGGGTAATGGAAACAATATCAGTAAGCCTTCGTATGAATGCACACTATCAAGATGGTACAAAATTTCAACTATGATTTCATTATCTATAACATGAGAATGACCCAAAAATTTGAATCTCAAAAGCCTGTTTCACATGGATCCTGACAACTCATTAATGGGATGTTTATCAGTATATTAATTCGGAGACACCATCTAACAAGAAAATCAAGTAATAAAAGCAACAGAGAACCAGAATCATACAAACCACTATGGACATTAATGAGCAAGCTTAAATGGCTTTTTATTTTATCATTGATTTTACCTTACTTCTAGCTGAATAAGATCCTCTAGCAAACATTCCAGATGGAGTTGTTTCTTCACAAATTTCATGTGTGTAAGGCTCTGCCTGGGGACTGAGGGTTCCAATCATCTCTTTCGTGCTATCAACTGGTACAAGAGTTCATGGTGAAGAATATCAAATCCAATGTTTAACATGAGAGGGTACAATTCTTCCATATGAACAACAGAGAAAGAGAAAGAAGAATTACCCTTGACACCAGTTTTCCAAACCATATTAGTGTACTTGAGGCCGGATACAATGTTGTTGCTCACTTGGAAAGTGAATTGCAGGCTGTATTTGCTTCCTTCTTTTAGGGTAAACCACGAGCCTTTAGGCTTTCCGTTCTCCGGAATTGGAAGTACCATATCAGGTCTACCATGTGATTTGATCGCAAGGCTCAGTATCTTCACTTCAGGTTCTAGCTTTTCTATAACATCATAAACAATAGAAGAAAATGTCAGGATACAAAGAAAGGACACGTTACAGAGCATGGAAACTATTGATGAAATCATAGACAAAAAGAAGGTATGAAGCTTTACTCTACGTCTACAATGTTAAGATAAACTGTCCACCAACAAAAAAGTTACATTAAAAGAAGCTGAAATTCAATATGCAAACAAATTGATCTTGCATCCCATTCTTACCTTTTGAATGATGGTCTACCAAGTATTGCAACATTTGAGATCAAGGGATTATATTCCAGATATTTTACACACAATATAAATTTCATCAACAGTGAAAGAAATCCTCAAGTTTCAAAGAATAGAAAATGAAAGACGAGAGAGAGAGAGAGAGAGAGAGAGAGAGATGTAGTAAGAGAAAGTCAAACCTCCAACGGACTCGAAATCCACAGTCCCAAGAAGTTGTTCCTTCCACCTCCTCAAGCTCTCATCATCCTGAACCCTCAAATTCCCACCAAAATACAGATAAGATTTAACGTTAAAAATGTTTCAAACAAAAAGAAAGATTAGTATATGAAGGAAGAGATGGAACAAAGGAACGAACCTTATCTTTTTCGAGTTGTTCTTTAAGGGTGCACTTCGGGCCTAACTCAATCTCCCTCTCTTCTTCTTCATCATCGTCTTCGTCTTCAGTTGGACAAAGAGAACTCTCGCTTGCTTTTCTATTGATTCCAGGGGGATGATGTCCGTCAACGGCATCTTCGTTTGGAGGAGTCTTTGATGGTGTTTTTGTCTCTGAAGCTTCACTATCAGAAGCACTCCCCTCCTTATCAAACCCCATGGTTTTGGGACTTGGATTCTCACCAACCGCCAAAGACATCAACAGCCCATCAAACAGGAACAAAGAGAAAAAGAGGCTAAACACACTCACCGAAGATATATACAATAGTAGTAACTAACAGAGTTTGCCCCAAAGCACAAAAGAACAGAAAAGATAAGCCAAAGAACAAAAAAAGAAAAAAAAAACACTAGGAAGAATCTCAGAAGAAAACAACAAAAGATGAGGGAAACCTAATTCAAAAAAAAAAAAGAAATATATATAATATTAGTATTAAAAGAAGTATATTGGGTCAAAGAATCCCAGAAAAGTAAACGGAAAACAAATACCAAGGAAGGAATAGGATAACCCTTCAAACAAGAAAAGACACCAAGAAAAAAAGAAAATAGAGGGAACGAATAGCAAAAGAAGGATAAAATGAAACAAAAAAAGAAAAAAAAATATAAGAGAGAGGGGGAAGAGGTGGGGAGATCGTGAAGGTCACTCACTCCTGCACTAGCTTCCACGCAGAGCACGATTCGAGGAGGGGGGCTTTTCGATTTTAAAAATCTCTTATTTAACAGGGAACACAAAGTTGGAGGCAGAGATATACAGCCTAGACAGCCTCACCCCTTTGTTTAATATATATATATATATATATATATATATGCCTTTTTCACATTTCCTCAGACACTGATGTTAATGATTGGAATAAAGGGTGAAAAGGAAAAAGGAAGTGAAGAGGGGGAAATCAAAGTATGGTTAAGGGAAGAAAATTATATAATTTCCAAAAGGAAAGCACATAATTTTCATGATTTTTATTTGAATAAATTATGAAAGAATAATTATTACATTACAATTTTAAAAAATTACTTTCTTTTTCTTAGTTTAAGGAAATTAAGGCTTTTACTTTCCCTTTGTTTTCCTTTCCTTTAGCTTACAAGTATATATAATCTTCATAATTTTAAATTCACACTGGTAAAATATTTTATTAAATTTAATTTATTTTTAATTACATTGTTATTAAATGATTTTTTTTAATTTTAAAAATATTAACAATTAAACCTAAATTTTAAATTTATAAAAAAAAAAACCAAATTTTCAAAAATAAAAAGTATATTTTAACGTTTTTGATATGCTAAATAGCCTAAGCTGACGGCTATCAACCCTATGGAGGTGGGCAGTGAGGGTACGCTAATTCTAACTTGGTTCTGAATTATATGTCGTACTTGCAAGTTGCAACCCCCTTTGGGCATAACTTGTCAAAGTCTTTTTCATGGCTTCACACACAGTTTACAATTCCAATTATAGGGGGCAACAGTTTTGAGGCAAAAAAAGGAAATCCATTCGCACTCCACCCTTTAAACAGACCTTCATTTTCAACTTGTTACTTGGATAATTTATGCTTGATTTACGCCAAAATTGATATGGTATTTAATGATATCATGGACATAGAATAATCAATTATCCAAAAAATATATCCCAATTTTTTAATTCGTAATTATTTTCAAGCAAACAGTCTTTCTCTCTGTCTAGCTGCTTCACCTTTGATTTTGATCATTGATTAGTGATTAGGTGGTTGGAGAAACCAAAACTAATGCTTCCTGCACGTTTCTTCCATCTCTTTCAGTTTTGTACAACATTCATTTCATTTAACAACCTGCATTGATGAAGGGATTCAATAATACATACATTATTCTCCAAATTGCCTTTTTTAAATTTGAGGGAGGTGGTTCTGTCACACAACTAACCTGCTTAAATATGATGCAACACACAGATATTGAGCTCAGCCTACCGGTAGTGGATGTCATCTTAAGAATGGCAAATAGGTTGTAACAGAAATATTCATAGTTCTAACAATAAAACAAGGGGAATCATTGCTTGAATGACGATGAAATAACTCTCATGGTCCTACATCCGACATGATTAAGTTATAAAAAGCAGCTAAGGGCCCAAGGCTAAAACTTACAGTATAGTTTCATAAACAATTTTTGTGCCTGTTTTGATTAAAATAAGCTGATATGTACCATCAAATTATCTCAATCTCGACAAAAAATAGTAATCCTGCGTAAAGAATGAATAATCATTGCCAAGTTCATTAAATTATACTATTTATCGTTGTGATTACACATTCCAGTAATAAAAACTATCAGCAATGAAATGATACACTTGTAACCTGCCTAGCCAAATTATTTTATTCATTTCTTTGCAGCCAAACATGAAATAACATAAGAATTAAATAAAATAAGATATAGGTAGGTAAAAGTGTGAAATCTGGTGTTACCTCTCTGTGATTGTATGAGGGAAAAAGAAAAAGGCTAGAAAATCTGCCGTCGCAATTGAGATTGAGAGCTCCAACTAGATCAACACTTTGATTGCGTCGTGAGAGATTAGGAGCCAATGGGGTCGGGTCGAAAACGATGACCCGAGATGATTTAGGTTTAGAAATTGCGCCATGGTTTTGGGCCTTTTGCGATCCCAAGCTGTTTAGAAAGCTCTCTCTATCTTTCGGTCTTTTCACGGGCCTGGTTTTACTATTTCATAGGGATGGTTATTCGGATCATACATTCAAATGTGCTATTTATTGCAGATTTAAAATAAATGAGAATAAGCCGATTGAATCTTAACTCGATTTGTATAGGTATTATTGACAATGTAGAAGGATATGAGTTCAAATGCGCTGAAGCGTATTATCCTCTTATTTATGGATAGAGGAGGGACTATGAGTGATTTTAAACTTTTTATTAAAAAGAACAGATATGATTAAAACCTAAAAATTATTTTTTTTTAAAATGAGAATAGACATTGTGGAAAATACATAATCCAAATCCGAATCTGTGCCCTTTTTATGTTCTATAAGTTTTAATTTGACAATGCTAAATTGAAAATTTTATTATGAGTAAGACAATTTAATATATAATATATAAAATAATATAATAAAATACCGTTTTCTGAAATTAAAGTAATTAAGTTAAATATCTTTAAATTTTAAAATCTAAAATATTTTAAAACAAATTTTATTATTGAGAAACTTAATTAATTAAATTATTTTAAATAAATTTAATTATTCTTTACATAATTAAATGAATATTATAATATACATTTAGTTTTAATGTGACATAATTATATTTAACATATATTATATTTAAAAATTTAGTAAATTTTCAATAGAGTTATTGATTTATATTATTTATATTATTTATGACATCAACTGAATTGTTAATAATTTATCATGTGTTACTGATAGGAATGTTTGGGTATTTATACATGTTGTTGCAGGTGCTATTACAACTTATGATAGGGTCCCATTATTTTGTCTTGATCCCGCTACCTCTAGTATTGACATACTCAGTCCCTAGCATTGACATTCTCTGCGAACTCCAAGTTTGCTAGGCACGTGCCTACGGAGCAAACGGTCCTTTCTGTTCTTGGACGTGTGTCTACGAGCGGGTTCTATGTAACACCCCCTACCCGTATCTGTCGCCGGAATAAGGTACGAGGCATTACCGGAGTTTACAGAACCATTTTTCATTAAATCGAGTCATTTTACTATTCATATTCCGAACGTAATTATAATGTCCCTCTATTGGGCTCTCGAAGCCCAAAACATACATTAGAAACGATTCGGGACTAAATCGGGATCATAGGGAATTTTTCGCATAATCCCCAAATTTTTTTTTCTCTATTACAGTGGTCACACGCCCATGTGCTATAGGGACACGCCCGTGTGGTTCAAGCCGTGTGACCAACACACCCATGTGACTTACCTCGCTCCAGGCCGTGTGGCCTCACACGCCCGTGTCCCTAGGCCGTGTAACTCTCTGACTTGCAACTCATGAACAAATTGATCTCACACGGCCAAGGCACACGCCCGTGTTGCTAGGCCTTGTGGTTAATTTTTATTTTCGAATTAGGTTCAGGATTCATACGGCCGTATCACATGCCTGTGTATCCAGGCCGTGTACCTCACACGAGCAAGGCACACGCCCGTGTGGGAACCCGTGTGCTTGATCCTGGGCATTCTGTTTTGCAATTTCTGGATACAGGGGACACACGGCCTTGACACACGCCCATGTACTAGACCGTGTGTCACACACGGCCTAGACACGTGCCCGTGTGTCTACCCGTGTGGACAAAAACAATGCTATATCCAAGCCTCATTTCTCACCCAATTGGTCTTTTACTTACACCAACATTTAAATATGTTCAAGATTCAATTTATATGGTTAAATATCTAAATTATCAATCAACTATTCTCATATATATATATATATATATAGACATATTCATAAATTTTTATAGCATTCTTAACCATCAGCTTCATCCCTATACTTATACCATCTCATCATTTGTTCATTTTAAACCCATATCAAACATGATAAAATCATAATTATATGTAACTCAAAACTTACTAAATACAAGCCATACCAATGGCTAGTTACAGTTAGATCATTTATAAGCTAATATTTACTAATTAACCTATACATGCCATTATAACCATAATTCATTTACCATACATACCAAAATAGGCCGATGGATAGTGTGAGTGATCTCCGTCGAGCTTCCTAACCAACGAGCTTCCGAAAACTCACTCATTTAAATTTAATATAAACATACAATGTATATTCAATCATCTTGATCACGAGCCCTAACACATAACCTCATCACCATTGTTAGTCGCACACTTTATATAAATACCAAGAAACATGTATGGGCTCAATTCTCATTAAATTTCTCATATATATAGACAATTTCACATTATGTAATCATATAACATATAGCAACCATATATTTGTATTTTAAATACATTTTCATAACAAATTGTCTTGATTTCATACTATTTTATATTTGAGCTTTACTCATCAAAGTATTTGAAATATCATCTTTATGCAAATAGTAACATGAGGTACATAATTCCATAATTATGAATGAACATATATATCAAACATATTCCATGTTCATATATCATTGTCTCATGTCTCCATATATCAATAACCATCATTTTCTTGTATTTCAGATAAATACTTGTAACCATACATAAGTATGCAATTCGCTATTTCTTCCTGTTAATCACAGTTTCAAATGACAAATTCTTGTGAATACGCTCACCAATTTCATAATCCCATATATTTACCGTTTTCCATATTTATCCCGTTGAATTCCTCGAAATTTCGATGGATTTCCTGTAGTACACTCATGGTGTACAATCTCATAATCCGTCAATTCGTACACATATATACATAAGTCCTTTTCAGAGAGCACACTCCCACGAACCTCATTTCTTACAGCAGGATTACCAGTCCAGGCTAAATCCCCTGTAAGAGAGCACACTCCCGCGAACCTCATTTCTTACAACGGGATTACCAGTCCAGGCTAAATCCCCTGCAATGACAAATACTCTATAGAGCTTTGTCTGGATTACCAGTCCAGGCTAAATCCAGACTCACATTTACTTTGGATTTCCCGTCGGGGCTAAATCCATTTCACACATATTCTTCGAGAGGGCTTATATCAAGATCACCCGTCCGGGCTAGATCCTTTTCACACATATTCTTCGGGAGGGCTTATATCAGGATCACCTGTCCGGGCTAGATCCTTTTTACCGTCAAATCCTTTTCAGTGATCCATCGAATTCCATTCCATTCAACCGGGATTTATTTCCCTTTTTATTGAATATGATCAACATTTCATCAATAATCATACATTGAGCATTCAAATCACATTTTCATCACATAAACATACATTTCAAACATTTAAGAATACAATTCAAGTTACACAAACTTACAATTCGATTTTTATACCATAACGATAATCTTAGTTTCATAATAAATATTTGAAATAAAACATTATATCATTTCTAATTCAACGTTTATCGATTATAATCGGACATGTGATCAATTTATACACAATTCATTCATATATTTTCCTCCTCATCCTCTCCATTCCACATCCTTAATGTATATATCACGCTTATAAGTAACATTATCTATAATTTCACTATTTACTTATATGTATATTCAAAGCTGTCCATCTGTGTCATAGTCACTAAATTATTTTTATCTTGAGCTACAGAACTCCAAATTAAGATCCGCTTGCTGTTTTTGAAACTAGATTCATATATCCTTCTACCATAAAAATTTCAGAATTTATAGTTTAGCCAATTAGTACAGTAAAATCTTTAAATTTATCCCTGTTATGCTGTTTGACAGCTTTGCCCTTTGCTTACTAAAAATTAATTATCTCTTGACACAGAATTTGAATGATATTCCCGTTTATTTCTCTTAAAAATAGACTCATTAATAATTTAAAAATATAAATTTAAGCCCCTAATTATTTTTATCCAATTTTTTATGATTTTCCAAAGTCAGAACAGGGGAACCCAAAATCATTCTGACCTTGTCTCACAAAATTTATTATATCTCATGATTTACAATCTCATTGCTTACACCGTTTCTTCTATGAAAAACTAGACTCAATAAGCTTTAATTTCATATTTTATTAATCCTCTAATTTGATTCCCACAATTTTTGGTGATTTTTCAAAGTTAGACTACTGCTGCTGTCAAAAACTGTTTTAGTGTAAGATGTTGATTACCATTTTCCCCCTCAACTTTTAATACATGACAATTTCGTCCCTAGGCTCGGAAAATGAAATTCTTGCAATTTAATCCTTATTCCAAGCCTAATTATTCTCATACATACCAATCACAGCCCATGAATTCCATGAAATTTCAGAATTTTTCATAAATTCAACACTTTTCAATTTAACCCCTAAAACATGTTTTCATCCAAAATTCTTTAATAAAACACCTTTAAACATCCATTAACATCTCAATTTAATCATAAAATAACAAAAATCATATGAACTTATCAATGGTAACTTCCAAAATTTTCAACAAAATCAAAAACTAATAGAATACTAAGTTGGACCTAATTGTAAAAGTCTAAAAATATATAACTTTCAAGGAAAAAGCAAGAATTGAACTTACTTGAAGCTAAAATATGAAATACCAGCTCAAAACCCTCTTCCATGGCTGTTTTTGACAGAAATTTGAAAAAGAAATGGCCTAGAAATCATTAAAATCAACTTTGGCCATGTAACTTTTGTTAAAATTCCAATTTTGTCATTTTCACATAAAAATCTTTGATTTTTTTTCACGCTATGCCGCCTCA
Source organism: Gossypium sturtianum (assembly GCA_025698515.1). Classification (NCBI taxonomy): domain Eukaryota; kingdom Viridiplantae; phylum Streptophyta; class Magnoliopsida; order Malvales; family Malvaceae; genus Gossypium; species Gossypium sturtianum. The sequence goes on along the minus strand of CM046955.1, from coordinate 153,247,642 downwards.
GCCATTTTAAAATGGTCCATTTGCCCTTTTAGTCATTCCTTATTTAATGGTTAAGTTATTTAATCACTTTAGCAAGTTTTGCACCTTTTCAATTTAGTCCTTTTTATCTATTTGACTATCGAAACGTTAAAATTTTCTGACGAAATTTTAATACTACCTTATTGACACTCTGTAAATATTCATAAAAATATTTATAGCTCGGTTTATAACACCGAGATCTCAATACCTCTTTTTCTCAATTTCTTAACCAAATAAATCTTTATAAAACACAATTTACTATTTCAAAAATCTTTTAAAAGCTACATTTGGCTCATAAATATTAAATAATATAATTTACGAGTTCATTTTGCAGATTTGGTGGTCTCGAACCACTATTTCCTACATCGCTGAAATTTGGGCTATTACATTCTATACCTGTTGGACGCGTGTCAAGGTGGCTTGTGGGGCACGATGCCCTTTCTGTGAGCTTCTTGGGTGTATGCGAGTTGAGGCGGTGGCCTTGCGTTGCGAGCTGGGACCGCAAACTTGTCTTGATGTTCTCTTCGTAGCCCGTTTCCCACTCAATCTTCTAGTGGGACCTATCCCGGTAGCGAGTCAGAGACCCGGATCCTTTTTAGGATACGAGTCAGTAACTACTGATGTATAACAATCTATTCCCCCTTAGTGGGCCTAAGGGGAGTTATAAAGTGGCGACCCTTAGGTCCATCATGTCAAGTTTAATTGCAAATTCCTGAATACACTGCAAGCTGTGATGCATAACAATTGCTTTGCCACGTGCGCGAGCGGGTATCGAGTGTGCGTATCTGACCGTTAAAAGCTGAATCGTTTCCATTTATTCGCTTCTGGATTGTTGATTTTCTTCGATTATACGAATAGTCAAAGAGCGGGAAGAGAAATCCCTCTTAAAAGGGGGAACCTCCGGAGCCCTAAATCTTTCACACAGCATTCCGCAGCCTCCTGAGCGGCCATTTGTTTCCTCATAAGTTTCATTTGTTCCTGGAGAGCTTAGAACTACTGTGAAGGTGGCTCTTGGTTGAGAGGGAGTGGTAATCCCTGACTAGTAGAGATATTCAAGTCCAAATGACCGGAAGCTCCCTAATAAACCGTGTTGCCGAGGTTTTTCGGTCTATCTCCAGAAACCATCCGCGAATAAATCTGCTTTTTTGTTGTCTTTGGTCACGTAACCCCAACGCCCGGCTTGTCCTAATGAAGAGTTGAAGGGGAAATTTTCACTCGGGTGAGCCATTTGCTTCGAAAACTGAAGAAAATTCAATCGAACTCGAAAAAAATCTGATGATCGGAAGTCTGTCCACGCTTAGCGCACCAATTATTGAGTAATATTTTCTCATGTGTTATTGATAGGAATGTTTGAGTATTTATACATGTTGTTATAGGTGTTATTATAGTTCATGATAGGGTCCCACTATTTTGTCTTGACCCTGCTGCCTCTAGTACTGACATTCTCTACGAACTCCAGATTTGTTGGGCACGTGTCTACGGAGCACGCGGTCCTTTCTGTTCCTAGGACTGAGGCGGTGGCCTTGCGTTGCGAGCTGGGTCCGCAAGCTCGCTTTGCGAGCAGGATCCTCAAACTCGCCTTGTTGTTCTCTTCGTAGCCCGCTTTGCACTCAATCTTCTGGTGGGACCTGTCCAGGTTGCGAGTCGGAGACCCGGATCCCTTTTAGGATTCGGGAAAGGGTTCCGGGTCGGTAACTAGTGATGTATAAAAAATATGAAAAGACAAAAATATCATCATATAATATGACTGACTTTATATAAAAAGCATAATTGTTTAATTATTTTTCAATTAAATTAAAGTACATAGCTTATAACGCAAGGTATCCATATATATTATGCATACACTATTATAACATATATGATATATCAAAAGCAACATATGTATAGTATAAATGTATGATAAATACTAATAACAATGATATATAATTTTTAATTTTAAGAGAATGTAAGTCGGAAAATTTAAATTAATATGGAGGTGTAGGATAAAATAATAGTAAGATGTAGTAAAAGGGACATAACTAAACATTTTGTGGAGATTGATTTGGTAATAGAAAAGGTGGGTTTATAGGAAGGAATGATTGTGATGATGCGTGGCAAAATCCGACCCATAGAGATACATCATCATTCACATGATTAGCAGAACATTGCATCTTCTGAAAGCGAAAGGGCAGGAATTGAATTATCAATCAAATCTTAAAAATGAAAATGGAGAGTGGACCCTTTCTTGTTGCTTTGCCACCGCCCTGCACTCACTTGGTTCTTGCCTTTTTCCTTTTTTCTCTTCTTTGTTTGGCAATTGGCTTCGGTCCATTACCATGTATACAGATACATCAATCTTATCATTGTTCCTTTATTCCTCAATTGTCAATGGAATTTATATAAGGAATTGGAAAGTGAAAGTGAAACACCCAGCTTTTAATTATACTGAAAAGCTAAGCATTAATTTGACCTTCATCCCTACCATCAGGGGCGAAGTCAGAACAATTTTTTAAAAAGGGCCGGATGAAATTTTAATTTTTTATAGTTTATATATTTATTATTTGTAAAGGATTAAGTCGAATTTTTATAATTTTAGGGGGGCCAAAGTACAATTTTACCTTTACTATTTTAAAATTTTTAAAAAAATTTAAGCGCCTAAATAATAATTTTATATTTTAGGGGGGCCGGGGCCCATGCCAGCCCCTTTCTGGCTTCGCCCCTGTCTACCCTCTCTCTTCTTTTCATTACTGTGTTTGCATGAAGAATTAATTATTTAAACTATTTGTGCTTGAAGTAAAGGCAGGTATGTTTATCACGAAATAAATATATAACATGCAATACTACTAGTTACAACATCGAACCGTGATTCAAATTCTTTAAAGTGTGAGTGACACGAGGTGTGTCAATTTGCCATGTTCATCCATCCTTTTTTCTTTCTCTCTAATATCCTCGAATAATTTAGATTATTAAAGCCAGCCATTTACATCCTATAAATACCTCTCTTATTCACTGCCCTCAAAACACTCTTTAATATCTTGCTCCTGCTTTCCTTTGTATTCCATTCCCATGGCCAGTGTTGAGGTAATGAAATTTTGTTTAGAATTAATATTCTTTTTGTTTTCGTTACCATTGAACAACTTTGTTGTTTAGTAAGTAATGTAGGAGCCTAGGTAGCTGCATATTGAATCTTTGGCAAAACCAAATGGATCGTTCTTCTTTTCTTTCAACATCCTATGTTTAACAATTAACAGTATCCATGGTCCTACTAAATGAACGAAATTACGCGATGATGAACTTTGTTTGGTTCAGTTAGAACAACATTAATATCTTAAAATGATTTTTGGGGCCTTCCTTCCAGGTTCAATCAACTGCAACAGCATTGCCAGAGAAGGAGACACCAGAGGTAACCCAGGTTGAGAAGCCAGCGGCAACGGAAGTAGAGGAAGCAAAAACAGATGCCCCTGTTGTAGTTGCAGAGGAAAGGGAAGCTCCGGTTGAAGTTGATACCAAAGAAGCCAATGCTGACGAGGAATAGAAGCCAGATGATACCAAAGAAGAGACTACAGAGGTGAAGCCAGAAACAGTTGCAGTAGAGATACGGTGGAAGCACCAGCAGAAGAGGAAAAGGCTGACGAAGCAGAACGAACAGGTTCCTGTTGTTGATAAGGCTCAGGAATAGAGAGCCACCATAATTAAGAAGCTTTTATCTTACAGGGTGCATCACAGTTCTAGTGCCTCAAAGTGTTTTTGGTTCTATATGGTGTTAATTTGGGTCGAGGGTCAACACACATACCATGCTGATGGAATTAATTAAGTTGCTTTTGTAGGATTTATATTGTTTGGGTTCCAAGAGAGTTTGATATAGTGTGATATAGGATATGTGATCTCTATTATGTTTGCATAAAGGTACATTTTTGTTTCATCATATTTACAAAATTCTCAGATAATTACTTATTGGTGTTTATATCAAACAATTTATATCATACCGCTACTTAAATAAATAGTTGAGTCCTGAAGAAGAAGATAACGACATTTCTTGAAGGGAAAAAGACAATTAAACTACACCGTCTTCTTATATAGCATAATATTTTATCCTATATCCTGTACAAATTTATCTGTGCAGTTAAAACCCGATTTTTAGCCCCCACCAAAATGCATAGTAAAGTGTTTTTACCAGGTGCCAAAGCTGCACCTAATATGTTCTTGAGTAATAACATTAAGACGTTTTCGCATTTCACCCATGGAGGGATATGGTGGGAAACATATCCGGTAAAAGCAGGTATGAGAGGAAGGAAGATAATCGCACGGCTCCGACGTCTTATAAATATAAAGCCGGGAGGCTAAACACCGGAAACCTTCAACAGGTAGATACTTCACTGAGGTCCAGAAGAAAAGAAGTTGCTTCCTTTGATCTGCTGACATTTCTCTAACAATCTGCAATTTTTTTTCAACTTTAGAAAGTAAATTATTAGGCAGAAAAAATAGTAAAAGCATATGAGTTCATCAAGCCAAGTACTACGACAATCATTGCCTTTTATCTATTGATATGTTACTAACATAAAGAAACCATCTTAAAACAGTTTCATCACTGCCTTAACCTCAATTAGTTATATCAAGAACTCTTTTCGAGGCTGATACTACTTCTTGGGCATTAACAGTCAGTTACTATAAATCAAGAACATTCTGGACATATCCTTGCTTCTGAGGTAGTCTCTCAATCACTGTTCTACTGCAGTTCAACTTTTTGTCTATAAGCTGTAAGTATCTAATAAAATATATAAAATAAAATCCAGGTTCGGATTTGCAGCAATTAAGCTTATCAAAAAGAGACAGGACAGAGGTAAAGACAATGGTTGCAATTTGCTAATTAGTTGTAGCATATTGACAATCAATTTAACAACATTCACCCTTGTTCCATATGCTCATTTTTCAAAATAACTGCATATATGTGACAAGCAGAATGAAAATTAACAATACAGAATTAGATTTTAAAGAAAACATAGATACCAAGACCATGTGTGATTAGAACACATTCCTATATGTCCATACCTCCCAGAACCAGGTTATTTGAGGATCACTTTCTTTGTAGCCATTGTACTCAGTATGTGCCTTCCAATCATCAACACAAATGGGACTTTCGCTTCCATACAACATCCGATCAAGGTCCTCAAGCTCTAAACTTTGGAAAAAGATCTTCTGGAGCCTTGAGTTAGAAAGAATATGGCCGAAACCTTGGGAAAAATAGTCTACCTGTTCAGAAGTAGATGTTGAAAAGCGATCACGAATAAGAAGATTAACATATTCCTGTCTATTCCTGCTATTTACTACAATGCTTTTCCCACCAGCGCATAGTTCCACAACTCTCCTGGACCCTAACTCCTCAACTTCTCTAACAAATGTCAGTCCTAAAGCATCTGAATCAATAAACTCAGCATCCATCTCCAGAATCTTCTTGCAACTGCTATATAAGCATGGATCTGCCTCTCGTATATCTTCCAAAGATATATCCATGCCAGCCAGTTGTAAGAAAAATACACGATCAAAGACAATACCCACTTGCACTTTATGCATCAATGCCAATGCAATCACGCGTCCAGCAAAACTGAAATACTCGAGGTGCAAAGGATCCATCCTAGATGCTGCATATAGAAGGAAATACATAAGCAAGCATACACTTGCGCCAGAGTAAAGGGAAATCCATGCAACTTATGAAGTATCATAGGGTCTTCAAAGACTGCTTAAAAATATAAGAAACTAATTAATAATAGAGAACATTTCAAAAGGAACCTAGTTCCATGACTATTCTCAAACAAGCAACAAACAGAATCTGGTTTCGATGGCAACACTCAAAAAAATGAATCAAGGTCTTGTTGTCAATAAAATAATATAACGGAGAAGCAAACATGTTTCATCTTGTGAGGTTGGCCGACAACCACATAAATCTCAAAAAGAATTAAAGTAGTCCTCTCGGTTAAGCTCTCTCAAAATTCTTGTTCACAACCAGATTCAAAGCCTTACTTTCTCTGTTTACTTCATTTTGGATTCTCTCCCCTCACCCGCCCTTTCTATTGTTCCTGTTCCTCAACTCAAAACTCAAGCTACTAATGGGCTATTGTCTTTTCTATTGTTCCTCTTTCTCAACTCAAAACTCAAGCTACTAATTGGCTATTGTCTTTGTTTCATAGCATATAATAACATATACTGCCTTTGGGCAGGTTGAGATGGTGTAACATGTAAGGTGCCATATCCAATGTGCCAGACACATCTTGTATTACCAGGCATGCGATATATTTGGAGTAAATTACATAGAATGACCAATGCAGACAAACAAAACAAGAAGCTTACAACAGTAAAGTGAAATACAAAGCCTCATTTGGTCTACATAGAACATCATGCTTAGGTTGGAAAGGAAACAACTGTTTCTAAAAGCAGCCCAAAACCAATGAAAACTAGAGATCTAAAAACCCTTCAATGACTCATCAATTGAAATTTATACTCGGGGGTCTGAACAGAAGAAACAATAAAGATTGGAAATAAATCATAGGTCTCACTTGCCAAAAGCAAGAGAAGGAAGAAAAATGGGTAAGAAAACATAGGCCAACAATTCAGGTATGCTTTGAACTCAACACTTACTAGGACCATGAGAATCTCTCTTTATGTCATTAAGGATACCTACAAAGTACACTGTAAATAGTATTCGCTTGTTTTCACATTCTGCTAAACAAAATTTTTATGCACTGTTTCTTTCTTTGGAGTATGATAATTGACAAATGACATGGATAGGTACTTTTGCTTTTAATTTGCTAGAACCTGCACTGCATGTAACATAATTAAACCAGTACAAGATGCGTAGACAGTCCTCAAGAATTTTACCTTTCTACTACCTCAATCCATATTTACAAACAAACAAGAGAACACTAACACAGAAAAATGACAGATAAAGAGAGCAGTAAAAAGTCTTCACTAACTGAAAGTAAGTTCAGAATTTTAGAGGAAGATTACCAGGATTAGGAAAAAATCTTCTACGATCATAAGCACAAGGCAAGAAAAGGGCATTCTCTGGATTGAATATAGCTTGGCATACCAATAAAAACCACTCCCTCAGTACACCAGGGCCAGTGGCTTCTTCATTTTTGAATTCCATGAACAGACCAGCATGAAGTGATTCAGAGTCCACACGAGCAATGTATTCAAATGATTCTGCCAATAACTGCGACCTGTCAATCAGCATCTCATGCAATTCCTCATAGTCATCTTTTACCTCAGGAAACATCATCATGACCAAATGCCTCCTGGATTCAAAATCAGTGACATCCTTGTGCTCAAGTAGCCATTGATTATCATCATCTCGCCTGGAGAATCTAATTATTAAGGCACACAAAGAAGCCTTCATATTCCTCAAAACCATCCAAAACTTTTCTTCAGCACCTTGATAAAGTTTTGAGATGCCATTTAGTTCCTTCAAAATGGAAAGATACAGGGACCACCCTGAATGAACAAATTCATCGCCATTGCTTCCTCTTGCCACAAGGCTTTCCTCCACTCTGATAAGGCAATTTTTCATTTTATGCAACAATTTATCAAATATGATATGAAGATTCCTAATCTCATCCCTATAGAGAGGATGGTAATCAATTGATATCGGAATTCGGGACTCCACCTGCTCAATAATGGCAGACCTCAAAGGGTTCAAGAATGCTACGAATTCCCGGAAATGACTCGATGATGGTCCCTCACTAGTGGTTGAATACAAACTAGAATCCAACTCCTCAGATAAATGACTAACCAACTCATTAAAAAGGGGGAAAATCTCCGGCACAGTAAAGCCTTTAACCTTCGCCTGCATTAAACCCATAGAACTGCTAACACTTTCAAGCAACACGCTCAGTGTACTTCGACACCAAGCATACAAACTATCCTCATTAACAACCTTCCGTAGTAACTTGCAAAACTCTAATGCTATTGGTGCACAAGAAGAATGCAGCTCTTTTGGTAAGTCCATCCTACATGATGTTAAGAAATCTCTTATTGAACTATTAGCACACTGCTTATTACCGTCAATAGGAGAAATATAAAGCATTACCAAAGCGGCAGGAGCCGAAGATACCATAAATATCTGCAAGTCAGCAGAAGCAACCTTGCCGTTGTCCTTGTGAGCAATTGTGAAGAATTTGTCCAAGCAACCTTTGATGCTTTGGGTTGGGGAATGGACCGTTTCTCCTCGGCAAAGGGAGGAAATAAGGGAGACCAAGTCGTCCATGACTTGCCAGGTTTGCGGGTGGTCAGTGGATCGCATACGGCCGACGAGTTGGAGACCGGCATCGTTTTCGATGTGGCAGTCTGCTAGGGATTGTTCCCACTGTAGCTGTTTCCCATGATAAATTAACCGTTGTTCGAATACTGGAATTCCTGTCATCACATGAATCCGTTCGTGTAGGGATTTCACGGTGTCCTCCGAATTAGCCGTGACTACCATGGTCTTGCCCCCCGAGAACATCCGGACAAAGAATTGGAGGCGTGTGGAGGAACAAGAGGCGGAAGACGACGAAGCATCGGAAGAGGAAGGGCGGCAATCGATGTGGGAAGCAGGGAAGGCGAAAGGTGGGGCTTTGGACACGGCTGCGATCGGGTGATGATGATCGTCTTTTCGCATTCTAACAGGGATTAAGGGAGCCTCGAAGTCTTGGTCGCCGTCGAAAGCAAGGGCATAATCGTCGAACTTGCGCTTGGAGGAAAGGCGATGATCGTAGCCGTTGGAGAATTGATCAACGGCGGGGGATGGGAAGAGAGACATTGGAGGGTAGAGAGCCCCCAGCCTGGTATGGTTGGGGGGAAGCAGATAATCAAGAAGCCGACACAAACATCAAAAAAGAAAAAACAAAAGCTTGAAATTGGAAAACCCCTCAAAGGAATAGAAATGGAAAACCCTATGGAAAATACAAAATATAAGGAAAGAACTTGTAGGCAAAGGATCCAAGTTTTACACACTCGCGCGAGGCCTGTGGTGTCGTCACCTAAGCAGCGCAACAAACACTATCAACTAATAAATCTTATGCTATTCTTTTTATTTAATTTTCGTATTTATGTATTATCTGTCTATCAATATCTATATTTATACTTATACTAAGTTTTGACTTAGTTAATATCATGAATTAATAGATATTAAATTTATTAAAATATTTCTATACATAAAATAATATATATTATTATGAGAGTGTTTTTATCTTTTTATATTTTTATTTAAATTTTATAATAATATTAAGTCCTAAACTATGTTGGTATCACGAGTTAACATACCCTAATTCTGTTGAAAATTTACTAAAATATCTTTTATATATAAAGTGAGAGATATATTATCATAAGGGTGTTTTTATCTTTTTGCATTTTTATATAAATCTATACTTAAGTCTTAAACTGTGTTGATATCACAAGTTAATATACACCAATACAAGTTTAAGGGATAAAAGAGACGGAAAGTTAAATTGAGGGTTAATATGATTTTTTTGTAATGTTAGAGGGCAAAAAAGTCATTATGTCAAAAAAAATTGCTAATAATTATGTAACTACAATGTAATTTTTTTTTTTAATAGTTAAAAACTAAATTAATTTATTTAATAGTAAAAATATTAATTTATTTTAATCGCTATAATATAGTGACATACTAGATATATTTATTGTTGGATTAATGTGCAATAGACTTGATCATGGTCGATTCAGATTCAGGTCTAGCCGATGTAAAATTTTAGGTCAATTTTTTAGGTTTAGGATCGGCTCGACCTGAAAAATGAATATAAAATTTTGTCCAAACTCAACCCAATTTTAAAATACTAAACCTGAGCCCGCCCATATTAACTTTATAGTTGTTTTTAAAAATATAATACATCAAGTACATTAAAAATATGAAAATAAATGTTTCCCGATAAATTAAAAAATATTTTTATACTTAATTAACAATAAAACAAAAGTTATACAATATCCAAACAATAACAACAAAATAATAATAATAATATAATATCGAAATGGTAACAAAACAATAACATTAAGAAAGTTTAAATTGATTCGGATTGGACTTGGCCAAAAAACCCAATCCAAAACCCAACTTGTTCAGAAAACAAACATTATTTTTTATTAAAACTTATTTTTTAAAACTTATATTTTTATCTAAATCCCTATTTTTTAAATGGATATCTCAAATCATGGGTGTAGTCCGCAATAGAGAGTCGGTTGATTTAGCGCTAAGCACAAAGGGTTTGAAATTTGAATTTCGGCTTCAATTCCATGTAAGGTCGCTTCTATATACATATTTAAACTTTGATTTCGTAATTTACTTTAAAAAATAAAAAAAGGGAAACGTATACGCATTAAATTTATAGTAAAATAAAGTTTTGAATATATTTATATTATTATAATGTAGCAGTACTTAAAATAATAAAGAGTCCAAAGATTCAACTTGAGATTAAAGAAAATTATATATAAGACCTCCACCTATATTTCAAGGAATAACTTCTTTTATATAAATTTTTTACTTTCACTTCAAACGAAAAGTGTGAAATAATCTAATATATTATTATTATTATTATTCAAGAAATTGACTCGAATAAAAAAAAAAAAAAAAGCCATCTTCAATAATTCATGTATTTGAAGAGAGAAGGGAGTTTCTTTGCCGGTGCTAATGGTATAATACAAGTTTCGTTTGATGAACCCAGCAATAGTTTGTGTTTTACTAATTATTTCACCATCTTTTTAAGCATTGAATGAGTGGGTACTGAATGGGGGATGAAGGCATGTGAATACGAAGAAGGTGGAAAATAAGTAAGGTTTTGCATTTTTTTTCCTTTTTTTGGTTCATTGCATTGCATGTGACCGTGACCACGAAGAAATTGGAAAATAACCGAGTACACTTACCTCAGTGCAACCTCCGACAACGACAATATTATTTTTTAAAGGGTTAATTATAAAAATAATTACTTTTGTTTGACTCAGATTATATTTTAGACACTTATGTTTAAAATGTTACGTTTTAGCCACTTACGTTAACATTTTGTTACGAAGTGGTCACTCTACCGTTAAACTTCGTTACCTCCCTAACGATAGTTTTACGTGGCAATCCAAATGGGTTTTAAATGCCAACTTGGATGTCCAGTTGTTGCGATAAAAATATATTTTTAATTAAATAAATTTAATTTGGACTGCCACGTAGGACATCCAAATTGACATTTAAAACTCATTTAGACTGCCACGTAGGACTACTGTTAGGGAGGTAACGGAGCTTAACGGTAGAGTGACCACTTCGTAACAAAACGATAACATAAGTGATTAAAATGTAATCTGAGGCAAACAGAAGTGACTATTTTTATAGTTTACCCTTTTTTTTAAATACAATTTTAAAGTTAAAAATAATTTTAATAGTCATCCGAATTAATGAATTCTTCTAAATATGAACTCTCATAAGAATTAAAACAATTAATCAGAGTATTCAACCTCACTAAAATAAAAAGATTCACTAATAATCATTTATTATCTAAATCTATAACATATGTTAATTTCGAACCTCTGTAATTGTTTTCAAATTAAATTGATCTCTCCACAAGTTCTAGATGGATGATTTAATGTAGATTCTTTTTAAAAAGTTTATAAATAAAATCGAAGTAGAAATAAAAGTATATACTAGAGCGATTACAATATATAGTAATAATATATAGTGTAATCCGAGGATCTACATATATAATTACATCTTGAATTTGGATAATCATATCTTTAAATTTTCGCTTTTACCAACAATACGAAGTCTTCAATGTGATTATAAACCTTAGAGTTAAGCATTATGAATAAAATAAATAAATATTATATGGGCTTTAAGCAAATCTGTGTAGTTCACAAGTTTTGGAATCTAATATATTTATTGGTATTATCTTAAAAAATTAGTAGCATTATTTATCCATTTACCTCGTAATGATTTATAGTAGTAAAAATATCAAAATACTAATTTTCTTAGAAAAATACGAGGTCAACGGTTTCTTTGATATTTTTTTTAATAGAAACTGAATAAACCTGTCAGTCAGAAAATCCACGTCCAAATAGCCCCCACCAATATTTAACTTGGGTTTTGTGTACGTGTTGATATAAGATTGGTTCTACTGAATCTGTGATGTTGTATAATCCTATGTGGGTCCGCAATCGAAGAGAACTAAACACTCAGCTCAGCTGAGCTCAACCCATGAGTAAAAAGAACGGCAATTAGTAACCAACCAACTGTTAGAGTGAGTGATTCATGTCTAAATAGCAAGTAATGAAAATAAACCGGAATATCTTGGGAACAAAAGCCAAACCCCACCCGTATTCATCTATCATCATTGTAAAAAACAGTCCAACACAATAACGGAGAAGTGAGAACCTGAGACTGGATTTTATTTTATTTCCCGAAAGAATAGGAATTTGTATATCGAAGCCAGGCGGTGCGACGAGCAGAGCCGTTGCGCGGAGGCTTCCGCAACCGGTTGCGCTACTTCACACCGCCACTGCCGCCAACGACTGCGACAAGTCATCGCCTACCAACATGAAAGGCCTCTTCAAATCAAAGCCGCGAACTCCCGTTGACATCGTCCGGCAAACGCGTGATCTCCTCATCTATGCTGATCGCTCCCCCGATAGTAGTGAATCCAAGCGCGAAGAGAAGGTTCTCTTCATCGAACACCTTTATTTTTTTAGCACATTAATTATTTCGATTTTTTTTTCTTTGTTGATCTGGAGCTTCCCCGGTTATTTTTGGAATCTAAATATTTTCGAGTTTCGGCCCCGATGAGAATTCAATTGACGGGAGCTAGGGATTTTAGTTACTGCGGAATCAAATGTTTATTAATTTCTTTTATGTGGTTGATGTTTGGTGTGGATATTTAGAGCTTGAGCAGTTGTTTGATTAACTGAAAGTAGCATAGCTTCAGCGTCTAATCCTTACGTTTGATCGTATTTTTTATTCAGATGGCAGAATTATGTAAAAACATAAGGGAATTGAAGTCTATTCTTTATGGAAATAGTGAATCTGAGCCAGTTTCTGAAGCTTGTGCACAACTAACTCAGGAGTTCTTTAGAGAGAACACACTGCGGCTTTTGATCACTTGTCTTCCTAAATTGAATTTAGAGGTAACACCAATTAACTGTTAGTTTATCCTAATTGTTACTTCTATGATAAATTGACAAGGTATCTCTTCCTTTAAAGGCGAGGAAAGATGCAACTCAAGTTGTTGCAAATTTGCAAAGGCAGCAAGTGCATTCGCGGTTGATTGCTTCTGATTACTTGGAGGCGAACTTAGATCTAATGGATATTTTAATAGCAGGGTAAGTGGCACTCAACATTGGTTTGCAGAAGTTATGATTACTATTTTCACCATCTTCTGATTCTTAGATGTTGTTATTCAGTTATGAGAACACAGACATGGCTTTACATTATGGTGCAATGTTGAGAGAATGCATACGGCATCAGACTGTTGCAAGGTGAGCATAGCCAACAAAGTTAATTCATTTTTTCATGATTTGGATATGGTTCTCATCTTTTTAGTTGATATAATTGGACAACCCAAGCCATTCCTTTTGGTGTTGCACTTCAGAGGCAATCTGGCCTATTATTTACCTATGAATTATTTCCTTTTTATAACAAAACTTTTCATTTGATTTATTATTGTCTGTATGCGTGATGTTTCATTTGATCTACAGGTATGTTTTGGAATCAGAGCACATGAAGAAGTTTTATGACTATATACAACTTCCAAATTTTGACATTGCTGCTGATGCTGCTGCAACTTTTAAGGTTGAGTACTGCTGATTAAACTATGTTAAGATGATCACCTTTTTTTTTGTCAGTCTGACTGTTTCACTTCCAATCTGCATTCGTCCTTGGAATCTAGTTTCAGAAAAACTAGTTTGCTGTAACTTTTAAAGTAGGGACTTGATTTGCTTTTCAATTTTAACATTTTCCCTAAAATATAGGTTGTTTTATGTTGAGTCATTCTCTGCTTCTTTCATTGAGGGTTTTGAGTTATGTGGCTACTGCTATTCTCATGTAATATCTCATTTTCTTACAGGAGCTTCTGACAAGGCATAAATCCACTGTAGCTGAATTTCTTTCCAAGAACTATGACTGGGTGAGTGTTACTCCTTCATTCTTGTCATCCTATAAGTTCTGAAGTTTTTATGTTGAATACTTGTCATGGTACTTGAATAATTAGTTTTCCTCAAAACTATCAGTATCATTTTTTCTCTCTCCGATACTGTCAGCCCATAATTTTTTCCAATTAGAATAATTGTATTTGCTCTTTCATATACGATTAGATATTTTTATCACATGATTGAAAATTGTAGTGACACTACAATAGCTATATCAATAGTCCCTGAATTTCTTCTTCATGCCCCTTTTTATGTTGAAAGTTTTCATTGATTACAGTTCAATAAACACCTTGTTTTTGGTTTCAGTTTTTTGCAGAATATAACTCAAAGTTGCTGGAATCTACCAACTACATTACGAGAAGACAAGCTATTAAGGTATGAGACTTCATAAAGAAACAGTGAGCGTTCTACTGGTTTATTTTCAATCAAAACAAATGTGCTTTTAAACATGCTCTATTCTCTGAAATTGATTGTTTCCTTGAGATGATTAAAGAGGTTATATAGATGGTCTAAGGTCTCAAGAGATGGCAATGACCTGACAGATAAACTGACGAATGGGGTCTACAGAGCTCAAGATTTCATTGCATGGTGTTAGGATGTTTCTGTATTCTGTAGGATGCCAAGGTTTATGTTCAGTTCGTTTTATCTATTTTGTACTGTTTTAAACCATATGTTCTTAGGCGGATTTATTAATGATATTCTGACTTAGCAAAAGAAAAAAAAGGAGTTTTTGAGAAGTATGAGGAGTACAAAAAATGTGTTATCCTTCTAGAATCTGAAACATCAATAGTTTGTTAAGAGAAGGATTACTAGAAGTGCTGCTTAAGATTTGATCACAACTCAATCCAATTGAAGTTCCTTCGTTAAATTGTCAAAATCATAGTAGTATGATGGCCAGTGTATCTCTAAAGATTTCGAAATCTGATGTGGCAGTGTTAATTCCTGTTTTATAATTTGTTGCTTAGGAGACCTTTATATCTTGCTTATTGTTTACTCTGTTCTCGTCTTATGTTACAGTTGTTGGGGGATATTTTGTTGGACCGCTCAAATTCAGCTGTCATGACTAGATACGTGAGCTCAAGGGATAATTTAAGGATTCTTATGAATCTTCTAAGGGTATGATACTTACCCGGATTTCTTGATTTCATGTTTGATTATCCAGATGGTATTTTCTTGGTTTATTTTATTCTAACAATATAGTATATTCAACTTGGCTGTTGTACACATTTGACATGAAGGTTAAGTTGTCATTGACTATTGTCACAATGATAGGCATAAGTTTGCCAATATTGTTCTTTATTTAGTTTTTGGTTGTAAAATTTAAGTGTTATACTGGCTTATTGCTATTATCAGCACAGTAGCTGCAACCACTGAGATTTTCCTTGTTCAAGACTTCAAGTAATAAAACGCAGTTGTAATGTCTTTAAGTCGGATGTTATTATATGGAATAAATATAAAAAAAAAAAAAAAACTAGTCTTTAAGTTTGATGTTATTACATGCAACAAAATTCAAACACTAAACAGTGAATTCCTTTTCCGCAGGAATCAAGCAAGAGCATCCAATTAGAAGCTTTTCATGTTTTCAAGGTGTGGTGTTAAATTTCTTTTCCACTTGGATCTCTTAGATCGTAGTTTGAAACATTAAATGGCTCACCATTTCCCTTGGTTATTTATATGTGTGGGTATGTTTCTACAGTTGTTTGCTGCGAATCAAAATAAGCCTCCAGATATCGTTAGCATACTGGTTGCAAATAAAAGCAAGCTTTTACGTTTGTTTGCTGATTTCAAGACTGATAAAGGTACAAAATGGTAACAAAACCTTTTTGCTTGTAAATTTTATGGTTGCCACTTTATTTATCGTTTCTTATTGGATGACTTGCAGCTGATGAACAGTTTGAGGCGGATAAGGCTCAAGTTGTGAAAGAAATAGCTGCCCTTTAGCTTTAAGACTGGCCAGGGCATAGTGATCTCTAGTGTACTGTATTCTTTCTATTTTTGGTTTTAATGTTATTAAAACAAGTTGACTGTGATTCACATAGTGATTTTTAGTAGGACGCATGTGCAATATTATAATATATATATATTATATATATATATATATATATAAAAGAGGCTCTTATTCTTAATCTTAGTTTATCATTATCTGTAATTAGCACTGGTTTGCATGGATAGCTACATAAGCGTTTTGTTTGCGGATGCAAAAAGACGAATGGGCTGGTTTCTTGGGTTGGGAGGATAAGGCAGGCAGTGAGAAGAAAGAGGTTGTGGGAAGCTTCGCAGGGAGGACCATTTCCGGTTGATTAGCCTGTGCTATAAGCTATTTACTACTAGTATTTCTGGAGGTGGGTGGAGCAGATTAATATTTTCATGGATTTGGGCCTCGCACATTCACAAAGTCATGTGATCACGAGATGTGAAACTTTTGGAATCATATCGCATTCAAGCGAGGAGCTTTTGGCAGCACATTGGCATATTCCATGGATATTCTTATGACAAGGACACGACTGGTCTGAACTGAATAACCTCCATTATTCGAAGATGCCTCTCCACTTGCTTTCGCTGGTGTTAACAATAAATGCACATTTTAGGTATATTCTTCAAAGCAAAGTGAGAAGAATCCCTCGTTCTGCTTTTTCTTTACCACCCATCCCGTCTAACATAAGAGCACTATCTATCATATCTAATCTGAATTAATCTTTTTAGTCCTAACAAACAATTATAATAGGATCCATTTTCCTGAGTAATAATATCCCTAACTGGTAACTGAATTAATATATGCCATAATTAATATGTGAATTAGTTTGGCCTAAAATCATATATAATAATGAAAAAAAAACAAACCTCACCACCGAACATCATTGTTGTATCTCACCTGCAAAATGCAAATTGCTGTGTATGATTTAAAGCATGGATGGCATAATAAACTTAAGTCCTAAAGCGAAGGGAAAGAAAATTTTAGAGAAGAGAATCCAAGGCCATTTTGTTTCTCCAGTAAAATTATTGTTATATAAACTTAAAACTCATGATCTCTTTTTGCTTGTCGCTTGCTACGTGAAAAGCTCTCAATAAAATCATCCATCAATTTTCCTAACACGTTCTCTTGCCAAACGATTAAGCATGGCTGACAATGGTAGGACCCCCATTATTAAGCATTATTATGCTTTTGATTTCCTTTGGTTTCCCTGGTTCACTTTTTCTGTCGGATTTTGGTTTCTTGTTTTAGTTACTTGTTTTTCCTTTTTTTGCGAAAATTATTTGAATTGCAGTTTCTGTTGAAGAGTTCTTGGCCACTGCAGTCGATGCAGCAAAGAAAGCCGGCGAGGTTCATTCAAAATTCCATTTCTTTTTCTTTTTTACTTTCTTATTTTCTTGTATTGCTATTTTACTTCATTGATCTGTTCAATCTAAGTCTCTTACCTTTTTCTTGGTCTTTAATGATTTTGTAGATAATCCGTAAAGGGTTTTATCAGACCAAGCATGTGGAGCATAAAGGCCAGGTCTTTATATATTTCCATCTCAAATCTTTGATTAAACCATATTTTTATTTTCATTTTATGTTCCCCCAGTTCTGGTTAGTTGCCATGAAATCCATGTTCGATGAAAAATGCATTATAATGATTAATGCTAAAGGACTACTGAGGTTCAACCATTCATTGGTTGGTACCAGAGTTTTATTAACTAATCTTCCTATAGGTTGTTTTTAAGTACATTTCAAATTGGTTCCTCTGTTAACTATTCCAATCTTTTTAAGTCTTGCCAAAAGTAGACACCGCTACTTTCCTATTTAGAATTGGAAATGACTACTTAAAAGTTGTCTCTTTTTACCTAAATTCAGGTCGATTTGGTCACTGAGACCGATAAGGCATGTGAAGATCTTGTGTTTAACCATCTTAAGCAGCATTACCCTTCTCACAAGGTTTGCCCTTTTTCACAATTCTCTTACCATTTATCTATCAAGATTAAAAGTAAATTTGAGCTTAAGAGATAATCTGGTTTTTCTCAGTAATCATCTTTTCTGATTTTCCATAGTTGATATTTGTTGTAGTTTATCGGGGAAGAAACTACCGCGGCTTACGGTACATCAGAGCTTACCGATGAGCCTACCTGGATAGTTGATCCTCTTGATGGAACAACTAATTTTGTCCACGGGTAATAGCTTTTCCTTGAATCGTGTCTTGTTTCATTTATAGTCATTTTCATGTTTCTATTGTTGCAACCCTGCAGGTTTCCCTTTGTCTGTGTCTCCATTGGTCTTACCCTTGGAAAGGTTCCTACAGTTGGTGTTGTTTACAATCCAATAATGGATGAGGTTAGATTTTTCTCTTCACGTCATTGAAGTTTGCTGGAATAAGGCTTTGTTTGGAACGAAGGATGGAAAGAAGTGAGGATGGAAAATTTGTTAATCTAATGGTTAAGCTACAAAGTAGGAATGTGGTTATGAATCTTAACCATTTTATTAACAAATTTACCTTCCTTCGTGCCAAGCAAAGTCTTGTATCTTCTGTTAAGTGCTAAATAAACATTTCTGGCTTCATGATATGCAGCTCTTTACCGGTATACTTGGGAAAGGTGCTTTTCTCAATGGATCTCCTATTAGAGGTGAATCCGGTGATCTTGACGTATGGGTCTCAATTTTCATTTCAATTTTCAAGTGAATGTCTAAAAGCTGATGCCTTGTTTCCCGAAAATTTGCAGTGTCATCTCAAACAGAACTTGTGAAATCTCTCCTTGCAACAGAGGTGTGAACATTCTTCTGTGTCGAAATTCCGAGCTTAGTCCTTTTTCTTTGTTGGTTGAAACTGAACATGAAATTTCTGCCTCAAAATTCCAATCCCATTTTACAGTATTATCTCATTATTACTAGGAGATTGTTATTGAATAGTGTTAGGCTAACTGACACAATAAAGTTGTCCTTCTTGGCAAGCATGTAAAAGTTTGATCCAATTTTGTTCAATTGAGCAGGCTGGAACAAAACGAGACACACCAACTGTGGATGCTACTACAAATAGAATCAATAACTTACTTTTCAAGGTAAAGCCAAAGCTGTGCCCAGATTCTTTTTTTTTTTTTTTTTTTTGTTACCATGTGTTGAAATCCATAATCACTTCCTCTGATTAACAGGTGAGATCAGTCCGGATGAGCGGTTCATGTGCATTGAATCTTTGTGGAATTGCATGCGGAAGGCTTGACCTGTTTTATGAACTTGGATACGGTGGTCCATGGTATGCTTTTGATCATTTCGATATTTTACGGAGTTACAATATTCACTACACGATTGACACAGTGTGCCTCTATGATCAGGGATGTCGCAGCTGGTGTTTTAATCGTTAAAGAAGCTGGAGGCCTCGTGTATGATCCGTAAGTAGCTAACATGGTTGACGATGCACTTTCAATTTTCTTCTGAATCTAATGTTTGCACTAAAAGTTGAAGCCTTTAAAGGTTTGTTTCATCTAATGATGGTTGTGTTGTTGTGTCCATCAGGTTTGGCAAAGATTTCGACATCACAGTTCCACAGGTCGCCGCTTCGAATCCGTTCTTGAAAGATGCATTCCTTGAGGCTTTGCAGCATTGATAATCTCCTCATAGTCCTGAAATTGCCTCTACTTGATATGATATATCTTAGCTTATTTTTGTTATTGTTGTAATTGGTCAAAGATTCCTTTCAGGGATAAATGTGGGTTTAGAAACATTAATGATTCTTGGAATAGGCATGGTCCTCCCTGACCGGTGGCAGACAGATTATTTTGTAGAATCCAGTTGATATTAAATCTCACAAGGTTGGCAGATACAATGAAGAAAAATAAAAACATTTCGGGGAAGCTACCAGCCCAATTTAATGGAAAACCCTTTAGACCACCTTCAGCTTGATGTAGACCAGGTGGGCCTCCTCCAGAATTGTTGGTCCCTCACTGCCAGTTTAATAAGGATTAAGATTTCAGAAGAATACCCAAATAAATATATATTAAAACGAAATTATTATTTTTTATTAGCTGGTATTTATCTTATTAAATGATAATAGACGAGAGGGTAAAAATGTTTTTTTCACCGCACATTGGGCCATTAGCAAATCAAAGTCTGGATGGATGTCCATAGTTTAGATGTGGCCCTTTCTCAAAGGTCATGGTCTACTACCCCTCATATAATTTATTATTAGTACCATCACCTTATTTTGTCATTGTCGGGGTTGAGTTGGACAATTGCTATTTTCAAATTCAAAGGCAAAATCCATCAGAATCAGTGAGAAGTCAGGATATATCAATTAATATGTCATTTATTAGTCGTCCTGTACTGCCATGCAATTTGCTTACCACCCATCCCCCCCACCCCCCTTTTTTCTAAAGAAGTTTCCTCCCACACCAATCAATAAACAAGCTGTTTTGCAATGATATACCTACCATTAAGCAATAGCAGGTGGGTTTAGTTTCCAAAGCCTGCAGATTTTATCTGTTAATTTATTTTGACAATCTCTTCCTTTCTAACTCTCTATGATTAATGATTATATACTCTTATCCTTATCCCTTTTAACCCTAAACCCAAAATAGCTAATTGACTTTGACTCATAACCTCTCGTTATGTATTTCGTAATGACTTGCTGGTTGCATTAATTATTGTCCGTCTTTTAAAATATTGTATTTTCCGACTGATATTTGATGTTAAAATATTGTAGCCCCGCATTCAAGTCTCCATTGCTGATGATATGGATGCTCCAAAGAGATGCTGAAGCTGCGCTCATCTTGCTTTCCCTAGAAGAACTGCTCCATTCAACTTTTTTAGTCAAATACGCGTAATCATGCATCACACCTTCACATAAGTTTTAGTTCAACCAATATCATCAACTTTGCTTCTTTACTACTACTACTACTATTGCTATTATAGTCTCCAAACGCTTGTAAACGGCTGATTAAGTAATCTCTCAATATATTTATTTTACAGTTTAATCCTTTAAAAATTCGGGATTCAAAAATTAAATTCTTTCCCTAACAATCCTATGTACAATACATATAAATATATATTTATATATTATACATAAAATATGCTAATAAGAGTGGTTAGGGTGCTAAACAACTCAGCATGTCGTATAATTGGCTGCACAATATTGCACGTAATATAAATATAAATAGTACTAGCTAGTACAATATCTACCAATATATAATATATGATATTGAAAGAGTATGCATTAAGATATGATATATGTTTTAAATAAAAGAAATGAGTATATTATATACATATAAAGTGCGCTTTTTTCAAGCTTTGGCAGCTCTAATATCAATATATGCACCTCATCCTAAACTTTTTGTTTCTATAGGGAGAATAGGCTTGATTTATATGATATATATTACAATCTTAAGGACTTAAACATAATTAAATAAATTTACATTGTCTTTACAATAAGAAAATGAAAAGTTAAGAGTAGTGTTCAGTCTTGAGTGAAATTTGAAGCTCTGTTTATGACTTTCAAGTAAAGCAAAATTTGGATAAGGTTGAATTTATTAGATGAATAAGTCAAAAATTGTTGTTAATGGATGATAAGTTGATTAATGCTTAAAAAGGGCATTTGACATAATTTTCTTAGGAGTAAAAAAAAGGAAGAAAGGGGAAACTCAGAGCTGTACCTGCCGCCACATGAGTTAGCAGTTAAACCAAGGCCCATTTTGGCATATTTGGGTTCAACTAATAAATTGGCAGCCGGCCAGAGTTGAGAAAAAATGGGCATTGGAGTTTGATTCAAAACACGTGGGCATGGCTCATGCTGTGACCACCGTCACACCTGAGCTGACCAGATCTCACCACCCACCCACCTTTCCTTTTATTTTGCTTTAATTATGGTTTAATCCCTTTGCTATATAAAATTTCAAGAGCAATAGGGACTAAAACTAGAATTAAACTAATGTTTATGCTTTTAAGAAAGTTTTGGGCCCACAGGAAAGGAGCACGTGTTACTTTATTTGGGACGACCGTTTTACTTTATTTAACTTTTACACAAACCAAGCGGGAGCAGATAGATAGGCAAAGAAACCAAATCCACAGCAGTTCCTTTCACCCTCTGCCCAATAAATACATAAATCGACCCTCCAGCCCTCTTAGCTAACTTTGAAATGAATTTCTCTTAACCACCAAACCACTGTTCCAATTTGTATTAACTCTTGCTGTTGCTTCTTCAACTCTCATTTTATTGTGTCTGAAAAAGAGAAATGGTTTCTGTTGGAGATTCCAGTTCAAGCAGGTCTCCGTTGGGTCGAAACATTTGCACTCAAGGTTCGGCTTCGACGGCTAAAAACGACCGACACACAACTGGTCGTTCCATGCGTACGATACGCTCCAATTTCTACCAAAACGACGACAGCAGCTGCTCCTTTACTAGCTCCGTCCCCCAAAGGTCCGGATGTGTCTCCGAAAACCTCACCGAATCCGTCATCGACATGCGTCTCGGCCAACTGGCTTCCAAGAGCAACGCCAAATCTGTTAAGTCCGACTCAGAAACCGAGGGCTTTTTAGACATTTCTCAAGCCTTCAGTGATTTCTCGGCTTGTAGCAGCGACATCTCCGGTGAGTTGCAGCGGTTGGCTACCTTGCCCTTGCCCGAAAACGCCTTGGTAAATGAGAGCGGCGATGGAGCTGTGTGTGAACAGGAGCCGTGCCAAGGCTTTCTGCAGAGAGAGAATTTCTCGACGGAAATTATCGAGAGTATTTCACCGGAGGATCTTCAACCGACGGTCAAGATCTGCATCGACGGCCTCCAATCACCGTCCATTGCCGTGAAGCGATCGGCTGCGGCTAAGCTCAGACTGCTAGCGAAGAACCGCGTGGATAACCGTGAGTTAATCGGAGAATCCGGTGCGATCCCTGCTCTCACTTCGCTCCTTCGGAACACCGATCCATGGACTCAAGAGCACGCAGTGACCGCGTTGCTAAATTTGTCTCTTTTCGAAGCGAACAAAGACCGAATTATAAATGCTGGAGCTATAAAATCATTAGTGTACGTTCTCAAGACGGGAACCGAAACCTCCAAGCAAAACGCGGCCTGTGCACTTCTGAGCTTAGCTTTGATCGAAGAAAACAAGGCTCCAATTGGAGCATGCGGGGCGATACCACCTCTGGTATCCCTTCTTATTAACGGATCCAACAGAGGCAAGAAAGATGCACTAACAACCCTTTATAAGCTGTGTTCGGCCACGCAGAACAAAGAAAGGGCGGTTAGTGCGGGTGCAGTTAGGCCTTTGGTGAGGATGGTAGGCGAGCAAGGGGCCGGAATGGAAGAGAAGGCGATGGTTGTCCTCAGTAGCTTGGCAGGAATTGAGGAAGGAAGGGAAGCTATCGTTGAGGAAGGTGGGATTGCGGCACTGGTGGAGGCGATTGAGGATGGGTCTACCAAGGGGAAGGAGTTCGCGGTGTTGACACTGTTGCAGTTGTGTGCTGATAGCATTAGGAGTCGGGGGTTGCTTGTTAGGGAAGGTGGGATCCCTCCTCTTGTGGCTCTTTCTCAGACTGGGAGTGCTAAGGCTAAGCATAAGGTAATTCTAGTTGATGTTTGATTTACTTGTGTTTGGATGAAGATAATGTAATTGATTGATTCTTTCTAATCACAATGCTGTTTTTAGTTGATTGAATTGCTTTGATTGATTAAGTAATTGCACTGGATGATCAGAACTGAGAACGTTTAGTTTTGCATCAAATCTAACCATGCGTTTGTTTGCTTCATTTTAACAACCAACGTATTTGTTGAATGTTAATTTTGCAGGCTGAAACTCTTCTTAGGTATCTAAGAGAATCCAGACAAGAGCCTTTGTGTTCCAGTCCTTAGAGAAGAGAAGATTAATTAGTAATTGAGGTAATTAGACCAGGTTATTGATTTATTTATTTGTATAGGGAGTGTTCTGATGGTTTGTACAGTGTGGTTGAGTTGTACAAGTACAAAAGACAATTTAAAGGAGGCTAGTCTGCAAGAGACTGACTTTGAGCTTCCTTGTATTGATTAGGTTTTGGGGTTTTTTTTTTGTCCCTTTTATTATTGACTTGTGTTCTCAGGGTTTGACTTGTGGATTTTGGGTTATTTTCCTTATGTTTTGTCTGAGTGACCCAAAATTCTATTGCATAGATCTACTGGGTATTGATTGTCTTTCTGCATAGCGAATATGGACTATGGAGAATATGTTAATGTGATGTGATCTGCATCCAAGCAGTTTTTTTTTTTTTTTTTAATCATCTCAGCTTGTAGCTCAAGCCTTCTGTAATGGAGACGATTGTATTAGGTTTTGCATAAAGTTGCCTAAGGATGGCATACGATAAACTTTCTGTTCTTGTACTTCTTGATCATCTCTAGCACATTGTGTGGTTAATAAACATTTCTCCTCAAGTTTTCGGTTGTCAGATAGAGATGTACATAGCATGTTATACATGGCATCAACATTTGAGACCTGCAGAATGAAGGAAGAATGTATAGCATATGGTTTTCATTTCCAAGCTGCCAAGGGGATTGATGCAGTATTGTCGAGGGACTGTATTTTGCATTAGGTGGATGCATATTGCGGCATCTTAGGACCCTTGATCTTCTCCAATTTGGTGTAAAGTCGTTTCAACTATATGGGAGATTCACTTTCTTTTTGGTTCTTTTGTGTTATTATCATGTATTAGCTGGCAGGAGCAAGTGTGTTTTGTCCTACTGCACAAAGGATAGTGAACTTGTAATTAATGGTCTAATCTATGCATTCAAGTAAATCATTAATCAAGAAACCTAACTGTTGGCATCTGTTCTGGTTTTGTGTCCTACTGTAAAAATTGACTGCAACATATAAATTAAAAACCAATAAATTGTTTTGTATTTGTAATGTCCTACTGTTTGTTGATTAATAAGATTCTGTTACAGTATTTATGAATGGACAGTAAAATAAAAACCAACATGGGGATTTGGACAATACTTATACAAGCCATCTTGATCTTGGAAGGCTAAGGCCCAACTAGAAATAGTAAAAGCCTAGCAACTAGACCGGCCGGCCGTTACTCTTTAGACTTCTTCTTCCTAAATGCTTTGGGCTTGAACCCAGTCTCCAGCAGCTTCTCAACCTCCTCGAACGACAGTCCCTTAGTTTCAGGTACAAAGACGTAGATGCAAGTAATCCCAATCACAGAAAACCCAGTAAAGAGGAGGAAGGTGCCAGCGGAACCAAGAGCCTTGGTTAAGGTCAAGAAAGACTCGCTGACTATGAGATTGGAGACCCAGTTGGAAACTGCGGCCAGCCCTCCACAGAGACCTCTGTACTTTAGTGGATAAATCTCGGAGTTGACAACCCATGGCACGGTTCCCATCCCAGGGGAGAAGGAAATGATGTACAATCCCAGCAGTATGACTGCCAGGAACCCAATTTTGCTTGGGCAACCATCCTTGAACCAAGTACGATGTTCCCCCTGACATGCATTCTTCATATCTTTCGTCACTACCAGACATGCTCCTGGGGCATACTGAACATATGGATTTTGATGCATTAATGGATATGTCTAATGTGCAAGGAAATGGAGAGGTGTGGATACACTTACTTCATTTACCGCATTAGCACAGAAACCACATTCGGCTTTCAAGCAAGACATGCAGTTCCATGATGGTGCATCAGCAGCCGACTTAAAACTTGGACACGTAGCATTTGCACCGAATTGCGTGGATTCCAACATGTTAAGCTGCGGGGACCGGATGGCGGCCTGCCAGAACACTACGGTTAAGGCTAAAAGGCATGTAATGATACCCATCATTGAAATCAGCATCATCTTCCTCCTCCCGTATCTGTCGACAAAAAACATGCTCACCACAGACCCAAGCGCGTTAAGACCAGATGTGACAAGAGAAAGGGCCATTGCCGTCTTGTTTGATGCGAACCCCGCGAACTGAACTATCATCGGGCTGTAATACATCACTGTGTTGATGCCTGAAAATTGCTGAGCCACCTGAACTGTCACCCCAGCATACAGCCCCCTTCGGACTACCACATTTCCAAATGCACCTTTCAACTTTTGCATCAGACTGTCTCCAATGGCGTGTTCATCAGCTTTTTCAGCCTCTACAGAGATTCTCAAGGCATTAATCTCCTCTAAAACTTCGACAGCAGGATAAAGTTTTTCTAGTATGGCCTTGGCATCTTCGACCTTGTTCTGAAGAGTGAAACATAATAATAAACAATATATCATCATCATCATTATTATTGTTGCCTCATCACATCAATCAGGACAAGAGTTAAACCTGTCTGTAAAGCCATCTAGGAGACTCGGGGAGTGTGAGCATCAAGATGAACTGAACCAAGGCGGGGAGTCCAGCTACTCCAAGCATCCAACGCCAGGTTCCAGGAGCCTGAAACACAATGAAAGTGGTACTTTCAAGTTGAGCCAATAAGAGATGATAGATTTTGAACTGTAATGATTAAATATGACATACATGAGTGAAGGCCAGATTGATTAGGTAAGCCAGAAACTGGCCACCTGAAATTAGCAAGCCATTGGTGCTAACAAGTGCCCCTCGGATTCTAGCAGGGGAAGCTTCCGAAATATAAAGAGGTGCTGTCATGGAAGCCATTCCGACTCCAAAACCAACAAAAATCCTTCCCAGAATAATCATCCATGGAGCCATAGCCACAGCCATCACTATGGAGCCCACGAAGAAAAGAACATCAGCAACCAAAATCGACACTCTTCTCCCGAACCTGTCATTCATCCACCCTCCAATTCCAGCTCCAAATATAGCACCTGCTACTGCCATACTTACAATGGTTTCCTGCATCATCATCATCATCATCATCAACTCATCAAACGATATTCCCTTTCTTTAATTTCTCTCCCCTACAAGAACTCGGTAAATCACTATCTAACCTGTAGCCATGTTTTCTTATCAACTTCCTCAAAGTCCTCTTTGATGTAAAGTAGAGCACCAGATATCACCCCTGCAATCCAAACATTAATGATTATATACATTATACATATACAACACCATTTATGTTACAAATGAACGTGTAGCATCATATGTTATTTACCGGTGTCATAACCAAATAGAAGCCCTCCAATCCCAGCCGACAATGCAAGCTTCATAATGTAAGGAGTCTTCCATGTCGTCCTCCAGCACTCAGTAAACTCCGTCTTGTCTGCTTTTGCGACACCACCTTCAACCATGTTGTCCCAACAGGCAAAACGAAATTTCCTTGTATTGAAAAAAAAACAATAAAAATTAGATAAGAAATCGTGCCAATTTGGATCAGCCATGAAAGTAATGTAAGCTTAATACCAAAAGAGTCCCCCAGAGATCCGGCTAGTTAAAATGCAATGAAGATTTGTGTTATAATTAATCCTAGGCTTTGAGTTGAAATGAGTTAGAAATTGTTTTCGTGGTTAATTAAATTAAATAGCTGAGATTTGAGTGTGGTTAAAATGGGAGTGGGAAGCTATCCTAACAGTCCTTTATACGGTTCCATTGTCTTAATTTAACTAATTTTGTTTACCATATTTAGAGTAGTAATTTGTAGTTCTTTCCTCTTTGAGGTTCAATTTTAAGAAATTAGTAATTATAGCCGCCCCTTGCTTTTTACTTTTTCCCATGCTTTTCATCACAAACATTATTAATATTCTATATATTCTCGAGAGAAATTATATGAAAGTATGATTTTATGTCATCTTTATCATTTTCTAATAGAAGAATGACAAATCAGATTTTTCGTTTTGAAATAAATTAAATCTAACTAAAAATGCTAAAAATCTCTTATTGAGAAAGGATCAGTACAATATTTTCTCATATATTCTCTAGATAAATTTAATAAAAAAATAATATGCATAATTAAATTATTTTTTAAAAAAATTAAAATTTCAAATAATCTTTCATAATAATTTATATACACAAATTACATTCAAATTGCATATTCCAAAAAAACAAAAAATTATTTATACCTTACTTAAATAATTCATACTATAAAAAAGACAATTGTTGTATTATTTTAGGATGTTGAGTATGTTGTTGACAAAAAAGGTCAGATTTGGAGCTAAAATGTAAACAGAGTTCTTCAAATTTACAAGGAATTAGGGAGAACCGAAAGAGGCAAACTCTGTTCTGTTTCGTCTACACTCTGAAACTGTAAATATTTGTTATCTACAATGCTGAAAAGCTACAGACTACTCCTTTCAAACCTAAAAGATATGGGGGGAGGTAAAATTTCAGGAGACTCAGGGTTTCTTTAGTAGAAATATCTGTACACTAATTAAGCTTGATTGACCAAAGATTTGTGGATAGTAATTTAATTGAAGCTTCAAGCCGTAAATTCGTGGTGTTTACAAGTTGGAGCTCTGATTTTCAACTCTTCTCATTGTGAACAAAAGAAACAATATAACCATCATTTTCAGCTGATTCACGATTGTTGTCTCGAGGCAAGTATGTTCAATCACTATAATGTGTTTTTTTTACCTTCTCCATAAAACAAATCCCGACACTTTTGGCCATTGTTCAACAATGGCGAGATAACTTCCAAGTTCACCTGCTCTAAATTTGAGATTATTGGGCGAGCTGTGGACTTACAGGTCTTCAAGTTGAGTTTGATTTCGGACGACGCATTCAATTAAAATAGAGTTGGGCAGGTGTCATGCAAAAATCGATCACCACAACTTGATCCAATTTTAGCTTTTCCCAAGCGTCCCATAGATGAAAGCAGATAGTATGAGGGAATTCAACTTCATCCAATTCTAGTTTCTCTTCCATTCTTCAATTTCTAACATCGGTGATTACAAAGTTCAAATACTCAAGAAAAATTTTCAGATTCGAAGGAGCTATTTTGTTTAAATAATTTTAATTAACAATCTTTTAATATATTTATATTTGAATTATATATTAAATGAGAATTTGAATTAAATATAAAAAAAATTAAGAGAGGACCACTTGATGATTACAAAAATTGAGGTTGCTTATAGTAGGCAGGGCTCCAACAGTTTTAATCTAACTTAAATTACCCTAAAATAAACTCATTACTGATGTGGGGACTCAACATCTCTCCTTTTTGTTTTGTATATCTGAAATATACAAGTAAATAGAGTTTAAATAGTGGAGTGTGGGTAAGGCCTGACTCAAATGACACACCGTAGTGTTGCACAACTAGTGATCAAATTAATTAAAATCGTTATACAACAATTACCATGCAGTAACAGGGGACTGTATATAGAATTCCTACAAGAGGAGATTATTTGCCAACAGCATTCTAAACTTCACCCCATTGCTAACTTGCTCTTACATTTGGCTATGGTGGCTCAAAAACTCGCCTCCTCTGTAGTCGGACGCCTCAAGTAATATCGTAAACTATTTGCAAGAACCTGTCAGGTATCATAGAGCAACATTTCATAAGCACATATTGAAAAAACCCTATACAATTTTCTTTAAAAATACTCACATATCTCTTCTAGCATGTACACTTTGGGTTAGCAGGTGGAGAATGAGTAGCTGAAGTTTGGGTTTATGTTGTTCTTTACCTGCTGCAGAGGCTTGATGAGGGCTTTACCCTTGTAGCTGACGTGAAACTTTGCCTTTGCAAGCAACCCCTAGGTGGCAAAAAGGTAGACAAAACTAATTATTATGCTAATACTAAGTTACTAATACCAATTCTTCGAAAAAGAAGGTGAAAATATAATCATCTAATCCTCTAATTCCTCGGTTACAAAAAGAAAAA
Organism: Gossypium sturtianum; assembly: GCA_025698515.1. Taxonomy (NCBI): domain Eukaryota; kingdom Viridiplantae; phylum Streptophyta; class Magnoliopsida; order Malvales; family Malvaceae; genus Gossypium; species Gossypium sturtianum. Next base: position 153,217,810 of record CM046955.1, on the reverse strand, counting down.
GAATAGCTGATCAATCACCTCCGTGTCGAACTCTCCGGACTCAACTGCAACGTTGATGTCGGTAATAGTTTTCACAAGCTCCACCAACAACCCTGGGTGATCGGCTGTCTCTACATATAGCAAGCTGAACAATTTTTTTTACATTGACACACCATAATCGTCAGGGCATGGGAGCCGACTAGCAAAATTTCAAAATGGGGCCAAGGCTATAGTCCTAAGCTATCAAATTTCAAGGGTGGGGATTGCATTGTATAAGACTATAAGCCCCAGCATTTAGAGAGAGACCACAGTATTCATTACCTACGGTCAGGACCATCATCATGAACTCTTATGCGAGTAGCAATGTCCACATCAACCTGAGGAATTCCAGCAATGCAAAATTTAATACGAGATTAATGCATGCTCAGCTCAATAATTGATTGACAATTTGTAACATTTATGACCAATTTGCATCAGTCTCAGTAGCAAGCATCAAAACTCTCCATAGGAATTAAGCAAATGGCAATGTAACAGTCTCTTCATGTGGTGGCAGAAAGTTTGTTTCGACAAACATTCAATTCATAGGAAAATGCTTGAATTCATTGGGTGAGAAGAAAAGAGAAACTTTGCAAGAGGAATACCGTCTCTTTTGGTGGCTCAGCACCAAAGGTTGCACCCATTGCTAACTGGGAGCTTGATTCCTGGACCACAACCACATAACATGTCAATAGGCTTTACAGGGAGATTCCTCACCAAGAATAAGGAAAAAAGAAGAGATGGTTACCGGATGAAACTCAAGTAAGTTGTTTATAATCGTCAAACGTATTGCCTCGAGCAGTTCCGGTTCTTCAACTTTCCTTCCAGTGCTACTGCAGGAACACACCATCACTATATTAGTAAAATTGCATCTAAAATAGCTTGTCTAACAACTGAGACCGGACATCCAATTTTTATCTGAGTGTTTTAATTAACAGCCTTGAATTCCCAAAGTTGGCCTTAGCCCATTTTAGGGAATTTACTTGATGAATTAGATAATTGATTCGCCACAATAACAAGACTTTATTAGTTCAAGGGAAATGAAGAACCATACTTATGTCAAATAATTCAAGCAAAATGGGGATCTAAACTTACGCCTTGGTGATGCAAAACTTGTTGTGCTTCCCAGATGAATCCAAATAGACATTTGCCTTAGTAACATTCAACCCGAGACTTTTAAGTGCATTCATCTGCAGCTCATTAGCTAATAGTTAAGATCATACATAAAAAGTTGTTATAAAATAAAATGAAAGAGAATACAAATTATACAGTATCAAGAAGCGCTCCGAGTCGATCGCCAAAGGTAATTTCAACAACAGTGGCATCTGGATCCGAGTCTTGATCAATTATAACTTTGGGGGTTGGAACCATATCAGTGTCGGGGAAACTTCCATCATTCTTCAACCATAAAACCATAAGGAATGGAAGTTTAGGCAGTTAATAAATGGTTAACAATCAACTAACTATGTTACTGCTCTTCCATACCTCTACAGCAGTGGCTGATGGTGCTGCTGCCCGTGGATTGATTCCCGTCGTTGAAGATAACAATCTGACACTGTAATGACTAAAAGCCAAGATGTAGCTTAGAAAAAGAGATTAGGCATCAAGATATATACAATGTTAGCAACCGCAAATCCAGTTGAGGAGTAACAGTAGCAACTGAAGAAAAGGGATGATTGGTACAGCAAAATTGCAGCAAAAGCGATTTAAACTATCATCAGAGAGACGTGCTTTAAAATCCCATACCTGATCCAATTTCTAAGACAATAACGACGGATTACAAATGCATTAATTTGTTTACTTTCATGTACCATAAGAAAAAAAACACCCTATAAAATTTCCCAATCAATAATTTCAACACCCAGAGCATAAAAAGAAACTAGAATTTAAGATCAGCAATCATACCTTCTTTTCCCAAGAGTGTTGTTGTTGGGTGGTCTGCTGACAAAGGTAGCAGGCAAAGAATGGTTTTTGAGTTCAGAGACAGTAAGGTAGTTAGTGTTGCTGCTAAAATACGCTACACAGTTAGCAGCAGAAGCCATAGCTACAATCAAACTAATGGCAATTGAAAAGAAGAAGAAGAAACAGAGGCAGCTGTTATAATAATAGAGCTTGAAAAGAAGCAAAGAAGAAAGAAACAGATAGATCAAATTGAAGAAGAAGAAGGGAGTTTAAAGAAATGAGAGTGGTAAGGTGAGGCTCTCGTTTTATCCGCCATGGAGATAGAGATTAGGAGGAGAAAGATAACACACTCATTTATTTTGCTCCTCTCTTTCTTTTTCCTTCCTTTTTGAATTACGTATAGATATAATCCAATCCCATTTGGCCATTCCCTTTCTTGTCATAATATCTCCCTAACGTTTAAACGGACCCATCAAATTTCCTGAGCCGTGTTTGGTCTTTTTCCTATTTAACATACACGTCGATTATGGATGTTAAGTTTGAGAATCAAGGTAACCAAACATGGCCTTAAATGTTGCGGAAGTGACTAGGAAATATTTTCAAGTATGGAGAGCACATAGGCACGCACGCGCGCAACTTACCTTACAGGTTATAATTCCCGAAGTGCCCTTATCCTAACGACACCTACACATGATGGCGTTAAGTTCAAGACACCATCACTCGAGGCTTATTTAGCATTTTGCAAGTGTTTTTACGAGCATAATTATAAGTTTAAATATAATTATTAAAGTTAAAATTATAATCTAAAATTTATTTAGATAGAGCTGATATATGATGAATTTATATTTAAAGTAAATTTGAAAAAAAACACATCAAAACATCAACTTTATAAATAGGGATGAACAAAATCCGATTCGATTCGGAAAACTCGATAAAAATTTTAAATTTTGAATTAAATAGTTCGAGTTATTTGAGTTAATCAAGTTATTCGGATAAACTCGAATAAAAAATTAAGTTTTTCGGTTTAATTCGAATATGAATTACACAATTCGAGTTATCCGAAAATCCGAATAAGAAAAGACAAAACTACGTCGTTTTTATAAATGTTTACTTTTTTAAAAGTTAAAATTCAAAATAATTAAGTTAAAAGGCAAAACCACGTCGTTTTGATAAATGTTTACCCATTAAGTTAAGAGGCAGAATCATTATATTGTTTATGTAGTTAAATAATCTTGTACTTCGTCTACTAGTTAAATAATCGGTCCATCTAATCGCAACATTAAGTATAAATAATAGGATTCGTTAACTCGACTCGATTTGACTCGAAATTTTTTGACTCAATTCGATTCGAATCGAAAAAAATTCAAATTGAGTTCGGTTGCTAAAATAGGATTTGTTAACTCGACTAATTCAAAAATTTTTAACTCGATTCAACTTAACTCGATCGAATACTCACCCCTATTTACAAACACAACTAAAGCATAGTTGAAGTCTTCTCTGAACAAAGTGTGTTTTTTCCCTACCTAATGTTTTTAACCAAAAACAAAAATTGCCTTAAAAGGTATAATTACTTTATTACTAGTCATACATTCACATATTTGTATAATATGTGTATAATTATATTATGAATATCACTTGCTAATTTTAATTTTTTAAAGTGGATAATAATTATTTTTTTGTTAAGATGATATATTCTTTTTAAGAAAATTAAAAATCACTTTTTATATAAATTTTAAAAATTAAATCGTTATATATATATATATATATATATTTATACTGTTTATTTTTTGGATTACCATTATAAATAATCTGTAATATAGTTTTTAAGATAATGTCCTTTTCAGACATTTTTATCATTTTAAAACTATTTTTCCATTATAATGCAACACTATAAATCTCGCAACTCTCTTAATAATAATAATAATAACTCATAATACATCCTAATATCAATTTTTTTTTTTTTACATAATGATTATTTCTAGTTATAAGATCTCTCAGTTCTTTCACTGTGTATTTCTTTATACAATATTTATTTCTAGTTATAATCTCTCTTTAACCCCTAAATCAGAGGAAAAACACATTTAAACATGGTAAAACTAAGGTCGTTTTAGTATTTGCAATAGCAACCGTATCAATTGAGCAAAGACTCTTTTTAAATGCATTTTTTAAACTGATCTTTTTGCAATGGTAATAGTAATGGTAAACAAAATCAATATAATGTAATGTGTAAAGATTAGGTTGTTTGAGGCATTTAATTCTATATATGGCTTATTGTAGTCATTGCGGGAGAAGGCTAATGATGAAGGCAAAAGTACAAAGAAAGGAAATAGCATGGCTTAGGAACAATGAACAACAATCTTATTTAGGTTTTGGCTTTACTTGATATATAGTAAATATTCTTGTACATCACGGTAACTTAAAATTGCTTGCATTGCTACCACTCGAATGAAAACCATTATCCATTATATACTTGATGCCTGATGCTGTCATTATATGTAATGGTAGTTTTCTTTCTTACATTATCTTATAATCTTAAAGTAAATTGTTCCCTTTTTATATGAACTAATGCAGAGATCTGCCAAGGACCACCTCAATAGGTGATAAGATCCCCTATTCATGGAAGTCGAAGGTGATGATATACCCATACAATGAAAATGACTACAAAGCACAAGCGTTAAGAAATGTTAGGATAAGATAAGAGGTCAAAACCACCACACAATATTCTGGTATTTAAAAAAAGAAGCCTCGTCGGCTGCACTTGGTTCAGGCCAACTTGTGTTTACAAAGATGCACTCCTTCCATTAAATTACCAATTTGGTCGGTTTGCAAAAGAGCAGTGCCTTGCAATTTGTTTTCCTTGCATGGAAGATAAGTTTTGTAAAAAGTTACACGGTGTGTATCAAATATAAATCGAGTGAAGAACAAAATATACCAAAAATAAATCACATTCTTTTTTAAACTTTTGCAGCATCTTTATTCAAGGGGATCTCTTAAATGAGTAACCCTCCATTTCAGAATGTAAATCCAAACCAAATAGACATCTCACTAATACCTACAATATACATTAACCCGGCAGCTTCAATGGATATAACACCATCAAAATCGAACAACTCTAAACTCCAAAGGAAAGAATGGGAAAGAAAAATTACAATAATCTGCATATACTGGCAATCTGATTTTACATTTAATTAAAATCCCAGTAAAGAAAACCTGTGTTAGAAAATGGAAAGAACATAAAAGAAAAAAACCCTCAAGCACATACTTTACATGAATTCTTTGTAACTCGTCTCTATAACAGGTTCATCAAAACAGGTAAACCAAATCAGCTCTCTACTCGTATTTTCGTATAAAACTGAAATATCTCAGTGGGGGCAATGTAGAAATCCAGTCATTCACCTGCTCCACCGTTCAAATATCCTACCGTTATATCGTGACATCATATCATCATCAACCTAAGTGGCAATCCCTGGAAATGATGGTAAGCAATAGAAAATGAGTACCACAATAAAGCACCCAGATTAATATTATCTGTTTCTCAACTACTAACTGATGAATAGGGTTTTTTTTTTCATTGCTAAACATGGATTCTGACATTGATCCTTAGAAGGGCTATAGATAAGTTAATGACACCCTAAAGACGGCCAAAACACAATGAAATTGCCTAAGCAGCATTGGTTCTTAATCGCATACCGGTTTTAATTATCTAGTAAATGACAACTAGACAAATATAATTCAATCAACCTCGCAAAACTAGTATAACCTAAGAAATGCTTTTGGTCTAATACTAGTGTGCATTCTCCTACATCTGTTGATGATGTTCTATATATAATAAAAGAAACAGAGCCATTAATAAGTTTAAGAAGACAAGCAAGATATCTGAGGAAAATAAATGTAAAGAAACAGTTAAATAGAAAAGGTTAAAATATGCCAGAAGTCCCTGTACTTTTTCAAATTTATGAATTTAGTCCTCCTACTTTTCATATTTCAAAATTCAGGTCCAACTATTAATACTGCTAAATCCTTTTTGTTAAGTTTGTTGCCGACATTTTTGAAATAAATAAAAAAAAAAAACTTTGAAATTAACTTGAATTTAACAAAAAGGATTTAAGACCTGAATTTTAAAATCTGAAAAGTAGAGGGACTAAATTTCATGAAATAAAAGTACCAAGGACTAAATTCTCAATTTCCAAAAAGTGCAGGGACTTCTGGCACATTACAACCAATAGAAAATGAACCAAGTCTTACCTCCATTTGACTGCCTATTTGTAACGTTATAACCGCCAATATATCCAGCAGAGTTATTAGACATAACATCTGAAGTTGTATTTCCCAGACCAAAATCAAAAGAACTAGACTGCTCTAGGTCTAAGGGTGAAGATTGCCACGTAGAATCCCCGAAAAATGAACCATTGTCATAAATATCAGCATAAGCCCTGTCATAACCACCATGGGATGATACCTGGGCAACACTGGTTCCACTGCTTCTCCCATGGCCTATCCCTCCCGATGCAATACCAAAATCGCCACTTCCATACCTAAGATTGCTACTATTGTAAGCAGAAGCAACACCTCTACCTTGACCTGACTTAGGAGAGGAATCCCAAAGTGGTCCAATGCTGCCCAAAGAACTCACACTTGTTTTCCCGCTTCCAGGCCCCAACATAGCACTAGAGTTTGTGGAGTTAGTAGCATAGTTAAGACTTCCATTTCCCCACACATTTCGACCAGCTGAGTTTAAGACGGAATCATTTCCTCCACTGCCCACACCATACCCAAAGGGACTTGCAAATCTGTTTGAATTTCCATTAAATGAAGTGTTCAATCCCCGTCCATAGCTCAGGTTAGAACCAAGGTTCGAGTTCCATCCAGAGCTTGGACTCAAATTTGACTCAAAATTCAGTCCCATCCCATAACCATGACTCAATGGAGAAAACCCATTATGACCAATAGTACCAGGACTAGATCTACCTTCCATTCTAACACCATAACCACCGACTGAATTAGTATTATAACCCTGCATGTACCCGTTAAGGAAGCTATTGACTCTACTGAGGCCAAAGTTATACCCACCTAACTGGTTCCGGTTAGGACCTAAAGATGATTCTTTGGGGACAGCTCGCTTGACCTCAACCATTTTCCCGTTGAGTTCATGAAATGTTCTCTGCAAGACTTTATCCACAGCTTCCTCTGAATCATAAGTTATGAATCCAAAACCTCGTGGCCTCTGAGTGTTGTGATCATACATCACAACAACATCTGTAATTGTACCGAACTGATCAAAGTACCTCTTAAAGTCACTCTCAGTGACTGTGGATGCCAAGCCTCCTACAAATATCTTTTTTGTGCGCGAAGGACCAGGTGATCCAAGTGTGCTAATATTATTTTTGTTCAACATGTTCTGGTCATCCCTAGGAACTGCCTTCTTTGCCTCAACCTGTAGAGAGAGACATAGAAAACGGAGTTAAAACACAATTTCAGTCTTACAACATAAATACCGGTATCTGAAGTGCACAAACTCTTTGAATCTTAAAGAAAGGCACCACCTAAAGCTGATCAACTTTACCCAAATTCTTTTATGAATCAGGGAAGCTTACACTATTCTACAAATATGCTTCTTCCCCATGATACAGATTGTATTTTTACACCGCTCTAGTTCTTAAGGTTGTAAAGTCATCATCACTTCGATTGCTATATAATTACCAATGGTTCTTGTTTCACAATTAGAAAATTCTGTTTTGAATGCATTGATTCATCTAAATGCAACTATAAGAAGAACATTTGTTATATTTGAGTCACGTCTAATATAAGCATTTTGGTCTTTTTGAAATTTATTCTACTGCTGAAAGCGATTTCGTACTGGTGATCAAACCTGCAATATGAAGCTGTCAACATCGACAATGTTTGGAAATCTATCACCTTCATTAGCCCTCAAAAGGGAAATACATGTTACTGGAGTAGTTCTTACTCAATAGCAACATGCTGCCAAGCAAACCTCACAATGTACAATACAAGCATCAAAATTAAACCAATACAATTTTTTTTAAAGTCCTATTCTAATCAAATAACCAACCAATCATGACTGAAAAATAAACGAAAAGATAATACGAAAGGCCATAAACTGCTCGAATTGCATGTTATACAATTCATAATATCAATGAAAAGTATATTTCAGAATAAATCGTGTTATAAGGGAGTTCAAAAAAGTTAAGAACTCACAGTTCTACCGTCTATCATATGCTCTTTCATCACAACCCTTTCTGCAACAGCCGGATCAGCAAAAACGACAAACCCGAATCCACGGGCACGCCCGGTAGCCCGATCCTTCATTATCACAGCTTCCACAACTTCCCCAAAAGTTTGAAAATACTCTCTAAGACGGTCCTCATTTGTGCCCCAAGAAATCCCACCGATGAATAGCTTGCCAAGCTCCATTTCCATTCTGAATAATGGATATCAAATTGAATCGTAAACAACTTGAATATAACATGTCATAAATATATATATAATTCTATTCAACAAGAGAAGAAGCAAGCATCGGATCTAGAATTCGACTCGTAAATTTTATGTAAAATAACGCCAGATATAATCAAGACTTTGGTTTCTTTAAATTTAAAAGGCAATACAAAATTCAGAATCATGGTTTAAAAAGACAATCCAACATAAACATTGTAAATGTAGATTAAACGAAGATAACCGTGCCTTGTCAGGAATCAAGCAAAGCTTCGTTGTTTATATCAATATAAAACGACCCAATGTTGGATTCAATCGGAAAACGTAAAACCAATTACGGATCGACTATGAATCGGCCAACAATCCAGGATTCCTAGAAAACCCAACGCATGAAAAGGGAGCAACTTTAACGCGAAATGAGTGGAAGGATCCAACACCCAGAATTAGTTTAGAGCAAATAATGATGAAAACATAAGAAAAACAAGATTTGGGTGTTTATTTTAATCTAGTTTTGAAGAGACAATGATATAAACTGTACCAGGGAGGAAAAAAAAAAAGCCCAGAAGGTAAAGCAAGAGAATCTAAGATCTGAGAGGAAGCATAACAAGAAGAGAGGGCTGAAAAGGCCCTCCTTTTCCTCTCTTTTTTTTTTTCTTTTCTTTTCTTTGTTTCTTCCGATTACTGTTTTCGTTATCAATGGAATTGGGATTTATAAAAAGAATATGTGTGTGCCTGTGGTGTAAATGAATGGATTTCGTGTATCAAACAGAGAGGCAGAGATGTGTGAGAGAAAATGGATTTGGATAAAAAAAAATGGATATTAATTTTATATATATTTAGCAGAGAGAAAGAGAGAATTGTGTAAGGCAGCAAAGGGTAGGCTATCCTTTTCTTACAAGAAAGTTGTTAAGGAGAGACGATGGCTGTTTCCATGTTTTGAATTTGATTTTAAAATTGTCTTCTAAACGCGGTTTAAATCAATATTATTAACCTTTCACATATTTTTATCGCTTTAAAAATTCAATCTTATTAAATCCAATTTAATTTATCCAAAAAAACTAATAAAAATTCAATATTTTCTATTATACTTAATATTCAATACTATATCAACTCCATCCTAAAAACACTTTACATTATAAATAAACATCATTACATGCATATTTCCAAACTCCCTTTATATAATTTTCTAGGGACCTAGGGACCTAAGCAGCTATTTTTTTAATATTATATCTTCTTCTTCTTTTTTAAATCTATCTAGAGAAACATTAAGACTCTGTTTGTTTCAGGGGAAAAACTTTTACGGAAAATATCTTCAGTCTTTTTCAATGTTTGTTTCATGTAAAATAAGATGTTCAACGTAAAAGATTTTTCAGTCAACGTAAAATTATCTCTTTATTCCTGTAAAATGTCTTACTAATTATTTTTCCTAAGATATTTTTCAAACGGATAAGGTTCTATTCATCGTAACACCCCATACTCGACTTGAACATCGGGTCAAAGCACCGAGATGATACATTCTTCACTTATCTATTATTTCTTATAAACTTACATAACTTTTCAATTTAGTCCCTATCTATCATAAAAGTTCAATTTTCACTAATTAATCATATTAAATTAATTTTATTTCTTGTTACAATTTAACCACATAATGTATCTCAATATCTTGTTTTACATATGAAATTTCTGTGTATTTTATTTCTATTATTTCATCCACATATTTTTTCAAATTTAACAATTTAATCCTTATCATCATAAAAATGACAATTTTTTATTTTTATTTTTCTCTCAACATCATCTATTAAAATTATATTTATTTCTTAATTCTTTTTTTTGAACTCTTAAAAATTTTCCCTGGAGTGTTTGAATTAAATTATATTTATTAAATAATAAATTTGGTGGTCCATAACTAACACAGTGCATTGATTCAACAATGTTGTGTGTTAAAATCAACCGTAGCATGAATTTTCAAACAACATGAGGCTTTGAGCCTTTTGCTACTTACGTACATATAAACAAGATGTATGTGAGAGAAAATGAGTTGAATGATTCATATATAAATTTTACTTCAATCAAAATAAATTTAATATTAATATTTGTATTTTTTCGATACAATACTTAAAATTATTTATATTCTCTTTTTAATTCCTAAATAGAAGAATAATGTATTTTAGCATACATAAATTTACATTCTCTCGCATTAATAATAATATTTATATCAATTAAATTAAAATTCAATCGACAAAATTAAAATAATTAAGTTGAAAAAAAAAGTGTAGATTAAGATATTGAATATAAAGTCTAAAATTGTATGCTAGATACATTTAAAAAGTCGAAATATTGGAATTGAAAGAAAAAAAAAATCATTAGTATTTTATATATATATGTATATGTTTGGAATAAATAGCTTTGCATCCAACTTTTAATATTAAAAATAAAATAAAATAAAATAAAGCAAAGAAAGAAAGAATAAAAGGTGAGATAGAAATGTGAAAGACAGAAAGGATTGGTTGTGCACCCACACCCACTCTCCCATCCCATCACCAATTCCAACTCAGACTTAATTTACTTACTAATCATATTATTATTAGCCCAATTTATTTTATTTTTTTCATCGTTAAATGATCTGCATCATCATCATCATCATCACCGCTAAAATCCTCATCAAGATCGATTCATAAGCCTTCGATATTCCCCTCTTTTTTAAAAAAAAAAAATCAGTTAAAAAGGTGTGGAAAATTAGTGTAAAAAATAAAGATATATTTTAGATTGACGAGGGATGAGTTTATTTTATTTTAATTTTGCATATATTACCTTTTAAATAAGAAGAATGATTGGATAAATTTTGATTATTGGACTATCTCAATTAAATTAGTCATATATATTGGAAAAAAATAATTGATCAAATAGATCGGTTTTTTTAAATTTTAATATAGGTTGTATTTGAAGAGTGCGTGTAAAAGTGGTCTAGCTAAGTGTAACAGTTGATAGGAAAATTTTTTCAACTAGATAAATTTTCTGCTGACATGTTAAGAAAAGTGTCCCAGTTTGATGATTTTTTTTTTTTAAATTTTCAAAAAACGCTTCCAATTGGATGCGCTTTCTCAATATATCGACAGAAAACTCGTCCAATTGAACGAACTTTCACACACATTTTATAAAAGCGACTTATTTTTTTAAATTTTCTAAAAAGAAAAAACCTAATTGACCAATTAACAAATTTTTTTAATATATATGAGATATTTAACCGACTATCTCATATATTATGAATTAATAAATTGTTGATAATTAGGGGCTAGCCCTGACAGGCAGGCAAGTGGTCGGCTGCAGAATACAAAGAAGATTATGAACCTTACTTATCAAAATCATACAGTAATAGTGGTTCAATTTGAGTTTTAAAAAAAAATCAATTTATCTATATTTAATTAGGCAAAAACAAAGTCAAGCTGCTTGCTGGCCGGCTGATTCTAGTTTTTATCTAGATATGACCGATATTTGGCAGGTTTTTTTATTTATAGGAGTTTAATCATTTTTATTATTAAATGATTAAATTTAATTTTTATACTATTAAAAAATAATACTTTTTATTTCCCTTAAAAAATATCATTTATCAATTACTATAGTTAATTTTTTAAAAATATTTTATTATTTTTCAAATAAATTTTTTTGTTGAAAACTGAATTGTAAATGAAAAAAAAAAATTTATGTCATTTTTTAAATAATAAATACCAAATTTATTATAAAATGATTTTATTTGATTTTTTAAATAAAATAAAATTTATCTAATAGTAAGAATAATAATTTGGGTAGAATGTATTCTTAAATTTGTATAGGTGGCATTTCATTTTATGATGATTACAAGACCAAATGGGGCAAATGGCAAAGGACATATCGAAGTCATATTAACACAGAGGTTCCATCTTCTATATCCTTATCTTATTGATATAATTTAATAAAAAATAAAGTTTGATGTGTGGTGAAACTAAAAGGAGGAACTCCAATCCAACAATGGCAACTTCCCATCCCTTGCCTCCCACCTACTAAGACAGGACATTACTTCCTTTAGGTTTAGGGTAAAACTCAAGCTGGTTGCTTATTATTAATTAGGGAGAAAATAACATCAACTTAATCTGCAAAATTTTTCTTCACATTATTTCGAAATTCAACCATTTTTTCAATCTGGTCCTTACATAAAATATGATAATATGAGATTTTGAGATTATACCATTTTTTGTTCACACAATATTTTTATTTAATTTGGTATTATTTTACTTTATCAGACTACTATTATCTTTAATAATCTTTCATTTCTATAATTGTTTTTGTTTCTTATTATTATTATTATTACTAATTTATCATTCCAAAAAGCACTCTATGGAAACGTGCTATATTATACTATATGGACAAAAACAAAATGTTGTCCAATACCAACAACTCTACTTTGCCTTGACTTTTGTCTTTTTTATTCTTCTTTTTGAAGGGAGGGACTTGGGTGTCTGATACAAACGTAAAGCATAATTGTTAAGACATGGACTAGGCTCAAAAAAAGGCCATAAATGTTCATTAGATGGGCTTTTATAGGAAATTGTATGTATATATATACTGGTAGAGTAGGAATTGTGATAATATTATATCTCATGGAAGATAATAACTGCATGCCTGCCAGAAGAATCCCATCATCCTTCCATAAAAATTTGTTGAAACAACACTTTAAATAATAGGATAAAGCGACAAAATTATTGTTTTAAGAGAAGAAAAAGTGAATAAATAAACTTTTAGAAGCCAAAATACATTTGAAGTATTGATTCCTTAAAGTTTGAAGGAGTCAAATAGAAATTTTACCATTTTTGGGGCCGATTATGAATAATCTAACCCTATAATTTTATATTCCTGTAATCTTCAGAGCCCTTAACCGTGCCAATGGATGTTCTATTTTTACTTCGGTCATATCATTTGTTTGGTTGCATTTCAAGGTTTCAAATTTACCAATAATATTATATAAAATTAAGAATTATTAATTAAATTGAATAAAATTTATTAAACAATTATGCTTATTTTTTGAATTAATTCTAAAAACAAAAAAGATTTAAAATACCATTTGACATAAAATGCAAGAAAGAGCTACACAAATTTGTTTTCGATATGAATATTAAAACAAATGTAATTTGGAAGGGGCTCAGAATTGCAGAATAACAGCAAGGCTTTAGAAGCCATTCAGTCCCGAAAGATGGTGTTTTGAAATTGTTTTCCTCATTGCCCACATTCTTAAAAAACATACAAACAACTTTTAAAATTAATGGGGGAAAAAAAAGAATTGTAAGTCTCATGGCCAATCCCAAGAAGTAAAAGCAGCAACGCCGCTCAACAAGGCAATGGAATATGAGACTGCCGTCGACGGACGAACTCCCCCGAAGGAGGACCATCAACGTCACCGTTCATTTTTTTATGACGTTATCTTCGGGATTTACAAATATTATTCTTTGATTTGCCCCAAATCAAGAAAAGGATTTTAGTCCCCCGTCATACCCATACTACCAACATTAAAACCAGATCAAAGTTGAAATCTTTAATTTACTTAAAACTAAAAGAAAAAAGAGACAGAATATGCGAAATCGAAAAGCGAAGAGAAGAATTAGAATGTACGTCTCATGGCAAGTCCCAAATGGTAAAAGCAGCGACGCTGCTCCACAAGGCGATGGAATATGAGACAACTCATCGACGGAGGAGCTCTCCGGAGGAAGGACCGTCTACATCAATGAGCGTCGTTATGTGACGTTATCCTCGGGATATACAAACATGATCTGGTTTGCCCCGCTTTATAGTTAAGGATTTCAAATCCCCCGTCACGTTAGATTGAACACAAGAGAAGAAACAAAGAAGAATAAAACAATCTTGTAGGACATAAATTGAGAACAAAACCTACAAAATTTTGAAACGACTAATGCAGAGAGTAAACCAAAAACTGATAACTTTGAACATAGATCAGCCCCAAATCAATCGAAACTACTAAAAGATTTGTTATGGTATAAGAAGAGAAATTACTTCACTGCCGCGTCAAAGAAGGCTGTGTTCTGGTGTTAATTTATAGCCTGGATTTGATCACCACGAATTCTTAGCGGCCGCCGCTCATTAGGGTTGCGATTACGTAAGAAATAAGAATTCAATATTTGAAGGACCATGAAGACCTAAATCTCAGACGGCCCAACACCAAAGCCCAATCTGCATATTTGCGGTTTTGCAAATCTATATTGTTAAGCATGTAGTTTAATTATTTAATGTATTTGATACAAACATTATAAATTATTTAATTGACTATTTTCAATATAAACACATCAGAAACGATATCACTAAAAATCATGTAAAATCTATTTTAATCCTAACATTTATTCAATTAAAAATCAAATCAGATTTAACTTAACTTTTGATTATTGAAAAATTATTATTATTATTATTATTCGATATTTAATTATTCAAAATATAAAATTTATTCTTATCAAAAAATATATTTATTTTAAGTAAATACCAAACCATTTTTATAATTCAAATTAAAAATTCACCATTTAAATTTTCAATTTATGAAGAACACCCAGAAAAAAATAACATAATCATTTGAAGATGTGTTTATGACCATTTTGTTTTTTTATTTATAATTTTAGGAGTGAATAGGACAGAGATGAAATTTTACTAGCGGGAAATAAAGGAAGATGGTGACATTTCAATCTTGAGTTTTCAGTTAAATACCAAGTGTTGGAACTCCCTCCTGCCCCACAATTTCTTTATCTTCACACCATTAATTTGCTCAAAATAAAGCTCTAGACCCATCCAAATTCCAAGCTAAAAGAACCGAGAGCTGATAGTCCATCCCAGTAGCAATGAATGACAACTCATCAAAATAATTTGGTGGGGTGTGGGGGCAGGAAACAGTTAAGAAATCTAAGTAAATGAAAATTTGAGAAATTAAAAAAAAAAAAAGAATTTACAAAGCCTAACCTATCTGAAGAAAGAGGAAGAAAAACAACAAATATATTTGTTAAAATAGATAGCAGCCCTCCCCTTGATATGTGAAAATCTAGTCCTAGCAGATGGCTTTTATCATCATCATCATGCAACTAAATTCTAAACCTCTCTCACCCTTCTCCATCGACTTGTCTACATCTGTGATGCTCCTCTGCTTTTGCAATTATCCTTTTTTTTTTTTTCTCCAGCCTACCTTAAGTCTTATAGGACAACAACAATCAAAGCATACAGTGTTTATTTTAGTTCAAAATACAAGTTTCCAAATCCTGTATAGCTATCATTCTATATTAGTGAATTATTACTAAATGAGGCAATATGAACATGTCTGCTGATGACTTAGGTTCATACAAATGTTTCATCCCTTACAGACAAATTAGACAAAAAAATCTGATGTAACCAGTAGAATATGCAATGCAATGAGAAGGGAATATCAACTATATGCAAGAGACTATAAAAAATTAACAAGTGTAATAAACTTACAGATCTTCAACTGAAAGAATCTGGGGAAGAGCCAAAATATATTTGTATGACTCAGTAAAATGGCTATCTCTCTTCAGCAGTAAAACAGAAATGTTCACCCTAAAACATAATAGCAAAGAGTTCTTGTTATTCTTCTCATAAAATTGTCCTGTTGGACCAACTAAATTGCATCATAAAAGCAACTATTAGTTTATCAGATATACCATCAGAGACCATAATTTGTGAACGTTATTAAACTGTAAAACATACGCGCATTGGACCTTATCAAATGAGTTTCTCCCTAAAGCTGATTTTTTTTTCAGCTGCACTAAAGATTGCCTTATGAAATCAAATTTATGAAAGCAAAAACATTTAGCAAAGAACAATGAATATTTTGTGACACAACACAACCTAAAGAATACACAAGATACATTCTTACCTTCTGTTCTTATGGTTTGAAGACTTAGACTAGGAGCCTCTTGCACAATAGGATGTACTGCCCGAGCAAGACGTTTAATATGGTTTAATCGTACCCCTTTTGATACTAAACCTGGACAGAAGGTTTTTAATATATAAATTTGTAATCTGAAATGGGGCAGTTCATTTATAAATGGTTCCAAATGCACATCAATCACATGACTAACATATATCCTTCAATAATATAAACTAAGATGAATCCTTCAACTTACAATTGGAAGTTCCATTTCCCGTCATCATCCCACCTATCCCAACCCCATCACAAACAGGATTCTGTATTGCTCGTGCCAGATGTTTTATGTGATTCAAGCGTACCTTTCCAGGTAAAGTCGCTAACTTATGAGCTGGGATTTCTAAGCCTGTTGAGTAAATTACAAGGAACAAGTAAGAGCGCAAGCGAAGTGGTTTTTTTTTCTTTAACTACATGGCAACCATTAACATTGGAGGTAAAGAAGTGGAAGCCTACTCTGGGAACTTCTCGTATCCAGCATTAGTCTTTCTTGTCCATGATTGGGATCCACAAGAGCGGCAGCATAAAACTGAGGACTTATATTTGAAATGGAATTGCTCAAGGGCGATTGAATTGTTGAAATGCTTGTATCTTCAAATTGAACGGGAGGTGGAGCAGGGTATAACCGAGCAGTTTCAGCTCTCTGTCTCCGCAATTGATAGTTTCTTCGGCGTCTAGCGAGATGCTTCTCTCTCTCCTCATGGCTCATAGACTGCCTTCTTTGCAGGTCCCTTACACGACGGCGTTCCCTCTCTAGCTCTTTGCGCAACTCTGATCTGCTTGCTATCCCTTCCATAATCATCCCCAAACAAAATTCAACAGAATCACAACCTTAATAAATATATATGTTCCAGTGGACCTTTTTTTTAATTAAATTTTTTTTTCTGCAAAACGAATTTTAAGAACTTATGTTTTAATTATTCTGCTGTGAATATTCTAATCAAGATAATAAATAAATTCGAAATTATATTAAGAGAAAGGAAATAACATTGAGAGAGAGAGCTAAACCGTCATTAAATCATGATTTTGCGTTCCTGATCTTAAGAATATCCATAAATCCAAATGATCAATAAAAATAAATTAAAGAAAAATACTGAATAAAATATGCGAAGGAAAAGGAAAATGTAACCTGGACAGTGGAGTTGATCGTAGGAAGAAGAGAAGAAACGGGAAAGAGACGGGGGCCGAGCGAGGATGGGTTTCGGTTTTTGCCAAATGAAATCAAATCTAAGCAGAGCAATGAAATTTTTTTTTTTTTTGGGGGATTTTGGGTTAATTACTCTTATTACCCGTTTTATTCTTCTTCTCTTCTGCCTGCGTCTAATTAGGAGTTAGGACCCGTTTTCCTGTTTTGACTGGGGTCGGGCAAAAACTTAAGTTAAACGACGTCGGACGCAATTAATGAAAATGGAACAAAACCTTTTAAACCCTAAAAGGCAAAAACGCAGAGAACAGAAATCCAGTTATCTCATATGAGCACAATGATGGAGGCAACGCAAAATGAGCAAAACGGTCAAGTAAACCCTCCCGATCCGAATCCAAGTCCCATTCCACAGCCTCAGTCTCTGTCGAAGAATGCCCAAAAGAAGCTGTTGAAGCAGCAGAAATACGAGGCGAAGAAAGCCGAGAAGAAAGCACAAATGAAAGAGCAAAAACAGAGGGATGCGGAGAGGAAGCGAAAAGAATGGGAAGAGAAACTGGCCGCCCTACCCGAAGACGAAAGGCTTAAGCTCATAGATTCAAGGAAAGAATTGAGGAGAGAGAGGATGGAGAAAAGGTCCGAGGAAAGAGGCCAGAAAATCCAGAGACTGACCCAAGCCAAGGAGACAGGCCAAAACATTGTCGTCGACCTTGAATTCTCTCATCTCATGACCCACTCTGAGATCCACAGCCTCGTCCAACAGGTGTCTGAAGTTCTTGCATTAAAAACAGGAAAAAAGAAAAAACCTTTGTTTTAAAGATGTTCTTTTATTAAGTTATTCTTCTTGCATTACACTATATGAATACTGTTGTCTTATGTTTTTCGAACCCTGCAGATAATGTACTGCTATGCTGTGAATGGAAGATGCAGTTCTCCTGCTCACCTCTGGTTGACTGGATGCGAAGGGGAGATGGAAACTCAATTGCAAAGGCTCCCTGGTTTCGATAAATGGATTATTGAGAAGGAAAAACAATCTTATATCAAGGCATTTTCCGATCGGAAAGATGATTTGGTGTACCTTACTGCAGATTCGGAAACTGTGCTACATGAACTTGATCCCACCAAAGTTTATATTGTTGGCGGATTGGTGGACAGGAACCGGTGGAAAGGTATAACTATGAAGAAAGCAAAGGAACAGGGAATTCATACAGCAAAACTCCCGATTGGAGCTTATATGAAAATGTCCAGTTCTCAGGTATTCTTGGTTATATATAGTACACTACAATTTGGGTCTTGAAGGTTTTTACCTCTTTCAGATGAAACTGTTGGTTTATGATCTTTTCAACTTTTTATGGCATTAGATGTTAGTCGCAAGAAGCTGAAAAGGAATCTGTTAATCTCAAGTCTCTTGGGGTAGCTTTTTAATTGTATGCGAGATCTATACTGCTTTCTTTCAGACAATGCTTAGGATGTAGGGTATGGATTACCGTTTCTGTTGACAGTCGTGCTTGGTAGTTGGCTCACTTAGCAGGCTAAGTTTCTACCAAGCAATTAAAGAAGCAAATGTTTATTCCAAGTTTTTCTTCTCTAACTAGCAGTTCATTCCTTCAAGTAGCTTTTTAATTGTATGCGAGATCTATACTGCTTTCTTTCAGACAATGCTTAGGATGTAGGGTATGGATTACCGTTTCTGTTGACAGTCGTGCTTGGTAGTTGGCTCACTTAGCAGGCTAAGTTTCTACCAAGCAATTAAAGAAGCAAATGTTTATTCCAAGTTTTTCTTCTCTAACTAGCAGTTCATTCCTTCAAGTGCAGGTCCTTACTGTGAACCAAGTTATAGAGATACTACTCAAGTTCCTGGAGACAAAAGACTGGAAAGATTCCTTCTTTCAAGTAATCCCTCAGAGGAAAAGAACCGGAGGAGATTCAGAAAACTGCCAAGAAGTAGATGGAGAAGATTGTGAGGAGGAAACTGAGAAGAAAAAGAGGTGCCTCGAAGTGCCTTCTCATGACTAGAAGTCGCTGAATTTTTGCTTATGTTGACACTTAACATCTCTCATTACATGCGATGGATGTACAATTGGAAAATTCATTACATAAAAAGTTATTGGTGTTGAAGTTCCATTAGTTGCCACCTACATGTCTCAATCATGCATTTGAAACTTTTAACTCAAAATGTAGAGAAGTGGATGCTCAATTTGAGCAAATAACTAGTGCAAGGAAAAAGGTCAATTGGATGCTCAACATTCTCTTTTTTTCCGTTATTTTGTCCATCTCCAATTTATAAGAAATATAGGCAGCAGAGACTGGCATGGCCCTCTTATATCCTGCCATCCATCCATGCATCACTTAAATAAGTAAAATGGAAGGATTTTGTGGACATTTTACTAGATAGTAGTAGATTTTGATAGTGACCATGGGTTCCTCAATCCTCACCCTCTTAATCAGTTAAAATTGCAAAGTTAATAAATTGATCCACTGATGTCCAAATGAGAAGCCAAAGTCATAGAAAAATGAACGACCTCTTCTCATGTCCAGATGCAGAATGGAGATACATTGCTGATATTTTGCCGTTCAAGGCACTTCCCTTTCCTAATGCTATCTCAACAACAACAAACTAGGAAAGCTAAGCTCATATTTCTTTAATTTACTTTAACACTAAATTGCCTTGCTCTTAAACAGAAAACTAGAAAACAAACAAAAATGTGGATAGAATATACAGAATTCATGGAGTATTAGGATTTTCACCTCCAAGCCGAGAATGTCGCCATTGCTCTATTTACCCAGCCAAGATAGAGAGCCCCTTCCCTCTCTTCGAGTCTATAGCTATGGTCATACTCCTTCAGCATATCTCTTACAGCCAAAGTTACTGACGAGCTCAACGGATATTGTGAAAAACCAGCCATCATAAATCTTGACCTCCACTTTCCATGAAGTTCGTGCCTTTCCACCCTCTCAGGCCCTTCACAAGCAATCATATTCACAATATCACGTGCAACACAATGCTGCTCAGCATTGATCCTTTGTTTGTCGTCTCTTGGACAAGCTACATCTATTGATTCAAACATAGCTGAATAATAATCAAGTGTCTCAAGGTACCTTGAAAAGAATGGAGATGTATTAGTATTAGACTCTTGCTCGGTGAGAGTCACAACCTTGGGTGACAAACTCTTAACCAGCCTCAATAGTCGATCTCTGTGATTCCAGATGCTTACACTCTCATCCGGCATGTGGTGCAATACATATGGAAAGTTCACAGCTAGGGCTTCCCCCGGTTGAACCTTAAGATGCTCTAGTTGAATTTCACAACCAGACATAGCAGCATCATGAAACTCAAACGGCACGTTGTATGACCGAGCAAATTCAGATAGCCTCTGCCCCACAATATGAAGTCCCCCACCTCGAGCATGATTTGATTGAGAATCATCAATACCAGTTATGCGGATTGATGGTGGTCCACCAGGGCGTTTTGCAAGAGCTGCAATAAGGAACATCCATTGGGTGCTCTGTGCTATTTGGAAATCAATTATGTGAATTTTTCCTTCATATTCCAAGACTTCCTTGATGACAACATTACCTGACGTGTATGCAAACTTCCAGTATGGGCAGATCCTGAAGAGAATATGCATGTAAGACATCAGTTCTGAGCTTGTTGGCTCTTTGCATTTTAGGGCTCTGTAGATATTACTCCCCGAGGATTCCAACCTCGCTCTAAGCCCTTCCAGCACATAAGCACCTAATCGTTGGATAGGTTCCCCAGACACTGAAACCATTTTCTCCAATACATGCATTAATCCTGTCACTGTCAACATATCATCATCATGAAGTGCTTGACCACAGGCAACAAGAATCTGTTTCAAGTTGAATTTAGGGACCAAGTCCACCAGTTGGGCACAGTTGAAGCTTGCCATGGAAGCAGCTTGGTGGTCTCCAGTAATGAAGCAGCCATTGCAGCTATCTACAGTATCTGATTCAGGCCCCAACAATGAGAGTTCCAGCTCCCGCAGCTTGTGCTTCAATTTGTTGCTATCATCAACAACAGAAGATCCACTGTATGGTGATCCGTAAGTGTTGTCAGAGGAAGGGCGAGGATCAGACAGGCATGATTGAGAACCGTGTGGGGAGAAAGGACTCCTGCTCGACGAGATGCTTACAGCAGAAGGGGAATCATTGGCTACAAAACCGGCACCTGCCATGGATGATTCCAGGGTAAAAACTTGGTCCTTGCATGTTTGAAACGAGACATTGGTTCCTTGGCCGCCAGTATCTGAACATGCATTATTGTCTAACATCTGGATACGAGACAAATAAAATGGATCATTTTCTTTAACAGGTTGGTCATACAACCTGCAGATGGTGGCTGGATTTTGGTGTTTCGGAGATGTTCGCATCTAAGCCCAACCTGCCTATAAACTTCCTCTAAAAAACTCTTTGTTCCTGACTGATGGTTGCAGCGATAACAAATTTTTTTGAACACTTTCCTTCTCCTAACAGCAGCAGTTGCTTGATTGAGCAAAATCAATTGCTAATAGAAAGGATATAAGATTGTGCAAAGCCTTCATATGCGGATAAAACTGAATTGATCCTCAGCATCAATGTGGACCATTAATTGCATTGGTTGTGCAAGGCAGAAATATCAAGGGAAAAAAGGCAATCTGGTAAAACAAATCCAAGAAAATAAGAGCTTAGACAATGCAAGTGATGGAAGCACAGTATAGTCAGTCAGTCAAGGAATGTAAACACCAGAGAAAAAAGAAGAAGCAATAACCAAAGGAGCCTACATGGAGAACGGGTGTAAGATAAGAGGAAATTTTTCTCTAGGCAACTATGGTTAGAACTTTGCATCAGGAGTTGATCAACCAAAGCACAAGACATCAACAAAAATTATAACCAAGTGGAAAAAAAATGCACGGTGGTAGTACCAATTTAAACCTCTCTCCGATAAAAGAATATGAGGAAAGTTAAAGCCCAAAGGTTATAAACCGAAAGCCAACATACCAACCAAAAGGGAACTATCATGAAAAAAAGGGGGAGAGAGAAACCAATACCAGTAGCAGATGACAAAGCATAAAATTCATCATACAGATATAATAGACCAAAAGCATAAAAACAAATCAGCTACCAGATTCATGATTCATTTAAATCCTTAAAACACAAATAACTTGAAAATTCATATCTAATATCTCTATAAACTCGCTTATACAAACAAATGGAAAAAAAAAATAGATTTTTTTTAGTTCCTTCTTATCACGTTAAGAGGGCCAAACTTTCATTTTCTACAGCAGCAACTAACAAATGAAAACATATACATAAATTAAATTGAAGGGTAGCCTAGCTATTCATTCTCCCCCAAAATCATGAATATGAACATAAAACCTTGAATTGAACTCAAATAAGAGTGATGGATCGAGGAAAAGTGAAAAGAGAAGGGACACAATTGAAGATAGTAATGATGAAGGCACGAGCAGAGAAGATATGATTATGGGAGAGTTGGCATACCTTAGTAAAATAATAATAATAAAAAGTTTTTAGCTTTAGGTTTTCTTTGTGACCGTCTAACAAACGAACCCTTTGTACTTTGTGTGTCTCTGTTTGTTTCCAGAAATATGTGATGGTTTTCTTTATTGTCTGTTGTTTCATGGCGGAACTTTATATAGAGAGAGATATGCACATACGGATAGATAGATACAAGAAGTTATCACTAACGGACCTTAGAATTGATCTTATTTACGCGGATGCCACTAAGAAAAATCCTTAAAAAGATGCGGTCAAATTTTTTATGCTTGCCTAATGCATTTGCATATGTATGAAAATAGCCTTTAGTGGCTCGCAATGTGTGGTGTGTGCCTGTGGGTCACACCACTCGCTACTCGGTAGCAAACCGACTATGTGCGCCATTCTTACTTTCATATAATGTGTAACTGTGAACTACAAGTACAGCTCGTAATTATACTCCAAATTCTCCCTCACTTCTTTTCGTGGAAAAACCTCACCGCTTAACTTTTTCAAATTAAAATTTTGTTTTATTAGCCACGACAACCGCCTTTAAGTTGCTGCTGAGCATAGTTTCTTCAACGTCTTTTTATTTTATTTTTAATTTCGTGATTTTAATTTGTTCATAGTTTTATGGTTTTATTATATCTTGATTTTTGTTTTGTTTATTGTTTTATTTTTTATTTTTTAGTCATGTTTTAGCGTATACGTGAGATTTGACAAGTGTCACCAAATAAGGATATATAAAGAAACTAAAAAAATCGAAAAATTGATTCAAACCAATGTATTCAATTCGGTTCGGATTTTATATTGTTTGATTTGAATTTAGGTTGGCGCTATCATCTAAATCGCTCAATTCAGTTATGTTTGATTTGTCCAAATAAATCTGATTTTATTCAAATCAAACCGAAAGAAAAAAAAATCTATGTTTAAAAAAATAGTCTTAATAGAATAATAAATTGACCATTTCAATATCTATGTGGACTAACTCATTTAACCTTATTATTATTATTATTATTATAAACGACAAGTAGATATGATCATATATAAAGATAAAGTTATGGGAATAATTCATAAAAAAAAGTTAAAAAAGTGTAATTTTATAATAGAATAAGTGAATCATTTCTTAAATATAATAATTATAATTATAAGTATAAATCTAATTTTAGGAAAATAGTTTATTAAATGTTATAATATTTTATTTATAAAAATAAAACAAAATTTCACATATTATATATGTTTGATATTTATTAATTTAATCAATCATATGACATATCATAATTATTTAGTTATACTACTAAAACTGATTAAAGAAAAGACACAGAAAAACATCAATATAATGATGATTCATATATTAGCTTTCTTTTTAACAACTTTGAATAATTTATCACTTATTAGCTTAACTTAAAATAATTTTTTAAATAGTCTTATTGATGATTATGATATTAATTTGATTGTTTAATTCATTTTATAAATGAATTTTAGAGAGTGTATTATAGCTGTCGTGAAAAAAAATTCAAGAAATGCAATTTTAGATTTTTTGGGCCCAAAATAAGGTAATATTGTTTTTTTTTTCAAATTTGGTAAAAGCAGACCAAACCGCAATTATCAATTTTGGATATTTCGATTTTTATTTATGTGGTTGCGATTTCAAAAGTGAAAAATGAAATGTAGTGATTCGATTCAATTCAATTTTTGTTCAAAAATCGAATCGAATCGAATGCATCCCTATCGTCAAATCTATTAGGAATCGTTCTTGAAGGGGTTTATCATGATAAATCATAGTGATGGTGATAGATTTGAGATGATGAGGAGAAAGATAGGCTATCTAAGACTTAATCTTTTGTCCATCACTGGTGCAGTGAGTTTTTTGGGACTTTTGACAGCTTTTTCTTGTTTGATCGATGTTCATCGTCAGGTTGATTTGATGATGGCGAAGTTAAAATGCAAATTCGATCAAGTTGATGCGTTTTTAGTTTATTTCTGAATTATTCCATTGTTGCAGTTATTGCTAGATTGTTCTTCTCTTTTTTTTAAAAAAAAATTTACTTTACACGTTTGTACATTAATATAGTGATTTATTAATCATTTGTACTATGTATCGTATTATTGTTATTTATAATTCCTATTAATAATAACATTTTATTAAAAAAATACAGCTCATAAATATGTATAAGAAATTAATTAATTAATATTAAAAACACAATATACAAAAAAGAGATAAATAATAGATAAACATGTTAAAATCTATAAAATATATGATATCCCAAATATCTTTGTTTTATGTTGCTTGGTGTTTTTGTTCAAAAGAATTTGTTGGCTGCTGTTGGGATTATTAAAGCTATTACCACTTCTCTTTCTAGATTGACATTAGGAAAAAAAAAAAAAAAAGCATAAAAATGTTGAGCTTCTTCCCAGGAAGGGGGATCTCAAAATGATGCTACTGTTGATATTAAATACAAAAACTACTTCGAAGTTTGAAGATAGAAAAGGAATAAAGGAAAGTCCTACTATTTGTTAATCTAGTAATTGGTTGAATTACGTATAATTCCTCCTTAATTTTTAAATAAAAAGATAATAGACTAAAATGGATTTTTAAATACGCAATCTAATTGAATTAAAATAATTGCTTCCATAGATTCAAAGATTAAATACAAATATGGAAGGAAATATTTAAACCCTAAATCCTCACCGCATGTTTAGAATGTCCCAAAGATATAATCCCAGCGCTGACCCAGACGTAAGGTTATTCAACAAGTCCCGAGTGCAAGCTATGCCATTGGGCCATTATCTTATTATCAAAGTTTGCCTGGAAAATGAGAATATTTGAATAAAAACATGAGCTCAAAATATGGATTTGAACCAAAAAAAAAAAAAAAAAGTTTGTTTTTTTAAATGAGTCAGGTATCAAGTAAGTGCCTGACCCATGTATATGTCTTTTCATAAATTTTTAAGAAATATTTGTTTTAATATTTTTAATATATTTTTAATTTGTTAAAGAAATATTTATTTTAATGTTTTAACATATTTGATATATTGTACATTTATATTTGTTTTATATAATAAAATAATTTAAAAATAATAATACGAACCAGGTTGAACTAGGCCTTGGTTTAACATCTATAATATGGGTCAAACTTAGATAAAAATATAAGTCTATTTTTCAAACAGAATGAGACCCGAATATATCAATCAGACCTAAAATTTTGTTAAGACTCAACCCGAATTCGACCGGACACATAAACAACTTTAAAGTTTAAACTAGTCTAACATAATTTTATAAAACTAGTCGTATTTGTCCTGTAGAGTTAAAACAAAACAAAGGGATTTGATTTGAGCTTTAAAAGTGGTGGCCTTGGCCTAGCAACCAAGCAGGTTTTTTCTGACTTCGGATGCATATTTTACAGTACAAGGAAGGATTTGATATTGATATCGATATTGACGTTGATAAACAACTAGAAAAAATAAAGGTGAATCTTGGTGCTTTTCCTTTTTACACTATTAATTTACTTTAAACAAAGGGCTCCGCAACTAATCAAATGAAAATATTGGCCCACTTTCCTTATCTTAAGACTTAAATACTTCAGCATGAGATGGAAGTTGAAAAAGAGAAGAAAAAGTAATAAGCTACAGCCAAAGGTAGGACTTTGGGAGGAGCTGCTTGGTGATTGTGATTTGAGAATATGAGACGATGCCCATCAATATTAATTACCAATGAAACCAACCCATTCTCTGTTATATGGTAACCTACTTTTTTAATTTCTTAAGCAAGCAACGGAGAAAAAGGACCGTGCACATTAATAACTAATGGAGTTAAGTGAATCTCTAAAACAGGACAAGCAATATTCTTTGTCATAAGAAGGAATGTCATTCGACGGTTTTTATTAGAGAAGCGGTTCAGTATCAGAGACAAAGAGCATCATTTAAAAAAAAAAATCATGAAAATGTGGGAAGATGTCTTTGCTGTTCTTTGGTTTTAATAATTTACTGTCTTCTAATCGGATCTCTTATCTTACTAACCTTCGGTGCATTTTTGGCAGATGCTCTAACACCGTCCCTGCAATTCAGTTGTAAAAGGTATTGTCGGCAACACAAGAATCGATCTCGTATAAATACGTGTGATTAGAGGGGGGCGATTTCCGAACCGTTTATGTAAAAGGGAATATTCCCAATGTTACTTCATGCATTACAGATATAGGTTCATCGTTAATATCAAAATCAAATGATAAGGGAAGTTGGGGGCAACAAATCTTATCGTTTGAGAATGATTCCCAACTAAGTTTTATTGTTTATATACATATCATCCCAATCAAAGGTACTGTTTCGCTGACCTCACTTACTGCTTTATTCTTTCGTCTCTTTACTCTTTACTCTTTACTCTTTACTCGCCCTTGCTTTTTTTGTAAAAAAAAAAAAAAAAAAGTGGGTGGGGTGGTGAAGTCGCATCACGTGTGTGGAAATCTCCCCTCTCTTCCAACGGGTAAAGAAAAGACCATAACTTAGCTTTTTTATAAAATTAACCCAAAAAATCTAATTAATTATATAAATGACTTGTTTTTTTAATTAAACACGTAAATGACCTAAAATCTAGGGTGAAAGTTGGTGGAGCCAAAGAGTTTGGCGCCACCAACATGCCACATCAGCATCGGGATAAAAAAATCAATTTTTTAGTGGAGCCATGTAGAATGGCGTCACCCGTATAAATATCAGGGAAATACTATAATTTTTAAACAATGGGGGACTTTAATAAAAAAAAATTCATTTTCTAGTGTAGCCAAATAAATTGGCGCCACTAGTTCCCAATGTGACTTTTTTTTTTTAAAGTTTTCTAAAATTTTAAATATATTTAAAAAACCTTTTTTTTGTTATTACCTATTAAAAAATATATTAATTTTTTTTAAAGTTTTCTAAAATTTTAAATATATTAAAAAAACCTTTTTTTTATTACCTATTAAAAAATATATTAAAAATTTAAAAATTTAAATTTGCTTATACTTAATTTTTTTTAATATGTTTCAAAATTTTAATATATTTTAATATATTAAGTATATTAAAATTTTAAAATTGATTATACTCAAATCTTTCTTTAACATATTTAAAATTTTAATATATTTAAATTTTTTTAAATTTTTAAAATTTTAAATATATTAAAAAATCTTTTTTCTCTTTACCTATTAAAAATATATATTAAATATATTAAAATTTTTAAAAATATATTGAATGTATTAAAATTTTAAAATTGGTTATACTTAACATTTTTTAATATATTTAATTTTTAAAAAATATATTAAATATATTAAATTTTTAAAATTGATTATACTTAACATTTTTTAATATATTTAAAATTTTAAAAAAATCACATTGGGAATTGGTGGCGCCAATTTATTTGGCTCCACCAGAAAATGGAAAACTTTTATTAAAGTCCTCCCATTTTTTAGAAATTATAATATTTTCCTGATATTTATACAGGTGGCGCCATTCTACATGACTCCACCAAAAAATTGATTTTTTTATCCCGGTTGCTGATATAGCATGTTGGTGGCGCCAAGCTTTTTGGCTCCACCAATTTTCACTGTAAATTTTAAGTTATTTACGTGTTTAATAAAAAAATAAGTCATTTAAATAATTAATTAAAATTTTTAGGTTAATTTTATTAAAAAAAAAAACCCATAACTTAGAGCAAAAGATGGTGGGATGAGGTCACTTGCTTAATTTTTTTTTTTTTTTGGTGAAAAGAAAACAACTTAAAAAGTCCTAAAAGACACTAGAAGCTTTGTCTTGTTGGAAAGTCTTGGCCACCTCATTAGGCGGAACGTCAAATATTCGGAGGGAGTTTTGCCAGGATAGACCGGTCTTCGCTAGATGATCAGCTGTTGAGTTACACTCCCTTGGAACATGTTTGATTTCCCACTGACCACCAGAGTTCATTAGCCTTTTAATTCTTCTGAAGAGAGTAGTGCCCGAATCCACTAATTCCTTTGTGTGCAAGGCCTTGACCACTTCAAGGTTATCTGTCTGAATTTTGATCTTCTTATACCCCTTGTTTAACAAGATAAGCACACCGTCAAGAATACCCCAAAATTCTGCTTTCAAAGGTGAGCATTTTCCTAGGTAGTGCGTGAAACCTACGATCCAATTACCATCTTGATCCCGAACGACGCAGCCTGCTGCGGCGTTCCCAGAAACTCTAGCATTTCTCCATCCGAGGATAAGTAGACCCAATTATCTGAACAATGTTGAGGTGTCACCGGGTAATATGGGGAAGCCTTATGTCCAACGAATAAGGTCTCAAAATGTTGTGCCCAACTGAGGGAGAATTTGATGAGCTCAAGGGATGTCCCGTCAATGTTTTGAAAGATGAAGAGATTTCATTTCTTCCAGATCCTCCAAGCTATTATTCCAAAGAGGCACGACCAAGTACATTCCTTGTCCTGCAAATTAATATGGCAATAAAGATTAGTGTATAACCATGTTAATAGAGGGTCAGAAAAAAACCTGGATTGCTTCTCTGGAGGGACAATAATCGACCAAACTTCCTTGGCGGTCGGACAGTCCCGAAGAACATGTAAAATGTCTTCCATGCCATGCCCACATCTTGGACACGCGCTGCTTTGACCAACTCCTCTTCTGAATCTTTCTGAATTAGTAAAGAGCCTTTGATTAGCTACAAGCCAAAGAAAAAGTCAAACTCTCTGCGGTCATTTATACTTCCAGATTGGTTTCCAGATATCATCTTTAGGTCTCCAAGAGTTCTCCTTTAAAGCCCAATAAGCACTCTGAACGGAAAAAAAACCTACACCAGAACGAGCCCAAATGATCCTATCCTCACCTCCAGCAGGATGAGGTGGTGGAATACTTATAATACGCTGTATTATGTCATCTGATAGCCAAATGCGGAGCATGTCTACATTCTAAGAACCATCTTGCATAACCCAATCTTTCAAAATACTGTCCATATTAAGACTACCATGAGCAGGTACATGACAAAGTAGTGGCCCAACATCAGGTACCCAAGAATCAACCCATCCTCTAATTGTAGTACCATCTCCTACAGACCATATGAGATTCTCATAAACAAGTGACCATACCTTGGAGAGAGACTTCCACAGATGAGAGCAGTGACTTCTTTGAATGGAGGCAGGAAGATGATCTTTCCATCCATATTTGAACCGAAGGACTCTTACCCATAGAGCGTCCTTCCGAGAGACTAAATTAAAGCAAATTTTCATAAGAAAGGAATTATTATGGTCATGAAGATGTCTAAGTCCAAGTCCACCACAGTTTCTTGGTTGACAAATGGAGTCCCACCCAACCAAGGCATATTTCGGATTATCAATTGAACCCCCATATAAATTGTCTTGCAATCTTTTCTATCTCATCACACACACCTTTTGGGATAGCTAAGGACTGCATGAAATAGCTAGGAATAGCAAGAAGCACCGACTGAGCAAGAGTGACGCGCCCTGCAAAGGAAAGCTTCCGAGCTTCCCAATTTTGAAGCTTACCCATCACTTTTTCTATTACAAACTCCAAAGTACTATTGGTAACACGGTCATGTAGAAGAGGCACCCCCAGGTAAGTTCCCAGATTACAGACCTTCTGGAATCCGAAAAACTGACTAATCTGATCTCCCAAATTGGAATCAACACTTTTAGAGAAAAATATATTACTCTTCCTTTCGCTGATCTTATGGCCTGAAAAATTACAGAAACGTCTAAGAATTTCTTTCAAAAGCAGAGCTTGTCCCATCTCAGCTTTACTAAAAATTACAAGGTCATCAGCAAAGAATAGATGGGATAAAGACGGTCCCGATCTAGATAGCTGAATAGGAGTCCACCTGCCAGTTGACATCTCTGATCTAATGAGATGTCCTAACCATTCCATACAAAGAACAAAGAGGTAAGGTGAAAGAGGACAACCCTGTCTAATCCCTCTTACAGGTTTAAAGGACCTGGAAGGAACACCATTCCAAAGAATCTGCATAGTGGAAGAGGAAATAGCATTCATAATAACCTTATTG
Source organism: Gossypium sturtianum (assembly GCA_025698515.1). Lineage (NCBI taxonomy): Eukaryota > Viridiplantae > Streptophyta > Magnoliopsida > Malvales > Malvaceae > Gossypium > Gossypium sturtianum. The sequence continues at coordinate 153,186,829 of CM046955.1, read as the reverse complement.
ATTTTCTCGGGGATTCCGGCTGCGCCAAGAGACATTTCAATGAATTCCCAACTAACCCTATCATAAGCTTTTTCCAAATCTAATTTAATGGCCATCCACTTCCTACCAGCCTTCTTACTGCGCATAGAATGAATAACCTCTTGAGCTATAATAACATTATCAGAGATGTTCTTGCCTGCTATGAAACCTGCTTGTTCTGGAGAGATATAGTTCGGAAATACAACTTTGAATCTGTTAGCAATCACTTTCATCACTAGTTTATACATAATCGAACAGAGACTGATAGGCCGGAATTGACTGAAATCTTCTGGCCGGTCCTTCTTTGGAATAAGCACAATAAGAGAATTGTTAAGTTCCCCTTCTATTCTGTTGCCTGAAAAAATACCTTGGACCCACTCACAGACCGCTCCTCCAACTAGATCCCACTGGCTTTGAAAAAAGTGTGCATGGAACCCGTCACTACTCGGAGCTTTCAACGGAGCCATGTCAAAAAGAGCCTTCTTTATCTCATCATTCAACACAGGCTTGTTTAAAAAATCAATATCTCGCTCCTTAAAACGAGGAAAAATATTAGGGGGTATATCTGACATAGGCCTTGAGTTTTTACCATAAAGCTGCTCAAAAAAGTTGATTGCCTCATCCCTTAGAATGGATTGATCAGAACACCAATCTCCATTGTTTACACGTAATGCCAGAATACGGTTGAATTTCCTTCTTTGAATCGTGCGGTTATGAAAAAACTTAGTATTCTTGTCCCCAAACTGAAGCCAATCACACCTCGCCTTTTGCCTCCATAAGAGTTTCTCATGATTAAGCACACTTTCTAACTCATCCCGAACCTCCATCTCCAGACTAGTTAATCTCCTGGAAGACGACTGATCCATGGCCTTTTGAATGGACCCAAGAGATTTCAAAAGTTTCTTTTTACGGGTGTCTAAAAAACCATAAACGTACCTGTTCTAATGTTTGACATGAGAAGTAAATTGAGATAACGAATCAGCCATGTTACCTGAAAAACTCCATTTACTTGAGACCAAATCCTTAAAGTTTGCGTGCTTCGTCCATCCCGCAAAGAACCGAAACGGTCTCCCTTTAGAACTATTGATCTCAGGATTAGTTTTAAGAAGGATAGGCCTGTGATCTGATTTAATGCAAGGAAGATGGTAAACAAGAGTATGCAAAAATTTCGAAACCCAAGCGTCATTAGCTAAGGCTCGATCAAGGCGCTCGGACGTATTTCCTCTTTGTCAAGTGAAGGATGGTCCAATAAATCCCAGGTCCTGCAAGTTACAAACATCAACAAAATTACCAAAATACTTACATTTCTTACCTGTTGTGCGATCACTTTTTTTTTTCCATGGGTGATAGGATAGCATTAAAATCTCCCAAAATCAACCAAGGCAACGGTTCCTGAGGCAACACAGCCATTAAATCAGTCCAAAGAGATTTTCTCTTGGTTCTGTCAGGATTCCCATAAACGACAAACATGAAGAAACCATTATTGAGATTATTGTCCTGAAAATGAATAAACATAAATTGTGGATGATTGTGAACAATATTAATGGAAAAATAATCCTTCAATCCAACCCATATTCTTCCTGAAAAACCAATAGACTCAATGCGATGAGACCTCTCAAAGCCCAGTTTATCAATAATAGAATTAGCTTTTTTACCACTAACTCTCGGCTCCAGAAGACACACAATATCCAGTTTATACTCAAGATTATATTCACGAAAGCTCTGAGAAATTTACTACTCGCACACCCTTGACAATTCCAGGAAAAAATAGATAAATTAGTTGTCATAATATAATATTAAGAAAACAAACCATAACCATAAACCCATGAGCTTATCAAACAAACATGCAACGAAGCAACTTAATTGCTTTTACCGATATTCGGGCCAGTAACCTCTACTTTCGCTTTTTGAAGCGTAGTTACAGACTGAACGAGTCTAGTCATAGAATCACTCAAAGGAATTTTCGAGGGATTTTTATTTTTAAAATTGTTCCCTTTCCCGTGGGTGATTTTATTAATTTTCCTAATGGCCCGAATACCTCATTCCTTACCCCCCATTAATTTTGTTGCAGATCGGTTCTTGTTGCCATCTACTGTCGGACCTGTCCCTTTAAAAGAAACAACTGTATGATTTTTATTAATACCACCAAGAGAGTCGGCCACTTGAACTTCAACTATATTCGGCAATGAAGGGTCTGACTCAGTTGTCATACTAGCTCCCTGCTTAAAATTAGAATCCTGATTTTCAAAGATAGGATTAAGATGAGAGATATTAAGTTTATTAACATTTAATATAGAAGCATTATTATCCAAAATATCTATTGAAGAAACAGCAGTGAAGTTCGAAGAAGAGCTCCCTGTTTTGCTAGTTGTTCGGCCTGCTATAGGAATATCATGGTCCAATCCTTGGATAACAGATGGGTCCGTCTTATTATTCACACGTGGGCCTGCTAAAATCATAGCATTAGCTTCATCCAGCGTGGCCTGATTTGTTTGTTCTCTGGTGGGGCCCGAACGTTAAAAATTCAACTCTTTATTGTCTGAATTAATGGCTCCCAGCTATGATCCAATTTTTGGATTGTTGCAATCCTGCTTTAAATGCCTCTGCTCCCCTGCATTAACACCTAATTTTGAAACGATTTTAAAATCTGCTATGTGATCCTCGTCGTCCTTATTCAACGCTTTCTTCATGTCTCCTTTAGCCCCGATGTTTGCTAAGGCTTCAAATCTAGAGCCTGAATTTCCTTTTCCCTTATTTTCTTTATTGGGAAGATGATTAGTCCGAGAATTACTCCGAGATTTACACTCAACAATCATCCAAGGCCCGTAATTCTTGCTATCTTCTTCTTGTCTCACCTCCGTTGGATTCTCCTTAGCCTGAATATTTTCCGGTGTAATTTCTGTTTGAACCGACGGACATATTTCTTTAATATGACCGTACTTTCCACAGTTGAAACATATGGTTGGTAACGCCTCATACTCAACTCTCTGTTTTATTCCATTCACAAGAACTTGGCCAGTCAACGGTTTGTCAAGGTTAATGTACACGGCCATTCTAGCAAATCATCCTCTAATCTGGCTATCGGTGTTGAAGTCTAATCTAACAACTTTCCCAATAGTCCCCCTATTTCCTCAAGGATTTTTTTCTTGTAGAGGAACCCCGGCAGGCCTGGTAGTCATATCCAAGCTAAGACCGTACTTGGGTAAGGTTGTGAAGGATTAAACTCTTTTGTCCAAGGCTGTACTGTTAAGTATTGCCCGTAGATCATCCACAGCCCCTGAGATAAAACTTTAGAGTAATCTTCAGCCGAATGAAACTTGGGCAAATAGTACCCATTCTCAATATCCATTAGATTGAAGGGTTTGGAAGGATTCCAAAGAGTGCTAATCCAGTTGGAAAGAGCCCCGTATCCGATGTTTCTTCCAAGTAGTTTAAGAACCACTGTTAATTCCATTTCTTTGTAGAGGATTTGCTGGATTCTCTCTGAAAAATCGATGGCAGGAATGCCATTAACGACGAATCTGTGAATGTCACCCTCCAGAAATTCAAGTTCTTCATCGTTGCTGTTTTGCTCTTCCACATCAGATAATGCAGGTTTCCCCCCCAGAAGTTTATTTTTCCATGAAATTACTGGATTTGGTTGAGATTCAATCAACATATCTATGTCAACACCACCTGTTCCTTCTTTAAACCTTACTTTTTTAGTGATTCGATCTTCCTCAGAACGAGATTCGATCCGGACATCATCATCCGGCGAAGAATGATTGGCTTCAGATTCCAGAGAAATCTCATTCATCTTTTGGGTATTTGAACTAGTATTTTTAATTTTTAATCTTAAACCGCAGTTCTTGTCACTTGCTTATTTCAGAAACACTTTTTTCCCCTTTTCTTTTAAGAGAGGCACAGGGCGTAGTTATCTTTCTAGGCGGGTGCTAAGTAAAGAGTAAATACAATATCATTATTTATCCTCTACCTTTGTACTTGTAAATTATGACTTTTTTTTTTAAAAAGAAAAAAAGAAAAACCATATGAAATTAAACTAAACAGGCAAAATTAAAAGCACTAAGTAATTCTGTAAAGATTTTTGGTAAGATATGTACCCTTTTCGCATCCGTAATAATCATCTTTACAGCCCGATCAATAATATGATTAGCCTCCCTAAGTATATGCCTTATCACCTCATGTTCTTTATTCTATAATAGCTTCTGAATTCGCACGACCAATGCTAAAATCGGGTTTGGTGAAATTCTTCCTCGGATTACTTGGAAAACTTTTAAAAATGTTAACATAAGAGTAAAACTTTTTAAAATAGTTATATAAAGTCAAACATTTATTAAAGTGTTTAAATAAAGGTCAAACATTTTAAAAATATTATTTGAGACTATTAGTCATTAAACTATGGTAAGTTTTCATTGTGATCATTTAATTAAAAAAGTTACAATTTGGTCACTGAACTATTCAAAAATTTTCATTTAAGTCACTCCACTATTAAAGTTGATGATATGTGGCTCTTTTTATTTGTACTGTCTGCACCAATCGAAAGTTCTCTTTCTCTTTTTCTTCTACGATAGTTTTTTTCATGAAATAACTTTGGACGTCATGAATCGGCGAACCAATATTCAAATAGCTTTTTTCTTCGATCTTCGACATTGATCGTCAGATCGACTAGGATCTAAAGTATATTTTTCTACTCGTCAATGGGTACTGATCCATTGCATCGATCGTCGAATTGCCACTTAGAGTTCACTGATAGAATTTTTTTTAGAAAAAACTTAACAAGTCAGCGACTTAAATAAAAACTTTCGAATAGTTTACTGACTTAAACGAAAATTTTCAAATAGTTCAATAACTAAATTATAATTTTTTAACTAAGTGACCAAAACAAAAAATTATCCATAACTTAGTGATTAATGATGCAATTTATCATTTTGTAAAAGTTTAGCCGTTATATGATATTTTAAATAAAGCTAGATCTCAATTTCAACATTTAGTGGTTACCCGACCATCAATATATTGCTGCGCCTTCAAATGCTTCTGAGATGCATGCTTATTTCAATACCTTTCATTCCACATAAAGGGCAAGATTATTATGATTTTGGTTCATTAAACATGGAGTAATGAAATAGGAAGATGGCAACCTTACCACTAATTTTCACCCTATTCGACCAGCCATTAGGTTTGGTTTAGATTTGGTCATAGGTCGAGTCAGATCTTATTAAAATTTAGGCTCATTTACTAGTTTGAGTCTAAAAAATAAATTTAAAATTTTGCCCAAACCTGACCTGAATAAAAATGCTAAAACTCGGGCATGACTCACCCAAATTATTATTTTTATATTATTTTTTATATAATTTTTTTAAAATATAATACATGAAAAATACCAAAAACATTAAAATAGTTTTTTCTCAATAAATTAAAAATAAGTTAAAAAAACATTTATACTTAAATAACATTAAGATAAGTATAACTTAACAAGCAAATGCCTCTAAAATAGTAACAAAATTAACAATCAAACAAGAGTTATATAATATACAAATGATAATAACAAAATAAATAGTGAAATGGTAGCAAAATAACGAAAAAACCAAAAATAGTAGTAAAACAGTAATAAAATAATAAATTTTTGTCTTTTTACTAATTCGGGTTGGGCCAAAAAAATTTTACTTGAGGCTTGACTTGTTTTTTAAATAGATCTTATTTTTTTAGTTAAATTCATTTTTTAGGCTTATATTTTTACCTTACCCCTCTCAGATGGGCTCAAAGTATAGTTTGATTACATCCAAGACTAGATTCCAAGACTAGATTCACGATTAATAGAACTTAGGCTTAGTTTGGATAGGCGGTGTGTTTACCTCCGGTGAGATTAAAAACAGCGGTGGCAGTGAGATTAGTTACTGTAGCGGTGAGATTAGATACTATAGCGGTGAGATCAGAAACAATGGTGAAGTGTGTGTTTGGATTCAAACGCAGCTGTAGCGGTGAGGTGAGAATAAAAAATGACTATTAAGGACATCAGATTAGAATTGATATATAATAGAAGTTTTTAAATTATTTTACTTATATAAAATTATTAAAATATGTGAATTTATAAATTCATTTAATAAAATATTAAAATGTATCTTCCAATATTTTATTATAAATATTTTAATGAATTATATAATCAATTTAAATTATTTATTAGATAAAATGATTATTATTTTCAATTTTTTATAGTTAAATATTCTTTTATAAAAATGATAAATATTATTTTCGCAAATAGTAACATTATACTTGGATCAAATTTTAAAGTATCTAAACGAATGATTTTTAATAAAAAAATAGTAACATAAGACATAACAAGTTTCATTATTACTAGAAATTAGGTTATGATACAAAATTGTTTTTACAAATATTGATTCATTAAACTATTTGCAATGGTTTCCCTTAACATTGCAATTTCAAGGTCACTTTCATCGTTTAAAGAACTCGATTCACCTCTATCAAAATGGGCTGAAGAGATTGGCATGTCGGGCATATTCTCAAATTGTCGAAAATCCTCATCATGTGTTGGTTTTTTTAGCAAAAAACTAAGGAGAAAAAGAAAAACGAATGCAAATAAGATTAATGTAGCAAAAAACTACAGGATGAACACATGGTATACAGAGATATATGAACACATGGAGAACATAAACTATTGAACTATACTGTTTGATTGAATATGTTCGATACATAAACTATTTATTTATATAATGAAGAAGAATGAAAAAATAATAATAAATTTTTCATAATCAATTGAATAATGTATGCATATATTTACAACTATGAATAATAAATCAAGGAGGAAAAATAAAAGTACAAAGAAATTACTTACACGAAATGACATTATTACTAGGATCACACATAACATTTGACCAAGTGCAAGGATTAACTTGATTGGGATTCCAGTCTCTCAACTGATCGGGTGAAGCACGGAGTGAAGTCTTCAATGCAAATAAAGCAGAGAACAATTGCCTCCACATGTGCAAAGCGTATGCATGTTTGACCAGAAAAAGAAAATTCAGACAAGGAATAACCACATACCTTGTAAATTAGCCGATACAAAAGAAATCAAGCAAGCCAATATAATAAAACCACGAAAGGATTCCATTTTCAACAAAGTTAGCCCCAATGATCAATGCCATGAAATATAAAATCTCATGAGCATAAAAGTGAATTCCATCTCTGCAAAAACATTCAAGCACAAAAATGTAAGGCACAACACAATTAGCTAAAGAGCTATTCCTGCAGTTTTTCACCATTACCAGTTCACAAACACGGTGGGGATTCCCAAGGACAATCACCTCTTTGTAAAATCACTATTATGAGCAAGTAAAACATCCGCTTTTTCTTGAATGCTAAAATTCTTAAGATCTAATTTGGTTCAAAATGAATGAAAAGGAATTGCTAATATTAAGTTAATAGTGCAATGGAGAAATTTCAAAGAATAATAATAATAATAATAATGTCAATACAATCGTGAATTTAGTTACAACAGAAGCTACTTATAAACTGTAATAAATATAAATTAGGAAGTAGCAAACAACTTTTCCATCAAAACCAAACAATATTCTGATATGCTCAAAAGGCTTCTTCCAGGTTGTAAAGCAGTAAATGCAAGTATTAACATTCAGTACTAGGGAAAATAAATGAAGAACTAACCAAGGAATTCCATTTCAAACAACAATACGGAAAAGAACAGCTAAACGGTTCTCACATAATTGAAAGAAGTTCAACTCAATAACTACAAGGAGACACATTAAAAGTCTATGAACTTCCAAGCTAAAACTATCAAAACCCAACACACAATGGCCTAAAAAGTTTCACCGTCTATTCCTTTCAACATTTACATGGAAATAGTAAAAAAGAGCAATTTTACTTTGCAACAACAAATGGAAGGAAAGGAGTCCATAATTTTAGACCACATGGAATTCTGCCAGGGGTGTAGAAGTGTAGATGGTACTAGGGTAGTCTCACAATTGCACATTGTAGGAGAGGATTCCACATTTTACCTCATAAAATTCAATCTCAATGTACTATGCAATAAACGGGTACAACTTTTGCTTTGATGGATGGAACTTGGAAGCATTTATATATTCAAAATAGAAACATAAGAAACTTGCCAAGTGATGTCCCACCCGAGTGACAATAGTAGTGCAAGCCCCCGCTCCAAATGCAAGAATCAAGTTTGCTTTCGTTCCAATAGACTTGGAACCACTGCTTTCCAGTGTACATGATTTTGAAGTAGCTATATCCATAGAAGTAGACAAATTGTGCAATGAATGACTCTGCAGGTTTTTTTTGTGCCAAGGCCCGGTATAAGGAAAGAACTTGGCCAGTGAGATATCGCTTCCCATAATACATCGAGAGATTCCTATATAAGATGTGAAATTGAGATCCAAGAACTTCATGATGCATCGCCAATGAGTCGAAGCGATACAGAGCATTCATTGATATGTAGCACATAACAATAAAATAGGAATAAATAGTTTCAATTTCTCAACTCCTCTCGAAAGATCTTAGATGACTTAATACGGACAATTATACTAACAGGAATGATGATAATTCCATTAGATGTCTACTACGACGTTGAACTTATTCCACTACTTTACCATTTCATTTCTCAATGATTAACTAGCTCCAAAGAGTTAGGCAGAGTCAATTCTGAACTCTCCTTAGCTAGTCATCATCTGAAACCCACCAGGCCAATTTTCCACACCAATAACTACAAAAATGCAAAGACAAGTATATGACACAACAAACAGTAAGGTGAAAATGAAATTAAGGTTATATGATCCAATTCAATTAACATATATACCTCATTATGCTAGAATTGTTATATTCTGTCTTAATTAATAAGAAAATCAAATCAAATCCACATTATGAGTAGAAAATTTTAAAACTTGTTCTCTACCATTGCTAACTCATTCATAAACACAAATACCATGAAAAGTTACAGCTTTAAATTATAAAGAGAAGAGACAACTTTGATCATTTGAAACCTCACCTATCAATCAACATACCAAATATTAACAAAGAAATTAACTCGTGAATTCACACACCGACAAACAAAGAAGCCAAATTTACAATTTCTGGATCATGATCGGTGATCACAACAAAGGAAAAAACCTGAATTACAAAACATGTAAAAACAAACAAGAAAAGAATAATAAGAAATGGGTAACTCTGTATTTTAGTTGACCATGGGCTTGAACCTCGGCTTGATACTTGGTTTTGCAGTGTATCAAGAGGGTACAAAATCGTTGTGCTTAATGGTGATCCTATGGCTTTGAAGTTGCCTCCGATAAAGATGAAAAATAGAAGAAGTAGGAGGAAAGTACGGATAGAGAAGAAGGAAGATGAAGAACGGGTAATTGCAGAAAAATTTATCTCAAGAGGAAATCATAGGTTTGAAGGAGATGTTCAAAAATGGGTATTTTTGTCTCATTAAAAATACCTCTCGCCCCAATTGCCTTTAATCGCTGCTCTCATCTCCAGCCCGTTTCAAAGACAAAGCAGATGAGGTTGAAACCAATTTTCACCGTGACCGAATGTTGAACCAAACAACAAGATAAATGAGGTTGATACCCCAACTGCACCTCACTGATGTTAAACGCTCAACCAAAGGCAGCCTAAGGGCTAGTTTGGATGGGCGGTGTGTTTACCTCCGGTGAGGTTAAAAACAATGGTGGTAAAGTGAGATTAGTTATCGTAGCGGTGAGATTGGACATCGTAGAGTGTGAGATTAAAAACAGCGGTAGAGTGTGTGTTTGGATTCAAACGCAGCTGTAGCGGTGAGGTGGAAATAAAAAATGACCATTAAGGACATCATATTATAATTGATATATAATAGTTGTTTTTAAATTATTTTACTTATATAAAACTATTAAAGTATGTGAATTTATGAATTCATTTAATAAAATATTAGAATGTATCTTCCAATATTTTATTATAAATATTTTAATAAATTATATAATCAATTTAAATTATTTATTAGATAAAATAAAAATTATTTTTAATTTTTTATAGTTAAATATTTTTTTATAACAATGATAAATATTATTTTCGTAAATAGTAACATTATACTTGGATCAAATTTTGAAGTATCTAACCGAATGATTTTTAATAAAAAAATATAGTAACATAAGACATAACAAGTTTCATTATTACTAGAAATTAAGTTATGATACAAAATTGTTTTTACAAATGTTGATTCATTAAACTATTTGCAATGGTTTCCCTTAACATTGTAATTTCAAGGTCACTTTCATTGTTAGAAGAACTTGATTCACCTCTATCAAAATGGCCTGAAGAGATTGGCACGTCGGGTATATTCTCAAATTGTCGAAAATCCTCATCATTTGACCAAGCATGTCTTCGAATGTAATTATGCAAAACCATTGTTGCAATAACTATTAAAATTTGCTTGTCGAATGAATAGCTTGGAATATCTCTTAATATTGACCATTTTTTCCACACTCCAAATGTTCGCTCAATCACGAGCGTTACGAAGAATGGGCATGATTAAAGATTTCTTTTTCCGGATGCTCGATGATTACCTCGATGAAAGTCGTAAATGATATCGTTCCCCTATATGGACCTAGAAAACTCGCCATTTGCGGATATCCCGAATCCACAAGATAATATTTTCCTACAAAAAATTAAAACATAATATCAAGTTTAAAAATAAAATAAAAATTTTAATATTTTTTTTATGTAAAGATTAATTAAAAAAAATTAAAGTTCGACCTGGTGGAGGGTGTGGAAACTTTAACTCTTGTTTTCTAAGTGCTTGCAAAAATTTCTCTTGTCATGTCTTTGTTCCTTCCCAACCAGGAAATGCAAAAATGAAGCACATGTTGAAGTCACAAACTGCCATAACATTTTGAGTTGGTTCACCTTTCCGTCCGATATAAGGTATTTGAGAAGAAGGCGAAATGCATGCTTTTATGTGTGTTCTATCTATGGCCTCAATACAATCCTTTAAAATAAAAACAAGTAATGAGATAAAAGTTAGAAATAATTTATATTTTAAAAATATAAAGATTGTGTAATTTTTACTTTAAAGTGAGGCCAATATCTTGTATCATGTCGAATATGGTTCGGTACTTCCTCGAATTGACCTTCAGTGGGTTTAATCGTGTCTATTCCCATTCGAGCAAATATATGCAACATGTCAGTAAAAATTCGACTAACAGTTTCCCCAGATCGTTGAAATCGCTCTGCTGCATTTGAATTTGATTCCCTATTTCCAAGAATATACAATGATAATGCCAACTTCTCCATCGTAGATACCTTCCCATGCTTTAAGCCATAATTTCTTTGCAAATCATGCAATAAGCTGTGAAATATATTTTTTGGCATCCTAAAACTATTCATGCAACGATCATCATGCCCATTTAATACTTCGTCCACCCACATTTGACCTGTATAATTTGAATTCATACACGGTTGCATAGTAAAATAAGTTTCGTGGTGTACCAATACACTACTTAACACTTGTTCTTCCTCTTCATGATAATTGTTGTGCTCAACTTGTGTAACAATTGTGGCTATTCTTCGTTGAGCTTCTTCACTTAATTCATGGGTATCATAATTCATATAAAAAGTATTATACATATTGTTAAATTCATCCATAACCTGAAAACTGAATAAAATGAAAATAAATTAATAACTTGTGACATTAATTTTACATATAAAAAAAGTAGATCATACATTAGTTTTGCATATAAAAAAGTAGATCATACATTACTTTTACATATAAAAGAGTAGTCTAGTTATATTACAATAATAAAGCTAAGGAGCTTATGGTGGAGGTTGTGGATGGTATGGTTGGAAGGGAAATGAGGATGTTGCTACCAAGGACGAAAATGATGCAATTGGATTTTGTTCAGCATACTCACGTCGAAGCCACCAAACCCTAACATCTGGATCTAAGTTCAAAAACACTTCTCGTTTCACACCAGTATTTGGAACATTTTGATGGCAAAATAATACAGTTCATCTTTTTTGGAATTTCATCTTCCAATTCACGCAAAACATCCATTGCACTTGAAATAGTATATTGAGAGTGAGGAAAAATAATTTCAAAAACTGACTTCCTTGGACTAGCCATACTCTCACACAATTTCTCAATATGAGTAGCTAATGAATTTTTGGATGATTTTCTACTTGAACTTGATTTTTTTCCTTTACCATGTACAACCCCAAGTGTTTCCTTTCTTCGATTAGGAGTTTCATGAGAAGGGTTTGATGGTACCTCATTAGTAGGAATATCTTCATTCTCATTACTATTTTCATCTGAATCACCAAATCCCTCATTAGGTGTATCATCTCCCATAGGAACCCCACTTGGAAGAACACCAGACGAAGGTGCCCATGCATTCTCTCCAGTGGCTACAATGCCACCAAACATTTGCCACATTAAATCATTCAATCGTGGCTCAATTCCTTTCTTCTTAAATCCTTTAAAATCTGGATTTTCCTACATAACATGTTAAATGTTAAATGTTAAATGTTATACTAAGATTTTTATATTTGTAAATTATTAATTTTAATAAAATTTATGCATGAAAATAATGATAAAGTTAACACTAACCTGTATTTTTTCAGCCCACCATTCTTCGGTAGCATCAACCGTCTTTTTAGATGGACACCATCCAATACCTGTAGATTCCTTAAGCAACTCCCTCCATAACCTCCATTCCTTTTTTAATGTATCCCACTTATTTTTCAATTGAGGTTTTCCATAATTTTTTTGTGTCTTTGCTTGAAAAAGAGCAATGACATTTTCCCATCCTTTTGAGTTTAGATGAGTTGTCGGTCTATTACCAGCATTGACTTCATTCACGCAAAGTTCACAAAATATCAACGTCAGCTCATCATCCCAAATAGCTTTTGTTGCTAAGGTACTTTCTCCTTCCACAAATTTTCGTGTCTTTACCATCTATTATATACTGAAGAAGATTGAACAACTCAAACTTAAAAGCTGAAAATTTTATATTGTAAATTACTTATCAAGATAAAAAATTTCGTGCTTGTCTTATTCTTTATGGTGTCATATTCTTTCTCAATTGTTCTTAGTTCTTATAACATAGTTCTTGTTTCTTTGCTTTATTCTCCACTATTTATGACATTTAATCTCCCTTTTTTTTTTGTTTCTCCTCTGTTTTCTTTCTTTTTCTTTATTGAAGCATTTGACTTTCTTAAATCCTAATATGCCTATTTTTTCACTAATTGTTGACTCCATATATGGGGAAAGGTATCGGTCCAGTTACTAGGAGCAACTGACATTTAATTTAGGCATCTAACTTAAAAAGCTTTTATATGTAAGAGGGTCAAACACTTTGAAAAAGCTATAAAAGCTCTCAAATCATTTCAACTAAACTAAATTTCAACAAATATAAGTAAGAAGAAATTAGGAAGAATCATACCTTATGAACAAGCTCCCTCCAAACTGTTCGATTTTATTTGCCAGACAAATAGATTGACTATTGCAGGACCAACAACAATCTTGATGACTACTGCAGGACCAAACGACGGAATATATAAGAAAATGAAAGGAATTTGGTAAGTCCATTTTACATGTTCTCTGTAGAAGCATATGACAAGAAATTTGGTAAGTTCTACAAAAATAATAGTCTGAAAAAACTCTCATTTTGTAAAGAAAAGCAGAATTTTCAATACAGAAACCAAAAGTTTGTTTCTCCAAAAGTTAATCAAATTTTAATTACTTTTAAATTTTTTCATCTTTTGAAGATTTTTTTTCTTCTGGCTTTGTCTTGCAAGAAATTTCTTCTCCTTTTCATGAAATCTATCTTCTTGACATTTCTCATTTATTTATTTTAAAATTTTATAAAAAAAATTGTTTTTATTTTTTTGTTATAAGCATGCACAAATGAGAAAATGAGAAAACTCTTTCCTTTACTCCAAATTTGAAACCTGCAACTAACAATCAGATTTCCTACCCACAAATCAAACCTATTGGGGGGCCTAAAGTCGAACTAGAAAACCATGAAAAGAAATACATCTAATGAATATTGACAAACTACTGAAAGAGAATATGTGATTGTTCTTACAATGAATAGGAGCGTGGGTGATCGTTAGTGCCTCACGAGTAACAGTAGATTGTCCTGATGCATTGCAAGTTGCGCTCTACTGGAAAAAAGGGAACCAGAATCAGAAACTCTGAATTTCAATATCATTAAAAATCGAGTATAAGCATGCGCAAAGCACACACAGAGCCATAACATACATTTTTTCCCAAAGCAAGAATGAGGGGAGAAAGCAAGAAAGAGGGGAGAAACGACTGATTTTTTCCCTAATCTGAAAACAAATAAGGTTGGGAAAGAAATTAGTTAAACTTTTAAGGATAAAATAGTAAATTAATAAATAAAAGTAAGGGCATTTTTGTCTGTTAAAAACTCCAACTGCAACCTCCGTTTCAATTGCTGCTTTTACTCCCAGTTGAGTTTCTGCAGACCAGTGTGGTGGAGATTCATTTCCACTGAACTTTCTTCTTTGAACCAAACAAAGACAAAGAAGTGATGCGGTGGGCGGCAATTTTTTAGGCCAACTGCACCTCACCGGCCTTCAACGTGCAACCAAAGGCAGCCTTAGTCTCGAGTACGTCCTCCAAGACCCAGTGTGATAGAGAAACCAACGATTGTACCAAACAAACCCTTCCTTTCAGATGTTGGGCCTAAACGACTTTCACCTTTTTAATGGTTCCACTACAATCCCAAGTTGAAAAGAGGGCAAGGCCTAAAGTATACCCACTAATGGGCGTCAAACAGACCCATAACTGAAAACATTGCAAGACTGCTCAACTACAACATCAATCATACAATAATTCACCAACTCAAACCTATCAGAAACAGATAAAAACATAGAGACCTGTCGGAGCTTGCTTTGATGGGTGTTGGCATCACTTACAAAGCAAGATTAGTGGAGAATTCAATTAAGGTATGATTAAATCTTTAATCAAAATCCCTTTTGACTATTCTGGTTTCTATTCAGGTTTAATTATGGCTTTCTTTAATGTCTCTTATATTTACAATCGCCAATGGCTTAGGGCTAATAGCAGCTGGAGCTCCGTATATTATGTATTACCTATTCATGATAATCCTACTTTTTATATAATACATATCTAATCATCAATCAATCAATCTTACTTTGAAGGAACGATGAGATGAGATGAGATGAGAAATGTGTGTTTGAGTGACTTCATTCCACTAAATATAGTATAAAAAGCAACGCCTTGGTTTCAGCAATTTTTAGCGCTTAAGAAATCTAACTATTCCATTGGAAGAGCTTTCCATTACCAAAATTAATCTCCATCATTTTCTCATTTAGGACAATTAATTAATATGATGAATAAAAGTTACAACAAAAATATTTTAGTTTAATTATGTCACTACTCTTTATTTTTATTTTTTTAAATTTAAAATTTAACCCTTCTACTTTTAGGTAACGCTGAGTGCTTTCCCATTTTATGATTGTCGGAAAAGTTACTTTATAACATTTGGTATACATTGAAAGGTATTAATTAAAATCCTATGAAAGTTATATTATCATGTTTGCTTCAATAAGTACTTTTCTAAGAATGTAATAGTAATTTATGAATTTACCCTTATTAATATTCATATTATAATAAACTTTATTCTTAACAAATATTTGGATTGAATATTTATAATAAAATTTAATTGATATTTTTAATTTATAATGTTAATTGAAAGTAAAATTGTTTCAACTTTGTCCTCCATATATTTTATAAATATAATAATGTGCATATAAATAATGAATATATAAACTTGTCTTGAAATAAATTAAAAAGATATGTATATATAATACTTGTGAAAAATCCGTTGAAGTAATAAAGAGAATCAAGTGGTAGGGCAAAAGAAGAAGAGGAGGAAGGCAATAGTTTCTTCTATTTTTTTTTTTTTTGTTATGATTATTAATAGAGTAATACCCTAAACAAGTATAAAATAGGGTTAATTCTATTTTAATATTTCTTTTAACTTTCCAATCCACAAGGGAAAATAATTTTCCCACCTTTTATCATGGAAACTGCATCGCCATGCGTTCTTGAGAAGGTAATTCCAAAGGAAAATAAATTAAATTTAGCATATCAAATATTAGAATAACTTTCCAATGGATTAAATTCTCAAGAAAATGACTATTTTTCATCATACCAAACGCTACCTTATTTTGAAGAATTTGACCTCTATATTTGTTTGATTTGAAAATTAAAGTCTATTTGATAATTCTACTAATGAGTATTCACTAAATTCAAATATGCAATGTTTCAATATTCAAATGTCTTATTTAAAAGCTAAAAGTCCAATTAATAATACATATTAAGATTTAGAAGTCAATTAGCAATTTATTAATTAGATTTTAATTTTTAAATCAAATAAGCAAAGAGATTAAATTCTTGAAGTTAAAAGTAAGAAAAGTCGAAACAACTTAAAAATTTTAAATATAAAAAAGAAGAAGAGAGTTGATATAGGGTTTCATTATGAGGACATCCCAAACCATGGCCATCAAAATGCAGGCAAAGCAAGGCAAGCTTACAACTATATACATATATACACATAGAGAAGTAATAGTATTCTGCTTCATTTTAATTTATTAGTTTAGGAAATTAGAAGGGCATCATCAGGGGCTTGAAAAGATTGGATAGAAAGCATTGGAAATAATGGATTTATTTTTTTATTTGTCTCCCTCATTAGGCTTTTTCTTTTTGAAAATTATCTGTCTGTCATACACTAACAATAATATTGCAGCAAATGGCACTGGCACCCAACTAGTAAAGGCTTGGTATCCATATCTTTCTCTAACCTTGGACATATATGTACACTCCAAAATGAAAAAGCAGGTGTTTAGTTTCTTGAGAGACGAATCTATACATGGAGATTAGTTAGGTGTTCATTCGAAAGGTAAACATGAAAAGGGGAAAATTCCATCAAAGTGTCTAATAGTTATCATCATTTCATCAAAAACAAATATAATAATAAATTAATAAGCATTTAATATTCGATGGGGCGTATCATCATTTTAGTTGAGGAATAAAATCTGTAGTCACGATGATAAAAAGAAAGTAACCGTTACTGCCCAAAGATTAAGACATAAAAGAAGGAAAGAAAGAGGATTATATATGGCAGTGGCTTTCAGTGATTGCTTAAGATTAAGGAAATGTCAGTATTCCTCTCTTTGCGGTCATTTCCTTAAAGGGACCGGCTCTCTCAAATTTGTCTAAGTGGTTTTATTGTTGTTTTTTTTTTTTTGGGGGGGGGGGGTGTTTTGGCATTATATATGCTACCACCAAGTGCCAACACTGAAACACAAAAGCGAAAAGATGGTGATGGCGGGTCATAGCCATGTATTTGGAGGCGAAGAACAGCTCCCTCTTGCTATTGCTGATCACCCCGACCCTTTTGTGTTAGAGCTCACCCGATTGCAGAACCAACTCAAAGGTCTCTTACACCAACAGTATTACATCTGTGTATCGGCTGCTTCAGTGAAACATGTTTAGGATTATTAGCTCTGAATATTAAATTGTTATTGTTCCAGAAAAGGACCGAAAGTTGGGAGCTGCTCAGGCTGAAATCAAGGCATTGAGAGCAACAGAAGCGCTCAAGGATAAGGTCATAGAAGAGGTAGTGGAAAATCAAAGTTTTAATTGCTATATCAGAAGAATTCTTTGTTAATAAAGTGCTAGCGGCACAGCTATAATATACTGAATACGAATATGTACATGTATGTATATATAGGCTGTAGTTTCAGTACTGTCACAAGAGAGCAATAAAACACTAGGATCTGTTGAATTATTTGAAATTACAGGATGAAGTTTGTAATCAGATTCTGTGGGTATATTTGTAATTCTTTTTGCAGCTCGGTGGGGAAGTTCAAAAGTTGGATGAGAAACACAGGGTCGCTGAGAATCTGCTCCAACAAAAGGTTCGTCTACTTTATGGAATTCTTGCATTCTGCATGTTTGTATATGTATGTGTGTGTGTATAAGTAATGGAACTTAAATTCTATTCGATGTAGAATCTCGAAATGAAGAAACTGGCAGATGAGAAGAAAGATGCAGTGGCTGCACAATTTGCTGCGGAAGCAACTCTCAGAAGAGTTTATGCAAATCAAAAGGATGATGAGGATGTGTCTATGGAGTCAATCATTGCTCCTCTTAAGGCTGAGATTAAAATGTACAAAAATGAGGTAGGGAAGGGAAGGATTTGTGGGAAAATATGTAGTGCTCCAGATGTATTAAACATACTAGCCTCATCATCATGCTCCACTTCCACTCTCAGATTGCAGTGCTCCACCAGGATAAGAAGGCTTTGGAACGTCTCACAAAGTCAAAGGAATCAGCTTTGATCGAAGCAGAGAGGATTTTGCGATCTGCTTTAGAAAGGGCTTTAATAGTTGAGGAAGTTCAAAACCAAAACTTGGAGTTAAGGAGGCAGATTGAGATTTGCCAGGCAAGTTTAGCTTTGGCAGTTTGGTTATTAAATAATTAGAGGGGTTCCAGAATTTTAGCCTATGATCAAAATGTACCCTCACCTTTATCATTATGCATTGCAGGAGGAGAACAAAATCCTTGAGAAAACTAATCGCCAAAAGGTCTTGGAGATTGAAAAGCTTAGCCAAACCATTAAGGAACTTGAAGAGGCCATTTTGGTTGGTGGGGCTGCTGCTAATTCTATCCGTGACTGTCGGCGACAGATTTCTCAACTTCGGGTAGGTGCCATGCTCTCACTCTGATTCATGAAAGTGGTATAAGTTACTAAGTGGAATGACTCAATTATTCAGGAGGAAAAGAGGACACTTGAGAGGGAGCTCGCTAGAGTTAAAGTTTTGGCAAACCGTGTAGCGACCGTGGTGGCTAATGAATGGAAGGACGAAAATGACAAAGTAATGCCTGTCAAGCAATGGTTGGAGGACAGAAGGCTGCTGCGGGTAATTCTTTCATAACGTCAGTGACTTAATGGTGAAGTTAGCCTCGAACATAACTTATTGAACAATGAAACATAATGGTGAGGTATTTACAGGCAGAGATGCAAAGATTGAAAGACAATCTATCTATGTCAGAGAGAACAGCAAAGGCAGAAGCACAGCTTAAGGTGAAATTTGATTTGCTGACCCGAGATAGCTCAATTGAATCTTTTTTAAATACACTATTTCTCAAGCTCAATGTAACTATCTATGCATTAGGATAAGTTCAAGCTAAGGCTCAAGATTTTGGAAAATGGATTAAATCATGTATCGAGTATCTCAATCAATCCTAATGCAACTTACGGGTCCCCAAAACCAGAAAAGTCCAGTAACATCTTAGGATTTTTAACAAGGACCGGTGGACTAAAGAAGAGGTCTACCTCTCAGCCAAGGGCTTCCATTATCAGTACAAGTTCTCCCCTGCAACGGCCAAGGGCAACATCAGGAGAAAACATGGTAAGAAAAAAATTGTGGGCATCTAGGTGTAAGGTTGCTGATAGCAATGAGAAGGAAAATGCAGAAATGAGGGTAAACGGGGACAGCAATATACGCAAAGACGGTGACACAAAAGATTCGGCCGAAATAAAAAGCAATGGAGGTAGCAATGAACAGACAGGAAACAGAGGAATTGCTGATAGCAATGCTGAAGATATGGTTTCAGGCTTTTTGTATGATAGGCTTCAGAAAGAGGTCATCAATTTAAGAAAGTTGTGTGAGGCTAAAGACAGTAGTTTGAATACTAAAGATGAAGAAATAAAGGTGAAGAAGCACCAGTAAATTTTCTGCTTTTTTTAGATACTCACAATGCACAAGCATGAGTTACGGAACATATGTTAATTGTCTACAGATGCTCATGAAGAAGGTTGAAGCATTCTCAAGAGCCATGGAAGTGGAGGCTAAACGGGTGAAGAGAGAATCACTAGCGAAAGAAAAGGAAAATGGATCAGCGAAAATGGATGATGATACCAAAAAGATGAAACACATAAACTCCTCTAAGACCAGAAGGTTGGTTTTAACTTTAAAATGTTTCCTCCTTATTGTTGTATTTCATAATGTCTACCAGAAAGATGTTTCATTTCATTGCAAACATTTTTGCATTTAAATATAATTTTTAACGCATTGGATGGTCTGGATGTAGCAGGGTAACCCAAACATCTTAATCTTGAAGACTCCCATGAAGGGTGGATGTTGAAGGAAACTTGGAAATTGATTTGATTCTTGTTCTGTGTTTGTGGTTTTCAATTCACTGTAAATTATTGTTGAATTTTTTTGCTGATGGTAGGTAGCTAGTTAAAATAAAGTTAAATGATTGATGAAATTGGGTCTGTAAAAAAAAAGGGTTTGGCTGTGGGTGAACGTTGGAGATCTAAACTTGTATCATCCTAGGAATAGGATTCCTTTGGTTTTCTGATTGATGGAATGAAATTGCTTTTTGCAATGCTTGAGGACTGTATTTGTCTAATTAGCATAAGATGTGAAAATGACAATAACAATGCAGAGAATAGTAACAGGGAATACAGATTACAGAAACCGGGTAGGGTAACCCGATAATACTTTACAGTTAGTCACAGTCGAATCTAGTTAGTAGGTTCAAACACACGAAACACTTTAAACACGGCAGAAAATCATAAAATATAAGGGCGAGAGAAGGTACTGCAAGAAAAAAAAACATGGCAGAAACAGTCTCCCGATGGCTACTATCTATACAATTTACAAATCATTGCACAGGTTTTTTTTGCTCCCCTGATTGAAAATAACAGGCAGAAATCCTATATGGCCTTAAAAATAAGGCTCTTCAGGAATGGCAGATAAAGATGGTCGCCATTTCTGATTCCCTGGCTTAGGAGTCCTAGAGGTTGGTGGGATGGATACTTTCATAGACTGAAACATCTTTGCATGTCTGAGGAGAAACTCCAGTTGCTGCCTAGAAACCATAATCTTTATACTACTACGTCCTCCTTTGCAGCTTTCTTTTTTGATGATTTTGAGAGAAATTGGATGGTGATTTGGCATGATACAGCCAGCCGGAGGCAGAAAATAGTGGACCTCTTTGACTACCTTCGAGTCTCTAAACTCCTTTTCTCCTTCATTGTGGACGACAAGTTTATCCTTCTTGGCCGGAGACGGAGCGAACAAATGGTTTAAGCAGTTGCCCATGATTTCTTTTTTTGATACTTTTTCAGTTATCGAGTCGTGCGGACAATATATATAATCTTTCACGCTGGACGTGCAACCCATATCACTTTGTTCTAAAGACAAGGAGGTCAAAGCCCGCCTGTTGGAAAATTAAAATTATTTAGTGGAAAGTCAACTTCCTACTTATATTATATATATTTGGGTCCGGGAAACATTTCTCGATAACTTTATCAAATGGAAATGATGTTGTAGTGGTTGTAGTGTAGTACTGAAAGCAGTCTATATATATATATATTATATGGATCGTGAATTGACGATTAATTCTCTGCTTTATAATATACATATACATATATATATATATAGTTTAGTAGGCAATGGCATCCACTGTCACGTACTATTGTTAGCATTGTCATTTGAGGGTGGCTACCAAGTATTTTCCTTTGATAATCATGTCAATGCTAAGAATATAGTAAAGAGGAGACTGAGAAATAAAAAATGTGTAGACATTACACGTGTATGCAAAGAGCCGGCCTAGTACAAACATGAGCACACACGCTTGACTAGCCTGCAACTTTTGTCACATCATTGGTTAAACATGCATGTGCAAAGTCTTTTGAGATTAGCCCCTGCCTTTGCCATTTACATTATATCATATCATATTATAATTTATAATTTATTATTTTTAAATATTAATTTAAAATATGTGACCGTTAAAATTTTTTAAAATCAAATTTGTCATCATAAAATTAATAAATATTGAAAATTATCACTATACTTTATTTTGATTAATATTTGATGATAATGCAAAGTAGTAAAATTCAAGATAAAATTTAAATATGGTGGTGTATACCTTTCCTATTTCTATTTTAGCTTTGGATTCTGAATCAATTATGGGTCATAGCTAGCGATAAAGGTTCTAGTACGGGGTGTATATTAGTAGGGATGAACAAAACTCGATTCGAATAAAAAAATAAATAGAAATTTAAATTTCGAGTTATTCGAATTATTCGAGTTATTGGAGTAAACTCGAATAAGTGATTCAAGTTTCGAGTTCGAGTCGAGTTGAACTTTACAATTCAAATAACGATTGGTGTAAATACCCTTTTGGTCCCTGTCAATTTTGAAAATGAGCAAATTGGTCTCTCTCTCAACAAAAATTACAAAAAAAATTAAAATAATTTTAAAAAATTAAAAATGTTTACAAAAATTCCAAAATTTATATTTTTAAAAAATTATAAAATTTCTAAAAAAAATATAACGAATAATATAAAGAAATTTAAATTTTTTTAAAAAAATTCTAAAATAATAATTTTGAGGACCTAAATAAGTTAATTAATGATTCAAGTTTATGATACTAAAACTTTTTCTTCTTCTTTTTTGCTTTGAAAAAGTTTTAAAATATACACTGTTTCAAATTTATGTGCTATAACATGTAATTAGTTATACTGTAATAATATTTTAATTTGACATGTTTAATTTTTTAAGTTAACTCGAACAATTTCACTCATTTCGACTTGGCTCAAATTTTATTTTACTCAGCTCGATTCGAAAAATTTTCAAATCGAGTTAAGATAATAAAATAAAACTCGTCAACTTGAAATTTTTTTCACTTGATTCGACTCGTCAACCCTAATATATAGAATAAGCCTATTGGCTTGAGATTAGTTGTTGCCCCACCATATGATTTGTTTCCATTTATTTCTTTGTTAATAATTTTGCTTTATTCAAAAAATTAAAAAAAAAAAACATATTGACACAATTTCAATTTTAACTAAAAATATACCCAAGAATTTGCACATTAACCTTTAAATTTTTTTATCACCAATACTAAATAATTTATATATGATTTCTTCAAGGATATTCCTTCTTTTTGAAATTACAAAAGAACTAACTAATATATTAATATGATTCCTTGGAGGAATTTTTTTTTCTTTTTTTCTTTTTGATGTTTCAAAGTTGGAAAGAAACTTAACGCTACTATTAAGCGAAGGTTTGATGGGCGATTTGTTTAGAAGATATATATGATTCCGCACCACAAGCTGTCTTATCTCAGCTCATCTAATACGTCTAAGGAAAGCATAATAAATTCATTAATCACGTCTCATGACGTGAAGGCTGAACCTAAGCTTTCTGGACCAATAACAGATGACGGAGTAGTTATCAGCCACTTTTCTTCAATCCATTTAAAACACACATTCATACGATATTTCATGAGCGACCCTAACAGAAGGACAAGGATTGAAAAACTAATCCACAAACAAGGATTAAGTTATATTATTTTAAAGAAAAAGGGTATGTAAAAGTGATAAAAAGAAGAAGAAGAAGAAGAAGAAGCAGCAGCAGCAAACGCACCCATCACCACCTATCTTTCTATAATAATATAACCTATAAAAAAACATGCTCGTGAAAAAAGGAAAAATATAAAATAAAATTCATGTAAAAGTAATTGGTGTAAGGAATCATCCTATTTTCGTAATTTTGTTTTAATTACTATTTAATTTTCATTATTTTTTTGGGTAGTTTTCTTAGGAATTGTTTGTCTTTGGTCTCCACTTGTTCTTGTATGCATGCCTACTTGGTGGTTTTGATCGGCCGCCAACTCGTAGGCGTATATAATTTTTAGTATGATTTGATTGTAAGTATTGAGATAGAGAAACAATCCATTAAAAACAATTTTCTTATTTCATTTCTTGAAAATTCTCTTGATTACATTTCATTATAATCAGATTTTTTTTATGATTTTTAGCATTATTAATTGAATTTGAATTTTGTCAAAGACGAAAAACATAAAAATTAGGAGGAAAAAAATTTGATTTATCTTTTTACTATTGGAAATGGATAGAGATGTCGTGTAATTACAATTTCATACCATCCCTTCCCAACAGTAATTAGCTTTTGTGATGTTTATTTAGTATTTATCTTTCTTTTGTTTTTTTTTTTGTTTTTTAAATATCAAACAATTTTGTAAATACAATGTATAAAACATGAAAACATTCAACGTTGTATTTTAGCTGAATGACAATAATTCAAGGGAGGAACGTAGAATAACTTTGTTATGAGCGTCCCACATGTGCCATGCTACAACTTACATGACTGAGCATTGTGGGTTTTCTTCAAAACAATAACAGTAGGTGCTTCCGCCGCCACCGCCCCAGTTAACATAAACTGGCCTACCATAAGGCCAATAGTATGGGGGCAGAGGTGGTCCACCAAAGTAGCAAGGGCCCCCACGATGACCATGATAACAAAAGCCGGAGGAGAAGTCTGTTTCGCAGGTCCTTCTTTGGGATCTGTAGGCTTCTTTGTTTTATTTTCAGGTTCGGGTTTCTTTTCAGGCTTTGGAGGTGGTTTGATCTCAATGCTTTTGATGGAATCGCCACCCTTGCAACGTATCTTGCCCCTCATCTTCTCTGGATCGCAGCAAACTACCTTGATTGTCACCGTGTTGGCCTTCTCGTCGTATATCTGGTCTCGTATTTCTGTTATTCATAAAACCCGTAATCAAATATCAACTCAGACTTGAGCTCTCAATGATCACCCAAGGCCTAACTGACTACCTACTACTTGTTATGAGTATTTCATCAGTTACTATTACCAGGGACGAAGCCAGAACAATTTTGTAGGGGGGCCGGATGAAATTTTAATTTTTTATAGTCTATATCTTTATAATTTTTAAAGGATTAAATTAATTTTTTATAATTTTAGGGGGGCAAAGTGCAATTTTACCTTTACTAATTTAAATTTTTTAAAAATTCTCAAAACCTAAATAGCAATTTTACATTTTAGGGGGTCGGGAGCGCTGCCAACCCCCTAGATTCGCCCCTAACTATTACCTATTACGGTTGAAGTTAAGTTAATTAAAAGGAGTTAGTTAGTTGTTAAACAAAGTAGTTAACTGTTAGCTATTATCTGATTGTATTAAATACTCTGTCTACTACTCTCAAGAAGTTAATGAAGTTAATAACGCCTTCTTCTCAGGTTCTTTATCATTGATTCTGACACTACCGTGTTGCAATTCAATAATACATAGTACATAATAACATATATAATGACAAATACGAATAATTATGTACGTATATATAACTGCAGATAATGCATAAAAGTCAAGATACTCACGAGGGAATTTGCAAAGTACTTGCTTCACCTTCTTGTAGCAGCGTGTCGACCTTCAGCTCCATTATCGTCACCTACATCCGTACATATATTGCATAAAAATAATTACGTATTACGAATGATGGAAGATATAGTAATAAATAATTTCGTAGCACAACTTAAGCATTTTTTTTTTTGCCGATTTATTTTACAAGAGAAAGGGAAATATATAAGTGTTCAGGTTCAGACATGGAAGAATTGGCAGACGCCAGACGAGCAAAGGAATAAATTTTTACAAAAGCATATATAGAAACCCTAAAGAAAAGGAAAGTATAGAGGAAAGAGGAACCTTTACCTTCTCCCCCATCTCTAGCTGTTATTTGTTTAAACTGAAAAGAAAAGTAGCAAAGCGAGGTGGTGAAATGAAGAAATAATTTTGGAGCCAAGAGCCTTATAAAGTTAAGGCAGGCAGGTAAGCTGCCTAGTGGGGTAAGGTTTCGAAACAAATGCATTAGTCCTACATTCACACTCCATGTGCTGGCGTTGATTGGCACATCTCACCTTACTTGGAATCAAAATTAAGCCATGTGGTTTTGATTGGTGTAATGTGGCACTTGGATCAATCGTACACGTGTTCCAGGGCCAAGTGGCTCGAATCGTGCGGCGTTTGTCTATTTCCATGTCCAAGTCTTCCATGTCTTCGTCAACCATGCAACACCCTCAAGTTTAATTAAAACGTTGAAGGATTCTGCAGATGAACGCGACTTCAAGTCTTAGCCATATCAAGTAGGGATATTGATGTAATTTAAGCACGATGTTTGTACAATGTATACAAAGATGGATTCATTGTAAGGCTAAACCAATTAATTTTACACATTTTCGTAATGTGTTCATAATTTGATTCATTCAATTGGCTCATTTATCAGTTATCATTGCACATGTATGACAGTGGAAAATGGATTTGAAATACATTTGCTCCTGTCGCAATATATGGCATACGGTATTCCTCGCCCAATATCCCTACCATAAATATATAAATGTTAACCATTTGGAATGCTTGAAATTGTCATCTCGTCGATGTATCAAACTTGCGGTGAAATTGTCATCTCATCGATGTTAACTACTGTCGGCACTCTTACAGCCAGTAACTAAAGGTCTATTTTTCATCACCATTTGTGGCCTGTAATAGTACCATCTCATTAATCCGCAGCATCTGATTCAAAGATATTAGTCCATACCCAAAGCCGCATCAAACTTGCTCGGTCCCTTTACCAAGAAAGACTATAAGAAAAAAAAAAAAAATTGAAAAATGCATAATTTGAATTAGCATACACTTTTGTAATCATTCCAATTTGGAAGAATTAGTTTTTATACAATGAGATAAAAAATGACCGCCTCTCATATTTTCTTTCCTTTCACTTGTCTTCCCTATTAAGTAAACTCAAATTTTATTTTCTTTCTATTTTTTACTTCCTCCTTTCATCCAACCAAATACACCCTAAAAATTCCTCCATTATTAAAGTCCCTGTTGACTTTGGTTGGAAAATAAATAATTAGAAAAATATGAATAATTATGGTGCATTTGAAAAACTAGTGGAACTAAACTATTTAGTTGGAAAATACATAAATGAGAGAACATGAATAATTATGGGGCATTTGAAAAACAAGTGCAACTAAATTATTTAGTTGAAAAATAAATAAATGGGAAAACATGGGTAAATAAAAATTTACCTTAATGTTGAGATGGAAGGGGGAACGAAGGAGACGGTGGGGGAAGACGACAGTGGAAGCATATTGAAGGCTGGATTTAACATTTTTTTATGCTATTTAATATGGGTTTTTGATGGAAATTTAAGAGATTAACTTAAAAAATTTGTAATTTTTAAAGGGATAAAAAAATAAATTTTCTCTTTTTTGCTAGTCCAGTAAGCAATTCGTTAAAGGTTTAATGATTAAATGATTATTTTGGTTAATTTTTCTAACAATGGTGACTAAATTGATAAAAAAAAAAATTAAAGTGACCAAAATAAAAGCAATACTATTTTAGTGTGAACTACAGTGTAATTTATCTTTTTTGGATCTTAATAAAATTAAATGATGTAAATTATATTAATAAAATATATTTTAAAATATTATGCGTTAGTTTGAATCCCATCGGACTAGAGGTGTGGTGGGATCTAAAAAGTCATTATATATCTTATTTATTTTTTTAAATGTGAATCAAAATATATGATAATTTTTAACTGTTAAATTAAACAAAATTCCACTGTTAACGTATAAAATAAACCCAGCAGGAAAAGAAAAGAAAAAACCCAGACATCTGCTACCACACCAAGCTTTGAATAAGCTGGTTCGAAAGATTCCCCCTTTAACCAATGCATCTGCAAAGCCATTTCCCTCTCTCAAGATATAATGAAATGAGACCTCACCAATTCCATCGATCTTCATGAAGATCTAAGCCAAAGCCCATGGTCGCCTGCTGCAATTTGAACTCCAAACAACGGTATTATTCTGAACCCGACCCTATGATCATCAGCTTTGAGTCATTAAGAAGACCCTCTTCAACATACACTTTCAATGCAGTAGGAATCTGCCAAACACTTCAGCAACATTCCATTCCATGACGCCAGCCAGGGACCCTGTTGGAAACGTAGCGGATACTCAAATCAAACTAATTTTTTTACTCACAAATATATATTTGTAATCACTAACTGCTGCTAGTTTCTTTCATTCTTTACTCATGCCACTTATATTTTTCATACACATTACACTTAGATATTTATAGGCTTAGTTAAACTGACTTAGCCCACTTAATTTCAGTGGCGAATCCAAGCTAAAATGGAAAAAATTCTAGTTTATAGTTTATAAAATTTTAAATTAGTAAACGTAAAATTGTACTTTGACCTCCAAAATGATAAAAATTTAATTTAGTTTTTTAAAAATTATAAAAATATAAACTATTAAAATAATAAAATTATATTTATACTATCGTAATTCGTAAAAATATATATAATTTAATTCCGACCTTTTAAAAATTTGGCTTCACCCCTACTTAATTTGCTGCCAAACTTATCCATTTATTATGATAATGCTTAAACTCATGCCATATTCATGCTGTCAACTTGAAACAGATATAAGGTTATCACCTTGCTTGTTTTGTCAAGTTGCAGGTCAATATCTTGACAGCTTACTATCCACTTTGCAAGCCAATTTCTTTGTCAACTTATCTGCATACTTAGCCGACTTTAAAAGTAGGTTTGGCTCCAACAGACCCAAGATTAGTGCATGCCATAACATCTCCTTTATTCTGGAAGATCATTTTCCCCTCAAACACTTTACTTTGTTCTTTTCATTATTCATTATTGTCCAAGGAAGGCGTAAGACGTGAAGGTTGAACTTAAAGTTTCTAAGAGAGTAGCTATCGGTTATCAATTTTTCTTGAAACCATTTAAAACACGAAGTCACATACTGTTTCATCATCTTAACTGAAGGACATGGATTTACCTATTAATCCTCAACAACTTATTATATATTATTTTGTTGGTATAATTAGGGGAGAAAAAATTACCAACAGAGTTTTAACTCTAATCATTAAGGCATTCGGTGTGAATAAAATTTATTTTTCCCTTTATTGTGTTTCTTATTGTGCCTCACCTATAAAATTTTTTGGTTTCTCAATATTTTCAATGGAGCGAGTCCAGTGATTAATTCTCCACGTTCTATAAACTTATTAAGAGGTAGAGTCTAGCCACGAGTTTTATCACTTACAATTTTTTAACATAGTATTTCTTTCTCTTTTATGTTAACATGTCCTACATCCAAAGCATAATGCCATTAACGTTCTTTTTTTTTTTTTTGGTTATACACAGGTATAAAATCGTTAATCCTATAGCTAATGTCTTAAATAGGGGTGAGCATTCGATTGAGTCGAGTTAAAAAAATTCAAGCTAGTCAACTTGGCGAATCCTATTTTAGCAACCGAACTCAATTTGAAATTTTTTCGAATCGAGTCAAAAAATTTCAAGTTAAGTCAATTCGAGTTAACGAATCTTATTATTTATACCCAATGTTGCGTTTACATAGACTGATTATTTAACTAGTAGACGAAATACAATATTATTTAACTACATAAGTAAGGTTGATGGATAAATATTTATCAAAATGACATAGTTTTGCCTTTTCTTATTCGGATTTTTAGATAACTCAAATTGCATAATTCATATTTAAGTTAAACCGAAAATTTTTAATTTTTTTATTCGAGTTGATCCGAATAATTTGATTAACTCGAATAACTAGAACTATTTAATTTAAAATTTAAATCTTTTATCGAATTTTTTAAATCAAATTAGATTTTGCTCACCCTAACTTTAAATGAGATTGCGCTTAGCTTTAATGAATAAATAACCTCATCACTTAGGTCCACGTTTTTGCATTTGATTTTCTTGGGAACCAACATGGCTTCTACCTTATAAATTTATGATATTTAACTATACTTTAACACTCTTCCATATTTATCTTGAGAAAAAAAATTGTTGATTTCTTGGTAAATACCTTCAAAGCCCCAACTAATGATAAAGAAATTGAAATCTACTTTGGACTGGTGAATTCTATCTTGAAATATTACTTTTTTACAATATTTTTGGTCGTCAATGTAATTCTCCTTCTGTCTCTTACTTTGGAAATTGGTCCAAAATTTTACATATTAACTTGTTGATTGTAATGTGATAAGAAGTATAAAGGAAGGGTTTGTTATCTTGGCTATCAAATTTCTCCAGTTCTTCAATTCAAATATTGTCAGCCTTGCTTATTGGCATCTTCTTCAATGTCTTTGATATTCTAGGTAGCATTTATGTGGTTGATAATCCTTAATTCCCATACAAGATAATAATTTTGAAACACATTAGTCATTGTGAATTAGCCATTGGCTATGTGTGATCCAAAATCTTAGACTTTGAGAGAACAAATTTCTGTAGCAGCAAATATGCATCTTTCTTTTTGGTAGGTACAAGAGATTGTGAAGTGAAACTGAAAATTACTGTCATGTCGAAATAATGGTTTCAAATTGTAGGAAAAAAAACAAATGTTATGTAAATTGAAAATCAATAATTCGTTTTTACTCATTTGGTTTCTTTGAATCTTTTTATTAAGTCAACTAAGAAATGAGATTGTAGCTTCTTTGTTTTCAAGCATCTAGCCATAAAATTATGAACAATCTTTTTCTCATGAATTTGCAGTAAGAAGTTAGAGAACTTGTTGCTCAGTTTGGAGCTTGAAAGTATTAGTCAAGAAATTAACAACTCTTATTCCCAACTTCAAATTACTCGATCGAGAGTAAAAAATCCCATTAAATAAATCTTCAGGAGAGTTATACTTTCATGATTAGGTATCATGAATAGGTAAAAGATGTTGTCTATATCATGTTAGTTCTAAAAAAATCAAAAGTGATGCTGAACCTTAATCTTGTTTAAGTTATTAGCTGATTAAGGATGGTAATATACCAGTTTATGGTAGAAAAAAAGGTTAACAGCCACGTGCTTTGGATGGGAAACTTGTTAATGTAAAAGAATAAGAACATAGACCTGTTAAACATTTATAGGTGGGGCAGGATAAAGAGCACAATAAAGGTGCAGAAGATTTTTGTTCTTCAGGGAAGAAAAGTAGAAGAATATTGTTGCTAGTAGCATCCCTCAAGAGCCATGTTACAACTTCATAGGATTGAGCAGGCTTGTGGGTTTTGTTCGATAAAACAATCACCACGGCTCGAATAACAATACTTGTAGCTGCCGCCGCCCCACCTATCATAAACTGGCCTACCATAAGTCCAATAGCACGGAGGTGGAGGTGGTCCACCAAAGTAGCTAGGGCCCCCACGTTGGCCATGATAACATGCATTGCAACAAAATCCAGCCCACGTACCAGCCGTCAGCGGTGAAGAAACCGGTGTTTCTGGTGGTTTGGGCAGTAAAGTAGCTGGCGGTTCTGGTGGTTTCGGCAGTGAAGAAGCCCGTCTGGCTGGTGATTTTGGAGGTGGTTTGATCTCAATGCTCTCGATGGAAAAGCCACCCTTGCAACGTAATTTGTCCCTCACCTTCTGCGGATTGCAGCAAACCACACTGATGGTCACCGTGTTGGCCTTCTCATCGTCGAATGTCTGGTCTCGTATTTCTATCGTTCACAAAAGCCATAATAAAATATCAACTCAGACTTCACGCCTTGTGCTCTCAACGATCACCCAAGACCTAATTAACTATACTACTGTGTTTCAATTCAATAATAATGCGTCACAATACAAAATGACAAATAGGAATAAATATGTACATATAATTGCATATAAAGCATAAAAGTCAAGATACTCACGAGGGAATTTACAAAGTACTTTCTTCACTTTCAAGTAGCAGCGACGACACCGAAGGTCGACCGTCAGCACCATTATGGTCACCTACGTCCGTAGTATATATTGCGTTAAATAACTACGTATAAATGATGGAAGACATAGTTACATGAGCGAATTTAAAAAAAATGCTGATTTTAAAAAACACTCTCCAACGAAATTGTGATTACACATCATCCTTATTCCTTTCTAACAGGAGAATAACAAATCAGATTTTTCCTCTTGAAAAAATTCAAATTCAACTAAAAGTACTAAAAATCAATAGGAAAAAAATCTGTTGATAACGTAGAATCACAGTTCAATACAATCCATTCTCTTAAATGTTAGTGGTTTTATCTTTAACTTTCGAATTCGACTCCTCTATTACTCATATTATTTTTTATTTTATATTATTTCAAGCTTTACTTTTATTTTTAATTACTGTTTTTAACATGTTAGCTTTCTTGGTTAAATGGTTAAATAAAAATAATTTTATTTTTTAGTCTTCTTTTCTAAGCACATTTGTATTTTTTATTTCATATTATTTCAAGCTTTTTTTTTAAATTTTAGTTAATGTTTTTAATTAATAAATATATTATTTTAACTTTTTTTTATTTTTAATTCATCTTTTTAATTAATAAATTAATTGATGTTTTAAAAAAATAAAAAAATTATTAATTAAAAAGATAAATTAAAAATAAAAAACTTAAAAATAATATATTTATTAATTAAAAATATTAAAAATAAATATTAACAAATGTGAATAAAAAAAGAATTGAACCCAGACTTAAACATAAAACTACTAACATTAATCACCTAACCAAAAAAAATTATATATTTAAAAAAAATCAGAAAGCGTGTTTTATATCTAAAAAATACACAAAACCCTAAATATTTTTTTAAAATAAACTCTTTTTTTTTTTTTCAAATTCCGCCTAATTCTATATCACAAATTAAGCATTTTTTGCTGATTGATTTGACAAGAGAAAAGATAAATAAGGTATTCGGGTTCTGGCACGGAAGAATGGGCAGATGACTTGATGAGTTATATATTGAAGGGCAAAGGAAAAAGAAAAGGAGCCACAAAATCGAAAATAGGAATAAATTTTTACGAATGAATAGAAGCCCTAAAAAGAAAAAGAAATGGGTGTTAGCTGGTAATTAACACTGAAAGAATGAAAGTATAGAGGAAAATAAAAACCTTGTGCTTGTCCGCCATCCCTAGCTGTTATGGTGGAGCTGAAAATCTCATATCTGAACTGAGAAGATAAGTAGCAAAGCAAGAGTAGTGAAATGAAGATTGAATTAATTTTGAAGTGAAAACAGTTTGAAATACCAAACCAAATCCGCGGTAGAAGTAAGAAACCAAGAGCCATATAAAAATTAAGGCAGGCAGCTTAGTAGTTGGTAAGGTTTTAAAACTTGCGCGTTAGTACGATATTTACTCTCCATGTCAGGGGCGTATTTGAAGTCCAAAAAAATTAAAAATTGCGAAATTATAAATACAAAAATAGGAAATTTTAGCACCCTTAAAGTTTTTCTTTTAACAGCCAATTTAAATGGAAAATTTTCATATTAAGTCCCTGAATATTTTAATTCATCACATTTCAGTCTGATGTTGTCAATATGTCAAGCAGTACTCTCAGAACACTATATCAAATTTTCGTAATTAATTTGATTCCCTTACATTTTTCGTAATTATTTTTTTATATTATTTATGTAAAAAAACTATGAAATTATATTTTAGTCTTCAAAAAATGAAAAAATATATTTTTAACCTCTTAAAAAAATAAAATTATAAAATTATATTTCAACCTCTCAAAATTTTATAATTAATTTTCAACTCATCTTAAAAATTTTCAATGTCCTACGGGACACGCTTTCAACTCCTGATTACCACCTCAAATGAAAGCCCATCCAACAAAACACCTTTTTTTGTTTCTATCACCAAAATTGACTTAAAAAGAACGACTTAATTTCTTAATTAATTTTTAAAAACAACCTTTTTCACTAATTTACCCGAAAAAGTAACTTATTATGATGATAAAGTTTTGTTTTTTATTATTTAAACTACGTTAGTTATTATCACCTCAATTATTTAAATATTAACTAATTATTTTGAATTATAATTATAATTATATTTAGAGTTTAATAATATGATAGAAAGAAGGTAAATTCAAATAATTATTTTAAATTAAATTAATTATATTATAGATGTAATGGTCCAACAGTACACGTGTGTCCCAGTGCCACGTGGCTCAAATAAAGCCTATTTCCATGTTCTCCACGTGGCTGACGTCAGCCATGCAACATCACACCTCAATCACTGTTAACGTTGAGGGATCCAGGAGATGGAATATGATTTCAATATTCAATGACTATCCCCCGCTCTCAAGCAATGCATTAATATACGAGTCCAACCTTCTAAAAGTTGTTAGGCAAATATTCATATTCATCTCCTTTTAAAAAACCAACTGTATGAGTAGATTAATTTGAGATTGCTTTTAAGGATATTTCATCGTTAACATATTTTTAAATTTTAACAACCTTTTCCGTAATTTAACAATAAATTATAATAGAAGAAAAAAAAGAGCGAGGGAAGAATGATAAAATTTTCACTAAAAATAACAAAGTTAAGTGTATTAAATTAATTAAAAATAGTTTGAAAATAATTTAATTAACATGGACTTATATAAAGATAAGTCCGATTGGTTTAAGCTCAAACTATTTTTAGTTTCATTATATAAGTGTTACTAGTTAAAAATCATGTTTTTAGAATTAGACCAATGGTTAAACTACTTATTTTCGGTTTGATCAATTCAATCGGGTCATAATAAAATAATAAAAAACTTTTATAATATTTTTTTTTAGCAATCTCATTATAGGTTCTGATCAAATATGCTCATTTTGACACAATGCTTAGAACTACTCATAGTCCCTCCCAACTCATAAATAGGAGGATAATACGTTTCAGCGCACTCAAATCTACATCCTCCTACATTGACAACGATGCCGACGCCGATCGAGTTAAGACTCAATCGACAAACCTATTATAATATTATTTAGGCTTAAGAGTAAAAAAAAAAAAAAAAACTCTTATAGAAAACTAAAAAAGCAATTAAATCTTAAGGAAAATATTCATGCTATTGAGTCTTTAATGACTCCAAAAAATCAATTAGGCCTTTCTGTTAACGGAAACTGTCAGCTGATTAGTTAGACTGTTAACGACGCTAACATGGCATGTTGGTATAGCAAACGAGAATTTTTAAAAATTAAGTGTGTGAATTCATTCAAGATGGGTACAAAACTATAAATTTTTAAAAAATTATAAAATTAATAAAAATATGAAAATATTATAAGAAATAAAATATGTAAAAAATAAAAAAATAAAATTTCATTAATAATTTATAAAAAAATTATAATTTATAAGTTTACAACAAAGCAATTAAAATGTTCCCAAAAAAAAAGCCTGTCAATGCCTTCCTCGGCTTGGACTGGTTTAATATTACAAGCTCCAGAAGCAGCATGCGATAAATGATGACGATGGTATAATGAACAACATTTATAATTTTCAACTAAAATTCCAGCAAATTACTAATATATATTCATACTATTACTTAAAGATTTTGGTTGAGTTGGTATTATTTTTTTTCTAATTAAAACAAATAATATTATTCAAGGCTATTTTATTCTTTATACTTAAAAATTATTAAAAATATACATATGATAAGATTTAAATACACGTCAATTACATTAATAAAACCTTTATTTTACTATTTAATTTAAGTTTTTATTTTATATTTTTATACATTTTAATTTTATTATATACATTTTATTACCTACATCTGATTGAGTCTTAACTTGATTGGTATCGACATTGTTGCCAATGCAAGAGGACATGGGTTCAATTACGCTGAAGCGCATTATCATTCTATTTAAAGGTTGGGAAAAGACTATTGATAGTTCTAGGCATTATATCAAAAAGAGCATATATGATAAGAACTTATAATGAGATTAATGTTAAAAAAATAATGTATTTGAATGAGTTGGTGTCGCAATTTAACTCGGCATCGACTTATGATTGATGACAACAAAATGATAAACAATTTAATCTATTTTTTTTTCATTTTAATAATGTGCATATTCAATATATTATTATTGATCAGTTTCAAACTATACATTTCATTATTTATTATATGTGATTTTTAATTAGACATATGTGTTCTAAATTTATGATTTTCAGATGCAAACATGTGTGATAGTCTTTTTAGAATATATTTGATTTTTGTAATTAATATTGTTATAATTTCTTCGTAAAGGTTTATATAAATATTAATTAGTTTAATATTTTAAAGATTTATAGAAGAAATTATAATTTATTGGTAAAAGCTTATATTTTTTTTACATATTTAAATAATTATTAACAATTTTATAAATTATAAACTTTTTTTTATATTTTTGCACTAAATTATAATTTTTGTCACGATTTTCATTAACGAAAGGATTTAATTGATTTTTTGGGAGGTCATTAAGAACTCTATAATATAAACTTTTTTTCTAAAAGCTTAAATGCTTTTTTGTACAAACTGTATTTTTTTAACTCTTAAATTTATTATTTAAATGAAAATTTATAAAAATAATATTAAAAAATTAATTAATTACAAAAATAGGTTGAAAAATTTTAATTACACAATAGCAGCACCACCCCAATTTTCGGTCAATTATCTGACAATCATTAAGCTTTTAAATTTTATATATATTTTTGGTGTTGCTGCTATGTCGAGCGACACTGATATGTTTTTATGAACATACTCGTCAAAATACAAGTATACACGGTGGGAGAAAAAAACAAAAAGAAATATTTTTTATTCTGTTGCCGGTGCGTCAGGCGGCACCGCTCAATTTTTCTTTTTTTAATTTGTGTGTGATAGGCTTTTTAGAACATATTTGATTTTTATAATCAATCACATTATACCTATATTATTGTTGTTCAACATAGTTGCGTGCTAATAGGCCATGCATATGCTTAGTTTTCAAAAATGCTCCAAAAATTTTGTCAAATATCTCATAGAAGTGGTCCCACTTCACACTCATATATGTCAATCCGTTAAGTGTATTCTGTAGATTAGTACACTACTTATAAGGGATATGAATTTGATTAAGAGTTTTTACTCATCTTTACTAGCCATGTAGTTTTAACACTATTTACACCATAGGAGGAACATAATCTTATAGTGCTTTACAAATCAACCAATGACTTCGTTATTACTTATACAAACCTAATTCATGGGATCTCCAATCAAATAGATTGGGTTTCCATCATTGTTAATCTTATCATCAATGGCAAAATTAGGGGGCAGGCAGGGGCCTCGACCCCCCTAAAATAATTTTTTTTCTATATGCCCCTTA
This sequence comes from Gossypium sturtianum, assembly GCA_025698515.1. Taxonomy (NCBI): domain Eukaryota; kingdom Viridiplantae; phylum Streptophyta; class Magnoliopsida; order Malvales; family Malvaceae; genus Gossypium; species Gossypium sturtianum. Next base: position 153,149,784 of record CM046955.1, on the reverse strand, counting down.
AATTTTTTAAAATTTTAAATTAGTAAAGGTAAAATTGCACTTTGCCTCCCTAAACATATAAAAATTTGATTTAATTCTTTAAAAATTATAAATATATAGTCTATTAAAATAGTAAATTACAATTTTTTCTATCATAAAAATTACAATTTAATTTCAGACCCCCTAAAAATTTTGCGGGTTTTGCCATTGCTTATCCTTTGGCCAAAGTCACATTCCCCTCAATGTTTCATTCACTAGTTTCTTCCCTAGTGGTTTTAGTCAAAGATTTGGCCAAATTCACTTTGGACTATATAATCCAAAGATTATAACTCCATTTATCACGACATGTGTCAGACAAAATAAACTCTGAGTTTATGATAGATTTTGCTATAATAGATTGGTTGATCTCCACAATATTGCACCACCACCAAGAGTGAGTATATAACAACTGGTGGATTTTATCTCATCTAATTTGAAATCCAATTAACATATATAATTGTATCTTCTAATATAATGAGAAATTCACTAAATAAGATATCATAATTCGTGGTACTCTCTAAATATTTCACAAAATCTAACTACAACAACTTGTTGTTTATGATTTGGGTTTTGCTTAATCGACATACATACGTTCATTAAATGAATCAACTTCTAATAGTTTCTGCATACTCTGACCTAGTAATAGGCTCACATTTATTTTTCCTTAGTTAAGAGCTAACATTTTTGAACTTGTCATTTTTTAAGAGATCTAGTCTCTATAAACTAGAAGACCAAGTGAAGCATAATTTCAGTTGCATATTTAGCTCAATTGTAAATTAAAGAAGATTGTTGTGATAACTGCTTCACCATGCTTCTACACATTTCAACAACAATGCAGTTCTTGTGTTTTGCTACACGATTCTGCTAAGATGTATAGGGTGTTGCGAACTCTTTGTTGATGCTATTTTCTTTACAAAAGATATCAAATTCTATTAACATAAACTCACCTATTTTTGGAGAGTCATTTTCTTTTTTTTTGGTTGCTCCTACTGCAATTCAACCTTTGGAAACAAGGGATTTGCATACAATATGTGCATGTTGCACATGTTGCCAATAAATAGAAAAATGGGTGAAGTTTAGTATATGATTATCTTGTTGTGGGGGAGGGAGGCAATATCTGCATACAAACTTAATAATTTTTACACATATTGCCAACAAATAGAAAAAAAAGGGTGAAGTTTAATGGTTGATATTTGGCAATAAGTTGGCCTCACCATTTTTCATCAACTGAAACGTGTGGTAGATTTAAAGTGCATGCATCTGTGTGAATGAATTGATTGTTGTTTAATTTAGAGACAAAAGGAATTTTAATAGCCTCAAACTTGATAAATTAATTGCATCATATTTAAGAAGAAAGTAAAATACAAAAACCCAAGGTTAACTTTGTTTCATTACTATCTAGTTACTGTTTTATTTAACTTTTTTGTTTTCTCAGGAAGAAAAGAAGGTTAAAACAAATGCTACTGAAAGAGGAAAAATAACAGGCAATGATGGTAATAGTATGACCAAAACAGGGAGCTTTTGTCGTATGGAAACGGAAAAAAGTATTTCATTTATATGTATGTATGTATGTATATTTGATTTCTATACATGATGTAATCCAAAATTGGGTTTTCTTTTTTATAGGGTAAGGATGTTAAGAAGCGAAAATCTTGCTTTGATCATACACCTGAAGAGGCATTCAAGTCCATTTTCAAGATCTTGAATAAATAGCTCCAAGTCTTTTAGCTGGTTTTGCATATCAAGGTTTATGATCTCAGGTTTGGTTATTCCGAAGGATTTCAAAGCAATATCAACCTTTTCGAATTCATTCACGTTTCGTGCAGCATCTTCGCACGCTATTCTTCTTTGATGCAATATTTTAAAAAACTGATAACCCATTTCCAGGCTTTGGCCCGGATATGAGAGATAACAAATCCTCAAACATAGAACATGTCACAGCTTCAATCTCTTTCAGTATGCTAACAGTTTCTGAAGGTGAGGCTGTGTTTTTCCTTTGTATGACCTTCAAGTTTCCCAATGCCTTATGGATAGTCTTTTTGGCAACTTTCCTGGAGCTTATGTATTTCTTCACTTCACTTACAATCTCGTATTCACCGATTTTCTTTCGACGCAAAGCCAATTGAAGTTCATTTGCACTTTCTTTTGTTTGCAGCACAATATCTTTAGCAGTGCTGCAAAGGTCGAGGAGTCTAAGAGAACCATCCAACAACTCGTCAGCACATTTTATGGGCTATAATAAGGAACAAAATAGTTGTGACATATTAGTAGCAGTTAGTGGTAGTTAGCGGTTAACTGTTAGGTTGTTAATAACTAGCAGGTAGTAGGTAGTTATCTGTTAATAATTAGTTAATTTGTTATGGATTAGCTGTATATAAACCCTAGTTGATATTCTCAGTAATTTATGAAAAAATTAAATTCATTTTCCATCATTAAAACTGCTTCTCATTATGGTATCAGAGCCATAATTTTTTTCCATGGTAACTGAAACTGTTTCCGGTAATGATACCGAGAATCGTCAGTCGTTTAATATGACTGCTCCAGCAGATGGCTCATCTCCTGATCCTGGTCCTGGCTTCTTGCGCAAGGTTCAACAATTCCCTAAGCATGATCCTGTGAAGCTTAGTGATCGTAATTTTCTTTTGTGGAAACAACATGTTATGCTCATTCTTGAAGGATATGGTTTGCATGAGTTCGTTCTTGGCACTGTTGCAGTTCCTCCGCCGAATATCGTTGACAACAATGGTGTTCTTATTTCTAATCCTGAGTTCTTGTTTCACAAGCAGCAATACAAGCTACTCGCTTCGTGGCTCTTATCTACCATTTGTGATGATGTTTTAGTTCATCTCAGTAGTGCCAAGACGAGTTGTGAGGTATGGAGCACTGTTTTGCGTTAGTTTGCTTCTAAGTCTACTTTGATAGTCTCTACCTTGCGACACTCTCTTTACTCTCAAAAGAAAGGTTCTTTAACGATTAAAGAATATTTGGCTAAGGTTCAAAGCCTGTGTGACACTCTCATGGCCACTGGGAATGTGATTTCTGAGCAAGAACATGTGAGTATCCTTCTTGCTGGTCTACCAGTGGAGTATGAGTCCATTCGCGTTGTGGCCTCTGCGATGAGTATCTCTCTTGATCTTCTTGCTGAAATGCTCTTTGACTGTGAGAATCGTCAGTTAGACTTGGCTTCTAGTATGTCTCTCCAAGCCAACCTAGCTCAACAACAAGCCTCTACAGATTGTAGCTCACGTCAGTCTGATAGAACGTTTGGGTCATCTTCTAGGGGCGTGGTCGGTTCTCTCGGGGTAGAGGTCGAGGTAGAAGATTTTCTCACAATAAACCTCAGTGCCAGTTGTGTGGACAGATTGGTCAGACAGTTCAAAAGTGCTATTATCGGTTTGATGAATCCTTTGAATGAGTTTCTGATCAGCCTATGCAGGTGCACTGTCATCAATTTCAAGGGTCGTTGTCAGGCTCGTGTGATGGATCGCAGTGTTGCTCTCATAATGGTAAGATGCAAAGTTCTTCTGTACAAGCTAATGCAGTCTCCAAACAATGACAGTTTTCTTCAACTGCAAAAGTGTGGTACCCTAACTCAGGTGCGTCCCATCATGTTACAAATAATCTGTCCACCTTGCAGAAAGCAACACCATACACATGTACTAATAAGCTTTTTTATGGAAAATGGTGTGCCAATGTCCGTGGCTCACACTGGCTCGAGTAGTTTCACAACTGCCAGTAGGGTTTTTCATCTAAAATCAATATTACACGTTCCTCTCGTATTTGCAAAAACTTAATTTCTATTGCAAAGTTTGCTAATGATAATCAAGTTTACTTTGAGTTTCAACCTCTACATTGTTTTGTGAAGGATATCAAGACAGGAAGCATATTGTTGACGGGCCGTGATCGCTGTAAATCAGAGTTTTAAAATTTATAAAAGAATGATCGAACCTGGAAACTAACTCTGACAACGATTAAAGGCAAGTGCACCTATCAAACAGTAGTATAATTTAGGCAAGACCGGATTGTCGAACCCAAAGGAACTAAAAGTACTAATACTCACCGTCTTTTTATTATTTAGCCTTAATATAAAGTGATGATTGTTTAAACTAAAAATAATCTACTAACTAAGCTAAGACGCAAAGACTAAAAGAATGAATTCGAGAAATAACTTTTGGGAAAACTCAGTTGACTCAAACGATACCCTTAGGAAAAATCCACCTAGACTTCACTTGTTATCTAACTTTGAACCATATGATTTATTTACTTAGTTTGATCCGTGAGACTCCCTAACGTATATTAAACCCTCTCTCGAGGCGAATAATGTCTAACCCTAGGTTAATTAGTGGAACTATCGTTCACTTATAATAACCCCCTAGAATAGCAGTAAATCAATCTGTAGACTCCCATATTAGGTTTCACCCTAATCCGACAAAATCTCGTCACCCTATCTCTAGGCGTGCGATCAATTCCGCTTAATTATGTTGGATCTACTATTAGGCAGGGTCTATTCCTCCTCCACCTAAGCACATTAGATTTGGATTAAGTTTACACAATTAAGAACAAACTAAGTTATTATCATATAATTCGAAAATCAAATAACAAGATTCATCATAGGTTTCATCCCCTTCGGGTATCCGAAGGTTTAGTTCATAATAATAAAAGACAACATCTCAAGAGAAAAGATAAAACAAAACATAAGAAATCCCTAAAACCCCCTGAAGGAATTAAAGAAGAGATCCTCCGTCTTGAGTAGAATTACGACTTCTTGAGATGGATCAACTGGCTATCTTCGAGTGATTCCCACAAATCTAACCTTCTCGGCTTGGCTTCTTGGCCTAGCTCTCCGCCCCCTATCAGCTGGTACCTAGGGTGTATTTATAGGCTTTTGAAACATGTTTCTTTCTACCTAAGTATCCTTTCCCGAATGAAATTGCTCTTCTCCACGGTAGAGGCACGCCCATGGCACACGCCCGTGTAAATCGTGGCCAGGCCGTGTTCGACACTGTTGAATGAGGCACGGTCGTGTAAGTCGTGGTAAGGCCGTGTTCTAGTAGGTATGGTGGCACAACCGTGTGGCTTGAAGTCCAGGCCGTGCTGATTTCGTGGCTTGGCCCAATTTAGTCCGTTTTAAGCCCGTTTCTCGTTCTTTTCGTCATCGGGTGCTTTCCTGAGTATAAGACATGAAAAGAAAGGATTAAAAGCACCTTTTTACATAAATTGGAGCTTAAATTATCCAAAAGCATACTAAATGTAGGCTTAGAATATGTTACTTTTACGATTTATCAAATACCCCCACACTTAAGCTTTTGCTTGTCCTCAAGCAAAATTCTCAACTTACAGTTAAAACGAACTTTCCTCAATTCATAATAGTCATTGATAGTGTCTCATCATAATTCATAGATGATTTATACATGGATAATTCAATTCAAAGTGTCCTAAAAATTCAAACAGTATAAGTCATAGATTTTGTAGCTCGAAAACATAGGCGTCTCCCCTTATCTAGATAATTACCTTTAATTTGAAAATCGACAAGGATTGACATCCTCACAAAAGATTCACTCAAATCACTCAAAGTGTTTAAGGTTCAGAATTTAGGCACTCAAAAGTCAAACATGAAGAGCTAATCCCATAGGCTTGCATGAAAATCAAATCTCCACCACTGAAATATGGGATGAAACACAAATCAAAAGGTCTTTGTTAGGGTTGTAACGGGGCTAGGGTTTAAGGTGTGGAATAAGGCTAAATTAGAGGGTTAGAATCGAGATTGAATTGAAAAATTACCTAACTAAGAACTAATGAACTAATAATAATAATTACATCAATTGAAAACTAATAATACTAATAATACGAGCTTCTTTTTTCGATATTTGGATTTTAAATATATAAGCTCGTTTAATCACATAACTAATAATGAATATACTTTATTTTTTTAAGAACAATCATAAATACATAATTACTGAAATAAAAACATAGTTAGGCTATTAATCAAATCAAATCTCGATATAAGGGTAGTCAAAAGGAATGGTGATAACAAAAACAAAGGGGTTCTGGGTTAATATTAGTGGTTATGTCAATAAATAGGATAGTTAGGATTAAAAGGGGTTCACTAGGGGTTAATTTGTGAAGGTAGGCTTTTTAATGGAGTAAGTGGGTTAAATCCTAGATGCCTTTATCATCTCTGTGTATCAAATCAAAAAAATATGGTCTCGACATGTATAATCGATGCAAGTTCTAGAATAACAAATCAGTGTTGACATACTCATAATCAATAAAGTGAGCAAGAAAAAGAATTTATGCTCTATAAGGTTCAAAAACTCACAAAAATTATGGGTATTTTGATGTCAACCTCAGAAATTTCAAACTTCAAGGTAATATTTAAACTCGTTCGACAACCTAGCAAATTTTTAATTTCTGAAAAATAGACTTATCATGCTTGATTCTCTAGTATTCTTAGAATTTAATTATCAATGCACAATTATCAATGACTTAATCTAAAACATATCAATAAAAATCAGAAATCATCAGAAATTTCATCCTAATTAGTAATATGAGTAATTTACTTTTAAACAAGACTAAATTCAGGGATTTAAGTTAGGTATCTTTTTAGGTTGTTCACCCCCCCACACTTGAGATGTACATTGCCATCAATGTACAAAAATATATAATAACCTTTTAATAAAATCATCAGATATGGGGATAAGTGAAAACTTCCTGAATTTTCGGATGATTCCTTGGGAGGAGATTGTGCCTTTGGTGGTGGTGATGGGCCGTCTGGATGACGAACCTGCGCTAGATGAAGAAATTGGGAGGCTCGTGGAGAATTAGCCAGGGATCATTAAGACATAATTAAAGTAAACTAAATATAAAATTAAGGACAAGGAAGATAAAGAGAATAAGACTAAGAAGAAAACTAAAATTAAAAGAAAAGATGAATGGACTGGGAGGTCCTTATTGTTGGGTGTGATTTCTAAGGCTGAGGTTATGGTGGTGGTGGTGGCGTGATTCTCAAGCAGCCTTTAGAACCTAAAATTAAGAAATTAAGATAAAATAAGCTAAATTAAGTAGAAGAGAAGTAAAGATAAGGAAAATAAATGAGAAGATAAAAATAAAAGAACAGATAATTGGTCTTAAAGACCCTTGGCTTCTTTGTTTGGATGAAGTCACGCAGTATGAACTCATGTGAATCGGTCTCCTTGAGGAGACCGTGATTGGCCTTTTACGCTTCCTTGCCATGGATATGATATTTTTGTGGCTCAAGAGTCTAAGGATTTATTAGGAAAAAGGAAAAAGAAAGAGGGAGAAAAGAAAGAAAGAAAGAAAAAGAAGAAAAAGAAAGGAGAAGAAAGAAAGAAAGTGAGTTAAGAAGAGAAAAAGAGAAGGGTATGGTGTTTAAATAAACTTTCAGATCTAGCATTTCCCACGCCCGTGGGTTGAGGGTGTGTCGATTCACACGGCCGCCGCTCGCGGCCGTGTGCTCTAGGGCGTGTTGGTTCCCACGCCGTGTCTAGCCTGTGGTTCGACAAGTCGGTATATTGGCACGGTTATCCAAGACGGCGCGTGTTTAGCCCGTGGTTGGCAAGTCGATAGCCTCACATGGCCGTAAAGCATAGCCGTGCCACTTTGTCGGCGCCCGTGGGGTAGTAGTTGGGTCCGTGATTCTGAAAATCTGTTTTGCCCCGACATGTACCTTCTTTGCTCCGATTAGTTCAAAGCGTCGAGTACCCACACACGCCACGCCACGGTCGTGTGTAAAGGCGTGTGGCCTGGAATTTGTGACTTGGTTAGTTGGTTGTTAGTTGCTAAAAAGGAAGATGAAAAGGAAAATTAAGATAAACTGAATATATAAAAAATACTAGTATTAGTGTCGGGTTGCCTCCCGAGAAGCTCGCTTATAGTCTTAAGCTAGACTCTCTTCTCGTTTGCATCTTCGTGGTGGTTTGAGGAGTTGGAAGTCCTTCCTCATGTTATTATCTGTATCCTCGTGAAAAATTTAAGTCGAGATGCGTTTATAGTAAAAGTACCAAAAGTAAGATTCTCGACCTCGACTCATCCGTGTGGGAAAAAACTGGTTACCCTAAAAGATATTTATTTGTTTGTGCCGGTCCGGAGGAGATATTCAAGGATTTACCGATCTAACAAGATACTTGGTCCCCTATTTTGAAGTGATTTGTTGTTCCTATGAGCTCTTTTTGGGGCTCCTTCGGTTTTATCTCGTGGTTCCTGGTTCTTTCGTCGTGTATCCCTAATTTTTCCTTGAAGTGTGTCTTCCACTCGTCTAGATCATCGAACCGAATCCCTCGATCTTCATGAGTTATTTCTTTGTTGGCATGGGGTTTAGGATCGGGTTGATTGTATTCTTTGGTGGTGCTTCACGAAAATAAGGGTTAACCAAATGGTTATTAGTAGAATTTATGTTCTCACCTTGATTACTCGATGTTCTAGCCGAGTCGAGAGCCTTGATGGTGACTTGTCTCATTACCTACACAAAGTATGAGTTCTCCCGCATCAAAATCAATTTTAGTCCCGATGATCGCTAAAAAGGGTCTTCCTAAGATTAGGGGATCGAATTATCCTCATCCATGTCTAAGACAACAAAGTCTACTGGGAAAACGAATCATCGATTTTCACAAGAACATCTTCGATAATACCCCTAGGAATTCTAATGAGTTTTATCACCTAATTGAATGATCATCCTAGTTTGTTTGGGTTTCCTAGACCTAATTGTTTAAACAATTTATAAGGCATGACATTTATGCTTGCCCCTAAATCGCCTAACGTATTATCAACAGTTAGCCTACCAATTAAACATGGAATTGTGAAACTCCTGGATCTTTTAGCTTTTGTGGTAGCCTATTTTGGAGAATTGCGAGCACTTTGCGTTAAGTTCCACATGTGACGACTCGCCTAACTTCCGTTTGTTTATCGAAGCTCTTTTAAAAATTTCCTAGAATCGCATCTGCGATGTGAGCTTCAAGTAATTTTAAGTTAATATGTAATTTCTTTAAGAGTTTAAGAAACTTACCGAATCGCTGTTCTTACAGTGTCGTCTCTTCTTAATGCCTCGTGGTAAGGTACGCGAGGTTGATACTCCTTGATTACCTACGGTTTTGGCTTGTCTTGTGTTACCTCAACTTTACCTTTTCTACCTCGTTTTCTTGTGTTGGGTGGGTTCGTCTACTTCTTCACTTTCTTAAGTCGTTATGGCTTGGATTTGCTCATTTGGATTAATTTCAAGATTACTCGGTAGGTAGACGCCTCTTGCGGTCGTTCGGATAATAGCTTTGCAATTTCTCCGATCGATCGGGTAATTTCCTATTGCCTTTGTAAGTCCTCCAACTTGGTTCTCGATCTTTTGATCGATGTTTGTTGGGTATCGAGTGTTACCTCATTTTTTTGGAGACGGGCTTCGTGGATGTTATGAATTTGTTCAACGTCTCTTCAAGACTCGGCTTCTTTTCTTGTGGATAAAGTGATTTTGGAAATTTTGAGGAGGTTGTTGTCTTTGATTTCCTTGATTTCCTTGTCCCCCCATGAAAAATTTGGTTGGTTCCTCCAACCTGGATTATAATTATTACTATATGGGTTATTATTAGATCTCAAATTGTTACCTATATAGTTCATCTGTTCGCTCTCTGTGCCTAGTTGGTAGGGTAGGTACTCAGAATTCGCCACAGTTCCACTTGTGTCGCACTGCATGACTGGATGTACCTGCGAAGAACACAACTATCAATCTTCTTATTCATCAATTCTACCGATTTGATAGCATGGTTATCGCGTCGAGGTTGTAAACTCCTATTGCTTTTGTTGGCCTTGTTCTTGTAACTTGCCACCGATAGTTATTCAAATGACATCTCTTCAATAAACTCGTAGGGTCGCGCCTCTCAGAGTTCTATTATTCGGGGTTCCACCGCGGGGTGAGTCGATTAGTTGCCTCGTTGAGGGGTTTACATCGTTATAGAATGTTTGGACTTGGAGCCACAAGGGTAAACCATGGTGTGGACACCTTCTCAAGAGATCCTTATATCTCTCTCATGCATCGTATAATGTCTCTAAATCCATCTGCACAAAAGAAGAGATATCATTACGTAATTTGGCCGTTTTGGCCGGTAGGAAATATTTTAATGAAAATTTTTCGGTCATTTGTTCCCATGTAGTGATTGACTCTCGTGGTAACGAGTTTAACCACTGTTTAGATTTATTCTTTAATGAAAAGGGAAATAACCGAAGACGTATGGTATCATCAGAAATGCCATTTATTTTGAAGGTATCACGAGAACTCTAAAAATTAGCTATATGAGCGTTTGGATCTTAAATCCCTGTAAACCATCAAATTGAACAAACTGTTGAATCATTTGTATAGTGTTAGGCTTTAATTCAAAATTATTAGCGAGCCTATAGCAGCCTAACAATACTAGATTCGGCTCCTGTTAAATGAGGTTTAGCATAATCAAACATAGTACGAGGAGCATTATTTTCTCCCACATCTTGTGGTGGATGATTATTTTCGTCCATCCCTTCAGTAGGATTGGATATGTCTTCTCGCTCTCCTTGGTAATTTAGGGCTCGCCTAATTTCTCTGCGATTTCTTCGAGCGGTAGCTTCAATATCACTGTCGTATTCTAAAGGTCCTCTCGGGTTCCTTCTAGTCATAAACTAGAGGTACCTGCTAGGAAAAGAAAGAAAGAAAGTTTAGCAAATTTAAAATTAAAACTAGAAATAAAAATAAATTACGAAAAATAAAAATAATGGCTAAAGTAATAAAAATAGAGTTTTCTTAATATTTTAGTTTCCCGGCAACGGCGCCAAAAACTTGATCGCTGTAAATCAGAGTTTTAAAATTTATAAAAGAATGATCGAACCTGGAAACTAACTCTGACAATGATTAAAGGCAAGTGCACCTATCGAATAGTAGTATAGTTTAGGCAAGACCGGATTGTCGAACCCAAAGGAACTAAAAGTACTAATACTCACCGTCTTTTTATTATTTAGCCTTAATATAAAGTGATGATTGTTTAAACTAAAAATAATCTACTAACTAAGCTAAGACGCAAAGACTAAAAGAATGAATTCGGGAAATAATTTTTGGGAAAACTCAGTTGACTCAAACGATACCCTTAGGAAAAATCCACCTAGACTTCACTTGTTATCTAACTTTGAACCATATGATTTATTTACTTAGTTTGATCCGTGAGACTCCCTAATGTATATTAAACCCTCTCTCGAGGAGAATAATGTCTAACCCTAGGTTAATTAGTGGAACTCTTGTTCACTTATAATAACCCCTTAGAATAGCATTAAATCGATCTGTGGACTCCCATATTAGGTTTCACCCTAATCCGGTAAAATCTCGTCACCCTATCTCTAGGCGTGCGATCAATTCCGCTTAATTATGTTGGATCTACTATTAGGCAGTGTCTATTCCTCCTCCACCTAAGCACATTAGATTTGGATTAAGTTCACACAATTAGGAACAAACTAAGTTATTATCATATAATTCAAAAATCAAATAACAAGATTCATCATAGAGTTTCATCTCTTCGGGTATCAGAAGGTTTAGTTCATAATAATAAAAGACAACATCTCAAGAGAAAAGATAAAACAAAACATAAGAAATCCCTAAAACCCCCTGAAGGAATTGAAGAAGAGATCCTCCGTCTTGAGTAGAATTCCAGCTTCTTGAGATGGATCAACTGGCTATCTTCGAGTGATTCCCACAAATCTGACCTTCTCGGCTTGGCTTCTTGGCCTAGCTCTCCGCCCCCTATCAGCTGGTACCTAGGGTGTATTTATAGGCTTTTGAAACACGTTTCTTTCTCCCTATGTATCCTTTCCCGAATGAAATTGCTCTTCTCCACGGCAGAGGCACGGCCATGGCACACGCTCGTGTAAATCGTGGCCAAACCGTGTTCGACACTGTTGAATGAGGCACGACCGTGTAAGTCGTGGTAAGGCCGTGTTCTAGTAGGAACGGTGGCACGACTGTGTGGCTTGAAGTCCAGGCCATGCTGATTTCGTGGCTTGGCCCAATTTGGTCCGTTTTAATCCCGTTTTTCATTCTTTTCATCATCGTGTGCTTTCCTGAGTATAAGACATGAAAAGAAAGGATTAAGAGCACCTTTTTACATAAATTGGGGCTTAAATCATCCAAAAGCATACTAAATGTGGGCTTAGAATATGTCACTTTTACGGTTTATCAGGCCGCATGCATAATGGTCTATACCAATTCGATCTCTCAGACTCCAGGCAACTCGGGGCTAGTTTCACTGCAGCTACTGCTCATGCTGCTCATCTAGGGTCATCTGTTCCTAAAGATTGTGTTTTTGATTTGTGGCACAAGAGACTTGGCCACCTTTGTAATAAAGTTGTTATGGCAGTTCTTCATAAGAATAACATTGTTTCTAACAACTGCAAGTTGCATTCACTATGTTCAGTATGCCAACTTGGCAAATTTCATAAGCTTCCATTTTCTTCTTCTACTACCAAGTATTCAGCTCCTTTTGAACTTATAGTATCTGATCTTTAGGGGCCAGCTTATGTATCGTCTGAGGGTTCCTCTTACTATGTCTTGTTTGTTGATGCATACACTCGTTATACCTGGTTGTATCTCATCAAACACAAATTTGAGGCTCTTAAAAAATTTTTTCACTTACAAAAGTTTGTTACTATTCAATTTGGTTGCTCCATTAAGGTATTCCAGTCTGACTGGGGTGGCAAATTTCGATCCTTTCCCAAGGCCCTTGCTCAGCTAGGAATCCATCACCGATTCTCCTGTCCTCACACTTCAGAACAAAATGGTTTAGTGGAATAAAAGCATAGACACATAGTTGATGTTGGTCTGACTTTGTTGGCTCAAGCTAGTGTTCCTATGCGATTTTGGGCTCATGCATTTGTCACTGCATTTTACCTTATTAACAGGCTTCCTACACCTGTTCTCACTGGCAAATCCCCTTATGAGATGTTGCATCATTCTTTTCCTAACTATATGCATTTAAAAGTTTTTGGTTGTAGGTGTTATCCTTATATCAGGCCATTCAACACTCACAAGCTGCAGTTTCGTTCTAAGCCCTGTGTGTTTCTTGGCTACAGTCCTGTTCACAAAGGTTACAAATGTCTGGATGACACTGGGAAGTTGATTGTGTCTCGACATATAGTGTTTGATGAAACCTGCTTTCCCTTTGCAGCTACTGCTACTTCACCTGGTGGTCCTGTTTCATCGGCTTCTTCTTCTCATTTTATGCATAAAAAGTCTTAGGTACCAGTCGTATTCTCATCCTTGCATCAGTCTGGCCTTGGTTCTTCTCCTGTGTCTGCTCCTGCTGAATGCACTGGCTTACAGACCAGGCCAGCTACTACCATGTTGTTAGATAATACAGCTTGCAGTAATCGGTTTTCTCCTGCTTCATTCATTCCTTTTCCTACTGTGGCCTCTCCAGTTTCCTCTCAAGTGGTGTCCAGCAGTATTCAGGCTATTGAATTACTACCTGTACCTCCTGTCAATACTCATCCTATGCAGACCAGATCCAAGAGTGGTATTTTTAAGCCACGAGTTTTTTCAGATGAGCTAGGAGTTTCTGAACCGTCTACAATTGAAGAGGCATTATCTTGCAAGGAATGGGCCCTAGCAGCTCAGCAAGAGTTTGATGCCTTACTCAGAAATCAGACATGGGACCTTGTTCCCTTACAATCTAACAAGAAAGCTGTGGGATGCAAATGGGTGTTCAAGCTTAAAAGGCATGCTGATGGCACCATAGCTCGATTCAAAGGGTGTTTGGTGGTCAAAGGATATCTTCAGGAAGCTGGAGTTGACTTCCACGAGACTTTCAGTCCAGTTGTCAAACTGGCAACCATTCGGGTTGTCCTAACTTTGGCGGTGAAGCTTGGCTGGCCACTGAGGCAGCTTGACATTAACAATGCATTCATTAATGGCGATCTTTCTGAAGAAATCTACATGGTTCAACCTCCTGGTTTTGAACAGCAATATGGGGATCGAACACTGGTGTGCATGATAAAGAAGGCTCTATACGGTCTTAAGCAGGCTCTTAGAGCCTAGTTCTCCAAATTGAGAGAGTTTTTGCTTATGTCTCATTTTGTGCTGGCTAAGTCCGATGGTTCGTTGTTTATTCGAAATACTGAGGGTGTATATTTGTATGTTCTCGTGTATGTTGACGATCTTATTGTCACTGGAAATCACCAATGCAACATTGATGAGTTTGTTACAACTCTTGACACAAAGTTTTCCTTGAAAGGTTTGAGGCCCCTCTCTTACTTCCTCGGCACTGAGGTGCTTCCTACTACTGAGGGGTTGTTTTTAAGCCAGCAGAAGTATGTTTGTGATCATTTAAAAAAGGCTAAGATGGATCAAGCCAAAGGCTCTTCTACACCCATGGTTACTTCCACCATTTTGTCTCAACATGTTTGCAGTGCTGTGGAAAATGCGTCTGACTACAGGAGCATTGTAGGTGCCTTGCAATATGTGGTCATTACCAGGCCCAACATTGCGTTTGCTGTCAATAGAGTATGCCAGTTCATGTATAAGCCTCTAGATCAGCATTTTAAAGCCGTGAAACAAATTCTTAGGTATCTTCACAACACTATGGATTATGGCCTTCATTTTACTAGAGCCAACAGCCTGGATTTGGTAGGATACTCGGATCCTAATTGGGGCATAGATGTGGATGATAGAAGGTCCACTACAGGGTTCTGTGTTTTTCTTGGTGGGAATCATGTAGCCTGGGGGTTCAAGAAACAACAGGTGGTCTCCAGGTCAACTGTGGAAGCTGAATATCGAGGCCTTGCTCATACTGTCTCTGAGGTGGTCTAGCTCAAGTCACTTCTATTTGAGTTGCATGTTCTTCCTTCCCGTAAAGCTGAAGTTTGGTGTGATAATTCAGGAGCTGTGGCTGTTTTAGCTAATCCAGTACTACATTCGAAGTTTAAGCATGTTGAGTTAGATCTCTTCTTTGTCAGAAAGAAGATTGCTGCTGGGAAGTTGACAGTAGGGCATGTTTCTACACTTGAACAAGTGGCAAATGTGTTCACCAAGCCTCTGTCCACTCTTTTTTTTACAAAGTTCAAGTCCTGCCTTAAGGTTGTTGTGAAACATGATCAGACAGCAGAAGTAAGAAGTTGGGGGCATAATAAGGAACAAAACAGTTGTGGCAAATTAGTAGCAGTTAGTGGTAGTTAGCAGTTAACTGTTAGGTTGATACTAACTAGCAGGCAGTAGGTAGTTATCTGTTAATAATTAGTTAATCTGTTATGGATTAGCTGTATATAAACCCTAGTTGATGTTCTCAGCAATATATGAAAAAATTCAATTCGTTTTCCATCATTAAAACTGCTTCTCATTAGGCTAAATCATGGTGGGACAGAGGCAGCTGAAGAAACTTAACAACATAATCATACAAGTCATGAAACTATTTAGTTTATGGCTTATTGATGATGATGAAGTAGAGGCCTCTTTAGAAGCCCTCAATCTATTCAAATGCTCATTAACTTCTGTTGCTAATGGGTGTTGTCTAGATGAGCGGGGGAAACTGTTGGATCGAGTGGCTGCCATTATTTTTCTTTTGAGAAAAGAAGCCTGTAACACCCCTAACCCGTATCCGTCGCCGTTCTTTTAGAACAACAGAAATTAGAATTTTCCACCACTGATAGGCCGCATCTCGTAACAAAGAAACAACACACTTTATGCATTCCTCGGGACTCAGTGACATTTCATTAAATACCCGGATTGTGTTTTCTAACCAGAACTCGACTTTCTCGGTATTATCATCATTGGTAGCCCTGAACTCTTCAGCCCCATACTTACGGATTTTGTCAATCGGAGGCTTGTTCAACAGATTCAGATTCATAGTCGGAGGCATAGCAGATGTGTGAGGGGGATTAACTGGGGGCAGAAGTTGTGAAACTGTCGGGTTATTTCTCACAAATTGAGTGAACCACTCACTCATCATATGGAAGAAAGCTTGTTTAGCTTCTCCCTCTTGACCGCTTCGCCGGTCTCGGATCGATCGGCGTCCCCTTGCGAGCGGGCGCATTACTTTTACATCGCCGCTACGGCTCTTTCGGGATCCATTACTATACGAAAATCACATTTCACACGTCAGGATTCATCACACTATCACAGTTCAGATATATGACATGTATAGCTAGACTCTGACATGCTACGTTAGTCCGAGAATCGACTAAACCGTAGCTCTGATGCCAACCAAATATAACACCCCTAACCCATATCCGTCACCGGATTAGGGTTAAAGGTATTACCAGATGGATCGGAAACGTTTACAGACATTTCATACTACAAGTCATCGATTGCAATCACTGTGTCCCTTAAATAGGTCACCGAGACCTTAAGCATGCATTAAAGGAGGGTCGGGACTAAACCGAACACTTACTGAAGTTCTCAAAAATTTAAAACTTTTTGTACACTACAGATGTCACACGCCTGTGCAGTCAGGCCGTGTGCCTCCCACGGCAACTAGACACACCCTTGTGTCTTGGCCGTGCCAAATTAGGGCATGTATACTGACTTATCACCACGGCCACCAGGCACGCCCGTGTACCATGGCCGTGTACTCTTATGCTATATACTGACTTAATCCCACGGTCACTAGGCACGCCCGTGAAGCTCTAGTGTTAGTACAACCGGAATCGGGTAAAGAGTTAACTAGAGCTTCAGTTAACAGAGTTTTCAACTGATCAAAGCTTTTTTGACATTTATCGGACCATTAAAATCTCACATCTTTTTGAAGCAATTAAGTTAACGGAGTAGCTATCATCGAAAAACCTTTTACGAATCTGCGGTAATAACAAGCAAGTCCCAAAAAACTACGGACTTCTGATACATTCTTCGGAGGTTTCCAATCCAGAATAGCAAATATCTTGCTCGGATCAACTCGTATTCCAGAAGCTGATACAATATGTCCCAGAAACCTGACTTCACGCAACCAGGATTCACATTTACTAAATTTCGCATACAATTGCTTTTCTCTCAGAGTTTGCAACACAATTCTCAGATGTTCAGCATGTTCAGTTTCATTCCGTGAATAAATCAAAATGTCGTATATGAATACAACAACAAATCGATCTAGGTACGGTCTGAAAATTTTGTTCATCAAATCCATAAAAATAGCAGCAGCATTCGTTAGTCCGAAAGGCATAACTAAAAACTCATAATGCCCGTACCTCGTTCTAAAGGCTGTTTTCGAAATGTCTGAATCTTTCACTCTCAACTAATAGTAACCCGATCTCAGATCTATCTTCGAAAACACAGTAGCTCTTTTTAACTGATCAAACAAATCGTCAATCCTGGGCAACGGAAATTTATTCTTTATAGTCACTTTGTTCAACTGACGATAATCAATGCACATTCTCATCGTGCCATCTTTCTTTTTCACAAACAGAACAGGAGCACCGCAAGGTGAGAAACTTGGTCTAGCAAACCTTCTGTCAGTCAACTCATGCAACTGTGACTTTAACTCTTTCAACTCTATTGGTGCCATTCTATACGGAGCTATTGAAATAGGAGTCGTACCAGGCAACAGATCAATACCAAATTCAACTTCACGTATCGGAGGCAATCCCGGTAATTCTTTAAGAAATACATCAGAAAACTCACAAACAACTGGCACCGATTCAACTTTCTTTTCAGACACTTTCGAATCAATCACATAAGCAAAATAAGTTTCGTAACCTTTTTTCATATAATTCTGAGCTTTCAACATAGATATCACAGCAGGTAATCCATTTAAATCATTCGACTCAATACGAACTATTTCACCATTCTGACGATTCAAATCAATAGTCTTTCTTTTACAGTTCACAACAGCATCATGCAATGTCATCCAGTCCATACCCAGAATTATATCAAACTCATCAAATGGTAATAGCATCAGATCAGCAGGGAAACAGATATCTCAAAACATTAACGGACAATTCTTGCATATTTTGTCAACCAGAACACTTTTACCTAAGGGGTTCGATACTTCTGTAACAAACTCAGTAGACTCTACCGGCAAAGTCTTACTAAATACTAAGTTTATGCATATATACGAATGAGTAGAACCGGGGTCTATCAATGCAATCACAGAAGTATCATAAAGTGTAAAAGTACCAGTTATAACATCAGGAGATGAAGCTTCCTCATGAGCTCGGATGGCACGCTCTGGCAGGCGCTCTAGCTTCGGATCTCGCAACAGTACCTCTCGTAGTTCTCCGACTACCACTAACATTTCTTGTATTTCATGAAGATCTACCTCTCACTGGAGCATTATCTGATCTCAGATTCTGAATAGTCTTTGGCTCAACAGACTCTGGGCAATCACGAATGAAATGATCTAATGATCCACATCTGAAACAAGCCCGGTCATTTAATCTACAACTTCTCGGATGTCTTTTACCATAATGCTTACACTCAGGTCGTTTGGATCGAACATTTCCAACACTTGCTACTGAAGTTACCGAAGTTTTGGAGCTCATTTGTGATCTAGCTCGATCTCTATTCAATTGTCCCACATTAACTCTTGAGCGGCTTTGTTCATCTCTGAATTTCCTTGATGCAGACTGAAATGATCTACTCTGAAATCTCTTTCTCACATCTCTAGCTTCAGACTCAGCTTTCTTTTTATCTTTCCCGAGTGCCTCAGCTTTACACGCTCGATCAACAAGTACAACGAACTCTTTTATTTCCAGAATCCCAACAAGTAAACGAATGTTTTCATTAAGACCATCTTCGAATCTTTTGCACATTATTGCCTCGATGGATACACATTCACGAGCATACTGACTCAATCTCACGAACTCTCATTCGTATTCAGTAACAGACATACGACCCTGTTTCAAGTCCAGAAATTTTTTCCGTTTCTGATCAATGAATCTCTTACTGATGTATTTCTTTCGAAAGTCAATCTGAAAGAAGTTCCATGTCACCCGTTCTTTCAGAACAATAGAAATCAGAGTTTTCCACCACTGATAGGCCGCATCTCGTAACAAAGAAACAACACACTTTATGCATTCCTCGGGACTCAGTGACATTTCATCAAATACTCGGATTATGTTTTCTAACCAGAACTCGGCTTTCTCGGCATCATCATCATTGGTAGCCCTGAACTCTTCACCCCATACTTACGAATTTTGTCAATTGGAGGCTTGTTCAACAGATTCAGATTCATAGTCGGAGGCATAGAAGATGTCTGAGGGGGATTAATAGGGGGCGGAGGTTGTGAAACTGTCGGGTTATTTCTCACAAATTGAGTGAACCACTCACTCATCATATGGAAGAAAGCTTGTTTAGCTTCTCCTTCTTGACCGCTCAAAGTCGGTCTCAGATCAGAGGGTGCTGTCCCTTGCGCGGGAGCAGGCGCATTACTTTCTACATTGTCAGCTACGGCTCTTTCGGGATCCATTACTATACAAAAATCACATTTCACACGTCAAGATTCATCACACTATCACAGTTCAGATATATGGCATGTATAGCTAGACTCTGACATGCTACGTTAGTCCGAGAATCGACTAAACCGTAGCTCTGATACTAACCAAATATAACGCCCCTAACCCGTATCTGTCGCCGTATTAGGGTTAAAGGTATTACCAGACGGATCAGAAATGTTTACAGACATTTCATACTACAAGTCATCGATTGCAATCACTGTGTCCCTTAAATAGGTCACCGAGACATTAAGCATGCATTAGAGGAGGGTCGGGACTAAACCGAACACTTACGAAAGTTCTCGAAAATTTAAAACTTTTTGTACACTGCAGATGTCACACGCCTGTGCAGTCAGGCCATGTACCTCCCACGGCAACTAGACACACCCATGTGTCTTGGCCGTGCCAAATCAGGGCATGTATACTGACTTATCACCACGGCCACCAGGCACGCCCGTGTACCATGGCCGTGTACTCTTATGCTATATACTGGCTTAATCCCACGGTCACTAGGCACGCCCGTGTGCCACAACCGTGTGTGCATAACTGGCCCTTTGCAAGGTCAATTTGCCACCTACACTTGGGTTTACCATACAAGCTACTTACCAATTCATTTCAAACATATTTAGCAACCAAAAATCATATCAAATAAACAATATTTCATCTCATTCAATCTCACTTCTAATCATGCCAACTCATGTACAACTTTGCATAGCCAATTCACATGTATATCAATGCATGGTACATTCACTTCTTACCAATCATAAAATCATTTCATTGATCATAATTGTATGCCCATATAGCATCAATTTACTTACCAAAAATTTTACCATATCTTGGACATATAAACATACCAAAACCATCATCATAACTCATAATACTCATGCACATTACTAACATTTAGCTAGCCAAAACACATGACTATTTACATATCAAACATATATCAAAACACTAGCCTATACATGCCATACTTAGTATATACATTTTCAAAAGGTACCAAAATGAGTTTGAGAAGTGTGATGACGATCCTCAACGGTTCCCGAACCTTCAGTAGCTTTGACGATCTATAAAACAGAGCAAACATACACAAAGTAAGCTTTCAAAAGCTTAGTAAGCCATATACAAATAAATTTAGCATGAAATGCATATAACCATATTGGCACAATGACATTATTGATTCTCATAGCAAATTCATCACATATAGTCTTTGGCTCATTTGCTTAGCCATATCTTACCAATTCCTTCAACTCAAATGTCACATATACACATGGCTCATTCAAGCACAACTTCTCAAATAATCTCATCATTTCATATACATAATCATCATAATAAGGTCACATAGACACTTACCTTTCATACACACTTAGTGTATATATCGAACATACCTGAAACAAATATACTGATCACATAATTGTTTATTTCTCAGACTTGCCCGTTGAACCATTCGAAATCTAATAGGGTACTCATAATGCTCGGAATAGTCGTACAATGCCAACGTCCCAGACGTGGTCTTACATTTAATTAGATATCGATGCCACTGTCCCAGACAGGGTCTTACACGAATCAAATACGATGCTGATGTCCCA
Organism: Gossypium sturtianum; assembly: GCA_025698515.1. NCBI lineage: Eukaryota > Viridiplantae > Streptophyta > Magnoliopsida > Malvales > Malvaceae > Gossypium > Gossypium sturtianum. The sequence goes on along the minus strand of CM046955.1, from coordinate 153,128,749 downwards.
GACATGGTCTTACACGTAAATCTCATATCGATGCCAACGTCCCAGACGTGGTCTTACACGAAATCTCTTATCGATGCCAACATCCCAGACGTGGTCTTACACGAAATCTCGAATCAACGCCAACGTCCCAGATGTGGTCTTACATGATATCACATAACAGACACGTATGCCATGACATATACTATCCTATCTATTCCTAGGTTCAAACAGGATTTCTCGGACATTGACACTATGTCGATTCTATCTCGGAATTCATGTATACATCATCTCATATGCATTCACCATTATCAATAATCATATGGACATTCATAATTCAATACAGATACATTTATTTGTATATTGACTTACCTCGGATTCAGATATTCGTTCGGACTCGGTTATTCAACTACTTTTGCCTTTCCGCGATCGAAGTCTGTTTTCTTCGGCTCTTGATCTATACATATTCAAATGTAATCCATTTATTCACTAATTCATTCAATTCAATTCATGAACACACATTTAGGGCAATTTGCATTTTAGCCCTCACATTTGCATATTTTATCAATTTAGTCCATTTTTCTCAAAACATCAAATATACAAAATCACCATATACCCATGCTTAGTCGAATGCTCATGTATCTCATACAAGTCCAAACATTTCATTTATTTCACAAATTAGTCCTCCAAAATGCTATTTTCTTAATTTAGCCCTAATTAGCTAAATTCATAAAAAATTCAAGAATAACATATGTTCATCTAACATATAGCTTTTATATATCACTATTAAACATAAAAAAATTCATATGTTCATCCATGGCACTTTGCAAAATATTCATCAATTCATAAAATTGAGACATGGGTTTTGTAGAGAACAAAGCAACGATTACAAAAACGTAGAAATCATCAAAAACTGATCAAAATCCATACCTTAATTTAGCCAACTTATAGCCGAACCCTTAAAAGCTTTTATTCTTTCTTTTTCCTTCAACATTCGGTGAACAATGGATGAACATTCCACTATCTTCTTTCTTTTTTTTGTTATGATAATATATAATATGTTATCATTATTATTCTACCTTTTATAACTAATAAATAAAAGCCATATAAATTCAATATGCCGTCCACCATCTTACTAAATGGCCAATTTACAACATAAGGCCTTATATATAAGAAGACACATCAATTAGGCCACTCAATCAAATAGAAGGCTACTTTTACCTTTTATGCGATTTAGTCCTTTGCTCAATTTATCACACAGACGGACAAATTAACTCACGGAAGTTTTCACACATACTAATCACATATCCACAGCACAGAAAATAATATTGAAATAATATTCAGACTCGAATTTATGATCCCGAAACCACTGTTCCGACTAGGGTCTAAACCGGACTGTTACAAAGCCTATTTGTTGAATCAATGTTTCTTGCAATTTTCACTGAAATACTAGGCATCTGCTCCCAAGTTATATATATGTATATGCATATCAATCCATGGAGACAAAGGGAATCTCAAATGCTTCTTTTATCTGCTAATGTTGACATGATTAATATCTTGATCAAAAGGGTTCAGCAATGTTCATGCAATGTCTCCCCTCTACCATCTCTCCAGCTCACTATCCAAGCACTTTGATGACGTCAGAAACTAACTAAAATACGAAAAAGGCAAGCGCACCTATCGAACAGTAGTATAGCTATGGTGAGTCCGGAATATCGTATCCACGAGGAATAAAAGTACTAGTAATTACTATCTTTTTATTATCTAGCCTAATAATTAAATGGGTGTTTTAATCTAAAATTGAACTAAATAATTAACTATGAGCGTGACAGAGATAGAATTGGGAAAATATTTGAAGAAAACCAATGAGAGAGACAATACCCAAGGAAGAATCCACCTAGACTTCACTTATTATTATGACTCTGAATTAAACGATTTATTCACTTGTCTTGATCCGTAGAAATATCTAAATTATGTTAATATCTCTTTTGAGACTACTAACAACTGACTCTAGGTTGATTAATTAAAATTTCTTTCTATTTAAAACCCCTATTGTCGCATTAACTCAATCTATGGACTCTCTTATTAGATTTGACTATAATCCGACAGATTTATGTCGTCCTATTTCTAGGATTGCAATCAACTCTACTCAATTATGCTAGATCTACTCTTAAGTAGGGACTTTTGCTCCACTGATTAAGCACATCAAACTTGGATTAATATCCTGAAAATATTAAGGCAAGGATTTAGAATACATAATTAAGAACAAGAATAAGTATTTATCATGTAATTCAGATAATTAAATAATAAGATTCATCTAGGTTTCATCCTCTCTAGGTATTTTAGGGAGTTTAGTTCATAATGTAAAAGGATAACATCTCAAAATAAGGAAAACAACAAGACATAAAGAACCCAAAAACTTCTAAGGAAAATTGATAGAGATCTTCAATCTTGCATACGATCCTGCTTCTGAATTGATTCTGACGGCTTCCTTCGAGTAATTTCTTCGTTCTACTCTGCGTGTCTCTTTAGGTCTTCTTCTGGTGTGTTTTTATTGACTTTGGAATGCTCAAAATACCTAAAAATTGTCTTTTTCTGTGTGAAAACGAAATAGAGTGCGATAGGGACACGGGCGTGTGATCATCCCGTGTAGGAATACCCAGGCCGTGTGCAGTACTGATATGCTTAGAAATCGACACGGGCTAGCACACCGGCGTGTGGCTAGCCCGTGTGTCTCCCACGGGAGTGTGAGAGGCCCGTGTTTAAGGTACCCAGTCCGTGTGCAATACTGACATAGTTCGAGATTGACACGAGCTGGCACACGGGCGTGTGGCCAGCCCGTGTGTGATACTGAAATCGCTTCTTTTTGCTCGGTTTTGGCTCATTTTTTACTCATTTTGCTCTCCTATGCTCACCGAAGTATAGAAACATGAAATTATAGGATTAGGAGCATCGAATTCACAAAATTGTATAATAAAACATCCAAAAACATGCTAAGTATGGGTTAAAAATGTGTTACTTTTATGGTTTATCAAATATCCCCACACTTAAGCGTTTGCTTGTCCTCAAGTAAAATTCTCAATTCTCAATTAAAATTAAACCTTCTACATTCATAATTCTCATAAATAATGTCTTATCATAATTCACAAATAATCACACATTGATAATTCAACTAAAAGAGCACTAAAGTTTCAAACAATCCAAGTCACACATTTTTAAAGCATGAAAACATAGGTATTTCCCCTTATCTAAATAGTTACCTTTAATTCAAAACCGACAAGATTTGACATCCTCACTAAAGATTCACTCAAATCACTCAAAGTGTTTAAGGTTCAAAAATTAAGCACTCAAAAGTCAAACATGAAAAGTTATTACCATAAGCTTGCATGAAAATCAAATCTCCACCACTATAAAATGAGATGATACACAAATCAAAAGGTCTTTAAAGGGTTGTAATGGGGCTTGGGTTGAAGGTGTGGATAAAGGCTGAGAAAGAATGTTAGAATCGAGATCGAATTGATAAATTTCCTAACTAGAAAAATAAACTAATACTGAATAATTACATCAATCAAATTTATTTAATAATAACACGAGCTTCTTATCAGAATATGAAATTTTAAGCTCAAACCAAAGAATCAACATAAATGTATATATAATAATAATTTTTTTTCACTTTTTTTTAAGAACAAGAATGGATAATAAGAGAAAATTTAACAACTGAAACAAAAGAACATAGTTAGGCAACAAACCAAATCAAATCTCGACAAAAAGGGAGTCAATAAAACGGGAACAATGAATCAAAATTGAGTTATGGATTAATAATAATGGGTGAGTCAAGAACGGTTTGTTAGGCTCAAAAGGGTTCACTAAGGGTTAATTAATAAAGGTAGGCTTTTAATAGGATAAGTGCGTTAAAACCGAAGTGCCTTTATCATCTCAGTATATCAAATCAAAGGTGTGGTCTCGACATGCATAATCGAAGCAAGATATTGACACACTCATAACTAATAATAAAGTGAGCAAGAAAAGTATATGCTCTAAAGGCTCAAAATCTCACAAAAAATTACGGTTTTTAATGTCAATCTTGCAAATCTCAAACTTCAAGGTAATATTTAAATTTAGGGAAACAACCTAACAAATTTTTAATTCTGAAAATAGACTTACCATGCTTGATTCTTTAATGTCTTAAAGTTTAAATAATCAATGCACAATTACCTATGAATTTAATCTAAACACATCAATGATAATCACAAATCAATAGGGATTCATTCTAATAGTAATATGAGAAAATTGCTTAATCACAAGACAAAATTCAGGGATTTTTCAAATAATCATATAAATAACCTCCCCACACTTAAGATGTGCATTATCCTCAATGTACAAACAAATATAATCATAGTATAAAAAGAATATCATAAGAGAGGGAGAGAACTGAAACTGCCCTGAATAATGGATGAAATTCCCAGAATAGTGAACAACGGAATGGTAGACAAAGCTAAATGTAGAGATGATTCTGAGCAACTGATAAGAAATAAACACAAGTGTGGAAGAAGATTAAAGGATTACTCGATTAGGAACAACCATAAAAACTAAAATAAAGTTCAAAAGATAAAAGACAAGTCTTGATAAGAAACATAATAGTAAATAGACTAAAAAGTAAAAATAAAAATAAAAATAAAAATAAAAATAAAATAAAATAAATGGACTCAAAGGTCCTCATCATCAGAGGCATCGTGAGTCGTCGGTGCCGACAATGAGATATGGAGATGGTGGCAGATTTGCTGCAATGTGGCCTCAAGACTGTCGAACCACTGGAAGCACTGCTGCTCGAAGCGAGTGAGACGCTCGGATATGTCTGTCAAAGTAGCGGCAGAAGGAGGAGGTCGGTGACTCGGAGGTGAAGGATGAGGTTGGTCGAGGGTGTGGCTGCACAAGGGAGAGGGAAAAAGAAATGAGAAGAGGTGAGTGGGGGGTCGATGATGCGGCGGCCGGAGAAGAGGGTGGATTTGGGGCAGTCGGCGGCTAGGGTGAAAGTTTGAAGAAGAAGACAAAATAGGGATAAAAATTAAGATTTAGGTGTTAAAAAGGGCGCGGTCGTGTGAAGCCCGTGTTGGGCCACACGACCGTGTCACATGCCTGTGTGGTCTGTCTTATAGCCCTTTTTTGATTAAAAATTTTAAACCCAATTTTCACATGGCCACAGACACGCCCGTGTGTCCAGGCCGTGTGGTGTCCTGTTCAGCCTGTGTTTGATTAAAAATGAAGTCAGTCTGTCGCACAGCCTTTGACTCGCCCGTGTGTTCGGCCCATGTTCCTCACATGGCCATGTCTCACGGTCGTGTGCAATGTCTTTCGCTTCTCGCACGCCCGTTTTCCCTCTTACATGTTTATGTGCGTTAAGAATATAAACTCAGTTTTCACACGGTCTAGGACACGTCCGTGTGTCCAGGCTGTGTGGTTCACACAGCCGTGTCGCACGGCCATGTGCAATCATCTTCGCTTCTCCCACGCCCGTGTGACTTTTTCCATGCCCGTGTCTTACACACGGTTGTGTGTCCTGCCCGTGTTTCTTCCTGACTTGTTTTAAACTTGGGAAGTTTAGCTCCAGGGTTCACAAGCCTAAGACACGCCCGTGTGTCTAGGCCGTGTTTCCAACACGGTCGTATTGCACGGCTGTAAGTATTAATCGTATACCGTGTCTCTGTCATTTTTGGGAAAAATTTAAGTCCTGTTTGCACACGGCCAAGAACACGCCCGTGTGTCCAGGCCGTGTGGGTCACTGTTGAATTTCTTAAAGTTTTGAAACTACGTCATGAGAGTTTACATGGCCGAAAACATGCCCGGATGTCTGGGCCATAGGGTCCACACGGCCAGAGACACGCCCGTGTGTCCAGGCCGTGTGAGTTAAAAAACCTGCATTCTGAATACAAAAAATAGATAAAAATAAACTAATTAGTAGTTTTAGTGCTCGGATTGCCTCCCGAGAAGCGCTTGTTTAAAGTCTTAAGCTAGACTTACCTTGTGTTCATTGCTTACGAAGGTTCACAGAGCTGAAACTCCTCTCTATTATCTCTAAAATCCTCACCATTATAAAGTTTAAGTCGTTGACTGTTTACCTTGAATGTGCCATAAGTCGGGTGAGTTACCTCTATTGTGCCGTAGGGAAAGACGGTTTGGATTACGAATGGACCTGACCATCTTGATTTCAGCTTTCCAGGGAACAATTTGAGCTTTGAATTGTATAGCAAAACAAGATCTCTGATTGCAAATTTCTTAAGTTTCTTCAAACGAGCATCATGGCGTCGCTTTGTCGCTTCTTTGTATAATCTTGAGTTCTCATAAGCATTTGCTCACCACTCATTTAGCTCGGTCAACTGCATCAATCTTTTCTCACCTGGAAGTTTAGGATCATAGTTTAGGAATTTTATAGCCCAAAATGCTTTGTGCTCTAATTCAAATGGTAAATGTTAGCTTTTCCCGTAAACATGTCTGTACAGAGATGTTCCTATTGGAGTTTTAAAAGCGGTTCTATAGGCCCATAAAACGTCGTCTACTTTTATTGCCCAATCTTTCCTATTTGATTCTATGGTTTTCTCTAGGATACGCTTAAGCTCTCGGTTTGCTACTTCAACTTGTCCACTAGTTTGAGGGTGATAAAGGGTAGCTGTTCTGTGGTACACTCCATATTTCTTTAGGACTTTATCAAATTGAGCATTACAAAAATGAGTACCCCTATCACTAATAATTGCTCTAGGTGTTCTGATTCGAGAGAAGAGCTTCTTGAAAAATCTCACTACCACTCTAGCATCATTAGTAGGTAAAGCTTGAGCTTCCACCCATTTTGACATATAATCAACCGCTACTAAGATGTATTTATTCTCAAATGAGCTAGGGAATGGTCCCATAAAATCAATGCCCCATACATCAAATATTTCACATGATAGCATATAGGTTTGAGGCATTTCATCGCGTTTAGAGATATTACCTGTTCTCTGGCATCTATCACAAGAAGCAACATACCTGTTGGCGTCTTTGAACAGTGTAGACCAATAAAAATCTGATTCGAACGTTTTATGTATTGTCCTAATCCCACTGTAATGTCCTCCTGTGGGTCCTGAATAGCAATGTTCTAGGATTTTGCTTGCCTCTGACTTCGTAAAACATCTTCGAATTACTTGATCTGCACATATACGAAAAAGAAAAGGATCCTCCCAAAAATAATTTTTCACATCAGCAAAGAATCGCTTCTTTTGATGATGTGTTAACCCTTTTGGTAAAATGTTAGCAGCTAAGTAATTCACAATATCTGCAAACCAAGGTACCTCGGAGTCGGATATAGCCAAGAGCTGTTCCTCAGGAAACGAGTCATTTATCTCACTCTCATCGAGCTCTTTGAGATGTGGATTCTCAAGTTTAGAAAGGTGGTCTGCCGCAAGATTTTCAGCCCTTTTCTTATCCTGAATTTCCAAATCAAATTCCTGAAAAAGTAAAATCCATCTTATAAGTTGAGGTTTTGCATAAGATTTAGTTAGGAGATAACGAAGAGCTGAGTGGTCAGTGTAAATGACAATTTTAGATAATATCAAATACTGTCTAAATTTATCAAATACAAAAACCACAGCTAGCAATTCTTTTTCCGTGGTAGTGTAGTTTTCTTAGGCGACCGTCAATGTCTTGCTAGCATAATAAATCGGTTGAAAATGCTTGTCTCTTCGCTGTCCAAGAACTGCACCTACGGTAAAATAACTTGCATCACACATTAGTTCAAAAGGCAAATTCCAGTAAGATGCAATTATAATCGGAGCATTGATTAATTTATCTTTGAGTGTATTAAATGCTTCTAAACATTCTTGATTAAAATTGAAAGGCACATCTTTTTCAAGTAGTTTTGTTAAAGGCTTAGCTATTTTAGAAAAATCTTTAATAAATCTTCTGTAAAATCCAGCATGTTCTAAAAAGCTTCTAATAGCCTTAACTGAACTAGGAGGAGGTAATTTTTCTATGGTTCCAATTTTTATTTTATCAACCTCAATCCTTTTACCAGAAATTTTGTGACCTAACACAATCCCTTCTCGAACCATGAAGTGACACTTTTCCTAATTAAGCACAAGGTTCGTCTCCTCACATCTCATTAGAACTTGTTTTAAATTTTTAAGGCAAAGGTGGAAAGAATTACCGAATACCGAGAAGTCATCCATAAATACCTCCATAATATCTTCCACAAGTTCATCAAAGATGGCTAACATGCAGCGCTGAAAAGTAGCAGGAGCATTACATAATCCAAAAGGCATTCTACGATAAGCAAACATACCATATGGACATGTAAATGTTGTCTTCTCTTGATCCTCAGGAGCTATTGGAATTTGGAAGTAGCCAGAGAGTCCATCTAGGAAGCAATAGTACATATGCCCGGATAATCTTTCTAACATCTAATCAATGAATGGTAAGGGAAAGTGATCTTTTCTCGTGACATCGTTCAACTTCCTATAGTCAATGCAAACTCTCCAACCTGTGACTGTTCTTGTTGGAATTAATTCATTCTTCTCGTTGGCTACAACAGTTATGCCTTCCTTCTTTGGAACAACCTGCACAGGACTCACCCAAGTACTGCCACAAATAGGATAAATAACTCCAGTATCTAGAAGTTTAATTACCTCAGCTTTAACAACTTCTTTCATGTTGGGATTTAGTCGTCTTTGAGCTTGCACACACGACTTATATTCATCTTCTATTAAAATTTTGTGGGTGCAAAACGACGGGCTGATCCCTTTAATGTCAGAAATCTTCCAAGCTATGGCTCTTTTATGCTCCCTTAGTACTTGTAGTATCTCATCTTTCTCATTAGGTCGCAAGTCTGAAGCAATAATTACCGGTAGTGTAGAATTATCTCCGAGTATCTAGAAGTTTAATTAAAATTTAGTCGTCTCATTGGGTCTTTTATGCTCCCTTAGTACTTGTAGTAGCTCATCTTTCTCATTGGGTCGCAAGTCTGAAGCAATAATTACCGGTAGTGTAGAATTATCTCCGGTATGTAGAATTATCACCCAAGTACTGTCACAAATAGGATAAATAACTCCAGTATCTAGAAGTTTAATTACCTCATCTTTAACAACTTCTTTCATGTTGGGATTTAGTCGTCTTTGAGCTTGCACACACGACTTATATTCATCTTCCATTAAAATTTTGTGGGTGCAAAACGACGGGCTAATCCCTTTAATGTCAAAAATTTTCCAAGCTATGGCTCTTTTATGCTCCCTTAGTACTTGCAGTAGCTCATCTTTCTCATTGGGTCGCAAGTTTGAAGCAATAATTACCTGTAGTCCTCTAGGTGATTTGGTAATTGCTTCAGTTCCAATTTTGGAGGTTCTTCAATAGAGGTTTTTTTTTAGTTCGTCGTTCATTTCAATGCCTTATACTTCTTTTGTCTTGGGAAAGACTCGTTAGAGTTTAACTCAATGTTTATCTCCCCTATCTCAGTGGTATCGTCATCTGCCTCCTCTCCTTGGACAAGACACAGTTCCAACGTGTCTTTATGAACGATTTCCTGAAAAGAATCTTGAATAGAATGATCAATAGAGTCAATAAAATAGCAGGAATCATCTTGTTATCTAAAGTATCGCATAGCATCATAAATCTTAAAAATAATTTCTTCGTCACCTACCCTAAGCACAAGTTTACCATCACCTACATCAATGACAGCCCTAGTAGTGGCTAAAAATAGGCGACCTAAAAATAAAGGTACCTCAACGTCCTCATCCATGTCAAGCACAACAAAATCAACAGGGAATATGAATTTATCTACTTTACCAAAACATCTTCAATAATTCCTCTAGGATATTTAACAGATCTATCAGCTAATTGGATACTCATCCTAGTGGGTTTTGGTTCCCCAAGACCAAGCTGCTTGAACATTTTATAAGGCATCAAATTAATGCTGGCACCTAAATCAGCTAATGCTTTCTCAATATTTAAAATACCGATTAAACAGGGTATAGTGAAACTTCCTGAATCTTTCAATTTGGTTGGTAGCTTATTTTGAAGAATAGCTGAACATTCCTCGTTGAGTTCCACGGTCGATAGCTCTTCAAACTTCCTTTTATTTGTTAAAAGCTCTTTTAAAAATTTTGCATATGTGGGCATCTGCGAAATAGCTTCAACAAAAGGTAAGTTAATATGCAATTGTTTAAAAAGTTCAAGAAATTTACCAAATTGTGTATCCATGCGGTCTTTCTTCCATTTTGCTGGATATGGGATCAGTGGTTAATATTATTTAAGCACCAGTGTTACACTCTCGTCGGGGTTTACTTCCTCACCCTTCGCTTTATCAGATTCCCGTGGCATCTTCTTTCCAGCTTCAACCAACACATTCCCATTCCTTAGTGTAACTGCCTTCACATGCTCTTTTGGATTAAGTTCAATGTTACTAAGTAGACTATCTTGTTGCCTTTCGAAAACTAATTTAGCCAGCTGTCCAATTTGATTTTCAAGCCCTTGAATCGATGCTTGCTGATTTTTCAAATACTGTCTCGGTATTCTAAAAACGAGTCTCTGACACTGAAATAAATTTTGCTAGCATATCTTCAAGGTTCGGCTTCTTCTCTTGCTGGTAGGGTGGTTAGAAACTTGGAGGGGGTTGTGGTTTTTGATTCCCTTGACCACTCCATGAAAAATTTGGGTGGTTCCTCCATCCTGGATTATATGTGTTACTATAAGGATTATTTGGAGGTTTAGAGTTATTACCCATATAGTTCAATTGCTCATTCTCCATACTAGGACTGTAGGGTAGATATTCTGAGGTATTCATCCCTCCGCCATTTGTATCGCATTGCATCACCAGATTTACCTGCGTAGAAACACATAAACCATCAATCTTTTTATTTAAGAGTTCTACCTGGTTTGATAACATAGTGACCGCGTCGAGGTTGAAAATACCGGCTATTTTCATCGGCTTTGTCCTCATAACTTGCCTCTGATAATTATTCAGTGACATCTCTTCTATAAACTCGTAAGCCTCCTCAGGTGTTTTATTATTCAAAGTACCACCGGCGGATGCATCGATCAATTACCTAGTTGAGGGGTTCAAACCGTTGTAAAAAGTTTGAACCTGTAGCTATAGAGGTAACCCATGGTGAGGGCACCTTCTCAATAAGTCCTTATACCTCTCTCATGCATCGTAAATAGTTTCTAAATCCATCTGCACAAAAGCAGAGATATCATTCCTCAACTTTGACGTTTTAGCCGGCGGAAAATATTTTAATAAAAACTTTTCGGTCATTTGTTAACAAGTAGTGATGGAACCTCGTGGTAACAAGTTCAACCACAGTTTAGCTTTATTCCTTAATGAAAAAAGAAATAACCAAAGGCGAATGGCATCATCAGAAACGCCATTAATCTTGAAAGTGTCGCAGAATTCTAGAAAGTTGGCCAAATGAGTATTTGGGTCTTCATCCTGCAAACTATGAAACTGAACAAACTGTTGAATCATTTGAATAGTGTTAGGTTTCAGTTCAAAATTATTTGCAGCAATAGCAGGTCTAACAATACTCGATTCAGCCCCAGTTAAATTGGGCTTAGCATAATCGTACATAGTACGAGGAGTAGGATTTTGATTCACAGGATTCGCGGCAACCACAGGAGGTAGCGGATTATTCTGATTATCAGCCATCTCTTCGGTAATATTGGTATCATCCTCTTGCCCTTCCTCTATATACTGTAAACTTCGCCTTATTTCTTTACGATTTCTGCGAGCTATAATTTCAATTTCACTATCAAATAATAGAGGTCCTGACGGGTTTTCTTCTAGTCGTAAACTAAAGATACCTGCCAGAATCAAAACGAAAGCAAGATTAGAAAAAAAAATAAACTAAAAACAAAAAATAAATTGCAGAAAATAAGAAATGGCTAAAGTAATAAAAATTAAGTGTTTCTAATATTTTAGTCCCCGGCAACGGCGCCAAAAACTTGATGACGTCACAAACTAACTAAAATACGACAAAGGCAAGCGCACCTATCGAACATTAGTATAGCTATGGTGAGTCCGGAATATCGTATCCACGAGGAATAAAAGTACTAGTAATTACTATCTTTTTATTATCTAGCCTAATAATTAAATGAGTGTTTTAATCTAAAATTGAACTAACTAATTAACTATGAGCGCGATAGAGATAGAATTGGGAAAATATTTGAAGAAAACCAATGAGAGAGACAATACCCAAGGAAGAATCCACCTAGACTTCACTTATTATTATGACTCTGAATTAAACGATTTATTCACTTGTCTTGATCCGTAGAATTCCCTAAATTATGTTAATATCTCTTTCGAGACTATTAACACATGACTCTAGGTTGATTAATTGAAATTTCTTTCTATTTAAAACCCCTATTGTCGCATTAACTCGATCTATAGGCTCCCTTATTAGATTTGACTCTAATCAGGCAGATTTATGTCGTCCTGTTTCTAGGATTGCAATCAACTCCGCTCAATTATGCTAGATCTACTCTTAAGCAGGGACTTTTGCTCCACTGATTAATATCCTGAAAATATTAAGGCAAGGATTTAGAACACATAGTTAAGAACAAGAATAAGTGTTTATCATGTAATTCAGATAATTAAATAATAAGATTCATCTAGGTTTCATCCTCCCTAGGTATTTTAGGGAGTTTAGTTCATAATGTAAAAGTAAAACATCTCAAAATAAGGAAAACAACAAGACATAAAGAACCCAAAAACTTCTAAGGAAAATTGATGGAGATCTTCAATCTTGCATGCGATCCTGCTTCTGAATTGATTCCGACGGCTTCCTTCGAGTAATTTCTTCGTTCTACTCTGCGTGTCTCCTTAGGTCTTCTTCTGGTGTGTTTTTATAGACTTTGGAATGCTCAAAATACCTAAAAATTGTCTTTTTCCGCGTGAAAACGAAACAGGGTGCGATAGGGACACGAGCGTGTGATCAGCCCGTGTAGGAATGCCGTGCCGTGTGCGATCGATATGGTTAGAAATCGACACGGCGGTGGCACGCGCAGGCGTGTGGCCACCCGTGTGTCTCCACACGGAGTGTGAGGCCCGTGTTTAAGGTACCCATCCGTGTGCAATCGCCGACATAGTTCGAGATTGACACGAGCTGGCACACGGGCGTGTGGCCCGCCCGTGTGTGATACTGAAATCGGCTCTTTTTACTCGGTTTTGGCTCGTTTTTCACTCCTTTCGCTCTCCTATGCTCACCTAAGTATAGAAACATGAAATTAAATGATTAGGAGCATCGAATTCACAAAATTGTATAATAAAACATCCAAAAACATGTTAAGTATAGGATAAAAATGTGTTACTTTTATGGTTTATCACACTTCAATATATATATATCCTTGCCATTTCTTTGCACACGTTGAAACCATCCTAGTTGCCAATGCACGGTAGTTGGTGACATTTTTCAAATTTATTAAGGAAAAATAGACAACCAATTCATTATTTCCACGTGTGTGTTAGCACTTACCATTATTTTTCATGCAATTTGATAACCAAGTAAAGAAGGGTTTGAAGTTGAACACGATCCACTTCTGATCCTTGCTTCCTTTTCCCCTAACATAAGAAAATTTTATGATTAACATAATATCAAATTAGCATCTTTTCATTGCCATCTTCCATGTGATAAACTGATGGGCATCGAGTTTTTAATTTTTAGCAAGTCTTCCATTGTCTTCAGTGGGACAAGAGGAATCCTGGCAGCTCACATATTCATAGAAATGTTTCATGAGATATTCCAAGATACCAATTGTGATGATGAGGCTCTATAATTCAACTTGGTAAGATTAAAGGTAGGTCTAAGTTACTCGGATTCGAGTGTAAGTTTTGGATATTAGCATGTGCCGGATAAAAGTATTTTTCAATTTTTTTCTTGTTCGTTGTTGAATATGCTTGATTTCTGCAACCATTTTGGAAATATAACTAAATGATTTCACAAGAGGTAGAATTTTGAGAAAGAAGATTGTATAATCTTTGTATTTCTTTTCTATTGTATAACCTCTGTAAAATTACAGTATATGTACAACTGCGATGCCAATATTTAACAGCTGATGATATTAAGAACGGTAACTCTAGTTTTGATCATACGCCTGGAGAGGGTTTCAAGGCCTTCTTCAAGATCTTGGATGCTCAACCCTGAGCTTTGAAGCTCCTTTTGCACGTTCTCGACATGCTTCATGTTTTCGGATTTGATGCAGGAACGCACTGCAGCTTCAGCACTCAAAATTTCATTTGCTTTCTGTTCTTCCTCGCACATTACTTTCTTCTGGTGCATTAGCTTCGAAACCAGCGACCAACGGCTTGATTTTGATTGTGCCTCTGCCCCTGAAATAAAGGACAATACGGATTCTAGCACGCTGATGGTAACTGCTTCTACGTCTCTTAAGATGCTAATCACAGCTCCATTCTCGCCAGGAGTACTGAGTTTATTCTGTATATGCTTCAAGTTCTTTAAGGCCTTGCAGATTGCCTTTTTCATGGCTTTCCTAGATGTTAAGTATTTCCTAAACTCATTAGCAAGCCCTTCGGCTCCACGTCTTCTGCGCAAAATTGATTGAAGCTCTTGTGTGCATTCCTTTGTCTGCAACAAGGCATCCTTAGCAGTGGTACATACATCCAAGAGCATGAGAGATCCATCCAAAAGCTCTTCAACCATTTCCCTTTGCTTCTCTTGGGCTAGAGCTTGTTGAGTGAGAGGAAATTGAAGCAATACATCAACACATTCATGCAAATCCTGAAGACCATTTAGATCGTGGCCTATCGATGATGATGTAGAGGCTGATTGAGATGCCCTCAATCGGTTCAAGTTGTCTTCGATTTGTGAAGCGATGGGGTGCTGCCTTGAGGGCAAGCTGTTTGATCGAGCATGGTAAGAGGCTGCCATTTTCTTGTTTTGCAAAAGCGATTTGTGTTTCAACTCTGCTTAGCTATTTGCTGTAGTCCCCTTACCATCTGCTCAACATATATATTACAGGTTGAGGGCAAACATGAGGAATCTCAATCATTTTAAATATCAATTGGAAGCAAGCAACATGAACTAACTCGATCTCGATCCCCACAACTATCGCCAAAATGTTTCTGCTGTGTCTCCTCTCCACAATCACAACAACTCATCACCCTTCGGTAGCAACAAACACCACCAGTTTTCAATGCCATAATATCCATATATACAAATATTATATAATAATGCGCACGGTGGTACTACATTCAATGCCTTGTATTGATGAATCATTTGCTTTTAACATTTCTCGTCTTCTTGTTGTTATTGCTGTCTTGTTGATTAGGTTCTGCAAGGAGGCAAGATCCGCTTGCTTCTTACAATTTTTTATTTTATTTTATGCAGCAACACATGTATGTGAATGAAATTAATTCTTTATTATTATTTTTTTTAGCCAATACGAGTCCTTTAGCTGGTTTTGCATCTCAACATGATGTGTTCATCACCTGACCCGCAACCAGCATCAACATTTTCAAATCCATTAATGTCTCTTCCTGTTTGCTATTCGATTCTGGAAACTAACAACCAGCTGGTCTTCTTTCATTGTTCTTTTGGCCCTGAGATAAGGGACAAGGAACAAGTCACGGTTTCAATCTCCCTTACCTAGTTAACCATGGCCTTGCTATCATCATCATCTCAACAAGAGAAAAACATGTTCTGTTTCCGAGCCCTTTACATTTTTCAATGAATTTTGGATATGGATTCTACTAAATTTGGTGCTTCATTGTTTATCTTTCTTTAAAGTACCAACTCTATATATAAATATAAGTCTCCACCTTTATTCCTTATTTCCCGTTTTAGTTAAAAAATTTCTTTTGTAATTTCCTTTGGTTATTATTTTATTAAGTCTAGTTAAATTTCACTCTAGTATGAGGCTAACTAAAATTTGGTGTTTGAACTGTGAGATCTGAAACCGCACTTCATCTCATGTTTGTCATGATATTCACTTTTTTCTCTGAATTACGAGAAAGATAAAAATCGTCTCTTAATATCGCTTTTGGATTCATTTCGAGAAATACTCCTTATTCGATGCTTTGAATAATATACGATTGTTAAATATAACTCGACCACTGATGTTTAATTTATTTTATTGAAGAACAAATTAACATGATTTGATTGGGTGTACAGTTAGATAATGTGCTGCACAATTGAGAGTGTTAATTAGAGTCAAATTTTCTAATTTGTAAGACTGTCAAATAATTTAAATAATCTCGATCCCTCGAAAACCTTGATGAAATCGAAAATGACTATGAACAATATCTTTTAATTTTTTTGATAGAGAAGCTGAAAACAATCTGGTCATACTCTGTTTATCGGAATCTCTTCGGTTTGGCCTATACCTTTTCGTTGCACATATCTTCCATCTATCAGGTTCCGACTTTTCTTGAAATCATTTAAAATACAAACTCATACATAATATTTCATTACTTTAACTGAAGACAGGGATTAAACTACTTGATCCACACTAAGATATTATATTATTTTAAAGAAAAAAAAAAAAGGTAAGTGAAAACAACGCAAACGCAACCCATCCTCACCAATCTTTACATATTTATATATGACATACAAAATAGATTTCATAAAAAAATATTTGACATAATTTTCATAATATTGATTTGATTACGATCTGCATTTACTATCTTTGATAGTTCAAGTCTCTTCGTATTATTAGTAGCATCCCAGAGGTGCCATGCTACAACTTACATGGCTGAGCAGGCTTGTGGGTTTTCTTCTCTAAAACAATCACCGCGGCTCGCATAACTGTGCTCGTAGCCGCCGCCGCCCCACCTATCATAAACTGGCCTACCATAAGTCCAAAAGCATGGTGGTGGAGGTGGTACACCAAAGTAGCAAGAGCCCCCACGTTGTCCATGATAGCATTCAGTGCAACAATATCCTGCAAGCGGACCGGCCGTCGGCGGTGGAGATTCCTGTTTTCCTGTTGGTTCCCGCGGTGGAGAAGCCCGTTTGGCTGGTGGTTTGATCTCAATGCTCTTGATGGAACCTCCACCCTTGCACCATAACTTGTCCCTCAACTTCTCCGGATTGCAGCAAACCACCGTGATGGTCACCGTGTTGGCCTTCTCGTGGTATATCTGGTCTCGTATTTCTGTTGTTTATAAAATCCGTAATCAAATATAAACTCACACTATTTCTCACCTTGAGCTCAATGAGTCAATGATAACCCAAGACCTCACAGACTACCTACTACTGTGTTGCAATTTAATAGCAATTAACATAAAAGGACAAAGACGTGTAATTATGCATGTATATAGATATATACAGGTAAAGCATAAAAGTCAAGATATGGTTAGAAACTCACGAGGGAATTTGGAAACTACTTTCTTCACTTTCATGTAGCACCGACAACACTGAAGGTCGACCTTCAGCACCATTGTGGTCACCTGCATCCGTAGTATATTGCGTTAAATAATTACGTATGAATGCTGGAAAGCATAGTAATAAATAATTCCATATCCCAAATTGAATGTTTGTGACAAGAGAAAGGGAAATAACGTATTCAGGCTGTGGCAGGGAATAAAGGGAAACCTTGTTTTGGAGCTGAAAATCCCAGATCTGAACTGAAAAGAAAAATAGGAAAGCAAGAGTGATCAAAATGAAGAAATAATTTTGAAGTGAAAACTGTTTAACATATACCAAAAGCAAGTAGCCAAGAGCCTTTTAAAGTGAGGGCAGGCAGGGAAGCTGCCTATTACATGTGGTTGTGGGTATGATTTTAAAACATGTGTGTTATTTCGATTTTCACTTTCCATGTTCTGCCACATCCCACCACACCATTCTTTGAAATAAAAAATTATTATCTTAATTTTGTGGTATTCGCCCAACCGTACACGTGTGTCCCAATGCCAGGTGGCTCTAATCAATCGGCGTTTTGTCTATTTATTTCCCGGGGCTGACGTCCTCCATTTCTTCGTCAGCCATGCAACACCCTCGATCAGTGTCCAACCATTTAAAAGTAACATATATATTGTATTTTAGTTTAGCAGTAAAACATAGTCATCACTTAAACGCACCGTAGGGCGTTAAAATTTCAAGCCTTTTCTTTTCTTTTTTTACTGAAACGCAATGTTAAGTTTAGGTGTTGGCTATCAGCTTTAGTGGTGTAAACTCACTTGGAGTGGCAGATTTTAAGAATTAATTTTAGAGGGATTTAATAAAAATTTTAAAAATTTTTAAGAGTTTAATAAGGTCTTTTTAAAAATTGAGGGCCTAATTAAAATTTTTGTGAGATGAATGAAAATTTTTAAAAATTTAAGATAATATAGTCAATCTTTTCTAAAAATATTGAAGAAAATTTCATAAAATTTTGAAGAGAAAAATCAAGATTTCTTAAATTTGGAGGGACCAAGGCCCCTAAGCACCCTTGCCCCCAAAAAATCCGCCTCTGCTAATAGGGTGCCAAAATTGAAACTGGAGCAAAAGAGTTCAATAGATTCACCGGCATTACAATAAACGGGGTTAATTCTTCTTTAATAATTTTATATTTAATATTATTTAATAAAAATATTTTTAATTATAATTTAAGACAAGTATATGCGTAATTGTGATTCTATTATTTAATTTAAATATAATTCTTGATAACTTAATATATTGATAATATACATTTTCATTTAATACCACTTCATTGTTACAACTACATTTAATTCATCACCATTGTTATTTTAAATTTTACCGTCCGGGAGCCTTAATCTTTGTATAGTACATACAGAATTGATCCTCTTAAATAATCGTAAAACTAAACACATTTTGACAAAGAGTTTATAATGAATTCATTATCAATTTGCATGACAGTGGAAAATGGGAGTGAAATACATTTCCTCACGAAATATCCCTACTTCACATGTGTATATATGTTAATCATTTTCTTCTCAGGCCTCATAGGTTGTTGCTGGTCAGGTTTCTTAGTTAATTTTTGTTTTTGGTTGTTGCTGGTCAAGTTATACAGCATATCTTGATGGATGCAGGTTTGACATCGCAATTTCCATGTATCAGACTTGTCCCAATAATTAATTACTCTTCTTACGGCTGCCGTAACTGAACGTCTATTTTCTTAACCTTTGTATTTGTTGCGGCCTATAACAATGCATCTCATAAATCCTCTCGTTCCATAATATTTCCCCAAACCCAAAGATGAATGTGAAAATATTTGGGTTATTGGTTAAGGCTCACTATATTTTCAGATTCTAAGATTGATACGCAAGATGTGCTTATATGATACTTTACAAGCCCTCCAACTTAATTTTTTTTTTTAGTTATTTATTTAATTTTTTATTTTTTTAGTCTTTAAATTTTTATTTTTTATTGTCAAATCACATCAAATTTGATGAAATAGTTAATGTTTGTTAACTTTACTAACGTGACATACACGTGGATTACCACGTATATGACAAGTTAGCGTTAATTAATTTTTTAAATTTTAAAAACAAAAAATATATATTTTTATAATTTTTAATAATTTTAATGATTTTTAATCTTTAAAAATAGTTTTATAGTTTTTTTTTAATTTTTAAAATTTTAAAAAATTAATCAAATGTTCACGTGTCATTCATGTAGCAATCCACGTGTATGCAAAGTCAACAAAATTAAAAAAACATTAAATTTTCTATTTATTTTGTGGTGATTTAATAAAATATACAAGTTTAAAGACTAAAAAAAATAGAAAATTAAAATAATTTTTTTTTATAAAGTGGGAGAAGTAACTAATTTAAATAGGTGTATATGTTAGTGTAAGAGTTTGAAATTTTATTTTATAAAAAGTAGGTTCAGCGCTTAACGTACATGTTTTAATCATGGATTACTAGTGCTAGTAAATTATTAATAATAATGGAAGTTTTTTGGTTAAATCTTGCCATTAGTCTTTATACTTTGCAAAATTTACGAATTTAGTTTTTATATTTTTATTTAATTAAATTTAATTCTTGTATTTTTTGAATTTATCAATTTTAGTCTATGTATTTTTTAAATTTTGAAAATTTAAACTTGACTCAAATATGTTTGGTTGAATATAATTACTAGTTATATACTATGCATACAGTTGTAGTTTTAATCTATTTTCTTTAATTGGATCTTTTTAAATCCCTATACTTTCTTAAATTTAAAATTTAAGTCTTTGACATAAATATCCATTGTTAATCAATTAACTGGAATTTTTAGAGACTAATATTTGGAAATAATAAGCTAACATGACATTATACATACGATAATATGTTTGGCACGTTAAACTTTAGAAATAATAGAACTTTACTTAATGAACTTAACAATTATTGTTTGGTGAATACTAAAATTTAAAAATTTTAAAAAATATAAAAATTTAAAAACTATCAAATAAAAATACATAAATTAAATCTACAATTTTTATAAAGTATACGGATTAATAGCAGAATTTAACCGATATTCTTTTAACGAGGGTGAAGGGAAGCAAGCATTAAGTCAATTTGCTTTTTAAAATGAACTTTCCGTTAACTCAACAAAATTTTGTAAAATAAAAATAATAATGTTGTAAGAGATTCAGTATGAATAGATTATAAACTATTTTAAAATAAACTCAGTAATTTTATAAAAAAAAAAACTAATAATTTACTTAAAATCATCATAATATTATAAATATTTCAATAATTTATTGATATCATTGCAAATACGAAGCCTATTTTTCCATTTTATTTTTATGAATGAAAATTAGAGGACGATAGATAACGCTAGCTCTTATCAACATAAATGCCACTCGATGAGTGGTTTTACATTTTTACGTTTTCTATTTCTGGCTGATTAAATTCAGCGGTTAATTAAGGATTGACCACTACTGCTACATTCACAGCCGTTGGATTTCCGAACCAAACGCACAATTATTTGTATTTTCCTTTTAAGAAAAAGTCGTATCGTGGGTGCGCGGTCCTGCTTGTGTTGTCTGAAATCCATGAAAAGAAAAGCTTATCAACATGTTCTTGGACTGTTATAAGCATATGAATAATGCTTTTTTACATTCCTTACATCTCTCTCTATATATCAATCAAGGAATCAAACTTTAATAATAGTTTTGGTTACATCATGTGTTGGATTGATCCAAAGTGAATTAACTCAATTCATGACAAATAAATATCAGTGATAATGGTAAAGATAAAAAATAAAAATAAAAATGTTGATTAAAGATTTTATTAGACGTAATGGTAAGACTTATTATATTTTTAATAAAAAAATTTAAATTTAAATTTTAAAGACGATATTATTAGGATAGAACTATGAATTCCGAATATAGACCATAAATTAAATATTATAATCACTATAATTATAATTAATATTTTTTTCAAATAATTATAATCAATCACTTTAGTGAATTAAACTAATCAATCATAATATATTCAAATAAACTTATGAGACTTAAAAATCTTAAAATCAAAATTGTTGTCAATTTTTTTTGTTTTTTGTTTTCGAAGTAGAATTCTAAAAAAAATAATCAGCTGATATGATAATTGATATGACCCACACGTATGCTTTTATTATCAAATACATTACCAATCAAAGCCGAAGGTACGGAAGAGGAGGGCACTTAATGGAGTGATGATGAAATACGTCTACCCTGCATCAATTAAACAACTCCACCTCAGATCACATCTCTGCGTTACTTAAATCTCTTCTTTCTTTGTTGATAGATACAAAGTTCTCAAGTAGACTACCGCTCGATCATCGAAGAGATGGGTGAGGTAAGCATCTCTTTGGACCTCCTACCCACTAGGCCTAGCTTAGTATAGTATAGTATAGTATAAGTATATTATATTTACAATTTGTATATTTCTTTCAGGAGAAGAGAGAAGAGAGCAAAGGCAATCAAGATGAAACGATCAAGGAAGAAGAGCCTGCAGAGATTATACTCAAAGTGGACATGCACTGTGAAGCTTGTGCCAGAAAGGTTGCAAAAGCCCTCAAAGGATTTCAAGGTCCTCATTTCATTTTCCCTTCATTAAGTTACTACTTTCATCGTTAGCTTACACGAACCTCCTTCAACTTTCACGGAAACATTAATTAAGATTCTTTGATATATGTTAATCTTTGTAATACTAGTGTTTGATAACAGGAGTGGAGGACGTAGCCACAGATAGCAAGGCAAATAAAGTAGTGGTGAAGGGAAAGACAGTAGACCCCATCAAGGTTTGTGAAAGGCTACGAAAGAAGAGTGGAAGAAAAGTGGAATTAATTTCACCTTTGCCTAAACCACCATCGCAAGAGGAGAAGAAGGAAGAAAACAAAGAGCTCAAAGAAGAAAAAAAGGAAGAGGTAGTATGGGTTTCATTCATAGTTAACGGTATAAAAAATCAAGCATAATGATAAATTTACAGTGGCAAAACGACTAATAATAAACACTCGCAGCGTCCTGTCCCTTAGTGACTCATTCTCTTTTAGACTTTAGTTTTTGGAGCCATAGAAATTGAAATGCAATTAGCTAGAATCCATTTTGGACTTTGGGGTTTGAACTTCCTATACTGTGAAACCAGTGAGTGGTGTGCTGTTTGCAGACATTGAAAGTAACAAAACAGCCCAATACCCGAAGCACATATTCCAAGGACGGAGGCCACTGTTTAGTGCTTTAGTTTGTCTTTTGACCCCACTGCATCTGCACTTCTGCACGTTGCAGCCACGGGGGGTCAAGCCCTAACGTACGCTCATTGGTTGATAGTGATGTTAATTTTACTTGGAATTTACAAACCAACATTGTTAAGTTCAGAGATGTATATTATGGGATTTTGGTGTTCATCCCTGTTCATTATGGTCTTTAATTATATGTAATTATCGGTAGTTCTGAGCATGCATGCAAAGTATGGTGATCACTTATCATCTTAATTTCATTTGTTTCTTGGATTGAACAATTAACGGGGCTTGACCCTTAGGGCTTTTTTTTGTTGTCCTTAATTATTATTTTCTGGTCGTAACCGTAACTTTGTCAGCCTCCAGCGGCGATAACAGTAGTTTTGAAGGTTCATATGCACTGTGAAGCGTGTGCTCAAGTTTTGCGGAAGCGAATCCGAAAGATCCCAGGTAATATATTTACTACTATTCTTTTATGTTAATTTTTGCAACCCAATTCAGATATAATAAAGAAATTAGAAACTGCATATGTTGCTTAATCATCAGTGATGAGATGAGATGATTCAGAGATTATCCTACAGTGTTTTACTACCCGATTGACATTTGCCTTAATTTTCTACTCATCTTGTATGTAAATGCAAACAGGAGTAGAGACGGTGGATACTGATGTGAGAAATCATCAAGTAATAGTAAAAGGGGTTGTAGATCCGGCAAACCTGGTAGATTATGTATACAAAAGAACCAGAAAGCAAGTATCCATAGTGAAGGACGAAGAAAAAAAGGAAGAAGAGAAGAAACAAGATGCAGGAGAGAAGAAAGAAGAAGATCAAGGCAAAGGAGATGGAGATGATGATAAGAAGATGGACGATATCAAAAGAAGTGAATATTACTCATCCAAGTACTACTCCGAGTTTGCATATCCTCCTCAATTTTTCAGCGACGAGAACCCAAATGCTTGCTCTCTCATGTAGGATCCATCTACGTACGTGACCACCATTATGTGATACCCATATGCAATTTTCCAACCTATTTGTTATCTACTACTGTTGATGACAATGTATGATCCGTACAATTTAAGTGATCTTGAATTAATTGGCTTTCCTGAATATGTAGTTTCTATTCTCTTAATTACTTCAGATACTCTATAGCAAACCAAAAAATGCCTGGAATTTATAACACAATAGCATTGGAGAGTACTACAAGGAATAGTCACCATCCATCACTATTGCTACTACTTTGTTGAGCACCACGGTCACATACTTGGGCCAGTTTGTCCCCTCTTCCCCTTTAGAATGTAGAATTGCAATGTTTTGGTGTTGAGAAAGAAGGTGAAATGTCCATGACCATGAGAGAGGTGCAGGAAAATTAAGAAGTGACCACTGTAATTTTACATTTACTAATTTTAACAAATAACTAACATATTCAAATAATATTTGAAAGGAATAATGGGAGCCAATGCCCTGAAATCGCCCATGCATGCCTTAAAGAGGCTGAGGAGAAAAAGTATGTTGTTAATTTTTTCCTTTTTTGAGAAAAAAAGGAGCCCAAACAGAATTTTAGTAGGACAAATGGTGGGATGACTATGAAATGTTCAAGCAAAACTATGGATTAATTAGTCACATATGCATCATGCAACCAAAGCTATAATAGCGTCGTCGCGAAAGTTTTGAATCTAAGTTCATAACTTTAATCCTTCTGAAAAATTAGTGTTAAAAGTATCCATATGAACTATACTTACTTAAATTGATTTCCGTAAGATTAAATATAGTACAACTTGATGTATGCAGGAAAAATGCAAACGATTTGATTTATGCAGGAAAAATGAGGCTAATTAAGACATGATCGATCGATGGATGGAATGAAGATCACTTTAAAATTGTTAAGGACATTATTAACTCAGTAGTTAATAGACAGCATGAAGGGACAACACATGCAACGTACATAAGCCAATTGGAATGAAAGAAAGGAATCATATTAGTAAAAGGCGTCGTGTCCATTTTAAAGCAACATAAGTATGCATGCATTGCATGTTTTATTTACGTATTAGATAAACACAAACATTCTTCCCTCGAATTCATATAATTTATTAATAAACGACTGAAAACAACAAATAACTGTGTATTATTGGTGGTTAATATCCCAACCAAAGCATATTATCATCAGATACAACTGAATAAAAGGGAATAATACTACTAGAAAGCAATGAAATCGCCATGGATCATCATTTGGAGGCATGAGAGAGGTAGATGAAAACGAAGACCAACACGAAAGCGAAGATGAGGAAAATGTAAGCGGGAGGAGGCTGCAACGGTGGCATTCCGAGCGGACCCAATAACAGCAGAGCAACCACCAACAGCATCATGGCTATTGAATTGATACCGCACCCGTAATCTTCCATCTTCACTCTCACTGATATGCCTTACCTCTCGCCAATGTAGCCAGGGAAAATTAACTTCCTCGAATATGCAAATGATAAGGGACGCTGATGGTCTATATATAGAGTCGTGGTGCTGCACGGATTGATGCACCTTTGGCAAAGAGTTGCGACGATTGGTTCAGCAACATATCTACGCAGCAGCCGACGTGATTTTTGGCCCCCCGCCCCTCCCCCTCTCACAACCGCAAGCCACTGATGGTCGCCTTTTCTGAAAGGGCCGCGTGTCTTTTGCTATTTCGGAGATAAAAAAAATATTTTTTTAATAAAAACTTCAAATTTCATCGCTTTGATTAAGCAGACCTATCCATAGATTTGGAAGCCTGGCCCAATAAGGGTCGCTTTTAAAAAAGATAATTCTTTTTCATTCGAATTTAAATTAAATGATAAATTTATTTGAATTTAATTACAAAATATGAATATATTAATATAAATCTACTTTTAAATATATTTTATAATAATTATATGAACAGTAGAAAAGAGGCATCGAGTTTTGTTGGGTTGAATTCGAGTTTGGGTATAAAAGTTTAGTTAAAATATGCTATTAATTGTGTAAGTTTTGGATTTGGTCGTTACTTTAATTTGGTTAATTTTAGTGTCTGTACTTTTTGTGTTCAATTTTAGTCTTATACTTTTTAATTTTAAATTTTCAATCCTAACTCAAATGTTAACAATTAAATTTATTTGGTTAAATTTTATTATATATTATTCCTATACTATATGTAAAGTTGTATGTTTAGTCGATGTTTTCCAATTTAGTCGTTCTTGATTTCTACGTTAGACATGAAAATACCAAGAGGGAAGTAAATTAATATTTTAAAAATTCTTTACAATTTTTTCTAAAATAGTAAGAAAAGGGAAGAAAAACTTGAACACAACTTACTTCTAATTGTTCAACCCCATGCAATTGTCTATTTCCACTATCTTAATATACCTTAACCAAATATTTCTTAATTAACTAAACTTGAATTGTTATCTTGTAAGGAGAACATTCTCCTAGTTTTTATAGCTTGACTAATAGCCTCTAGCTTTTACAAGGGCTCGACTAGAAACTTCTCTAATCCCTTTAAGATTTTATACTTCAAATACCTTAAATATACCCCTTAATTACAAATAGAAAGGTGCAAACAATGAAGATCTCTCAAAGGTGAGTGCTTACATGTTTTAACTCACTCAAAGAATGGAGATGCGAATACGAAAATATATTATAATAAGTTTTTAAAAAATATGTATAAGAGAAATGAAGAAAATAAATAAATGAAATATTTTATTTTAACTTTTTGCTAGAATGTTTTTCTATTGTGTTTTGAAATGTCTTTGACTTGTATTTATACCAAGAAACAAGTTAGTAGATATTTATCGTTGTTAGAAGCATTAACCTTAGACTAAAAAAGAGGCCCTACAACTCATATATCAATACATCATACATGTCAAGGATGTATCGATACATCTCATAAAAGTAGCCATTAGTGATTAATTTGACAACCATGTATAGGTACATCTAAGGGATGTATAGATACATCTCCTTCTAGTGTAGCTATTTGGCTACTTACTTGCAATGTATCAAAACTTATACCCAGTATCTATATTTAACCACCAAATTATTTTAAACACCTTAAAAACATTTGAGTAAGTTGAAACATGTTTTTGAGTACCTTGCAAGTTTTTGAAATGCTTTGAAAATGTTTAATAACTAAATAACTTAGTTAATAAAAATATATTAAAAGTTTAACACATCAAAGTTAACACTATATTTTTTATTTTTTTTTAAAATTTTTGTTCATGACATAAGTGATAGTTGTTAAATTTATTAATTTTTTTTTTGTGATTAATTATATACAAAAAGCATATGGTAATATATTTGATACTTATAATTTTGGAAATAGCATAACTTATTTTAATAAATTTAACTTTTATGAGAACCAAAATTTTAATTTTTGAAAAATATAATAACTAAAAAATCGCATTCAAAAAGTAGAATTACTAAAATTCCCACAGTATAGGAAACAATAGCAAAATTTAGCCTTAAATTTGTTGTGGAACCAGAACCCTATGTGTTTGCCTGATGGTCAAAGTGTTTGTCACTCTAAGTGTGATCCAGATTCAAATTACACTAATCGTGTTGCTGTTAGGGTTTTACTTTCCTCTTATAATTCACCAAAAAAAAAAAGTTTTGAGACCACAACCGATGAGCATAAATTATAAGGCTTTGAATGCATATTTGTTTTATATTTAAATAATTTTTTAATTTAATAATTCTAAATGTTAAGTTTGTTCCAAATAAACCCTGATTTTTAAAATTTTATCTAAATAAACCTTTAAAATATATCAAATTTTCACTTAAAATAAAAGCTTATTTAAGTGAAAATTAAAAGGATAAAAACTTAATTAGTGTAAAATGAGTATTGATATTTATCTAAATAAAATTTAAAGTTTATAATAATAATATTATGGTGGGGGTGGTAGGTACAATATGCATATAATTAATCAATCCTATAATCTTAGTTATTCTTTTAGTTGGTAAACTTATTTTTGTTATTTCAAACATGTACTTTTGAGAGGGTTTTAATGAAAAGGAAAAACAGAGGCCTCTAATTAGTATTGAGAGCATCTTTAAATTCAAATGAATATATTTATAATCTATAATATATATAAAAGCATGAATTTAGAAAAAAAAATTAAATGAAAATATTTTTTATTTTTATTATATTATTAAATTCACATTTAAGAGTTATTATTTGAATAAAATTTTAAGTATAAATTTAATTAAGCATTTGAATTGATAAGTTAATATATTTTAATTATATTAAATAATTTAAATAAGAAGTATTATTTTACACTAAATATTGTAATTAAAAATATAATATTTAAATTTTTAATTAAATATTAAAGACGTAAAATTATATATGTGACATTAAAAACTAGTTATATTAAAAAAGGAAGCCTCAAATTAGTATCGGGACATCTTAAAATTCAACGAATTTAATAAAATAATTTTAAATATAATAAATTTTTAATTTTAAACTATAAAAAATCTAAATATAAAAGTAAAATAATTAAATTCAAATATACAAGACAGCATACTTTAACCAATATATTATGAATTGTTGAAAAAAAACCCCAATATATTATGAATTAAGAAAGTATAATTAAGCAAGGCGTTGCAGCTACATGCTCGGTCTTGCAACAGCCAGCGTTCAGTCATCTTGGACTTATTTTCGGGTATGGGTTCGGGTTTTGGAGGCTGCAAAATTACATTACATCGTTGGCATCGCCATGCCACGTGGTTTTTACCTTTTCAGCACTATAAATGTTGACACTTGCCAAGTGCTCTCCCTCGTATCCTCTTAATTACGAATTAACAAGATCGCAACATTTTACTCTTAAAAGTTGCCTGCGTGTGTGCGAGCGAGAGGGGGATCCAGCTACAGGAGAGCTAGAAAGGAGAGACAGATGGAACGTGGAGGCTTCCATGGCTACCGTAAACTCCCCGACAATACCTCTGGTAAAGTGTATATATACACACACCCACAAACACATATTTTAACTTGAAAAAAGAAATGGTGAAAATTATTGCTTGGATTGGATCTATGTTAATTTGTTCATTTTAACAACATGCAGCTGCAGGTGCAATATTGTATCTTTATAATGTATATGTTTCTTTTTTCAAGAGATGATTCTATCATCTACCCCTTTCATTAGTGTTTCCTCTTACCTGGTGGTTCATGAGGGACCTTAAGTTGTCTAGTGTTTGGATTATTTCTTGCATGCAATTGATACTAATTTGGTTTCTGTCTTTGTCCTTGATTTACCATCATGGATATTAGCATGCAGATTTTTGTGTTCGTTGTTTCTTACTGTCTTATTTTGAAGCTGTGTTCCGATGTACTGATATCCCGACCTGAAAATGTCGATTTTTGCATCTTTCTTCGAGTGGTTGTTTTCCAGTTTCGAAACGTACGCTTTGTTGAAATTTTTAATGCCCATTGTGACACACTGCTCTCTTTTCCCCTTTTTCCTCTCGTAAGTTACTTGAATGGGCGTACAAGAAACTTGTTGCTCCATTAAGTGGTTTTGTGGGTGCTTGTGAGGACTCAAAGTGGAGACAAGCAAAATGGCTGACTTGTCGGTAAGCGTGTGTACAATTGGGAAGGCATCCAATACTTGAGCCCCTCGAAAACAAGTGGCACCCATGCATTCATTATCTGCCAAAATGAATAAAAGAAAAGCAACGCTTGTGGGGTTCAAAATTTCAAACTTTTCAGCTTAAGCAGTTATAAGTTCTTCTAACGGACCTTTTCCTTGCATGCTTAACTGCGTGTATATAAAACCCGAATATACGTAGAGCCTTCTATGCGGAGACAAATGGTCCGTCGGTGAGATGGCCCGTGGGTATAGGCTTATATATAATATAGTTAAACCAAAAAATTGAACTCATTGGGTCACACATTACATGCCTGAGAAGAACTGACCAAACATTAGCGTTTTCTTGCTAATAAATGGTTAATTTTCATGTCTTTGAAATAAGTTGGGAATGTTTGTTTGAGTCCAGGACTGAAGGTGACGGAGATGAACATGAGAATGGGTGAAGCCAACCATACGAACAGCCACTCAAACTCTGATGACAACGAGTGCACCGTGAGAGAACAAGACCGTTTCATGCCCATTGCTAATGTAATAAGGATAATGCGCAAGATCCTTCCCCCACACGCCAAAATCTCTGATGACGCCAAGGAAACGATCCAAGAATGTGTGTCCGAGTACATCAGCTTCATCACCGGCGAAGCCAACGAGCATTGCCAACGTGAGCAACGCAAGACTATCACTGCTGAGGATGTGCTGTGGGCAATGAGTAAGCTAGGCTTTGATGATTACATCGAGCCTTTGACGGTATACCTCCACCGCTACCGAGAACTGGAGGGTGAGCGTGGATCAATCAGAGGTGAGCCGGTGGTGAAGAGAGTGGTTGATTATGGAACTTTGGGTGTTGCTGCTTTTGCACCTGCCTTTCACATGGGGCATCACCATCACCATGGCCATGGGTTCTTCGGGAGTGGAGCCATGGGAGGGTATCTCAAGGATGAGTCCAGTGCAGGCTCATCACAGGCTGCAGTGGCAAATGGGGAACCGTATGCCCAGCAGCATAAATGAGGCTGCAGTCTCCAGCTATAGTAATAAGGATTAAGGAGTGCTTGTTGGGTTTTTTTCAGGGGAAAAAAGAGAGTAAATGAATGCTTGCTGGTCTAACTATGTGACACTAATTAAGTTAGTGAACTCTTTTTATATGTTGATTTGACCTGCATGGACTTCTGCTTCATTTACATATTTAAGGTGTAATTTTATGCTTTGACTAAAACTTTATGATCACTATATATATGCTGTTAATCCTAAAAATTTATGATCAATATATAGTATACATATAACACTATTATTTGCTAAACTACCTTATACACATAGTAAATAATAAGGTGCTCACGAGTACAAAAAAAAGAAAAAGAAAAAGAACATGTAAATAAATATAGAATAGAGAAAACATAAAGTCAAATATATAGTCCAAGTTCAATCCGGCCTACTTTTGAAGAAGTAAAAACAGAAATTATGACATGAAAATGCACATGAAGGGGAAAAAACTTTCATTTTGGCTCTACTAATTACTTCATTCTAAACTCTTGGTAGTTCATTCATACAATCACCAAATCATGTAATCCACATATAAAATTATATAGATAAGATTCCTCTTGCAGTTTTTGCCAACCACACGTGTTTCTATCCTCATAAATCCGTTGATCCTTTGTAGTATAGACATGCCAATTATTAAGTACTATCAACTTGCTACAATGTGGCTCACTCCTTACACCAACCAAACAATCAATAAAAAACAAGCTTGAGATCAAGCATCATAAGGTATTATCTCTCTCTCATCTCTTTCACTAAGCTAAGATTCTTTGTTTTTTTTTCATAACCAATAATCCTTTACTAGCGTCAGCATTAGAGAGTGATTGGAGTGTCAATTCCGATATTTTTTAGCTTATTTTTTAATCTTGCAAATCAAATCTAGCCCCTTAAATACCACAATAAGCTCGATCCATGCCGGTTCAAAGAAGACTCTAGCATTTAGGCGCATATGTTAGAATCAAATTCACGACCACGTGTGTTAAGCAACTATTTATTCAGCTTACTAAATGTATTAGGCAAAGCAAGGATGATAGATGACGTTGTTCTACCCTAAATAATGTATCTAGTAGTAATAAAGTATAGTATAGAAATTGCTTCTGATTCCAATTCCATTGAGTATGCGTATCCGACATGTCATCTATATGGATCGGCTCTTTCTCATTGATATCTCTGACAAAATCCTAGGCATAAGAGAGTATCTTGATCCTTGACTGCTAATAAACTGTGCTGGAGCGCACCTAATAAAGGAGTAAAATAAAATCCTACACCAACCTGGAAGATTTGAACCGGCAAACAACAGTAATTAATGATTAAACAAGCAATTTACTGTTCCTAGAAGGCTGCAAATGCATGCTCAATTTGACTTACTTTCACAGCAAATCTGAAAACCATGTGTCATACAACCAAAGTCATTAAAAGAAGCGTTAACACTTTCTTTTTTTCTAAAAGGGGCAGAAATTAAACAGCATCAGAGTGCCTAAACGAAAAGGAAAACGTAAAATACGAAATGCAGAAGTTGAACCAAGGCGAAAGCTAGGCCAGGGTACAATGCGACAGCGGAAGAAGAGTGTCCCCGAGCACGATTGCCTTTTATAATATGGCCTCCTCCTCTGCCTCTGGCGCCGCCGCCTTTGCCAGCTCCTTTTCCTAGCACCGGTGATACCATCAGAGCGAGAGCAATGCCAATGACCATGAGTATTAGAATCATGTTGGCAGACTTCTTAGCTGATGGGAGCTTGGTCATCTTCGTTATCGTAGTTGAGACCTCTAACGCAGCGGCTCTTAAAATAAAGGGGAATGTTGCTTAGAAAGAAAGCTGAGTACAAAATCATATAAAGGTAGGGTAGGCGATAGCTTTCTTCATTAGAAAGGGAAAGCAGAAAGCTTTCCTTTAATAAATACACCTTATCATTTTTCTCAGTTTATTTCAGATTCTAGTGATGTGAGGGGGAAGTAAGAGAAAAAGGTTGCAGTTGCCCGCGTCCAAACGAAGAAATATATAGTATATAGATAAATGGCAGTCATTTCAGCTGGACTGAGCCCACTTCTCTAACACATTTACGTTCGCATGAGTAAAATCTAATTCGATTTGAAAAATTTAATAAAAAATTTAAATTTTAAATTAAATAGTTCGAGTTATTTGAGTTAATCAAGTTATTTGGATCAATTCGAATAAAAAAATAAGCTTTTTGGTTTAACTCGAATATAAATTACACAATTCGAGTTATTCGAAAATCTGAATAAGAAAAGGCAAAATTACATCGTTTTGATAATTTTTTACTTTTTTAAAGTTAAAAGCCAAAACTATTAAGTTAAAAGGCAAAATTACGTTGTTTTGATAAATATTTACTCACTAAGTTAAAATTTAAAACAATTATATTATTTATGTAGTTAAAAAATCTTATACTTTGTCTACTAGTTAAATAACCGGTCAATGTAAACGCAACATTGAGTATAAATAATATGATTCATTAACTTGACTCGACTTAACTCGAAATTTTTTCACTCGATTCGATTCGAAAAAAATTCAAATTAAGTTTGGTTGCTAAAATATGATTCGTCAACTCGACTAACTCGAATTTTTTTGACTCGATTCGACTCGACTCGATCGAATACTCATCCCTACATTTATGGGTGAGCCTAATTCTTAATTAATTAAATTTTTGTGGTTTGATAGATACCGATCAAGATTTTTAAAGTTATTTTATATTTAATATAATGATCGAACTTTTAACCACTGATTAATATAAAAATGATTCTTATAATCTCACTTAACTTATAATTTTAATTTTTAATTACTTTATACTTTCTAGGGGTGAGTAAAATTCGATTCGATTCGAAAAACTCGATAAAATTTTCAAATTTTGAATTAAATAGTTCGAGTTATTTAAGTTAATCAAGTTATTTGGATAAACTCGAATAAAAATTTAAGTTTTTCAGTTTAACTCGAATATGAATTACACAATTCGAGTTATCCGAAAATCCGAATAAGAAAAGGCAAAACTACGTCATTTTGATAAATGTTTACCTTTTCTAAAGTTAAAAGTTAAAACTATTAAGTTAAAAGGCAAAACTACGTTGTTTTGATAAATATTTACTCATTAAGTTAAAAGTAGGGGTGAGTATTCGATCGAGTCGAGTCGAATCGAGTCAAAAATTTTCGAGTTAGTCGAGTTAACAAATCCTATTTTAGCAACCGAACTAAATTTGAATTTTTTTCGATTCGAATCGAATCGAGTCAAAAAATTTCGAGTCAAATCGAGTCGAGTTAACGAATCCTATTATTTATACTTAATGTTGCGATTAGATGGACCGATTATTTAACTAGTAGACGAAGTACAAGATTATTTAACTACATGAACAATATAATGATTCTGCCTTTTAACTTAATGAGTAAACATTTATCAAAATGACATAGTTTTGCCTTTTAACTTAATTATTTTGAATTTTAACTTTTAAAAAAGTAAACATTTATCAAAACGACGTAGTTTTGTCTTTTCTTATTCGGATTTTCGGATAACTCGAATTGTGTAATTCATATTCGAGTTAAACCGAAAAACTTAATTTTTTATTCGAGTTGATCCGAATAATTTGATTAACTCAAATAACTCGAACTATTTAATTCAAAATTTGAAATTTTTATTGAGTTTTTCGAATCGAATCGGATTTTGCTCACCCCACTTAAAAGGCAAAACTATTGTATTGTTTATGTAGTTAAATAATTTTATACTTCGTTTACTAGTTAAATAATCGATTCATGTAAACGCAACATTGAGTATAAATAATAGGATTTGTTAACTCGACTCGACTTGACTCGAAATTTTTTAACTCGATTCGATCCGATTCGAAAAAAATTCAAATTGAGTTCAGTTGCTAAAATAGGATTCGTCAACTCGACTAACTCGAAATATTTTGATTCGATTCGACTCGACTCAATCGAATACTCACCCTATTACTTTCGACACTCTCAAGATTAAAATCAAAATATTTTATGGCAAAGATTTAAATTAGCAGTCTAATTTTATATTTTTATATTGGTATTTAAAATTATTTGGGTCAAAAATATTCTCTAAAATTTGTTTTCATCCTGCAAATTCTGGCTTGATTCGTGAATTTTTTTAAAAATTAAAATAATTCTTCTTCCTCTCTTAACTATTAATTCTTTTTATTGAGGATATTCTCTTCGTTTAGAATATCTTTTACTATAGAAATTAAATAAATTAGCAGCCCGGCCCTTTCAATTCATGAAACCTTCTTGCAAGAGAAAGCAAGGCAAAATTTCTTACCAGAATCCAGAAATGTGAAAATATGAAGGCAACTATAGACAAAGTGATAAGGAACCAAAGCCAAATTTGCAGCACCAAACATCAACACTCAACAGTTGCAAATGAGAAAAAAGTAACCTTTTTATGCATTAAACGACCATTCTTCGTATCTTACTTTCGATGCCTCGTTTTTTGCTAAGGTCTTTGTTTTTTCTCGTTGTTCCATTCCCGATCATACCTCCTGAACTTTCTTTAAGAAAATAACTTCTTTTCTATTTGCAGTAGAGAAACAGTATATGTGAATGACAAAATTTACTAGGCTCATTCGCATTTATTCTTTGCATGAACATGCAAATGTTCAAACGAATATACGATAATTTAGCTCAAGTTTTAAAGATGCGCGTCTGTGTCTTGACGAGCCATCTTGCCGATTGCCTCTATCCCATCAATCCTCTTCACCAACCTTCATCGTTTTAATGCAAATTTTCTTTCAGCCTTTCTTTATATATATAGCCAAAACGAAGCTGAGAAATATATATAGATTCTTTGCATTTCTTAGCTAATTTTCACTGCTTTTGATTCACCAAAAAGTAAAACAAAAATATTTGTCACTTTTCCATCATATTTCACAGCTATAGTCATTATAAGCCGTTTGGTGGCCTTCATAGGGATATCAAAGAATGACTGTATTTTCTTTAAGCTCCAAGCCCTTGATATTGCAATCAAACTCTTCTATGATCCCTCGGCCGTTGAATCAACCTCTCAAGATTTTGGTCACATATTGTATAAGCCATTCTTGAAGCTGTTATTTTCCCTTCATCCCCTCAAGAATGCAAAATTACAATTCATGTGAATAAGAGTTTACTAGGGAGAGGGAGAGAGGAGGAAGAAGAAAGGAAAAAAGTTAGGAGTAAAAGAGAGGGGGAAGAAAAAGAAAAAGAAATTGTCCATTTTTAAAAGCATTTTACATTTTAAGACTAAAACATGTGACCGAATAAATCTTTAAAGACTACTTATAATAAAAAAGAGCTTTAAGAACCAGTTAGGAAATCGAGATACAGACCATAGGACATTTTATTATTAAAGTCCAAATTAAATGCAGAAAATGTTGATTTACAAAAAGTAAAATTATCTTTGATAATAAAGCTATTAAACTATAAAACTACATAATGTTAAAGCACGACACAATAAGTTCAAACTCAAGTATAATGCAATGGGCTCAAGCCCTAAAACACAACATTTGCTCAAAAAAGAGTAGGCTGGCTCAAAAAAATCCAAGCCCAAAGAGGCAATTTAGCCCAAACAAATTGAGAGCCTGCTCAAGAGCCTTACATGGGTCTTCAGTCCCACTAGCTCAAACGCTTGTACGCATGGCATCCTCCCAACTTTTCTTTTTAACAAAAGAAACGTCTACAAAGAGCTTCCCCAACTCGACTACTCAACAAAATCAAGCAAGGGCTAATGTCCTAAGAAAATGAAAGAAATAAACTAACCAATTAACGACTGACATAGGCACAAGTCCAAGTAATTTTGGGCAGCCACGCATACCAAGATAGTAAAACTGACCATGTATGAACTTTGAGTAATTTAACACCATTCTTATTATTCTCCGTATTTCATTCTCATTTGTGATCCATACTAATTTAAATATACTTAATTTCGGCGTGCTCTAACTTATTTTTGATTTTGTAGATCACTTAAGAGCACAAATTTAATCAACTTTAATAATATGTTATTGAATATGTTGTATTACTTTATTTGATCCATTTAGTTGAAAAGTGATATTTTATTATTTAATTTATATATATTAGTAATTTGTTCTTATTATAAAATTTAATTATTCTTTTTTTAACATATAAAAAAACTTAAAGATAAATTTGGGCATTATTAGCATGCAAATTAGACTTATACATTCTATATGAATGTTTACTTTTATATAACTTTGAGTGAATTACAGCCTCATGCATGGTAGTAAATATGTTGCTTTAACTAATTAGAACCAGAATTCATTGGCAGTAATATTGAAATACTTTATCCGGACACTATATTAGAGTTCCATTTTGTTAAATATAAATAAATAAACTAACATTTATTAAATTCAACTACATTAGTTTTTTTATTTAACCTACTTACAAATTGTTAAATTATCACAAATAATAAAAAAGGAGGTAAAAAAAAAATTAAGTTGTAATGAACAAAAATTATAAGTTAAAATTCTCAAAAACAATCAATATTACCCTCAAATCTTATATTAGTTAATTTTTACTGAGTGAAATAAGTAAATTTATAAATGTTAGGTTATGATAAATTGATGACGTGGTGAACAAAATATTATGTAAATATATTTATTAAAAGTTTATATAAATATCAAATAAATCTTTCCTTAAAATGGTAATATAACTGATTTCACATAAATAATGATGTTTTGATCATTTATTAATTGAGTTAATACCTGATTATCTCGTAAGTAGAACAGATCATGGGTCATGTTAGGCCAATGCAAAAAAAAATCAGGCCTATGTTCTAGGCTTGGACTCAACCTAAAAAATTGACTTAAAATTTTACCCAAGCCTGATCCGGATAAAAACACTAAACTCAAGCTCAGCCCAGTCCACCCGTATTATTATTTTTATATAAAAATAAATTTTAAAAATATAATACATCAAATAGACCAAAAAAATTAAAATAAATATTTCTCAACAAATTGAAAATACATATAAAAAAGTCTTTATACTTAAATAACACAAACATAATTGTAACTTAACAAGCAAATGTCTCTAAAGTAGTAACAAAATTAACAATAAAACAAGAATTATACAATATCCAAATAATATCAACAAAATAGTAGCAATATAATCGTGAAATGGTAACAAAACAACAACACAAATTTTTTTTGTCAAATTTAGGTCGAGCAAAAAAAGTCTTGCCTGAGGCTCGACCCATTTTCTAAACGGGCCTATATATTTGCCTAAACCCTCCCACCTTTCGAGCGGTCTTTTGAGCATGGACGGATGATTTGACCCATGACCAAGTCTACTTGCAACACAAATTTAATTATATATTTAAATAATAATATAAAAACATCTAAAATAAAATAAAACTACTATAATATAAAAGTAAAAGTGTGCATAAATATATTAAAAGTTATGCACCTTCGTCCATGATAGTTAAGAAGAGTTTTTTTTTTTCTTTTTTCACCTCCACTCGTCATGTTATATATTTTGAATATCACCCATTAATTATTTCATATTAAAGTAATGAATCGAGTGCGAAAAAAATATTTGTAACATTTTTATTGATTTTTAATTTAAAAAAAGAAATAAACATGATTTTTAATTTCACGAAATGTAGTAATAATAATAGGATGGTATATATTTAAGGACGCCAGAATTGATAGGTTAGAGAGTCTAAGGAGGCGGCCATTACTAAAATGAAGTAGCAGTCAAAACAGAAGTTGAATTTATGTAATATTCTACTTCTTGGTGCATTAGCAACAGCCGTAAAACAAGTCTCATGACTCATGAGTGTTGAATTTTATTTAAATAATAAATGGAAGAAGAGCCTCTCCAATATTATTTGTATTTCTTAATTATAAGCATATTATTTGAATGATGAAGTAGTTGTCAAATTTTGAAAAATGTTGATTTTTGGTTTCTTGTGACAATAAATAAATTTATTTATTGCGACGTCATTCTCCTTTTAGATATTTTAATTAATGTTGCCCAATTTTATTGGTCATCTTTTTAATTGCATTTCTAACATTTTTTTTAATCTTTCATTCACGTCAACTTTGAAAACGTTTATTTATTTTCAACTCATTTTTATAAAAATATTGATAAATTATTTATCCCATGTGTATAAAAAAAAAAAAAAAACTAGCTATTTAATATAATAATATGTGGTAGTTGGTGGTTTCCATTGTTTCTTTGTTTTTAAATAATAAAGAAACAAAAATTGTTGTATGGAGTGCTGCTCTATCTTCACATGACAGCAAAATTCAGCATCAAACCAGATCAGATCACCCTAGTAATTGCCCTCTCATCCTGTCTTTCTCTTTTTAAATATATATCTTGAAATCAATCTTATATTCTTGTTTTTATTTTATCTCTGCTCTATCTTCATGCTTAAATATTCCATTTAATGTTTCTTTAGCCCTTTGCCCATTTGGTCATACAATTAATAAATTAAATATTTATTTAGCTCTCCAATTTTATAAAAAAATTATTTTAATCCTATTTAAATTATTTTATTATTTTTAATATTTTTTTAATTAAACCACATCAAAATGGTTGTAAAAGATAAACATTTTTTAACTTGGTTGATGTGGCGTGGACGACAAGTCAACGTTTAAATAATTTTAAATTTTTTTAAAATTTTTAAAAATAAAAAATCATTAAAGTTATTTAAAAAGTATTAATATATATTTTTTTTATATTTTAAAAAATAATTAAATGATGACATATTATTCATGTGGCAACCCACATGCATGACACGTCAATAAAATTAGTGAACGATGAACTTTTTTATTTATTGTGTGATAATTTGATAAAAATATAAATTGAATGAGAAAAAAGACAAAAATTAAAATGAATGCATACTTTTTTGGTATATTAGTCGATAAAAGGAAACATACGTAATCAATAAACTAGTGGTATAATCTCTTCTTTTTGTATTACTAATTTATTGTTTCTCTACAAATATGGACATAGTGTAATGTAACCTATTTTCAGAAAGAAGAAAAGTCTACTTTTTGTTTGAAGGTGTTGAAAGTTGAAACTTTTGAATGAAATATATATTTTTTTTAATAACCACATTGAATCTTTTCATGGAAAAGTTTTAATTACTGTGAAATGAATATTGTATAAACATTTTATATTTATAATTAAAGTAATAAAATTATATTTATTACTTAATAATAAACCATTTCTATAATAAAATTAGTTTTAATAAAAATTATATATTTAACTCTTTTTATACTTAATCTATTAATCTATCGCTTAATGGGATGATACCTTAATAACACTGAATAAAAAACAAGTAAATTTAATAACAAAAAATAATATTAAAAGTAACATATTAAGCCTTCAATCTATTGACAATGGTTTTAGAGACAATCAAG
The DNA here is from genome assembly GCA_025698515.1 of Gossypium sturtianum. Taxonomy (NCBI): domain Eukaryota; kingdom Viridiplantae; phylum Streptophyta; class Magnoliopsida; order Malvales; family Malvaceae; genus Gossypium; species Gossypium sturtianum. The sequence continues at coordinate 153,089,164 of CM046955.1, read as the reverse complement.
TACAAGAATATGAATCAGCTAATGGATCGAAGGTGCATGATCACATCGGGTTTATCCTTTTTCGAGATTAACATAAGAGGAGTACGATTCTGCATGGTATAAAAAATGGGTGCCATCAAATATATTTTGTACTGGAGTTTTGAAATCATTGCTAACAAATTACATAAATGTTTGGAAGGAGTGATGGGAAAGTGTATACTTTTTGGTACTAAATTTAGAAATAGAAAATAAAATCGAATATATAGGAATAGTTTACGCAGTTTGATTCTCTTACTCTACAGAGATTAGCTCAATGAGAAATATATATTTTCAACACTTACAACAAGTAATCCTAATCTATCAGACATCCATGACAATTTCTTCACCTTTGCACATTTAAAAAAAAAAAAAACTCTCACCACTGAATTCAGTCATGTGAATTCAACAAAAAAACCACAATACTAAAGATTTTACTATCAATATATACTCACAAAATATAGTTCCTTACTTGAACAGATTTAGTGCTCTCAATTATCGGTTCATAAACCTATACAAGTCTATTAATTTATAAAGAATATTTCGAGACTTGCTAACATAAAAAGATCTATCATAATCCCTATAAAACAACCACAATATAATAATATTGAATAAGATAAACAAGGATTCTTGGCAGCTAAGTTTTTTGTGATTCGATCCAATTCAACTCCCTTGATTCAAGGGATTAGATAAGGGTGATCCGATTCTATCCAATCTTCAAAATATGTTTCCTCAAGTAATATAATCTTCATAAATGGGCCGGATGTCGTCCATATACTTAATATAGTCCATTTAAACCGTTCAATAAATTGCCAACACTTCAAATATGAAAACTGTCTTTGAACAAATCCAGTGCTAGGAAAGTAGGTACTTCCTTTACACTTAAAGGCTAGTGTCATTTTTTTTTCAACATGTAAAAATTACTAACATTATGGCCAACTACTACCCAATTTTTCCAGTAAAATTGAGCAAGGATCCCATCAGTACCTAGGGCCTTGAGGGGCTACATCTTAAAAACCACACATTTAATCTCCTCATCTATCACAGTTTCCAGAAGACTCGTACTAATAAGGAAAAGGCGTTGGAAGCAACCTTTATACTGATAAGAAAGGTCCAATTCTGAAAAACAACCTCCTAAATAAAGTCAAGACCCGTCAGCAAATGACGTTTCGGTTATCATACCACTTGCCATTTTCCAACCGAAGATAATTACACCTATGTCTCTATTTTTTTTAGGAGTCATTTGCTCCAATACCTAAGATAATGTATCTCCACAATTGGACTTTATAGACAACATAATAGTCGCTTGATTCAATTTGCTCAGTTTGATTCCTTAAAGTACGAACTATTTAGATTACCTACTAATATAAGTTGTCTTCTTGCATCATAATCCATCCCTGTGGTGCAACTTAGTATTAGTTAAATCTTAGGTAACCGGTGAGCCAGTATTTTCTTTGTTCATTTTGTTTTTTTATGTAAAAACCGGTGAGGACAATTCTATACAAGATAATAATTTAACCATGAATTTTTATTAACTAGTCTATTCGAAAAATTACAAACATAATAATAAAATAACTGTACAAAGGCACAAAATCTCAACACTTTTTTGGTATGATGGCGAAAGGCTCTTGGTGTACTGGTGAAGGGTTCCTAATGGTGCAGGTGAAGTGCCCCATTATTGTGCTACTGAAGTCTGAAGGGTTCCTTGGGCGTCCCATGGTTGACCCCTTCTTGGGGTGTAGAGAGTGCTTCTGTTGACGTATTTAAGGGAAGCATCTTTGTTTCCCCTAAAGTTTAAACCTCCAAGAAACCCAAATATTGCAAAAACTTCAAGAGACCCCCACAATATTAAAAGCTACAAAAGATTCATTATTGGAGAAAGATAAAAGAGCTTGATTAAGTCAAGGATTCTTACTTATGGAAGAGACACAAGTTTTTGCTCAGTTCCCATAGATGACACCAATTGTTGTAATATTTATGTTACACTAAAGGTAAAATGATACAATGGTTCCAGTTCACATCGTAAATGGATGTGAAAAATCTCTATAATATGGATAATTTACATTGTAAATGGTGTAGAGAGTTGTTAGAATGGAGGTTTGAGGAAGTTGGAGTTGAGTTTGAGTAGAGTATAAATAATATGGGCTACTTGAATGTCTTCCTCTTGCTTCAGTGTTGAGAAAGGGCATTTATATAGGGAGGTTGGCTAGCAGATTCCTAGACATTGAATTCCCCACTCTATAGGTGCGGTGGCAGAATGAAGACGGTTAGGTGAGGACATTACTGGAGTTAGCTTGAAGGGATTAGATGAGATGCTTGTCAGGTTAGAGACGTGATAGATTAATGAGTGTTAACAATAATTATTCCCCATATATTTTTTTAATATCATGTGGGCTCACTCGATGTGATAAAATAGTCAGGTAAAATGTTGTAATCTCTTGATGAGACTATGTAATTGAGTTTCACCGTACTCTTGAAATCATTGAATAGTCTAGCAAAGGAGCAATTGAGTTTCACCAATATTATTTGAGTTTTCTTAACTAATTTCACCATAATAATCAAAGCATTGATTTGATTTTATATGAATTTCAAATAAATATATTTGTTACATTTCACTCGTAAATCTAATATTATTTATAAGTCTTCTTAATTAATTTATTTTAAATAATATTCTCAAAAAAAATAAATCTTCTCCTTTATTTATTTTATTTTTGAACTATTATTCTTTTTCAATATATATCACGTGAATCAGCCAAATTAGACTATTAATAAATAATCTTAGTACAGACATTTACACACTGCCAAACTTTGGCTGCTGAAGAGTGAACGGAACAAGCTGAAGTTGAAGTTCAAGTCTAAGCCCGGCCGCCCCCACTTTACCTATCCATATTTCTTTCTGCCTATAAAATACCGGTTGGTCAGAGTCTGAGTCAATTGCTCATTCTCATTTTTTTTATTTGCCTTTTTTTCCTCTTTTCACCAATCACCGGTATTCAAATACTAGTACAAATACAGCTGCAGCAATTTGTCAATAACTTATTTGCTGCTTCACTGTACTTTGTGGAGAGGAGAGGAGAGAAGCCAGTTTCAATCGTTCCCTGAGAGAAACTGTTACGAAAAAGACATTGGGTCTTCCCAAATCTTGGCTTTGCATTGATGGCGGATCTCAAGTCAGCATTTCTCAATGTGTATTCCCAGCTCAAATCGGAGCTCCTTCAGGATCCTTCTTTCGAGTTTACCGATGATTCTCGTCAATGGGTTGAACGGGTATTCCACTTTCTCCTCTTCCTTTCCGTTTATACTTATCTGTCTCGCCATAGTTTTTCATTTTTCATTTTTTGACCATCCGATTTCCTTTACCCTCCCAGATGCTGGACTACAATGTGCCTGGAGGTAATTTAACGACCGTTGTATGACTTGTAATTTTTTAAAGCTTTTTCTAACTTTCTTGGCTTGGATCTTCATACGCTGAAACTTGTTTGTTTTCAGGGAAACTGAATCGTGGACTCTCTGTGATTGATAGCTACCGCCTGTTGAAAGATGGAAAGGAATTGACCCAAGATGAGGTCTTTCTTACAAGTGCGCTCGGTTGGTGTATTGAATGGGTATCCCTCTAATCTTGTCATTTTCTCTCCTTTCTTATTAACATAACAGACACTTGTGCTGCTTCCTCTAGTTGTTGTGCTGTTATTATGAGATGACAATAAACCTTGTGCTTGCTTTCTCGCAATAAAAACTGCAGCTTCAGGCATATTTTCTTGTTCTTGATGACATCATGGACAGCTCTCACACCCGGCGTGGCCAGCCTTGTTGGTTTAGATTGCCGAAGGTCTGTACCAAATCTGATCCTATTATCGTATCATAATTTGCTTAAATTTTCCCTCTGCCAAAATCAATTAACTTTGTTTGAACTCCTTGTAGGTTGGTATGATTGCTGTAAATGATGGTGTTATACTTCGCAATCACATCAGCAGGATTCTCAAAAATCACTTTCGTGGGAAACCTTACTATGTGGATCTGCTAGATTTATTTAATGAGGTAATGAATTTGTGTGTATCTTAATTTCTCTTCATACAAGAACTATACTAAATGTTTTCAGATATTTGGTTTACACAGGTGGAGTTTCAAACAGCTTCAGGACAGATGATAGATCTGATTACAACACTTGAAGGAGAAAAGGATCTATCCAAATACTCATTGCAACAGTGAGTGAAACTTTAGCAATTATTTGTTTTATGAAATGAAAGTTTGTACAACCATCGTGTATAATCCAAGTGATCACTGACCTTTAATCATATTGTGGTCGAACAGCGAGAAAGTTCCACCCTTTGCCTCGTTTCAATTTCTGCCATTTCAGCTCTTTCTAATAGTATTTCTTATATATTGGTTAAAAATCTCTTTCAGGCACCGTCGCATTGTTCAGTACAAGACTGCCTATTATTCATTTTATCTTCCTGTGAGTATCAACCTCCATTTCACTTGAAGCATGCACATTGAATTATTGGCAATCTTTTTTTTCTGCAGTGTTTATAAAGGACATGGTTGCCATTCTAATGATATTGTTTTAGGCAGCACTTACTGCCTATTATTCATTTTATCTCCCTGCATCTACTCTTGAATATTCTTAATGCATGCTTACGTACATCAATAGGTTGTTAGATGGATCGATTAGTTGCTGCTTTATTGGCTATATCTCCTCTCAGATTAGCCATTTTGCTTCTAATGCTCCATCTATCTATTTAGGCAGCACTTACTGCTGATATTTTTACATAGGATCCTTTCTCTTAATTCATTCAATCATCACATTAGAGTTTGATAGAATGATAGTTGTATGGGTTATTTGCTTCTTATATTACCTAAATGAACCCAGGTTGCGTGTGCACTGGTTATGGCTGGTGAAAATCTTGACAACCACATCAATGTAAAGAACATTCTTGTTGACATGGGAATCTACTTTCAAGTACAGGTAATATTTGGCCAAATTCATTAGACTTTTAACCTCTACAATTTTATTCTGATATTAAAGTGGATAGATTTGAACTGAAAGTTAAATCCAAGAATATATTTAATAGGTTAGTTGTTTGAATGTATCAGAGGTTTTATTGTAGTTGAACTTTTAGAAATTCGTGATTTCTGTTGAACATTGAGAAGGTTTCATTCAAGAACTACCCAGCACGGTTTGATTCCCAGAATGTGCTTGTGATCTGCTTTCTTGGCGGATGGAATTAGTTTCTTGGTTGCTCTTCTTTTATTGTCAGATACCGTATGTTAATATTGAATTTTCCTTTTCTGCAGGATGACTATTTGGATTGCTTTGGCAATCCTGAGACCATTGGTAAGGTAAGATAGAAACTCTGGAACTAGAAGTCTTTTGGTGAAAGTTAGAAAGCTCACATCATTTGTTTTAATGAAAGTCTTACTCAAGCTCTGTGTAAATCTCAGATTGGAACTGATATTGAAGATTTTAAGTGCTCTTGGTTGGTGGTTAAAGCTTTGGAAATCTGTAATGAGGAGCAGAAGAAAGTGTTATATGTAAGATTGGAACTGTTTCTATCAGTTGTCTTATTTCTAATAAAATTTGATATGGTTACTCATTTATGTTATGCTTTGCTTCCAGGAGAACTATGGGAAACCAGACCCTGCCAATGTTGCTAAAGTGAAGGCTCTATACAATGAGCTTAATCTCAAGGTTCGATATAATTAGGGATTTCTTCTTGGAACATAAAAAGAAAACAGGAAATGTTCTGTGATTTATTTAACGGTATTTCCTATTGTTGTATTGACAGGGCGTATTTGAGGACTACGAAAGCAAGAGCTATGAGAGGCTCGTAACCTCAATTGAAGCTCATCCTAGCAAACCAGTGCAAGCAGTGTTGAAGTCATTCTTAGGGAAGATCTACAAGAGGCAGAAATAGAATCCAGTTTCCAAAGATGAATGTGGCTGGAAAACCTCTCCCGCTCTTCTGTTCTATGCTCATTTGTTTGTCTTAAAATTTTACAGTCAATCATCTTCTTGTTTTCTATTCCGACAAACATTCGGTTTCGGATTTAAATAAATTTCATAGAGTTCTGTCTCTAGCCAATTTGAATAAGTTTGCCAAAATAGGATGCATGCTCTTCTGTTTATAGATTCTGGTTATTTGGATCACTTTTGTTATTATACCTTAACAAGTCTACGTTGGGGGATGGATGAGTTTACACCCAGGATTCAAAGTTCAAACTAACCTTGGATATGGTGTTGAACAACTCGAAACCCATATAACTAATTGCCGGTAGACCAGTAACTTGTTGGCGTTTGATCTGGTTTCTACCGGCTGGATTATCGTTAAATGTTGCAAGAAATCAGGGAGGTCATTTGATATTCCAGTGAACAATAATAAAATTAGTGTACAGACTCCAGACCTCCAGTTGCAGACATAGAGCAGAAAGGTAGACTGCTATAGCTAGGTTCGTCATTTAAGGGCCTATAGATAACGACTCAAGTGGCTTAAGGCCTAAACTAAGGGACCAAAAGAATATAATGAATATGAATGGGGGACTAGTATTGTTCGTTCTTCAAGCGTGAAAAGGAATTATTTTCTTTCAAGATGTTTTGTAGTCCACTTTTTTGGCCCAATTTTTAGTTTTTCTTGTTAGATCAATTTGCTGGCCTGTGGCTAGTACTTCTCTTTGTGCATTGCTGACAGTGTGTAATTACAATTTTTTTATGAGTTATATATCGGTTTTCTTTTGGCACCGGGATTTCTATTTCTTTATTTATTTTTAGATTGGCCCTTGAACTTTGTTACTGTTCCTCTCCTCTCCTGTTGGCTTTGTTACTATTCATCTTGTATAAAAACATCTTGTGGTTTTTAGTTTATTCTCTTTTCTTCTTCTATATTATTTTCCCTTCACTCCTGGTTTTATGGTTCTTCTTTTCTTTTTATTTGTCTTGGTTTTAAGATATCTTTTTGTCTCTTGGTTTTACCCGAAGCTGCAAAGGTTCTTGTCATTATTTGCAGAACTTCCAGAAAATGCTAAATAATGCCTTGTGGATTCTGAGGCTGCAAGTATCATAGAAGGCATTCAGGAACAAATTGTTATACTCTCGAAGGATCATTCAACTATTGAGCTCCCTTCGTAATTAACTTAATCAGAACGTTTTGATCTTGTGTGGAAGGATTCATCGAATTGTTCAAAGTTATCATCTCTTTTCAGGTCATTTGGTTCAGGACTGCAGTATGAAAAGACTGGTAGCTCGTAAACGAGTCCCCACTCTATTAGACGGCTTCTTAAGTATCTCATGCGCTTTACATTACATAATATAGACAATGTTCTCATCACCTGTTGCTTTACATGACATGTATCTCATGCGCTTCATCTCCTGTTGAACCATTAACTAGAATCTCTCTGGGCTCTTTCAAAATATGATGTATCCAACAGTGAGGTATCAGGTCTTAAAATGAATGTTAATTTTAAACAATCATGCCGCCGTCTGAGTTGCAATTTGTTGTCCAGAAATGGTTGATGAAGTTTTTGCTCTTGTTAGACCCTTGGGAGGTATAATTGGTTAGTATGAGTGCTTTCTTAAAGCTTAAAACAGCTTACTATATCCTAGCAGAGGAGAAGAGAATGATATGTTGCAGCATTGTTTAGTGGTGATATACAAAGTATCAGTAGTAATAGTCATACAACTCTATTTAACTAATATCGACACAGATAGCTGTAGTGGTAATAATCACTGCCACTGCCATTGGTAGTAAATAAGTAAAATAAAATAAAATCAAACTGAATTTTGCTTGGACTTGACAAAATCAGGCTGATTGGTGATAGACCTCACCCATTCCCATTTATGGTCCTTAATATTCACTTCATTCTTAGCTTGTGCCACATCCGCCAACGGGATATATGCATGGTTTCCGTTAATAGGACCAGTCACGAATCCAGTATACCCCGCCATGAGCCCATGGATAGCCGAGTGAGCCACGAGTGTACAATACAAGTTATCCGTAGCATTTGCTGGCACCGCACGTATCATGTAAGTAGGATCTATGTACTTCACCGTAAACAACTCATGTGGATGCTCCCTGTCCCACCATTTCTTCAGCTCTGTCTTTAACCACGCACCCACATCTAGGAAAACCATGTTCCCGGATTCGTCCCTTTCCTCTTTCTGGGCTGTGGTTCTGGGTATCAAATCCTGCCCTGCCCCTTCAGCAACCACCACCACTGCATGCCCCCTCTCTTTCAGCCTTTGTTCGAGGAATTCAAGTAGCCCTCCCTTCCCTTCCAAGTAAAATTCAGTTTCGGGAATTAAACAGCAGTCCACGTCTCGGCTGCTCAGTGTTGCATGGAGGGCTATGTGCCCTGTGCTTCGACCCATTAGCTTCACTAAGCCGATTCCATTCAATGCACTTTCGGCCTCCACATGAGCTGCATGGATTGCTTGCTCTGCCATTTCTGCAGCTGTCTGGAATCCAAATGATCTATCAATTATGCCGACATCGTTGTCAACTGTTTTTGGAATACCGGTAACTCCTACTTTCAGTTTCCGTCGCCGAACCTCCTCAAATATTTTGACAGCACCACGCATTGTGCCATCTCCGCCTATAATGTAAACCTACAATATATTCAACTAACTTGAATTAGACAAATTTATTATCAATTAAGACAAGACAAATCCATCCAATTACTTTAGAAACTAATATATGTATACACATAATCGGCAGACAACAAACAAACCTGATTAAAGCCGTGGTTCTCAATAGCATCCACGATCTTTGTGAGGTCAAAGCCACCCCTAGATGTTTCAAGCACAGTTCCACCCCTCCTATGCCAGTTATGCACCATCTTAGGATTGAGCTCAATAGGGTGAATAGAATAGAAACCACGGTAGCCAGCTTTAATACCGTAAATTTGGCGCACCCCATAGAGGTCCCAAAGACCAACAACCAGCTCCCTTATAACAGTATTCATCCCAGGACAGAGTCCTCCACACGTGACGATAGCAGCCCTGGTGGCACAATGGTCAAAGAAAATCTGTTTGCGGGGACCTGCTCTGATATATGCCAAGTGATGAGAAGGAGAAGCAATGGTTCCAGAGGGAGAGAGGCGGCAGGCGACTTGCCGGAGAACTACGTCGGATGTGTTTACGTAGAACCCGTCCGAAGGATGAAAGAATGGATTATGATCGAGTGGATTGGGGCCAGCAGGTTGGAGGTCTTGCAGGTAGTCGCTCAGATGAGGCAGCTTTTTGAGGGTTATAGGAGAGAATGAAAAGGCATGGTCGTCAAGGTGATCATGAAGTTTCTGTTCCGGTGGTGGGTTTTGACCGGCGGCGAGATTGGTGGCTTCCGGCTGCGATAAATTAGCCATAGAGGATGAGTTGGTGTTGGCAACAGATTCAGACGGGTCGGTGTAGTGTGTTCTACTTTAAAAAAAGATGTTGTGAATAGTGTACATATGCTCCTACGTATGCAAGACGAATGAAGGAAACACAGATGTTTTTGTTTTATTTTACCTTTGAATTTATGCATCATGATCATTCTTGTCTATGCGTGTGTGGCATGTTTCATTCTCCACACGTGGCTATCTTTTGGTGCCACTTGTAGCTACCTGGACTTCTTTTTTTTTAATTTCTAGAATCTAGAACTTTAATAGAATACTGTTCACTTGGGTTGGGCCTCGACTACGCTTATTAAATTTATCCAAAAATATAAATTGCTGTGAAAGACAAAGACTTGAACCGACCGCTTCACTATGTTTAATTGAATCAGATTCAAATGGAGGAACCGAAGTCTAAGATACTACGCAATGATGCAACAATTGCTGGGCCTTGCTTGCATGCACCATGCAGATGAGATGCAGTACACAAGAACAGAGCCTGTCAAAAGAGAACTGAAATTATAGTATCCATGCATACCACGCAGAAGTTGTGACTGCAAGCTAAGCTAAGCTAAGCTATGTTTGATTATTTTGGAATTAAAAGTTTTAACATTTTCATTTTTGGGAATTTATTAGTAATTAAGAAGTAATTTTTTTAAAGTAATAGCTGTGAGACCCAATTTTCGCCCGGTTCATTTTAAAACTATAAATTAAAATCAAAATAAGAAATAATAAATCTAACAGTCCAATTACAATTTACATAGGCCCAGATTCAGATTGTGGCCCAAAATTCAAAATCTATCTACAATAAACCCGATCCAGCCCAAATACAAACCCAAAAACTCACTACCCAACAGCTCAACTAAATCATAGCCTAAGAGCACCCAACCCAAACCAAAGACTCTAGCCCAAATGGCCCAATCCGAAATGGCCCAGATGGCCCGAATGTTGGCTTTTGTAAACGAAACCCTAGGTTTCCCTTGTGCGCCGCGCCTCTACACGCAAGCCTCGCACGCCGTAGCCTCCGTGACACCGCTAAATGCGGCCTTCTTCAGATACCACGCCCTCCATCGCGCGACACACCGCGAAAAGGACAAAAAATAGCGCAGCAAAGAATTGTATTTTCGATTTTTATTTTAATTTTTTTGAATTCGGTTATAAAAACCGAAGCAAAACGGATGTAAGGCTCTTCACAATTTTCACGAATACGCAAATACAAAGAAACAGAGATTCAAAAAAGGTCTCTTTCCGATTTCATCTCTTGATTTTTTTTATCTATTTCAATAGCATTTTTTTTTTATTTTCTACACACGAAATAAAAAAAGGGGCGAAGACTTACCTGTGAAAGTCGAATCGGCAGACTCTCTCTTTTCGTCGAAATCGAAATAGAGGTAGCCGTCGGGAGTGGAAATGTTGAAACATTCAAAAATAATTTAAAAGGGATTTTGCAAACGATCAGAATCTGCCATTAATCGCCAATTACCATGGCGCTTTAGTGGTCGGATATTCTTTTGGGTTCGGCAAAGAGAAAAAAGAAAGGGGGCTAGGGTTTCATTTCGTTAAAAAAAAAAAGAGAATTGGTTTTTTTTTTTTATTATGTTTTAAAGGGTTGTTATTCGGTGAGGAAACGACGTCGTTTGGGCTTATTCCCATAGCCTCAAAACGACGTCGCATTGGGCGACCCATCTTGACCCGATCCAGTACCCATAGGATCCGCGCGTTTTCGCGGTGATGGGATAATTGCGCGCTCAGTCCCTCTTGTTTCGTGTTAATCTTTGATTGGGTGTTCTTTTATTTCTTTTGTTTCTTTAATTCTGCCCAAAGATTTGTGCACTGTTTCAATTCAGTCTAGCCTATGCACTGCGTTTTGGACTTTGGAAATATTTCTAGTTTAGCCCCTTATTATTTACGTGCATTTCAGTTTGATCCTTGACTTGACTAAATAATTTTATTTTGTTTTTAAATTAGCCTTTTGATTTTATTGTTATTTCGATTAAGTACTTCCTTAACTTTTGTTTATAATCTTTGCAACCTTTTCCTCTTTTAATTTATTTATCATTTTTTAAGCTGTTTTAATGAAATATTTTGAATCATTTTATTGATTTTACAATGTTTTGAGTTTTTTTTTTAAATTTCCATTTGTATATATATATATATATATAATTTATTTATTCATCATAAAAATATTTGATTTCAAATTTCCTATTTCTTTGTTTTAATAATTTGCATAACTTTTAACTTAATTACTCTTATATACTATTATTTTATATGTATATATATAATTTATATTAAAATTATCTCATTTTATGTATATATTATTAATTTCATATTATTTTATATACTTTCTTTTAAAATATATATGAATATATTTTATTTTTAAATTTATGTATACATTTCCTCTTAAACCTATTTATATGTACCTTTAGTTTCATTTAAAATTGCTTATATATATACATATATATATATATATATTTTATTGAATAATTTATGTCAAATTTTTTAACACACATTTCACAAGTTCATTTACAAATTATTCCATTCTAAATAATTTCATAAATTGTTAATTTCAAAATCCACATTCTTTATTTATTTTAAACACATTTGTTAGCATTCAAATTTTATTTTATACTAGCTTGCCATCATAAATCTTGTAGAATTATTATTGAGTGTTAATATGTTTTTTAAAATCATGCGGTCATCGTTATTGTATATTTGTGCGTTAAATCATGTCTATAATTACGTTCATTCTTACAAGGTTGAGTTTCATGTTTAATGCTATGCTTGTGCTACTCGTTATTGTTTTATGTCTCCAATTCTAATGTATTCGAGTCTTTATTAAATGTTTCATTTTTATTATGTGAATACCAAATAAAATACATTTTGATTACACAAAAGATTTTCAAAATAAAGTGATATTCGTGCGTTTGAAAATTCAGAAGAAATCGTGCCCAATCGTGCTGGGTGTGGTTTTTTGTTTGACCAAATAAACGAATATCCTTTCAAATTTTGTTCATATTTTCAAAATAAGGTAATATTTGTACGTTTAGAAATTCAGAAGAAATCGTGCCCAATCGTGCTGAGTGTGGTTTTTTGTTTGACCAAATAAACGAATATCCTTTCAAATTTTGTTCATATTTTCAAAATAAGGTAATATTTGTGCGTTTAGAAATTCGAAGAAATCGTGCCCAATCGTGCTGGGTTGTGGTTTTTGTTTGTCCAAATAACCAAATACCCTTTCAAAATTTCAATACATGTGCTTGGAGAATTTTGGGGATGATCTCGAATTCGAGGACTCAGATTGTCGTGTCCAATCGTGCTGGATGTGATACTTTATTCCTTCGGAACAAGGGAATCTCAATATTCAATCAAGTTATTTAAAATTATAAAAAAAAGGAACAAAATTTCAAAATTATTTCAAACTTTTCAACATTAGGACATCAATTAATCAATTTGGTACCAATTTTGGGCGTTGCAATGGTGCTAATCATTCCTCGCACGTAACCGACTCCCGAACCTGTTTTCTTTTGGAAATTCGTAGACCAAAATATTTTTATAGGTGATCTGATCACACCTAAACAAAAAATGATTGGTGGCGACTCCTTATTTTTTTAAAGTCGATCCCCGTTTTTTAAAACCTCGATAAAAAATAGTTTCGACAATAGCCATTTATCAATCCATATATAATAACGGTAATGGTAGTACCAAAGTTTGACTCCATGGCCGTTAATGAATTTCGCTTATAGGTCCTACCTTCGACCAATCAAGTAGCTTAGCTTATCTTCCCTTAATCAATAATTAGAAGTTGTTCCAAAATAGAACTCTTCTTGGTAAAGAATCTTATTTTTTCTGCTACATTTCCCTTCCTTCAAAAGTAACATATTTGAATTAAATTGATGTCTATCTATTTATCTATTTATTCAAGATTAAACAGAGTTCCATTTTGCATGAAACGGGTGAGCAGCAACTGCAATTGCAAACTGGTTATTGGTATAAATTACCAGAATCTTTTATCCTCAAAGGCAAAACTGAATACAAAACCTGCTCCATCAATGGCACCATTCTCATGTCAAGGACCTAACACTATTACAGCAGAGGTCATTGAGGTTTGTTGTGCAAGTTCTTTTTTTATGAGGCTAATGCCAAAGGATCTTAATATCGGAAGAACAACATTTTCTATATATATCTGTGTGACAATGTTCATGGAGCAGTGCCCCCCACATTGTGTTGCCCTCACGTTTCTAGGGTTGCTGGTCTTTTGAGGACTCTTAAGCGCAACTGGAGTCCAGCCGTGATCATGACTACTGGTAAATTAAGCTTTCCTTTTTTTTCATTCACCCTCGTTATCATCATCAGTTAATATAAATAATTGTAAACCAAGTTTTTGCGTGTCTGTGTGGTGTAATAGCGAGAACAAGACAGAATATGGTGATCGGATCATTGGTTAAGGCAACGCCATTTAATTATGTTTGTGGACATATCAGACCCAACCGAGCAATCCTGGCTTTGTGTATGATTTGAAAGTCAACGACTATTTGGACTTTCATTTTGTCATTGGCTACAACCAGACAAGGGTTAGAGCTTTCTGTGAAGGTCCCAGTGTCACGTGTTCGGAATTTAAGCCTTGCTACGTGCGGCCTTAAGCTAAAATGACTATAAAAAGATAAATCCAGAGCACGATTATTAAACTTATTAACAACAAAAGCACAATCCGACTTTAGAACGACTCTGAAAACCCCCTTCTCAAATGCCTTCTTAACAGCACAAGATAAAGCAAGAGCTTCAAAGTAGCATCAAAAGCCTCTGGAGGCTCATTACAAACATGAACAAAAGCATTAAAATTATTGAAGTTGCTGGAGCGGCACTTATGTGAAGCCTGCTTCTTAAGTTGGTTTGTCAAAGCATCAGTACTACAGTTCCCTTATCTGAAGATATGTTTGATCGTAATCATCGGAATAGTAATAGTACCATATTGCAATCATCAACCAATGTGACAAGAATGTTGCGATGATATAATATATGAGAATATATCCTACATACATACACGCAATTTATTAGAATATTTAGATCGTCATTCCTAAGATTATAAAAGTAAAAAAAAAATATTTTTACTAGTTGTACAAATATGAGTGATGAAATTAACAAAAAGTGAGCAATGTTGATGTGGACGTGGCAAGCGAAGAGAAGAAAGTAGAAAAGGCCAATGAGTGAGAGGAAGGAAAGGGAAAGGACGGCCTAATGTCTTAATCTAATCTAATCCTCTTGCTTTTCTATCAACTACGAACAACCAAGTGTCTCACATCTTATCTCAAATTAAATATATATGTATTTATGTATATATATACATATATCAATATCCTCCCTCTCGTCTGCTCTCCAAACTCCAGTATTACCCCCACAAAATAAATACTATATAATACTATAGTAGTACATTAATCAACTAGTTCCTTCTTAACGGTTTTTAACTACCGGAAGAAGCATGCGCAGGGTGACTCAGCTGGTTCACACCACCACCGCGCCGCCGCTAATGTCTTGTCTCTACTACCCAATATTTCTACTTTCTGCACTCCCTTTGTGCCCAGTAGTAATAACCTAAGCCAAGACAAGTTTAATTTCTTCTCCCATAGGTCATTGTTTCTCACCCGGAACCAGAAATGGAGACAGCACATGTTGCTTGCAACAAGACCACTTCTAAAAGATGGGAACCTCAGTATTAATGGCAAGGAGGCCTTGAAAGATGTCCCAGAAAACATCGTAGTCATGCCATTAACGGATACCTCCGCTTTTGTTGGTGCTACCTCCCCCCACGCCAGCTCCCGACATGTTTTCAAGCTCGGAGTCATTAAGTAACCACTCATCTTAATAAATTTTCGGATTTTCTTTCCTTCTTTATTAATTTACTAATACAAAATCTAAATTTTTCTTTGTTTATTTCGGATTATTATCTAATTCTGTCATTCTTTCATGTCATGTTACATAAAGGGATGCGAGGCTACTCTGCTTGTTTAGATTTAAACTTTGGTGGATGATACCCCGGACTGGAAGTTCAGCAAGTGACATTCCTCTTGAAACTCAGATGCTGCTCTTGGAAGCAAGACAAGGACCAACTTCTAGCCAATCTACTTATATAATTTTCTTGCCTGTTCTAGATGGCAATTTTAGAAGCAGTTTGCAAGGCAACTCATCAGATGAACCAGAGTTTTGTGTTGAAAGCGGCTAGTATCATTATTTTTATTATTTTTACTTTTTTCTCCATGTATGACCACTAGTTGATTTTTTATTGATTCTCTAGCTACAGTTCTATCATGATGACCTTACGGATCCATGATTTCTTTTTTCTTTCTTTAATAGGTGATCCTGCAGTTGTTACATCAGAATCCCTGAAAGCAGTTTTTGTGAATTATGGAGACCATCCATTTGATTTGGTGAAGGATTCTATGATGTAGGTCAGCTCTCTGAGGAAACCGTTAAGTGTTTACCAACTGCTGGAGTTCATATAAATGTAGCAGATAGGCTTAATGTGATCATGATTTAATTTGAACTATTCATATAAATGTACCAGGATTCTGGAGAAGCAGTTTGGAACCTTTGCCCTCCGAGAAACCAAACAGGCAAGTATTTGGCCTACCATTGTCTAGAGATAAACTAACACTAGCCAAGGTGCTTTCTTTTAATTTTCAGCTGAGGCTAACAGAGTGAAAAAAAAAAAAAACTGAAATATGTTGTGGTTTTTGAAGTGCAGATGCCAGGAATGCTAGATTGGTTCGGTTGGTGCACATGGGATGCATTCTACTCTGACGTTAATCCCCAAGGAATTAAAGATGGGCTAATGAGTTTATCCCAGGGAGGGACACCTGCAAGGTTTCTACTAATAGATGATGGGTGGCAAGATACCATTAATTTCTGGAACAAGGGGAACCATTTGTTGACGGGTTACAGTAAGCTCACTCTGCCTCTGCCTCTGCCTCTGCCTCTGCCTCCTTTTCTTCTGTCTAATCATTTTAAGAAACATATATATAGTACGTATTTATATATGCTCATGCTCAATATCCCACTTTCCCTCCAAATTTCAGGTTTGGTAGCAGATTGGCTAGCATTAAGGAAAATAGAAATTCCGGAGATAGCGAACGAAGCTAACAGCAAGACGCCCAGTGATCTTAAAGAATTTATTTCAGATATTAGGAGGACTTTTGACCTAAAGTAAGCTTTTTCGAGACCTTTCACTAGTATAGTATAGTATAGTATATGACAACTGAAGGAGATTTTCATCTTCCTATGTGTTTTTTTCTGATTTGTCAGGTATGTTTATGTTTGGCATGCACTGCTGGGGTATTGGGGTGGCTTGGTTCCAAATGCAGTGGCAACTAAAAATCATGATCCGAAATTGCGATACCCTATACTCTCACCAGTATATTTAGCAAATATGAGGGATATATCAATGGATTCAATGGGGAAGTATGGTATTGGTTTCGTTGATCCTGATAAAATATCTCAGTTTTATGATGATCTACACGGGTACCTTGCTTCACAAGATGTGGATGGGGTCAAAGTTGATGCTCAGAACATACTAGAAACCATCTCTGCAGGTTTAGGTGGTTGAGTCTCGCTTACAAGACGATTTCAACAAGCACTTGAAGGGTTCATAGCTGCCAACTTCAGTGACAACAGCATAATTTGCTAAATGTTAAGACTTTAACAAAGTACATACAAAATATCTCTCTTCTCTATATTTTGCAAAGAGTCATTTGCAGGCTGTTTAATATACAAAGATAACTGCTAACTAACGTTAACAGCTAACTGCCTACCGCTAACAACAAACTAACTACTTTAACTCTATACAACATATACTCATAACATGCCTCGATCTTTATTAAGCTTCCCTTTCTCCTTGAGCTTTCCAAGCATTATTGACCACTCGAAGCTGAGTCCTAAATTTGTTGAACCTCCCTTCAGACAGCGGTTTTGCTAGAACATCTGTGATTTGGTCTTGGCTGGATACATGACCTACTTGTAGCACCCCACTTGCAACTTTTTCCCTCACAAAGAATAAGTCCAACTCGACGTGTTTGAACTTGGAATGCATTACTGGATTCCCTGCAACTGCAACTGCAGCTGTACTATCACACCATACCAAGGCTTTAGTCTTTGGAGCAGAAAGTTCAGACAGTAGGGATTGAATCCAGACCATTTCTGCAGTAACGTGTGCAAGACTTTTGTATTCTGCTTCTGCTGTAGACCTGGATACCACCCGTTGCTTTCTCGAGCTCCAGGACACAGGGTTACCTCTAAGAAAAATACAAAAGCCAGAGGCAGACCTATGATCATCCGTATCGGATCCCCAGTTGGCATCGGAAAACCCCTCAAGTAAAAACTTCGAGGAACGAGTGAACTGTAAACCATAGTCCAACGTCCCTTGAAGATACCTCAGGATTCTTTTAACTGCTTTAAAATGCGAATCCAACGGCTTGTGCATGAACTGACATACTTTATTTACTGAGAAGGCAATTTCTGGCCTTGTGATCACAACATATTGTAACGCCCCAACAATGCTCCTATAAAGGTGCTCATCTTCAACAGGACTCCCCCCATTAGCTGACAATTTGCAGGTGGTAGTCATTGGTGTAGGGGTGCCCTTTGATCGATCCATGGAGGCCCTTTGAAGAAGCTCTAATATATACTTCTTCTGACTTAGAAAAACACCACCCTTATTGTAAGTGACCTCTATGCCAAGAAAATAATTCAGCTGGCCTAAGTCCTTCAAGGAAAATCGAGCATTCAGATCTTGTACAAAATGACCTATGGCTTGACTATCATTCCCAGTGACAATGATATCATCCACGTAGACGAGAACATAGACCAACTTTGACCCCGAGTGATGAACAAAGAGGGAATTGTCAGCCTTCGAGGCTTCAAATTTGGTAGCGAGCAAAAACTCATTTAGTTTGTGAAACCAGGCCCGAGGTGCTTGTTTAAGGCCATACAAAGCCTTTCGCAACCTACACACCAGCTGCTGACCAGATACACCTTGTTGTTCGAATCCTGGTGGTTGCACCATATAGATTTCTTCATGTAAATCACCATTCAGAAATGCATTGTTAATGTTGACTTGCCTGAGAGCCCATCCAAAAGAAATAGCTAGTGCAAGGACCACTCGTATTGTTGTTGGCTTTACTACAGGACTGAAGGTTTCTTGAAAGTCAACACCTGCTTCTTGCAGATATCCCTTAACCACTAATCGTCTTTTGTATCTTGCAATCGAACCATCAGCATGCCTTTTTACTTTGAATATCCACTTACATCCAACCACCCTACGTCCTTCAGGAAGAGGAACAAGATCCCAAGTATGATTAGAGAGTAATGCATTGTATTCTGCCTGAACTGCTGCTGTCCAATCAGGGCTTTGAAATTCCTCTAAAATAGATGTAGGTTCCTTCTCAGTCAGAAAGGAGGAGAAGACCTTAGGCTTGTAGATGCCACTCTTTGACCTAGTCTGCATAGGATAAAGGTTGGCATTGATGGGTTCTTGTGAAAGTGTATCAGATTGATTAACCAAGGAAGGAACACAAGCTGTTGTTGAGGGATCTCCATGCTGACCTGAAGAAGAAGGTGAACGCAAGTCAAAGGAACCAGTTGGTGAATCAGCCTGAGGAGGACAGCTACTTGACCTTGAGGAAGGAGATACCACAGGAACACTATGGTCAGTAGGTAAAACCATAGGGAGATGAGATTTCTGATGGTCTGACTGAATAGAGGCCAAAGGTGACTGTGGAGAGAATCCATTTGTAAAAAGATACTGAGACTCATCAAACACTACATGTCTCGAAACAAAAATGTGACCATCTTCATCGAGGCACTTGTATCCCTTCTGATTAGTGCCAATACCAAGAAAAATATATCTCTTTGACCGAAATTGTAGCTTATGTTATTGAAATGGTCTCAAATGAGGAAAGCAGGCACATCCAAATACTTTAAGCTGAGAGTAAGTGGGTTACAAGTTGTAGAGTTTCTCATAAGGACTGCATTGTTAAAGTATGGTGGTGGGTAGTCTGTTCGCTAAGTGAACTACATGAGCAAAGGCATATGACCAAAACTTCAAAGGCATGGATGCCTGAGCTAAGAGAGTAAGGCCCATGTCAACAACCTGCCTGTGTTTTCTTTCAGCAACCCCATTTTGTTCTGAGGTGTGAGGACACGTGATCCTGTGTTGGATACAAAGTCGAGAGAGCTCACTCGAAAGGGCTCGATACTCCCCTCCCTAGTCACTTTGAAGCATCTTAATGGAACATCCAAACTGCACCTTGACCATTCGATGGAAATGAATAAAACATTGGAGAACTTCAAATTTTTTCTTGAGAAAGTAAAGCCATGTATATCTACTGTGCATATCAACAAATGACACATAGTAGGAAAATTCATTTGATTTCACATGCGCTGGTCCCCAAACATCAGAAACAACAAGTTCAAAGGGTGATGAGTACATCATTTTTGAATGATTAAAAGGAAGCTTGTGTGCTTTTCCTAGCTGACAAGAAGAACACACATGAGGTAAACTATTGTGTTTGAAAGGGACATTACAGGTACGTAGCACATGCCTCAAGATGTTATTACAAGGGTGGCCCAGCCTGGCATGCCACAACATAGGTGAAGAAGTAAGCTGTGCACTATTGAGAAGAGCAGAGCTGAATTTCTGAGCACCAACGGGCTTTGTAGGAGCTTTGGAAGGGGCAGCATGAGAAACATCGAACCTGTGGAGGCCATTATACATGTGGCCCACTAGTAGAGTTGTCCATGTCTGTATGTCCTTCACAAAAAACAAATATGGGTGAAACTCAAAGAACACAACATTATCCCTTGCAAATTGCCCTACCGACAGTAAATTCTTACAATTATTGGGAACATGGAAAACACTTCTGAGATGTAAGAGCCTAGAACCAGCCAGTAAGGTAGAGGAACCTACACTACTTATAGGAACCAGTTCACCATTTCCCATAGAAACTCGAGTCGTACCTGTATAGGGAGAAACAACTGTGAGATTGGACAGGTCAGGGGTGATATGATTCGTTGCCCCTGAGTCAGGGTACCATATCTGATCGAGTGGAGTGGAGGGGGAACCTTGAGAAGTAGGCTGATTTGAGATAGCAGTACTAGGGGAGAACGCTCCACAACAGTGAGGCACAGAGGGATATGTAGAAGAAGAAGAAGAAATCTCTTGACCATGAAGTTGATGACAGTTAACTTGCACCGAATGACCAGGTCCTACCCCAGAAAAATTCTCATCGAACCTGTAATAGCAAGTCTGAACCATATGACCCATCTTTCCACATAGTTGACACTGTAGTCTAGAACGTGACCAGCTCCATCCATTGCTACGAGCCCGTCCATGAGACCAGCCTCGGCCTTATCCCCTATGTCCTTGCTTAGATTCCTAAAAAGAGCGAGTAGAGGCTGCAGACTGACCCAAGTTGTCTGTATTATCTTGTTGAGAACGAGAAGCTAGGTTGGCTTGCAAATGAGCATCAGTTAATGAGACCATCTGTCGTGCTTCACAGTCAAGAAGTATTTTGATTAGCAAGTCAAGAGAGACAGGGGTTGTCGAAGAAAGTACACGAATAGATTCATACTCTATGGGAAGACCAGCTAGTATGATACTAACTTGTTTTTGTTCAGTAACTAGGCTGCCTGCTGCAGTTAAACCATCATTCAGCTGTTTAACCTTGAACAGATACTCTTTAACAGTGAGGCTGCCTTTCTTGATCGAGTAGAGGGAATGACGCATATTGGAGATCTTGATGTTTGACTTTGTCTTAAATCGTCTTTCAATTGCAGTCCAGATTTCAAGACTAGTCTTGCCCTTTGTGAGATGAACCAAAACATCAACTGTAACCGTAGATAACAACCAAGAAGCCAAAAACTTATCCTACCTCTTGTGAACAAGAAATACGGGATTATCAATGAGTTGACCCTCATTCCTAGAAATGAAGGGTGAGGGAATGAAAACTGTACCTAGAACAAATCCCTCGAGACCATATCCTTCAAGAATCAACAGAAGTTGATGTTTCCATAACAGGAAATTATGTTCCCGAGTTTGATAGTGTCATGCTTAGAAAAATACTGAACAATATGCGAAGAAGAATTACCAGAACCATGTGAGTGAACTGCTTCACCATTATTAGAGGAATGCCTAGGAGTATCAACTGTTGGAACAGCTTCTGTAGCCATGGCCCCCAAAAAAAAATTTTTTATACCAAGAACCTAGCTCTTGATACCATGTTAAGACTTTAACAAAGTACGTACAAAATATCTCTCTTCTCTATATTTTGCAAAGAGTCATTTGCAGGTTGTTTAATATACAAAGATAACTGCTAACTAACGTTAACAGCTAACTGCCTACCGCTAACAACAAACTAACTACTTTAACTGACTTTAGTTATAGTTAACAGCTAACTGCCTACCGCTAACAACAAACTAAATACTTTAACTGACTTTAGCTATACAATAGATACTCATAACACTAAATGGCTCAGAGCACAGACTCCATTTACCAGTAACTTGTGCTTTCCTAAAGCTCACCAAGTTGTCCATTTTCTTTAGGCAAACAAGAGGAAAAAAAATCATCCAGCTCTGATTTTGTTGCTGCAGTTTAAAACAAAGTGCTGTCTCACGAGCCTCTGATGACTTCTACCCAAAAGAGCCTACAACATGGGCTCAACATGTAGCTGCTGTGGCTTTTAACAACATTCTTCTTGGTGAATTGGTTGTCCCAGATTGGGACATGTTTTATGTATGGCATGACATCCTTCTTTTTATCTTTATTTTTGTAAAGGTCTCTCTCACATGATATTCTGATAATCTTCTTAAAAACATTTTAGAGTCTCCATGATTCATCAGAGTTTCATGCTGTTGCTAGAGCAGTGGGAGGCTGTAGAGTTTATGTTTGGTAAAGTGTGCTTTTTTATGGTTTAACCGTGTAATTAATTAATCTTATTAGCTATACATGTATATAAAACATGTTGCAAATGATAAGATGATGCTGACAAAAGAAAAGACAACCAACATACGTAACCTCCAATGATTTTCCAGTACTGTGTCATTTGCTCAAGGCAATGATCATAAGAAAACCGGTCCACATGCTTTGGAATATGTCCTTGAGAATTGAGAGATAGCATTACAACATTCCTACTTGCTTCATTGCCCCATGTTTCTATTTTTGGCTCATAAATAAATATGCAAACCACTGAGCCTGACC
This sequence comes from Gossypium sturtianum, assembly GCA_025698515.1. Lineage (NCBI taxonomy): Eukaryota > Viridiplantae > Streptophyta > Magnoliopsida > Malvales > Malvaceae > Gossypium > Gossypium sturtianum. Next base: position 153,066,543 of record CM046955.1, on the reverse strand, counting down.
ACCTCTTATATATTGCATGTATGTATGCATGTAACCTTTTTATTAACAGTGATAAACCTGGACGTCATGATTTCAAGATACTGCAGAGGCTTGTACTTCCTGATGGATCAGTACTAAGAGCTAAATACCCTGGAAGACCATCTCGAGATTGTTTATTCACCGATTTGGTCACGGATGGAAAGAGGTATAGTGTGTTCGAGTCCCTCGGGGTAATGCATAAAATTGTTCGATTCCTTATTTATATGTTTGTTTATTTGTAGTCTTCTAAAAATATAGAACTTGAACAAATTGTTAAAAATGATGGAAAAGATCAGATAGAATAAAAATACTTCCAGTATATTTTCTACTGCTATAGCTTGATTGTAATATAAAGGGTAGGTAGTAACTAATTAGCATACTTAGTACTTAATTACAAGTAACTAATCCCTAAATACTAGGGGCTATTATAACAACTTATTTACCAGCTTCAACACTTCCCCTCAAGTTGAAGGGTGATATATGTCTATCACTCCCAACTTGGATATTAAGTGTCGGTGTAGTTGTACTTCTAGTCCTTTAGTGAGAATATCTGCAAGCTGTTCCTTTGTGGAAATATGTTCAGTTTTCACTAAGCCTTTTTGAATATTTTCTCTCACAAAGTGGCAGTTGATTTCAATGTGCTTGGTTCTTTCATGGTAAACGGGGTTCATTGCAATTTGAATGCAGCTTGACTATCACAATAAAGCATAGCTGGCTTATTTCCTTTAATCCCCAACTCTTCAAGTAATCATTTTAACCATTTCAACTATGCAACAGTAGATGTCATGCTCCTGTATTCTGCTTCTGCTGAAGATCTTGAGACCGTACTTTATTTTTTTGATTTCCAAGAGATTAAAGAACTTCCAAGCTTTATGCAGTATCCCGTTATTTATTTTCTAGACATAAGGCAAGATGCCCAGTCTGAATCACAATATGCAGTTAATATAGGATCTCCATCAGAAGCAAGCAGAATTCTTTGTCCCGGATTGCTTTTAATGTATCTCACAATCCTCAATGCAACTGCATAGTGAGACTTCTTAGGCTTATGCATGAACTGACTCAAGTGTTGTACACTATAAGTAATATCTGGTCTAATGTTTGTCAAGTATAACAATCTTCCAATAAGTCTTTGATAAATTGTTGCATCTGCTAAGACTTCATCATCATTTTTCAACTGTAATGTTTCATCAAATTCTATTGTTGTAAGCTTTTAATTTTACTCTAATGGAGTGACTACTACTTTCGCTCCTTTTAAACCAGTATCTTCAATTAATTCGAGAGCATACTTTCTTTGATTTAGCACAATACATGTATCCGACCTTAATATTTTGATCCCAAGAAAATATTTTAGACTCACAAGATCCTTCATCTTGAAATTCTTGTGTAATATGCCTCTTAATTCATTGATCAAATTACTGTCATTTCCTATAATCAGCAAATCATCAACATATATTAACATGATGACTTGTTTGAATTCTATACTTTTTGTGAACATTGAGTAGTCATGTTTTCTCTGAATGTGGCCATGTGAAATTAACGTTTCAGTCAACTTCAAATTCCACTGTCGTGAAGCCTATTTTAGGCCATAGAGAGATTTAAGCAACCTGCAGACCCTATTCTCCCCCTGGTTGCGAAATCCCTCAGGAAGAGTCATGAATACTTCCTCGTGTAAATCACCTTGTAAAAAAGCATTGAAGACATCTAGCTGATGAAGAGGCCAGTGAAAGAGGGCTACAAGAGCAATAACAATACGGACAATGACTTGTTTTGCGACTGGAGAGAATGTGTCTTGGAAGTCAATACCTTCTTGTTGATTGTAACCCTTGGCGACTAGCCGAGCTTTGAACCTTTCAACAGTGCCATCAGAGTTATATTTGATTTTATATACCCATTTACAACCAATGGAAGTTTTCCCAGGAGGTAAAGAGACTACTTCCCAAGTGCCATTTGATTTCAAAGCTTGAATTTCCTGTTGCATAGCCTTTATCCAACACTTGTGTTTAATAGCCTCAGAATAGGATTGTGGTTCAACAAGGTGTGATATGGTGGCAGCAAAGTGGTGTGTATGTAAAGGTAAATAATCATAAGAAAGAGTAAGAGGATATTAACCTTGTATTGCAAGTGAAGAGGATGAAGAGGATGGAGGAGAACATACAAAGTCTTGTAGCCAAGATGGTCGTATAGTGGTTCTGGTGGATCTTCGAAGTGGATGAGGTGGATGTAAAGGTGGAAATGAGGAAGGATCCAAAGTGAAAGAGGGTGAAGAAGAATCGGAGGAGCTAATGGGAGAAGGTATGGGAGGGTTGAAAAGAAAAGATGAGTCTTCGATGGGGCCAAAAGTAGTGATGGGAAACATCGGAGGAAGAGAAGATGAAAATTTGAAAGGAAAAAATGTCTCATGAAAAACGACATGGCAATTAAAAAAAATTCTTTGAAAGAAGATCAAAGAGAATGTACCCCTTTTAAACTAGAGAATAACTAAGAAAAATGGAAGGAATAGATTTAGGGGAAAACTTATCATGGTAATGAGGTACGGTGGCATAACATAAGCAACCAAAAACCTTTAGATGATCGAGAGATGGAGGAGTTTTGTGGAGTTTTTCATAAGAAGATTTCCAAGACAAGACAGGGCTAGGTAAACGATTGATAATGTAGCAAGCTGTTAGCACACATTCACCCCAAAATTTAGAAGGTAAATTAGAGTGAAATTTCAAGGCTCTGGCAAGCTTAAGGAGATGGTGATGTTTGCGTTCAGCAACTCCATTTTGTTGTGGAGTATCGACGCATGAACTTTGATGGACAATACCAAGAGAGGTGAAAAAAGGTGTGCAAGTAGAGTTAAAAAATTCAGAACCATTATTGCTACGAAGGATCTTGATATCAGCTGAAAATTGTGTTTTGACAAAGGCAACAAATTGTTTAAGAGTAATAGATGCATCACTCTTGGTCCTCAAAAGGTAGACCCAAGTCATTCGAGTGAAGCCATCAACTATAGTGAGGAAAAAACGATGACCACTATTAGTTGAGATTCTATAGGGTCCCCATAGGTCAATATGAATTAAAGAAAAAGCATGAGTTATTTGAGTGAGACTATGAGGAAATGGCAATTTAGTTTGTTTAGCCAATGGACAAACAGAACAAGAAGATAATTCATTAAAATCATGTAAAACAGATTGCAATTGAACAATTTTTTTCATTGTGGAAATAGAGGTGTGACCAAGGCGAGCATGCCATACATGGGGATAATTATGTAAAGCCATAAAAGAAGTAACAATAGGCAAAGAAGGATTGGCAGATTTGTGAGGAAGTACAAGACTGGAAGAAAGATGTTGTGGTTAGAAGTAGTAGAGACCAACATGTTCTTTACCAATCCCCAACATTCGTCCACTGCAAAGGTCATGTAAAAGGCAAAAAAAGGATAAAAAGACACAAAACAATTAAGGTCTTTAGTAAGTTGAGAAATAGAAAGCAAATTGTAATTAAAGTCAAGTATGTATAAAACATTAGTGAGTTTATAAGTGGGGGAAAGAATATGATGGCCAACATGAGTAACAGGGGCTGATTTCTCATTAGGCAATTGAACACACGAGCTGTTAGGAGCAAGAATAACAGAAGAATTCAAGCATTGAAAGTTAAATGTCATATGGTTGGTAGCTTATGTGTCAAGGATCCAGCTAGATGATGTAGAGGAAGAGAGCGTACCAGCCATCTGAGTAGTAGCAGAAATAGATGAATCCTTCTGTAAAATATTCAAAAGTTGCTGGTACTGTTCCGATGTTAAAGTAGGAGCAGATGTAGTCTGAATAGAGGAGAGAATCACAGTGTCAACGGAATTAATCGAAGAGGTGACATTAGTAGCAACCGATTTCTTGCGAGTGAACTTAAAATCAGGAGGGAAGCCAATCAGTTTATAACAGGTTTCACGTTTATGACCCCGAACATTACAGTGATCACAAGTGCCATTGAATCTGCGCTTGGAGCTACCGGTGGGAGTAGTCGAGGAATAAAGGGCGGTCGGTTCAGATGCAGAAAGTAATGGAGAAGAGAGCTGACTGTGAGATTCTTCTTGAACAAGCATGGAGTAGGCTTGATTGACTGAAGGCAGCAGTTGCATAAGTAAGATTTGACTTTGCACAGCAGAGTAAGAATCATTGAGACCTATTAAAAATTGAAAGAGCCATTGTTGAAGAAAAGAGACAGATGCGGTTCGAGCATTTGCACAGCCACATGGAGAGCAAGGCACCAAAACATCATACTCATCCCAAAAAAGGCGGAGTTGTTTGAAATACGTAGAGATAGAAGCAGTACTTTGAGTGTGAGAAGAAATAGTATGATGGAGATAATAAGTTCTAGACCCATCGACTTTACTGTAGCGTTCTTGAAGATCCTTCCAAACAAGGCAGGCACTCGAAGCGAAAACAATACCAGCTGAAAGTTCTTGGCAAACGGTGTTGAGGATCCAAGAGAGTACAATGGCATTGCAACGGTCCCATTGAGGATGAAGATCAGCTGGAAGATCAGCCCGTGAGCAAGTGCCATCAACAAATCCTAGTTTGTTTTTGGCAAGAAGAGCGATATGCATAGATCGACTCCATATAGTATAATTTTCAAAACCAAGAAGCTGATGAGAGACCAACATAGTGCCAGGAGTATCAGAAGGATGAAGGTAAAGAGGGTGATGAAAGTCAATGAGAGGAAAAGATAGATTGATGGCCATTGAAGAAGATTACGAAAAAAAATCAGAGAGGCAATGAAATTTTTTTCCTGGATACTGATACCATGTTAAAAAACGATGGAAAAGATAAGATAGAATGAAAATACTTCCAGTATATTTTCTGTTGCTATAGCTTGATTGTAATATAAAGGGTAGGTAGTAACTAATTAGCATACTTAGTACTTAATTACAAGTAACTAATCCCTAAATACTAGGGGCTGTTATAACAACTTATTTACCAGCTTCAACACAAATGTACTGGAGTCATTGGCAACTTCAATTGCCAAGGAAGCTGGCTAGTGCCTTCCACAAACAAGGCATTCCAAATGGTTACTAGCTCCGAGCTCTCAGGACAGGTCTCTCCAGCTTGCGTCGAGTATTTGGAGGAGGTCATAGGGCTGCTATGGACCGGCGAATGCGTAGTCTTTTCCTTCAAAACAGGTATCCTGAATTTTCTTCTTCTTCTAATTTTATAGAAGAATATCATTTTATTTGATGATTGATGAACATGTGGTAAAAAAACCGACTGTCAGGTGGAGTTTCTCGATTGTCGATGGAAGGATCATTGAACGTTGCATTAAAACCTTTGGAATATGATGTGTTCACTGTATCTCCTATCAAGGTCTTGCGTTCATACCTTTGCATTAAATTTACATAAAAATATTTCTAATAATAATTAATGATTTTATAAATACCAACAAGTGGGGCGAATCGCATGTTTATTGTGAAGGAATCGAGTTTGTAGCGATTGGATTAATGAACATGTACAATTCAGGGGGAGCCCTGGAGTGTGTTGAGGATTCCACTGCCACTGATTCTTCAGGATGTAGTAAATATATAATACATGTGAAGGGAAGAGGAGCTGGTTGCTTCGGTGCATACTCTAATTGCAAGCCCATCTCTTACTCCATTAACTTGAAAGATGAGGATTTTAACTTCAATGATCAACTCAATCTTCTTACCATAACCATCCCTCCCACACATAACTCATCTTGGGACATCGCCATCTGTTACTCTCTCTCTCTCTCTCTCTCTCTCTCTCTCTCTCTCTTATAACTTCATATTTATCATTAATATTTTGTCAAATTTATATTTATATTTATATTTATATTCAAATTCAAGTTTAATTGAAGTTTTTGTGAATATCAGAGAGTGAAAACCCCGTATAAAAGAAATTAACTTTAATTAACAACACTCTTGGACAGGCAACTTAACTAACTAAAAAGGCTGGTTTTAAAAATTAATTAAGAAATTAGACATTTTTTTTTAATTTTGGAAAATAGACTGATCTTGGAGAGAGAAACAGAAAATGCATATTTTTAGCTCTAACCCTAACAAGGAATCCCGTGAAAAAAAATTTAGAATTCGAGAATCCCGAGATAATTTTCAATCATCCCACCCCGAGAATTCCGGACGCTCATGAGCTCCCACATAATTTGTTTTGTTTTTTTTTTTAATTCCTCCTCCTTGGTTGCCTATATAAATGGGGGTTTTGCTCCCCCTACTCAAATAGCTCTGTTGCCCACCGCCCCTTAGAATTTTTTTAAAATTGTTTCTCTTTTCTGGTTGAGTGTTAAAATTTTGAGAAGGGAAGTTTGTTTGTGTTGGAGTTTTAGGAAGATATTGTGATAGTTTTAAGGTATGTTTAAGTTTACGATGATGTAGTGGTGCTTGGAGACCTACAGATTTCATTTGTCGTATAGGGAGTGCACCATCACCTTAAAGATGTCGCATTACAACTCAGACTCCCAATTCACAGTAGTTATACGATCATGGGTTGAAGTATAACTAGCGTTCCCAGTTGATGGTGGTTATGCGGTCACAGGTTCACGTATAACTCGGGCCCTCAGTTCACGGTGGTTATGCGGTCACGGATTCAAGTTTCATGCCACTAGAAAATGATGCTTTATAAACGTCATAAGTTTGAGATCATAATTATAGGAAAAAAAAAGGGTTTACCAGTATAATTAACTTATTTTTTTTCTCCATCAAAGTAGTATCCCTAATTTTATTGTCATATGTGGCAGAGTTGGGGGCAAGAAGACTTTCAGGGGGAAGAGTGTTTGTGACGATGGATAAAAGCTGAAATGCGACTTGGGGCGGCAACGATTGCTATGATTAAAGAACTTATTAATAACTACAATCGTTGTCACCCCGACTCGAGTTTCAGTTTTTTCTCTACTGTCGCAGTCACTCCCCACCTTAAAAGTCTTATTGCCCCCACCTCTGACACAAGTTTCGGACAAAGAGGTTAAGGATACTTCTTTGATGGAGGAAAAGAACAAGTTGATAATACTGGTGAGCCATTCCCCTCTCATGATTATGATTTCAAACTTATGATGTTTATAAAGCATCCTCTTCTGGTGGCATGAAACTTGATCCCGTGATTGCATAACCACTGTCAACTAGGAACCTTAGTTATACTTCAACTCGTGACCGTATAACCACTATGAATTGGGAGCCTGAGTTGCAATGCGACATCTTCTAAGGTGATGGTGCATTCCCCACATGGCAGATGAAATGGGTGGGTCTCCGAGCACCATCGCATCACCGTGAACTCAAACATACCTTAAAATTATCACAATTTCTCCCTAAAACACAAACACAAATAATTTTTCTCTCCAAGTTTCCAAAACCCAACACAAAAAAATTTGAAACGAAAAACACGCATCCTCCTGAAAATGTTTTCAGCTAAGGTGGCAGCAGTGAAGCTGAAAACACTTCCAACAGGACGCATTTCTGATTATCTCCAAAATTGACCTATTTTTTTAAATTTAGGAAAAAATACTTAATTTCTTAATTAAAATTAAAAATCCACCTTTTCTGCTAATTTTCCCCTCTTGGACTGTTTTTTAGCAAGCTGAGTTTGAGGCGGTTCTTCACCCTTTTGGACTTGGCTTCTTTAAAATTAAATTCAGATTCAGATCATCCAACCGAAGATAATAACAAATAACAACTCATTTATTCGTTGTGTTTTGTTTGGTGACTTGGTCGTTGTCGTCGTCTTTTCTTCTTCAATAGAATCAGAATGTCTTACGCTTACCTCTTCAAGTACATAATCATCGGTGATACTGGTATGATTTACTCATCTCTTCTTTCTCCTTTATTATTATTATCGATGAATTCACAATCTAATCTTGTTCTGACCATCTCTAATCTGATTTGATCTCTCCAAGGAGTGGGGAAATCATGCCTCCTCCTTCAGTTCACCGACAAACGGTTTCAGCCGGTACATGATCTTACCATCGGGGTTGAATTCGGGGCCAGGATGATCACCATCGATAACAAACCCATTAAGCTGCAAATCTGGGACACCGTATTTTCTCCCTCTCCCCCTTTTGTTCATCTTTTTTTTTTTTACCCATGATTTTTATTTCTTATCCAATTTTCTTTTAAAAAACATGGGCAGGCAGGTCAAGAATCCTTCAGATCCATCACAAGATCCTACTACAGAGGAGCTGCTGGTGCCCTGCTTGTCTACGATATCACCAGGTACCGACTTTCGTTTTTTATTCATATTCATGTTACTATCTGTTCATCTTTAAGTCTAATTTGATAATTGATTCGATTCTACACAGGAGGGAAACTTTTAATCACTTGGCTAGCTGGTTGGAGGATGCCAGACAGCACGCTAATGCTAACATGACTATTATGCTGATTGGTAATAAGTGTGACCTTGCTCATAGAAGGGCTGTAACCACCGAGGAAGGCCAGCAATTCGCCAAGGACCATGGTTTGATCTTCATGGAGGCCTCTGCTAAAACTGCTCAGAATGTTGAAGAGGTCTGCTCTCCGTTGTACTTCACAACTTTCTTCTCACTCTCAATCCTATCCTATACCATTACCAACTATTTTACCTCTATCTCTCTTGTTATGCAGGCATTTATAAAAACTGCTTCAACCATATACACCAAGATTCAGGATGGGGTTTTTGATGTCTCAAATGAGGTTCTTACCTCTTCTTTAACCATGCTTACATCTCCTTACATTGATTCTTCGAATTAATCACATTTATGCATACTGAGAACTCAAAAGAGTTTGATTGATTAAAGGTTATGAACTTCTAGAGTAGCTTGAAATACTGAAGGGATGAATCATATTGCTTCTTTATTTATTTTTTTTAACTTAATATAATTTTAAAAAGGAGTCCAAAATCATCTTTTTCAAGCTTACCTTCTTACTAAGATAACATACTTCTATGCTATGTTTGGGAACATGATGATGATATATTTGAAAGGTATAAAAACGTGAATTTCAAATTCGCACATATTTTATAGGAATTTCTGTTCGTTTGCAAACTGGCATCCAATAAAGGCATGGATTTGAGAATTAATGACGAATGTTACATTTACTTGATTGCATCTGTGTCATCATACAACTTACACTAGTTTTAATTCCAAATCCCTTTTAAAATTCATCCACATTCTATCCTAGTGGATATTTAAAATTCAGAACTGCTGAAAAGGATTTAGGTCATTGTTTCTGTACATGAACGAATGTACTTCCACTTTGTCAATGATCATTCCTTTGAAAGGTTATTCCATCTAAAAGGATAAAGTGAAATATGCACATTGACTGTGGAATTATAATAACAATGTAGAAACTTACAGAACTGGTTTGACAACTAAGAGTTAAGGTGAGGGTAGGAAGGTTGATGAGCTTCATAGTATCCTGAATGACAGGGTAATATTGTTTTTTATTGGATGCAAGCAAAGTTACCTTACATTTAGGCATCCTTGAATATTTGGCTAGAAATCCACACTAATCTTATAGAGAAGCTTTAATCTACTTAGAACTCGATTGCAGACTACTGCAATCCTTCAACAATGTGATACCATTATCGATATTTTTCGTTGAGGAAGTTTTGAATACTTGATGCAGGGCTAAATGAAAGTCATTCATCTTTGAATATTGACAAAAGAAGAAAATGAATTGTTTTGTTTCTTTTGCTTTACCATGTTGAATAGATAGAATGTGCGAATTCTGTTGCTGACAATCTTTTCTTTTTGGTTTGAAGTCTTATGGCATAAAAGTTGGATACGGTGGAATTCCGGGGCCATCTGGAGGCCGAGATGGTTCTTCTTCTCAAGGTGGTGGCTGCTGCAATTGAAATTCGATTTCTCGTTTTCTAAAATGAAATATAGCTTCTTCATGTAACTTCCTTTGTTTCTTCTTTTTAGTTCCTTGTTTAATTTGATAATCCCAGAATACTGTGCTTGAGTGTGTGATTTGTATAATCCATTTAGATGCGTTCTCCATTTGGTTGTAAATTTGATAGCTATTATTGTTTCATTTGTCGAGAACTATGGTGAAGAGAAATGGCGAAAATATGGGGAATTGATCTATAATTTTATGGTGTATTAATATTTGAGTATTTGCATATGTTGATTAATAACAGTATGATCATTTTTTAATTTTATCTGTTTATTGTCATTTTATTGAAAATTTTCGATTGGCTGGTTGGTAAAACGCACTCCGAGTCTTTTGGAACTCTATTCTATCCATTTCATTCCATCCCTGTACTAGTCTTAGGCGAAAAGAAAATTAAGAGATGAAAAATTGAAGGAGAAAAAAGGTAAATAAAAAAAATATTTTTTTCATTAATGTGTTTAGTAAGAAAAATTGAAAATTCAATTTTCAGTAATTATTTGATGGAGTTGGAAAATGAGAGAAAGAAAATGAAGTGTTTGAAAAATTCATAATTTTGAACTTACATTTATCATTCAATTGTTTGTTTTTATGTATAAGGATGTTTTTCAGTAATTATTTTAGGTTTAAGGGTGTAAAAAGTCATCAAATTAAAAAAAAAATTTCAAGTCTTCTTCTTCTTCTTCTTCTTTTTTTTTTTACATTCAATTGAGCACTTGAACTTTTAAAATACATAAAAAAAGCTCTCAAACTATTTCAAAAAAAAAGAAGCAATTAAGCCCCTACCTTTTTTTTTCACTCAATTGAGTACTTGAACTTTTAACATGTATAAAAAAGACCCTTAAAATTTTTCGAAAAAGCAATTAAACCACTGCTCTTATTAAAAATTAGAAAAAAAATATAAATAATAAATTTTAGAAAAATTATTAAATTTTAATAAAAATATATGAAATTTAAAATTTATTAAAAATTAGAATTTTTTATAAAAATAGTAAAAAAATAAAAAATTTAAATTTTATAAAAATAAAAAAATAATAATAACCCCTAGTTTTTTTCAATTAAAGTCATCACGTGTTGCAACACAATGTGACATGTGGCGAAAAATGAGAAAAAAAAATAAAAATCAATAAAAGTTATAGAAAAATTATAAATTGCTTCTTTTATATTTCTTTACATTTTGTATAATTTTCTTATGACTTTATAAAATTTTATATTTTTTTATATTTCTATATATTTTATAATATTTTACGATTTTTATAAAATTTTACATTTTTTTACTATTTTTATATTTTTTTCTAATTTTTAATAATTGAATTTTTTATTAAAATTTAATAATATTTATAGCTTTTATTGATTTTAAATTTTTATAATTTCTTTTCTAATTTTTAATAAAAGCAGGAGCTTAATTGCTTTTTTTGAAAAAGTTTGAGGGTCTTTTTGATGCATTTTGAAAGTTCAAGTATCCGATTGAGTACAAAAAGAAAAAGTAGGGGCTTAATTGCTTTTTTTAAAAAGGTTTGAAGGCTTTTTTTATGCATTTTGAAAATTCAAGTACCCAAATGAGTGCAAAAAAAGCAGGGGCTTAATTTGTTTTTTTTTTAAGTTTGAAGGCTTTTTGCACCATTAAGTCATTATTTTATAAAGTTGAAAAATGAGACAGAGATAATGAAATTTTTAGAAAATACATAATTTTGAACTTACATTCTTTTGCTCTTATCATTCAATTGTTTGTTTTTATGCATAATAATGAAAAATGATCATCTGTGTGATATAGAATAGGAGATCCATGTTACTGTTAAGATACACTATTCAAATTCTCACTTATTGTTATTTTTTGTTTATGCTAGTCCTAGGCTAGTTGAACGTAAATTACTCTGGCATAATTTGAAACTAGTTTCTGAGTTACATCAACTTCCTTGGATTGTTACCGGGGACTTTAATGAGGTGGGCTTCCTCCGGCTCGAGGTCGGGTCAATTGTTTTCATGCATGCTTAAATCATTGTAATCTCATCGATCTAGGGTTTAATGGTCCTAGGTTTACTTGGTATAATCTTAAAAATCTAGCTGGTCTCATTTATAAGAGAATAGATTACGCCTTCGTTAATCTGGGTTAGAGGTTACTTTACCCTAATACTCAGGTTACTCATCGGTCTAGGATTTGGCCCAATCATTGCCTTATTTTGATTTCCTTTAAAATCGGTGTTTAGAAGTCTCAAAGATCTCCTTTTCATTTCCAAAAAATGTGGATGAGTCATCCTGGGTTTAAATTTATCCTTAAGTTTGTTTTTTTTTTTGTCAAATTCCAATAGTTCTCTACCTTTGGCTATATTTGACTTTACTTTTTATTTATCGGATTGGAATAAATCAATTTTTGGAAACGTCTTTGCTCAGAAAAGACGTCTCTTAGTAAGAATCTCAAGAGTGGAAAGGGCCTTGGCGGATGATCCTAATGATTTCTTGATTAATCTTCAAAAATTGTTGGTTAATGATCTTAATAAGCTCATGCACCAAGAAGAACTTGTTTGGACACTCAAATCCAAAGTTAATTGGATTATCAATGGAGAAAGTAATACCAGATTTTTCCTCTCTACGCTTCGTAGAAATTTCAATCATATTGCTGGTCTTTTTTATGGAAATGGTAGATGGGTTACTAAGCATTGAGATATTGAAAATATGGTTCAGGATCACTTCATCCAACTTTTTACCACCTCTGAGAAAGTATCCAGTTCTACCTTTTTAGGTTTTGTTCTTGATTGGCCTAGACTTTCTGCTTCGGAAGCTCAATCCCACCTTGTAAAGGTTTCCCTGTTGATATTACCAAGGCAATCTAGTCTTTCAAGCCCCGGTCTAGATGGTCTTCACTCGTTTTTCTTCCAACAATGTTTGCTCGATGTCAAATAGAAAGTAATTAGGACAATCTCTGAGATATTCTCTAAGACTTCTATTCCGCCTTCACTGAATGAAACTGTGATTTCCCTAATTCCTAAGTCCAGAGAAGCTACTTCAATTTCTCAATTTCGTCCAATTAGCCTGAGTAATATGATTTACAAGATCATCACCAAAGTACTGGTTATGAAGCTTTGACCTATTCTACGCAGGATAGTCTTCCTCTTTCAAGGTAGTTTTGTGCCTGGAAGGCAACCTTTAGGTAACGTCATTATTGTCCAAGAGATCATGCACTCACTCAAGAAGATGAAAAGAAGAAAGGAGTCATGGTCATTAAACTTGATTTGGAAAAAGCGTATAACAAGTTAGAATGGAGCTTCATTAAGAAAGTCTTACACTTCTTTGGGTTTTCGGATTCCAAGATAAATCTTATTATGAGTCGTGTTACTACTACCTCCTCCACAATTTTGTTAAATAGTTCTAAGGTTAAATCCTTCAGTCCTTCTTATGGAATTAGACAAGGAGATCCTCTCTCTCCCTACTTGTTTATCTTATGCATGACATGTATTAATCTTCAAATCCTTCGTGCAGTTGATCAGAAGGAATAGCAACCAATCAAAGAGTCGATGAGCATCTCGAGTTTCCCATATTTTATTCACTGATGATGTCATCCTTTTTAGGAAAACTGATTTGAAAATGATGGAGTCTATAAGTTGAACCTTGGATCTATTTATGATGGAATTTGGTCAGTGTATTAACTTTAAAAAATTTAGAATAATTTTCTCTCCCAACTGTCTACCAAGTATAAAGGCTTAAGTAGTTAATTTCTTAGGAATCGAGGAATCTTCGGACGTTGGGAAATATCTAGGATTTCTAATCTTTCCTGGTCGATCAATTTGAGGAGATTTTAACTTCATTATGGAAGATCCAGAACGAACTGAAAACCTAGAAGGCGAACCTCTTTTCCCCGACTGGTAGATTGGTCCTCTTGCAACCTACTATGGCCTTTATTCCTAAGAACTTTATCAGATTAGGTTACTCCCTGCGAGCATTCTCGATTTTCGAGATAAACTTAATAGAGATTTTTTGTGGGGTAGTTAGGAAGGGTCAAGAAAACTCTATCCGGTTAATTGGGAGGATATATCTCATCCTAAAGCCCTAGGTGGTTTGAGCATTCTAATTATAAAATTTAGAAATCAAGCTCTTATTATGAAATTGGGATGGAGACTCGTCCATTAGAAGGATAGTATTTGGGCTAAGTTGCTCATGACCAAATATGTTCAGGATCCTAGGAATTCTTTATCGGTGTAAAATGTTTCACCTGTAACACCCCTTACCCGAGACCGTTGCCGGAGTCGAGCACGAGGCATTACTAGACTTAACTTACTAAATCAGGGCATAAAAATTGAAACTGTCCATCTGCGTCATGTTCACTAAATTGACTATAACTCGAGATTCTGAAACTCGAAATTTAGATCCGTAAATTTTCCTGAAACTAGACTCATATATCTTTCTACTATAATTTTTATAGAATTTTTGGTATGGCCAATTAGTACAGTTTATTAGTTAAAGTCTCCCCTGTTACACAGTTTGACAGTTCTGACCTCTCTGCACAAAAGATCAATTATCTCATAATATACAACTCTTTTGACTACACCGTTTCTTTCATATAAAAATAGACTCAATAAGATTTAATTCTATATCTCATTCACAACTTAATTCCATTTCTACTATTTTTGGTGATTTTTCAAAATCACGTCACTACTGCTGTACAAACTGTTCCCCTGCATATACTTACATAATTTCTTTCTAATAATTACCAACTAGGCATTACATAATATCCAAAACATACTTTTCATTAGCCATTTTAATAGCTAATCATTACCATACATTTACAAGCCAATCTTAAGCCATATCATAAGGTTATACACACAAGATAGTTAAGTCCCTATACATGCCATAACTTAAAACGTTCGAGTCACAAAATACCGATATAATCCTTTGATAGTGTGTAACGATCTCCGACGTCCTTTCGATTTCCGAGTTGGCTTGTAATACTATAAAAAAAAATAAAGAATGGGTGTAAGCATAAAGCTTAGTAAGTTTACAAGTAAATAGATAACAACATTCTTAATGAATTATTTTATCCTTTTCTTATCAAGATCACTTAGAATTTTAACTCAATATACTTAAAACTTGTATACTTGCCTTACCTTTTAACATAAATTTATCTTACCTTACCTTTTTAGCTTGGACTTGCCTTACCTTTACTTTGGTATATTCTTTGAATTTTCCCGTTGAACCACTTGGAATACTAAGGATACGCGGGTACCTTTCCTTATGAAACTTAACCATTGCCATGTCTTGACATGGTCTTACGTGGTATCATTGCCTTATGAACTCACCAATGCCATGCCTTGGCATGGTCTTACATGGGACCTTTGCCTTATAGTAACTTATCAATGCCATGCCTTGGCATGGTCTTACATGATTTCCTTAAACCCTAATGTCATGACATTTGTATCCTACACATTCCTAAGGTTCAACCGGAACTTTCTGAGATAGCTTTTCCGTCAATTCATACTTGAGTCTTTGAATGATAAATTTATAAAATAAATATATAAATGCTGGAATTTAATAGTATTAAATGTAAAATAATAGAATATTGCATTTATTTACATAAACTTACCTCGAAACAAAATACGATCAACTATATCGATTTAGTCCTCTATCTTTTTCTTTCCCCGATCTAACTCCGGATTTCGTTCTTCTTGATCTATAATAGCAAATTTAGCTTATTTAATACTCACATTTATCAAAACAGTCCTTAACTCTAACTTTGGCAAAATTACGATTTTGCCCCTAAACTTTTACATATTTACACATTTGCCCCAAAGCTCGGAAATTAAACTTTATCCCTTATTCTTATGTTTTATGACATGCTGATCATTTTTCCCTTCTATGACAACATCAAATTCTCACTCTAACATGTACTTATGAACATTAGGTATTTTTACCGATTAAGCCGTTTTACCCGTTTTCACTTAAAATCGCTTAGCAAAAGTTGTTTAACATAATTTCAGACTTCATATTCTATCATAAAACATCAAAATAAACACATTTCACCTATGGGTATTTTTCCAAATATGAACCCTAGGTTAAATTATTGCTAGATTAAGCTAAATCAAATTCTAGGGACTCCAAAAACGTAAAGAACATTAAAAACGGGCTTGGAATCACTTACTATGGAACTTGGAAGCTTGAAACAGACCCTAGCTATGGAAAACCCTTGAAATTTCGTCCTAATGAAGAAGATGAGCATATTTTGCCATCTTTTTCCCTTTTAATTTCTTTTTATTACCAAATGACTAAATTACCCTTCATTAAAAACTTTGGTTCTTTCTACCTATACATGTCCATTTTTGTCCATGAAAGCCTAATGGTATAATTACCATTTAAGGACCTCTACTTCAATTATGCTCTTCAATTAAATCCTTTACCATCTAAAACTCATATTTATCAACTTTTGCAATTAAGTCCTAATAGGCAAATTAGACATGAAATCAATAAAATTTCTTATCAATACTCTAACACATGCATCTAATCACTTAATAAATCATAATAATTACTTAAAATAACCTTTTCTATCTCAGATTCATGGTTTCGCAACCACAATTCCGTTTAGGCCCTATTTGAGGATGTTACATTTCTCCCCCTTTAGGGATTTTCGTCCCAGAAAATCATACCGTGAAGAGATTTGGATATTGTTTACGCGCATAGCCTCTTCGGGCTCCCATGTAGCTTCTTCTATCCCATGCCTATCCCATAATACTTTCACAAGTGCAATACTTTTGTTCCTTAATTGCTTAACCTCCCGAGCTAGAATTTTCTTTGGTTCCTCACCGTAAGTCATATCCGTGAATCTCAACCTCTCATCAGTAAAATTACATGCGATGGATCGAGCGATAACGACGTAGCATAGACACATGAAACACATTATGAATCTTCTCTAATTCGATCGGCAAAGCTAACCGATATGCCAATGGCCCAACTCTCTCGATCACCTCAAACGGTCCAATAAAACGGGGACTTAATTTGCCTTTCTTACCAAATCGAGAACTTTCTTCCACGGGATACTTTCAAAAATACCCTATCACCAACTTGAAATTCAATTTCTTTTCTTTTCAAATCTGCATAGGATTTACGCCTATCTCAAGTTTGCTTTCAAGCAATTTCTAATGACTTTTACTTTCTCTTACTGTTTCTTTGACTAGATCAACCCCAGAAATCGATTTTCCTTAAGCTCTGTCCAATACAAAGGTGTGCGACATTTACGTCCATACAAAGCTTCATAAGGTGCCATCTTTAGACTCGATTGATAACTATTATTGTAGGCAAACTCTATTAACGGCAAATATTTCTCCCAACTACCTTGAAATTCCAATACACAACATCTAAGCATATCTTCAAGTACTGAATAACTCTTTCTCGATGACCATCGATCCGAGGATGGAAAAAGTCAGTACTAAAACTCAACTTTGTACCTAAAGCTTCCCGCAATTTCTTCCAATACCGCATGAAGTAAATCTCGGATCTCTATCCGAGATGATCGATAACGGTACTCCATGTAGTCTCACAATCTCTGAAATATACAACTCGGCCAACTTGTCAAGTGAATAATCCATACGAACTGGGATAAAATGAGCCGACTTCGTTAACTTATCAATCATAACCCATACTGCATCTTTCTTTCTCGGTGTCAAAGGTAATCTGTCACAAAATCCATAGTAACTCGGTCCCATTTCCACTCGGGAACTAATACAGTGCAATAAACACTGAAGGTACACGATGTTCACTTTTACTGTTGTGAGATCAAGCATCTAGAAACAAATTTCAAATATCTCTTTTCATTCCTGTCCACCAATACATTTTCTTCAAATCATTATACATCTTTGTACTACCTGGGTGAATAGACAAAGAACTGCTATGTGCTTCCTATAAAACCTTCTGAATAAGATCATCATTCTTTGGTACACATACCCTGTCTCTAAACATCAAACAACCGTCAGATCTGATCTGAAAATCAGACTCTACACCTGACTCGCACTGAACCCTTTTGGCTTGCAACTCACTGTCATCCTTCTGAGCTTCACAAATTTCTTCAAGAAACGTCGGTTTAGCTCTCAACTTAGCTAAAATAGAACCATCATCTGATAAGGCCAAACTAGTGTGCAAAGCTCTCAATGCAAATAATGATTTTCTACTCAAAGCATCAGCAACAACGTTTGCCTTACCCGGGTGATAATCGATCACTAGCTCATAATCTTTAATCAACTCTAGCCATCTTCTTTGTCTCAAGTTCAGATCTTTCTGAGTCATCAAGTATTTCAAACTTTTATGATCAGTGAATATTCGACATTTCTCACCATACAAGTGATGTCTCCAAATTTTTAATGCAAATACAATAGCAGCTAACTCTAAATCATGTGTCGGATAATTTTTCTCATGTGGTTTTAGCTGTCTACAGAGGCATAAGCAATTACCCTTCCTTCCTGCATAAGTACACAACCTAGTCCATTTAAGGATGCATCATGTAAATCACAAACTCTTTACAGGTGCTCGGTTGTACTAAGACAGGAGCTTGATCAACAATGCCTTTAACTTGTCGAAACTCTGTGACACTTCTCGGTCCATTCAAACTTGACATCTTTCGTAGCAATCTTGTCAATGGAGTAGCTATCATGGAAAATCCTCTACAAATCGTCTATAATAACCGCAAGACCAAGAAAACTTCGACGACCGATACATTCTCGGGAGGCTTCCAACCAACAATGGCTGAAATCTTACTCGGATCAACTTTAATACCTTCACCTGAAACAATATGTCCAAGAAAACAAACTTCCCGTAACCAGAACTCACTTTTACTAAACTTGGCATAAAGCTGATTATCTCTCAAAATCAGAAAGCTGTTTCTCAAATGCTCTGCATGCTCAGTCTCATCATGAGAATAAATCAAGATGTCATCAATGAACACAACTACAAACTTGTCTAAATAAGGTCTAAAAATTCGGTTCATTAAATCCATAAAAATGGCAGGAGCATTGGTTAAGCCAAATGGCATCACAAGAAACTCATAGTGACCATACCTAGTTCGAAAAGCAGTTTTCGGAACATCTGACTCTTTAACTCGCAACTGATAGTATCCAGATCTCAAATCTATCTTAGAGAACACAGTGGCTCCTTTCAGTTGATCAAACAAATCATCTATTCTAGGCAATGGATATTTGTTCTTGATGGTTACCTTGTTAAGTTGCTAGATAGTCTATGCACAATCTCATGGAACCGTCCTTCTTTTTCACAAATAACACTGGCGCGCCCCATGGTGAATAACTAGGTCTTACAAAGCCTTTATCAGTTAATTCCTGTAGCTGAGCTTTCAATTCTTTCAATTCTATTGAAGCCATTCTATAAGGAGCAATAGAAATAGGTGTGGTACCTGGAATCAATTCAATACCAAACTCAACTTCTCTGATAGGAGGCAAACCTGGTAGTTCTTCCGGGAACACATCAGGAAACTCATTTACCACCGGCACTGATTCAATTTTCAACTCTGGATCTTTAGTATTCAATACAAAAGCAAGATAAGCTTCACATCCTTTCCTCAAACATTTCTGAGCAGACATAACAGAAATCATGGAAATTGAACTACCTGACTCATCTGAATTAACCCGAAGGATCTCACCATTTTCATGTTTCAACTCAATGAATTTCTTTCCACAATTCACTATCACATCATGTGTAGTTAACCAATCCATACCAAGAATCACATCAAACTCATCAAACGGCAATAGCATGAGATTGGCCGGAAAACAGTAACCTCTAATCATCAAAGGGCAATTTCTACATACTTTGTTTACTAACACATGCTGACCTAATGGATTCGATACTTTAATCACAAATTCCGTAAACTCTATGGGCATGTTCATACTAGGCATTAATTTCATGCAAACACAGGAATGGGTTGAACCCGGATCAATCAAAGCAATAACATTAACATCATGAAGAGAAAATGTACCCGTAATTACGTCGGGAAGGATGCCTCTTCACGAGCACGTATAGCATAAGTCCTTGCGGGTGCTCTAACATCCGATCTCGTTTCAGTATCTCTAAATGTACCTCTACCGCCTTTACCTACCGGATTTCTCCGAGATCCGCCTCTAACGGGGCATTGCACGATCTTGCACTCGGTATTACTTCTCTTTTAACCATTTGGGACATTCTCGAATGAAATGATCCGGTGCACCACATCGGAAAGCTTGACCAATCTCGGTTGCTCGACATTGACCTGGATGACGTCGACCACATTGAGGACACTCGGGTCTATCAGTGAATACGCCAACACTGCAATCGAAGTGGTTTGAGCTTTCGGATCCATAAATCTTCTACCTCTGCTTTTGGCTAGAATACCCATTGAAAAATTAGATCTCGTAGAAAACTCCCTAGGCCTCTTGGATGTAGATCAAACGACTTGCTCATCTGTCTTTTCTTTGTGTCTTGCATCTCAATTTCACTTTACCTTTCTTTTTAATAACTCTTCTCGCCTTACATGGCTCGTTCAACTAAAATAACAAACTCTTTTATCTCTAATACTCCAACCGACGATCGAATATCATCATTGAGCCCATCCTCAAATCTTTTACACATAATAGCCTCTGTGAGACACACACTCTCGAGCATAATTTTTGAGTCGAACAAATTCACGTTCATAATCGGTCACTTTGTCATCTTACCTGTTTTAACTCAAGGAATTCTTTTCTTTTCTCGGTCAATAAACCTCGATGATGTACTTCTTACGGAACTCCTCCCGAAAGAAATCCCAAGTAACTCTTTCTTTCGGTACTACTGACACAAGTGTCTTCCACCACTGATAGGCCGAATCTCTAAGAAGTGACACTACACATTTAATACACTCTTCCGGTGTGCAGGACAACTCATCAAAAACTCTGATAGTGTTCTCGAGCCAAAATTCAGCTTTTCTCTGCATCATCGTCTTTAGTAGCCCGAAACTCTTCAGCCCCTTGTTTTTCGATTTTGTCAACGGGTGGCTTCTCTCTTCTCGATCAGATCAGAATGGAGAAGCTACATGAGTAGTCTGAGGATCATGAGGGGGTGGAGGTCTAACAGCCGGGTTCGTACGAACGAACTCAGCAAACCATTCATTCATAGCTTGGAAGAAGGCTTCTCGAGCCCTCCTCTCCGACTAATCGTAACGGGCCTTTCACGACTATCTTGTGGCACCGCCCCTTCAGCGGGAGTGGGCGCATTACTCTCTACATCATCTGCACTAGCTCGTTCGGGATCCATAACTATAAAAGAAAAACATTTTTAAATCGTCAAGAGTCGTCACACTATCAAAATATAAGTATGGCATGTATAGATAGACTCTTACTCATACTGAATATTTCGAGAACCGACTAAACCTTGCTCTGATACCAATAAATGTAACACCCCTTACCCGAGACCGTTGCCGGAGTCGAGCACGAGGCATTACTAGACTTAACTTACTAAATCAGGGCATAAAAATTGAAACTGTCCATCTGCGTCATGTTCACTAAATTGACTATAACTCGAGTTACGAAACTCGAAATTTAGATCCGTAAATTTTCCCTGAAACTAGACTCATATATCTTCCTACTATAATTTTTATAGAATTTTTGGTATGGCCAATTAGTACAGTTTATTAGTTAAAGTCTCCCCTGTTACACAGTTTGACAGTTCTGACCTCTCTGCACAAAAGATCAATTATCTCATAATATAGAACTCTTTTGACTACACCGTTTCTTTCATATAAAAATAGACTCAATAAGATTTAATTCTATATCTCATGCACAACTTAATTCCATTTCTACTATTTTTGGTGATTTTTCAAAATCACGTCACTACTGCTGTACAAACTGTTCCCCTGCATATACTTACATAATTTCTTTCTAATAATTACCAACTAGGCATTACATAATATCCAAAACATACTTTTCATTAGCCATTTTAATAGCTAATCATTACCATACATTTACAAGCCAATCTTAAGCCATATCATAAGGTTATACACACAAGATAGTTAAGTCCCTATACATGCCATAACTTAAAACGTTCGAGTCACAAAATACCGATATAATCCTTTGATAGTGTGTAACGATCTCCGACGTCCTTTCGATTTCCGAGTTGGCTTGTAATACTATAAAAAAATAAAGAATGGGTGTAAGCATAAAGCTTAGTAAGTTTACAAGTAAATAGATAACAACATTCTTAATGAATTATTTTATCCTTTTCTTATCAAGATCACTTAGAATTTTAACTCAATATACTTAAAACTTGTATACTTGCCTTACCTTTTAACATAAATTTATCTTACCTTACCTTTTTAGCTTGGACTTGCCTTACCTTTACTTTGGTATATTCTTTGAATTTTCCCGTTGAACCACTTGGAATACTAAGGATACGCGGGTACCTTTCCTTATGAAACTTAACCATTGCCATGTCTTGACATGGTCTTACGTGGTATCCTTGCCTTATGAACTCACCAATGCCATGCCTTGGCATGGTCTTACATGGGACCTTTGCCTTATAGTAACTTATCAATGCCATGCCTTGGCATGGTCTTACATGATTTCCTTAAACCCTAATGTCATGACATTTGTATCCTACACATTCCTAAGGTTCAACCTAACTTTCGAGATAGCTTTTCCATCAATTCATACTTGAGTCTTTGAATGATAAATTTATAAAATAAATATATAAATGCTGGAATTTAATAGTATTAAATGTAAAATAATAGAATATTGCATTTATTTACATAAACTTACCTCGAAACAAAATACGATCAACTATATCGATTTAGTCCTCTATCTTTTCTTTCCTCGATCTAACTCCGGATTTCGTTCTTCTTGATCTATAATAGCAAATTTAGCTTATTTAATACTCACATTTATCAAAACAGTCCTTAACTCTAACTTTGGCAAAATTACGATTTTGCCCCTAAACTTTTACATATTTACACATTTGCCCCAAAGCTCGGAAATTAAACTTTATCCCTTATTCTTATGTTTTATGACATGCTGATCATTTTTCCCTTCTATGACAACATCAAATTCTCACTCTAACATGTACTTATGAACATTAGGTATTTTTACCGATTAAGTAGTTTTACCCGTTTTCACTTAAAATCGCTTAGCAAAAGTTGTTTAACATAATTTCAGACTTCATATTCTATCATAAAACATCAAAATAAACACATTTCACCTATGGGTATTTTTCCAAATATGAACCCTAGGTTAAATTATTGCTAGATTAAGCTAAATCAAGTTACTGGGACTCCAAAACGTAAAGAACATTAAAAGCGGGGCTTGGAATCACTTACTATGGAACTTGGAAGCTTGAAACAGACCCTAGCTATGGAAAACCCTTTAAATTTCGTCCTAATGAAGAAGATGAGCATATTTTGCCATCTTTTTCCTTTTAATTTCTTTTTATTACCAAATGACTAAATTACCCTTCATTAAAAACTTTGGTTCTTTCTACCTATACATGTCCATTTTTGTCCATGAAAGCCTAATGGTATAATTACCATTTAAGGACCTCTACTTCAATTATGCTCTTCAATTAAATCCTTTACCATCTAAAACTCATATTTATCAACTTTTGCAATTAAGTCCTAATAGGCAAATTAGACATGAAATCAATAAAATTTCTTATCAATACTCTAACACATGCATCTAATCACTTAATAAATCATAATAATTACTTAAAATAACCTTTTCTATCTCAGATTCATGGTTTCGCAACCACAATTCCGTTTAGGCCCTATTTCAGGATGTTACATCACCGACTTGAAAATCTCTCCTAAGTATTAGCTCGGTCGTGGCTTTTGGATTCAGATGGGTGATAAAGGACAGTCATTCTGTGAACTTCTAAATGGATAACTAGTCAAGCATAAGACCTTTGAGAGAATTGCTTCAAGAACCATTTTTAAGGGAGGAGGAACTCATGACTTTTAAACAAGTGTGGGACAAGTGGAAAGATCAAGGGCCTTCATGTATTTCTTTGAATTTACCCCTAATTTTGATTGATACGTTCCTAAGTACCCTAATTCCAAATTTTTCCAATGTCTCTGATTCCTTATGTTAGAGGTGCACTAGCATTAGAAACTTTTCTTTGGCTAATGCTTATGATCTTGCTGCTAGTATTGATACCAAAATCCCCGATCCTAATGCCCCTCTTTGGAAGCTAATATGGAAAGCCAAACTCCCTCCCCTCCCCCCCAGATTAATTTTTTTTCTTTAAAAATGTGGGCATCACACACTTCCAACAGGGACCTTTTTTAGGAGTAGACATCTTCCATTGGAGGACCCTTGTCCGTGGTACTCTACAGTCCCTGAAGAGATCTCCCATGTTCTTCGAGATTGTGCTAATTCTCAAAATCTCTGGGAATCCTTGTCTAATTCCATTCTTTATAGACCTAGACCTCAGTCCTCTTGGATAGACTAGCTTACTTCTAACTTGTCTTCTAGGGACTTCTTCTTCTAGCCTCCCTTAGTATGCAGTGTTTGCATTTGCTCTTTCGGAACTTTAGTTGACTTGAAATGCTATTATTTTTTTAACTGCTCATCCCAAAGAAAATTTTGTTAATAGAGCGTTATCAGTAGTAAGGGAATTTGTTGCTTATTCTTCTATGACTTGTCGTATTCCTCTCCCCACCTTTACCCCAATCTCTTAAAAACCTTTTGATATCGATGGGTTGGCTCTTGGAAATTTGAGAAAGAGAGGAGTGAGAGCAACTGTTCGAGATTATCAGGGCAACTGGGTGATTGGCTCCTATAGACACATCCCTTGTGCTAGCAATGTCCAAGCCGAACTGTGGGCACTCAGAGACGAGCTTCAACTAGCTAAGTCTCTTAATCTCAACGACCTTGAGATTGAAGTTGATGTCACCGCTATTATTTTCTTCATGTGAAATAATAATTCTACTAATTTGGTTTTATCTCTTCTGATTAAAGAGTGCGGGATGCTCCAGCAATCTTTGACTACTAGACCTTTGTTGCATATTTTTTGGGAAAAGAACAAATGGCACTGATGCACTTGCCCAGCTAGAGAGTAGTTTACAATTTAACTATTCTTCAAATGAGGCTTTACCGTCTTTTTACTGTTTATAATATTCCTCCTAATTATTTGGAACCTTTACTGCTTACTAATAAGTATGATTGTGTTTTATATGGAACTTGACTTTTTAAAATTTTTATGAATCTAATTTCCTTTTCCAACCAAAAAGAAAATATAACCACCATATGTTGTGTTTCATTGCAACTTTTGATACCTACATGAGAACAAATTTAAGTAAATAGTGGAAAGAAACGACCAACCAAAATAAAATGATACGTCAATTCGAAATTCTAAAAAGAGGAATCACTTTTGTATCAAAATGCTACTTTTTACTGCTATTTGCTTTTGAAACCGAAGGCAAACAGTTAAAATGAGAAAAGTAAAAGGAGTCATTTACTTCTACCTCGAAATCTGCAACACCAACGCCCTTGTATCAAAACTATTTTCTCGCTCTCCAAAATAATCTCATGTGTAGTGAAAATTAAAAACGTAAAACACATTACCAAAATAGACATACTTCCTTCCTTAATCTAACTCTTAATTTTTATTAACACTTAATTTTGATTATTAACTCTTTAAAAGAATTCGAATTATTTTTGTTAACTTTTTAAACATAACATTTTATATAACAAGTTTCATGTACTTCATTTTTTTTGTTTTTGTTTTTTAAATTATTTTTAACATTATATATAAAATAAATAGTGTCATGTTAACTTGAAGTGCATATGAACTGTCACACGAGTTGTCACATTAATATTATTAAAAAGATTAATGTTTTAGTCAAAGTTTTTAGAATCGACCCAGTGGTTGAACCAATTCAACCACCAGTCCAACCAATTTGATTAAAAATCATTGAAAATGAAAAAAAAAATTATAAATTCTGATTCAACCGATCCATACTAATACTCAATCTAATCGATTCAAAGCCATTCTATAGACTAGTACCCTAGTTAGTTTTCAATCCAACCGTTGTAACCGGCTAATCTGGTCCACTTCACACATCATTGGTTTTAGTTAGCATTTCTATTAAAGAAAAAAATTGATTAATAATGAAAATTAATTAAAAAATAAAGATTAAATTAATAAAAAATATAAATTAAGAGTTAAAATTATTATTATACTTAAATAAATAGATAAAGTAATTGTAATTTCTTAATTTAGAACTTCAGCAAAAGAGAAGTGTAAATCAATGACAAAAAGAAATTTTTTTTTTGAAGAAATGTTGTTTTTCTCCCTTTATTGTCTTTGCATGAAAAATCTTTTGATTAAGAAAATTCAAAAATGTACATGCATAAATGTAAGAAGAAACACAAAATAATAATTTTCTACCATATATTTTATAAATGTGACATAATTATAATTCGAGTCAAAATCTGACTCGAGATTCGACTTGATTTAATAAAAGTCGACAAACGTCTCAAAGGGAAGGGGGTTTCTTCTTCCTCTAGGCTTCTGGTTCTCTGTTCCTAAAGAATTAAACCACTCGACCCTATCTCTTTTCACGACTGTTGATCCAGTATATCAACAATAAGATAAAGGTAGAAATTTAGAAAACAAATAAAAAAATTTAGCATATATTAGCAAGTAGTATTTATCGTTAAATCGAGAGCTTGATTTACTTCTTATTTTTTTTTAAAATTTATGATAATATTTAAAATGTATTTAATAATTTTCATAGCGGTTTTTAGTTTTTAGTGGTGCAGGAGATTTTGTTATGAGACCGGTGTTAAATAATGATTTTGGCTTCTAGTTGAGGGATTAAGCTCAACTGCCTTTATTGTAACCAAAAAAAGAAAAAGAAAATGTATTTAGTGATTTTATTTTGAAAACTATATATTATTAATACCATAAATTAAGAAGTTTAAAAATAAAAAGAGTAGTATATACGCGCGGAATACATCTCAACAGTAAAAACCAAAGAGTTTTAGTTCGAGTGTGTGTGTGTGTTTGTGTCCGTGAGTCACCAACAGGACACCCTCGGAAATTCAGCATTATCTCACTCGCATAACATAATAAAGTAGATGGTAGAAACAGAATCCTTCTCCTCCTTAAATATTAACTCATCCTTTTTCTCTTTCCCTCTGTACTCTTTCTCTTTACTTTTGCTGCAAGTTGCAACTGTGTACTCTTTATGTTCTTCTCTTTTTTCTAGTTGTTTGTAAAAAAATTAAAAGGAAAAATAAATGAAGATGAAGGTGAAGGTGAGGCATATAGTGTTGAATTTGCTATGGGTTTCCGTGTTTTCTCCCATCTTTATTTACACTTACATGGTCGGCACTTTCTTCGATCCCTCTTTTTGTATGTCTACTTCTTCTTTTCTCTCTTTAATTATTTATTTTTTTATCTTACTGTTGTTTTACATCGTTCACGTTTCCCTTCTCTTATTGTAATTTTCTGCAGCGAGACTCGGTTTTCTTGACGATGTTTTTGTAAGTTCCTTTTTGCAATTCTTTCATCATTTCTCATTATATGAACTACCCAGAATTTTGAATTTTCCTTTCTTTTTTTCTTCAGACGTTGTCCGGGGATACCAGCCATCTCCATGTTGTTCCTCTGGTAGTAATATAATAAGATTAGTTCAGTTTATTTTTCATGGCTGGCTTTGGCTTTATATGTTGACATTGGTATTGATTTTGGTCGTAGGAAACTTCCACAGCCCTCAAAAAACCCGTTGGGGTCGTATATTCCGACCACTCTGCTAATTCCTTCCCCAATGGTAAAACATGAAGTGAAAATTTATCTACTTATTTAATTTAAAATTTGGAGAATTGGATGATGATGATGATGGTTTTAAATTCCCAAATTACAGAGACGACGGAGCATAAATCTACAAGAGTGCTTTCTGCTGCGAGTGAAGAACGTCAACCCCTACTAAACAACCCCATTACACAGGCCAATGAATCTCAACTCTTGGTAATTTCTTTCAGTCTCATTACCATATCAATAACATGTTACTTGCAATCTCGCATTCGATTTCAATTTATGGTTGTTCCTCTTTCTTTAGTCTTACTATCCTACTTCCATGGTTACTTTCCTCTTTATGTGGTAAGGATTTTGAGTCTGCATGTAGGCCTTGTTTGCTACAATGGAAATGCTGACTGTTACTCTTTTCTACGGTCTGTTCTAAACCATTGCTATATGAGGAGTTGTCTGCAATACATATAACCCTGATCTTCTACTTCTAACCCATCATTTTCTCTTTCGATGTCCTAGTTATCCAACGGTCTCCTTCAGTTTTGAGTTGCTATATAATCAAAGCATTCCTTTGATAATGTTTGCATTAACTTTAACCTCTTAGAGATGGCATTCATTAACCCTTTCGAGGTTGTTACCCCTTTATTCTATTTTGCCTATCGATAACTGATTAACATTTTGGAATAATTGTTCTCTACAGCTAAAACTAGTTTCTTAGTCTTTTACACGTTTCCAGGTTTCAGAATGAAAGGAAACTTCTAACATGAATGTATATGTAGTTAACAGTTTTTTTGCCCTGTTTTCTCTGTCAATAGGCTATAAGCCTTGAGGAACAACACACGCTGCCCCCTGGTAAGATTGAGCAAAAAGAGCATTCAGTTAACAAATCTGACGAAATGACTGAAGCGGCAGATGTTCAGGTCCGTCGACTCAAAGACCTGCTCATCCATGCGAAAGTGTACATCTCCCTTCCAGCCATAAAAAGCAACTCGCGTTTGACAAGGGAGCTTCGATTGCGGATTAAGGAACTTTCACGTGCTATTGGTGATGCAGCCAAGGACACTGATCTGCCAAAAAGGTAACGCATCTTTCTGAAACAAGGATGCTGCTCTTATTTTAATTATTTTCAATTTCTTTTTGTTTGGAGGATTTTAAGTGTAGAATGTGGCTTCCACTTTGCTTTTATCCATCAACATGAATCTTATTGTTGCAGTGCCTTTGAGAAGTTGAAAGCAATGGAGCAATCATTAGAAAAAGGTAAGCAGATTCAAGATAACTGTGGTGCTTCGATAAAAAGGCTTCGGGCTATGCTCCACTCAACTGAAGATCAACTCCGAGTGCACAAAAAAAAGACCACGTTCTTGGCACAGTTAACTGCAAAAACCCTTCCCAAAGGTCTTCATTGCCTGCCTTTGCGTCTTACTACTGAGTATTATACCTTGAATTCTTCACAACAGAACTTTCTAGATGAAGACAAATTAGAAGACTCCCGACTGTACCATTACGCGCTTTTCTCCGATAATATATTAGCAGCTGCTGTTGTTGTAAACTCAACCATTTCCCATGTTAAGGTAAATGTACTCCCCTATAGAGGCTTAACTCATACTTTCAGTCGCCAATGGAAAGTGAAAACGGTTTCATTTTTAATCTTAAGATTGTCTTAATCATTTTGTTCATAATTTTCATGATTTTGGTTGACTTATTTAACTCATTAAGTTTTCTTAATTCCTCGCAGCATCCTTCGAAGCATGTTTTCCACATTGTTACAGATAGGCTCAATTATGCAGCAATGAGGATGTGGTTTCTGCGTAATTCACCAGGGAAAGTCACTATACAGGTTCAGAACATCGAAGAATTTACATGGTTAAACTCAAGCTACAGTCCAGTCCTTAAGCAGTTAGGTTCTCCTTCGATCCGTGATTATTACTTCAGGGCCCACCGGTCTAATTCTGTTTCAAATCTGAAGTACCGAAACCCAAAATACTTGTCCATCCTGAACCATCTTCGGTTTTACCTACCAGAGATCTTCCCAAAACTCAATAAAGTGTTGTTCTTGGATGATGATGTAGTAGTCCAGAAGGACCTTAGTGATCTTTGGTCCCTCGATTTGAAGGGCAACGTTAATGGTGCTGTTGAGACTTGTGGAGAAAGCTTCCATCGATTTGATCGGTATCTCAACTTCTCACATCCTCTAATCTCAAAGAACTTTGACCCACATGCTTGTGGATGGGCATATGGAATGAACATTTTCGATTTGGCGGAGTGGAGGCGGCAGAACATAACAGAGGTGTATCACAGATGGCAGAAGCTGGTAAGTAATGTGTAAATGCTGGCTAACCAGATAGTAGGATAGGCATTAAAGTAACTAAGAAACCAAGTGAGTTCATCTTGTTTGCATTGCTAGTCTTCATTAGAGATCAGCTACTACCCTATGCTAGTATATTATCTTTATTGTTATTATTGAAGGAAATTTTGTTTGCAGAATCATGACAGGCAATTGTGGAAGTTGGGGACCCTGCCTCCTGGTCTCATTACATTTTGGAAACGCATTCATCCCCTGAATAGGTCTTGGCATGTGCTTGGGCTTGGCTACAATCCTAATGTCAACCGGAGGGAGATTGAACGAGCTGCTGTTATACACTATAATGGCAACTTGAAACCATGGTTGGAGATAGGCATACCCAAGTACAGAAACTATTGGGCAAAGTACGTAGATTATGATAGTGTGTATTTGCGAGATTGTAATATCAATCCATAGAAAGCCTTCTTTAAATGTCCTTACACATAATGAACCAAAAAAGAACCTTACATATTGTTTAGCGGTGACGATGTTAATTTAGATTCATTCTTTCTTGTATACATAGTCAATTTTGGTTTTGGTTTTTTCAGTTTCTTGTCACATTTTGTTACAAAATCATGTTGATGTGGCTATAAGTAGCTACGTATGAATATGATCTGTGGCCATCATCTTTCCAAATTCCCTCTTGTAGCTGAGCGTCTTGCTCGTTTGAACTTCTTCTTATTATCCGCTCGCCAGCCCACACATCATGCTAAAAGCTTTGTAACGAAACCTGCTTCTTCATCATATATGTGGGAGTGTAATGTGAGGATTAATGAATTTGGTCACCGTGGCAGTGTCGAAGAGGCGAAGAAACTGTTCGATGAAATGCCTCAGTCTAAAGGACGCCGCTTCTTATGCTTCCATGATCAATGTTTATTTGAAAAATGATGATCTTCCCAAAGCAGAGACGCTGTTTCACTCCTTGCCCTACAGAAATATTTTTGCCGAATCTGCAATGATACACGGACACGTGAAGGCCCGTCGTCTACCTGAAGCTCGTCTACTGTTCAATGACATGGTTGACAGAAATGCCTTTTCCTGGACTAGTTTGATTTCTGGGTATTTTGCAATCGGGCAAGTTGAAGAGGGTCGTCTGCTTTTTGAACAAATGCCTGATTCTTTGAAAAATGTGGTGTCTTGGACGACTTTTGTTTTGGGTTATGCACGAAATGGTTTGATCAATGAAGGTCGCCACATGTTTGATAGAATTCCTGACAAAAACATTGTTGCTTGAACAGCTATGCTCAAGTCTTAGGTTGACAATGACCAGATAGATGGTGCGTTCAGGTTCTTCTACCAAATGCCTCAAAGGAACCTGACAAAAATATTGTTCCTTTTTAATGTCTTGAGGCTAAGGATCTTGCCTCGTGGAATGCCATGATATTAGCATATTCACGCCATGGATATGGTAAACATATATGCTAGCATCAGGTGCCAAACCAAATGAGATCACTTTTGTAGAAATCTTATCGGCTTGCAGTCGGGCTGGTCTTGTGGAGAAAGAACAAAAGCTATTTGATTCAATTCACGCATTTGGTTTACAACCCAAGGCTAAGCACTATTCCTGCTTTGTGGGCATCCTTGGTCGAGCAGGACAACTGGACAAGGCCATGAGCGTTGTCAAGAAAATGCCTCCATCCAAAAGAGATGGCACCTTTCTAGGAGCTTTACTTGCTGCATGCAGAACGCATGGGGGTCATAAAATAGCAAATCACATTAGCAAACAGCTTATTGAGCTAGAGCCCACAGATTCCGGTGTCTACGTTCTCTTGGCCAATGTATATGCAGCGCATGAGATATGGGATGAGTTTGCCCAAGTAAGGAAAATGATGAGGGAGAGGAAAGAATCATGTATTCTTCGTAGGGGACAGATCCCATCCTCAAGTTGAAGGGATCCATGAAATGCTACGACTTATGCACTACCACCTTCTACGACCGAGGTGGGTTACATTAGATGAAATTAACCACCTAAATGCATCTTTACTCACAAAGTAGTTGGATTTGCAAGGAGCTGAAGAAAAAAGCAGGTTTTTTATGTCATCTAGGTTTTAGTTCACACAGCAGTCAAAATTCACTGACTGTAGGCATCTTGTGATGATCGACAGTGTAAAACTAACTGTCCACAAACTACACATACTTCATGAAATGCTACGACTTATGCACTACCACCTTCTACGACTGAGGTGGGTTACGTTAGATGAAATTGACCACCTAAATGTACCTTTACTCGCAGTAGTTGGATTTGCAAGAAGCTGAAGAAAAATGGAGTTTTTGATGTCATCTAGGTTTTGGTTCACACAGCACTCAAAATTGGCCGACTGTAGGCATCTTTTGATGGTCGACAGTGTAGAACTAACTGTCCACAAACTACCCATAGTTCATTATATTGCTAAATGATAGTCTCTGTAGATGAGCATTGTATGGTTGGATATGCTTGGAGAAATGCTCTGTTCAATTTAAATACGTGGATGCTGCATTTACATTATCAAAGTAAAGCTCGGAAATCTGCATAATTATGCTTCGAGTTTAAAATGACTTGGAACACTTCATACTGAAAATACTAGAAACAAGAAAAAAAACTGCTTAATGTTTCCTGGGGTCCCTCACGTGGAACGATGCCTCCGGTGACTTACCCGTTTTAGGATGCAAAGGCGTAGCCGCTTACTAAGGGCTTCTAGCTTTTCTAATTTCTCATGTTTCGGCTTTGGGGTTGTTGAATCTCTCTTCTTCTGTTTCTTCTGCTTCTTCTGCTTCTTTTTTTCCTCTTTGGGTGGATCACTTGATTTTTGCTGCGTGCTTTTCAGAGGTGTTGCAAGCACATCAAGAGTCACCTAATGAGACAGACACAGCCCTCTTTTCGGTAAGAAAGATATGACCGCAAATCAGATACAATTATAGCAATGATGCAGATAAAGGAGGCAGCCGATTCGAGTTTGAAATAAATCATAAATCATGCAGCAAACAAAAGCTTAGAATTTAATAGCCTGTTATATGCATTATGAGATGAAGGTA
Organism: Gossypium sturtianum; assembly: GCA_025698515.1. NCBI lineage: Eukaryota > Viridiplantae > Streptophyta > Magnoliopsida > Malvales > Malvaceae > Gossypium > Gossypium sturtianum. The sequence goes on along the minus strand of CM046955.1, from coordinate 153,033,574 downwards.
AGCCTTCATCACAACATGGTTAAGATTCCTCTTGCCATGAGCAGAGTTAGAGGCAGACAGAGACATAGAGCAACCTGATTTCCGTTATTAGCAGCCGTACAGTCTGCTGAAGATTCTTCATCACTGCCCCCCAGTGAAGAGCATCTTCCCCAACTTTCCCTGTTTGAGCTTGTATATGAGCAACATTCATCACTTTGGCCATTAGGCTTATCCTGCAAATCGGAAAGCAAAAATCTGTAATGAAACAAAGTGTGAATAGCAGAAAAACAAGTTGCTCATAATTTATTTCAGCAGGTTCAGAAACCATGTTCAGTAACAGACAATAGTCACATTGGAGGTGAAGTCCTGGGTGCGGAATGAAACTAACATTAAATTGAGTATAAATCAGGGCAGTTTCTCAGGCTAGATTGAGAGTGCGTCAAGCAGAAACTCAATAAAAGAACTACCTACTCTTCCCTGTTAAAAGAATAAAATATACGTATGACAGACTTAAGTGCAGATAGACACAAAGGAAATTCATGGATACCTGTAAATTTGATTGCTCATCACTGTCAGGTCTAATATTTCTACTAAGCATGGGATCCTGCAATTATAAAAAATAACAAAATTTAAAAATATACTTAGTTCTAGATTAAGAAGTAAACAAATACCAAAAACAAATTGAAATGGAATACTACCAATCTAGCAAGTGGTGCAACTTCTGAGACGAGTTCACTAACTGGCTTAGTCATCAAAACTCTAGGTGCAGCAGAAGATGAACTTGGAACATTGGTTGATTCAGTTTCAATGCCAGTGATTATTTCATACAACAGGCTCTAAAAAGAATTACACAAAATTCAAGTTAATCCTTTGGTAGCTATATATCCCCATATTCCAATGTCTACAAAAGCTTTTACAGGACATACTACTATCACCAATTACTCGGGTCAGATCATCTTAGCCAAGACCTTTATCCAGGAAATTAATTTCCAGCCTAGGCATAGTAGTCTCCTTGTTGGTATGTTAGTCTATGAGAAATTTGTGAATACATGATTATGGGGATGTGTTAATACACTGAACATTACTAAAAATATATTATTTCTCAGCTGCAACCTAAAAATACCTAAAGACGAAGGAAGGTATGACATAATCATAATGCAGCCAGGCTAAACTCCTAAATTCTTGGGGGTTTACTGCTACTGATCCAAATCTTAATGGAAAAGCTTTACAAGAGGCAGAGTTTCAGAAGAAAACAGAAAATATGGAAAAATATGTACATCACATAATGCAAACCGAAGGACACTGATATTTGACTCTTAAACTACTTTCTCAAAAGCTCCAACATGAAAAGAAATTCACCTCATCCATGCCAGCACCGACTTTCAAATCACCAAGATCATAGTATTTCTCAAGCTTACTTGAACAAGCAGAAGAAATTTGAGGAGGACGAAGCACGTTGAAGAAGAAAATGGAGACTGAATCATAATAAAACTGTGGCCTGGAGGAGTTGTGATCACCATCAAATTTTATAACGTTTTTATCTCCCTGCATAGAATATGCATGGTTAAACACTTCCAAGATCAGCCAATACATCCAAGAAAAAGTAAGAATTTTTAAACGGTAAATTACCGCATATGATTTAAATATGAGGTCAGAGTGATGAGGTTGAATAAATTTGTCCTCACTGGCATGTCCAAATAAAGCTGGAATGAATGTTTTAGGTGCTACCTGTGAATAGAAAGTCTAGAATGTTACTCAAAATAATTAGCAGTAGGTAAAGAAACAAACCCCACATAAAATGACGGGAAAAAAATCTGCCAATTGATCTGGAAAATAGGTTTTAACATAAAGAAGGATGAAAAAAAGTTAATCAACTCGCTAACTTGTGAACATCAACAAGTTCATTAATATGGACAAACCTTCAGACAGTTTAGATCCATAATGTCAAACTTCGCCTTCTTCTGAATTACACGTCTCATGTACTGCACAGCCATCTTAACCTAATTGAAACAGAAGGCAGGAAATACAATTTATTGCAACAAACCCCATTTTGTCAATTCACATGTCAAGACTATTTCAAAAAAAAAAAAACATGTCAAGACCAATAGAGTAATTATCATTACTGTACTAGTACCACCAAAACCAGCAGAGATATACACATTCTGATAAAAGCAGCACATTAGCACCACTTACCACACCTCACATCTGGTACTTAGGTGTGGTGGCATTTTCTGACCATACAAACAGACTAATTTTGGACATTTTAGCTGGACCACTCTTTCTACTTCCATTGGGTGGCCATAATGGGTAAAATATGAGATCATGCACCTCATGTTTAGCCCCATTATTTGCTGTGTTAGAGCATGCATATCATTCCATGATTGTTGGTCAATAACATATGATATCTTCACAAGGTATAATTTGGTCTGCATGCCTGGTTGCTTTGAACCCTCAAACTTAAGCTAACACGGATGCAGAAAGATTCATACCGTGAATTTAGGAAGCCGGATTTTATACACATCAACCAGTTCCATCATAAGATCAAATAAGTTTGAGAAGGCACTGTCTAACACCATTCCTGCTATTGAAGGATCTTCTGCTCCATAAAGAAGGCTGCATTAAATAACAAAGAGAGAAACCTAACATACTAGTAAGCATACTTTTCCTAGGAAGAAACAAAATACAAATCTTAGAAGCATCATCAAGAGAATAAGCATTCCAAACAAGGGCTTTGAAACACACCCTGTTTGAGAAAGCAAAGAGTGTCTGAAAATGCAATAAATAAAGTGAAAATATGAAGCACCTGGTGACAGCACCCATTGATCGTCCCCAGAGACCTATACGTGATATTTGTCTTTCACTTCTCAAATATGATACCACGATCTTGAGATCGTCTCTCTGTCAAGAGTTTAAAAATCAATAAAGAAACATATAAAAAGACAAAAAGGAATACATAAATGTTCATTAAACTTAGATAACAAAGGCACTCAATTAGATGTAGTACATACCTCATGCCAACCAAGGCTAACATAATCACCATCAGATAAGCCTGACCCCGAGAAATCAAGTGTGAATACCGTAATATTTGATGGAAGAAGAATTACAGCAGCTTCATTGGCATCAGCCCTACATCCACTGTGATATCAACCACAGAAAAAAGAGGGTAAAACTTTATCTCTTTTTATGCTATGTAATCTTCGATAATGATTCAGGCCAATTCTTTTTGAGGCACAATCCTATTTAAAAGCTATTTAAATCTAAGCTTTCATTTAACCAGAAGATACAGAAAGAATCTCATACCTATTTCCATGGCAGTATATAACACAAGGGAGTGGAGTTTCTTCAGGGAATGGTGAAGGCATATAATGACTGCAACGCAACTTATGGCCCCTTGCATTTGTAAGCTGTATACATTTGAAATAGATAATCTAACATGTGCCAAGAAGCTAAATATAAAGCCCTGAGGTGACAGACAGAAAAAAGAGATAAAAGGCTAATTAATGTCCATACTTGCCTCCAAATCTTGTCTTTTGAATTGCCTGCCTGCAAGAGTAAACTCCTTTTCCCAAAGATACTGCTCTGGGTTATAATCAGCCCTGCACGTACACATGGCAAAAGCATAAAAGATAGTGACCGAAGGGAAGATCAATGATTGGAGCAGCAGTGCAGCACTAACAACTTACAAGTAGTCAAAAGGTTGAGTAATGAAAAAAGGAGTTGCAAATCAACAAATGAGATGGAGGCAACAGTAATTCGCAAAGACAACTCCTTAACATGCATGCATCATTCAGTAGAAGTATCATCATTTTAACACGTCTCTTTAGTACACTAGTTATTGTTTGACAGTAAGACTCAGTTCAACATCTATTACACAACTTAAGAGGTCATGTAGCCCTCGTTTTCCATATTTTGAAAAAAATTGTTGCAATTGTTGAGATGCTATGCTTTTATGCATGATTTATTCCTTCCTTTAATTTAGATGTTTTCAAGATTGTCGTTGCTCAAAAAAATAAAATTTTAACTATAGCTTTTTCTCTCATCACTCATTCTAGCACTATTTTCGACTAACATAATCTATTTATTTGGTAAATTTTTAAATTATGCAAATTTTATAAAATTATTATTTAAGAAAAACAGTACCAACTTTCAATTTTTCCAAAAACATTAATATTTTGTTTAAAGTTCTATTTTATAAAAATTTTCATTTTAAAAGATCGAATTAATTTTATTTTATAAACACAAAAAACATATATAAAAATAACATAATTGGTAAATACAGCATTTCAAAAAAAGAAAAGAAAATTTGGACTGTATTATAAAACAATCTTCAAAATATGGTTGGCTTAGGGTTTTTTTTATAAAGTAATACTTCAATTTTACTTATTCAACATGTTTGTCCACCAACTATTGTGAACTTTTACCATGTTATTACACTAACCAACCAAACAAGGCAGAGGAGGAGCGAAACACAAGGGTATGCAATTTGTTTCAACCCTGATACTAGCACAACTTTTTCGTTGCAAAAGAGACAATAAAGAACTAAAATGCAATGGAAAAATTAGGATAACGGCCTGGGTCGTTCCAGCTTTAAGAGATGAGCAAGGAATTAGAGTGGGGTAGTGTAACAGAGACATACCTTGGCGGTCGAATAACAAAATTGATGAACTGATCAATCATCTTGCTTTGAGCGAGCTTTTTTGGTTATGATTGTGAATCGACAGAAGCGTGTAACTACTCCAGCGCAATGTACGAGCAGGTCCCCAAATTCACCTGTCGAACATTTTAGGTCGCTCCAATTGAACTGTTTCTATCTCTCTTTATAAATAGAGAGAGAGTGTGTGGGAGAGTATGGAGGAAACTTCCTTCTTTTATTGGAAGGAAGGCATCTTTAAGAAGCCGTACATTAAATTATAAATTTCGCAGTCCCACGGAGAGAGTTGGGCAGAATGTCTCCCTCAAACATCGTCACGAAACGTCCAACCTTTCGTGCCAAAGAAAAAATTAATCGTGGAGCTGAATGTGAGCGGTTAGTAACTAAACAAGTAATAACAATTACTAGGAAAGGAGTTAACTAAAGAATAGAACACAAAATCTCGTTCACAACCTTTTTCCTTCCAGATCTAATGCGGCTGGACTTTTGGGTGAAGTCTTCTCGCAATTAAAGTTGTCAGCTGAGAGACGCGTGTAGTAGATGGATCTTTTACCTGTTTCTTGGGAAGAATCACCGAGAAAAAGGAAACGAAGTTGAAGGAATCCGATTCCAGATCTCACAAAAACAGAAACGTACTTTTCGAACCAGAAGGTGGAAGAAAAAGTCAAACAAGAGAGAGAATTTTACCAAAAAAATGGAGTATGGAGAGCTCACAGGTTTTGGTGCGGCTGTTGGCGGCTGAGAAGGGAGATAGCAGCCAGCAGGAGGCAAGAGCAAGCAAGCACAGGTCAGAGACAGACAGAGGCGGAGAGAGACGGAGCTTTTTCTTTTGTGCCCATTTTTACTGGGTTTGTTTATTTCATAATATTTTATTATATCCTTAAAAGTACTCAAAATAAGTTTTGATTGAATTGGATTGACGAGTAATATTATAATACCAATTTAATTTAAAAAATATGATAAATACCTATAAAATAAATTCTGTCATTTATCTGGAAACCAATTTTAATTCTTCAAAAAATAACTACAAACAAACTATTGTGAGCATTGGATCAAGTTTATCGAATTGAACTTAAACTTGTTAATTTAAAATTTTACCAAATTGAAAATAAATCTATAATTCTACCAATTTGAGTTCAATGAAAATAAATATGATTTGATTAATTATAAATAACATTAGACAATCTTTTCTTATTTTCAAGTTTGTTGAGTGGATTAAAAAAAACTCCCAGTTTTGGGTATGTTTTTTTTTACTTTTCTAACGTCTCTCTTACATTTGGAGTCTCAAAATAGAAAAGAGAAGAAAAAAAACAGTTGCTGTCTCCTTAAATAAGATAGAAGGGTGGAAATGATTCAATAAAAGTTATCATCTAATCTACACTAAAAATGGATATTTTACTATATTTTAGAACATTTGGCAAAAATGGGAAATCCCACTTAAAATGGTCCTCAAAACCAAATAAATGGCTATTAAATTCTATCCAAGTGGGTGATGACCAAAATGAAATATGAATGCGATTGCCTCACAGTATTTTAATTTTGAAAAACTAAACGCAACCCAACCAAATAACTTCTGAATTTATTTTGTGAATTTTTTCCCTCACCCCCAAAACAAAAAGTTAAATTCTTCAATTAATCACTCAACTTTTAAGTCGTTTTTATTTTGGTTACCTCAAATAATTCATACAATTTCGTCATTGCCATTAGAGAATGATTGATTTTAATCACCCAAACTTTAAATCCCTAACGACGATTAACTGAATACGCATATTATATTTACATTTTACATTTTGATCATCTAAAAAATTCTTTCTTTTAAGTAAAAAAAAAAACTTGAAAGAATAAAATAAAAAAAAAAAGTATAAGTTAAAATAATGCATTAAAAAATTGTCAAAATATATCTGCAAAATTTTTAGAATTTTGATGCATTATTTTATTTTTCCAAATTTAAAGTTTAGAACTTTCCGCAGAGAGTAAACAAGTATATTTTGATAAATTTTTAATGATTTTTTTTTCATTTTAAAAGAAATGAAAGGTTAAAAAAAAGTAAAAAAAAAATATTTATTTCTTTAGCTAAAATTAATAAAAGAAAGGAAAATAAAGTAATTTTAATATATTTGCTTAAGATATGGAAAGTAAAGTAAATGATTTGTTGAAATAAAATTTTTCAATTATAACCTTACTTAAATAACATATAATATTTAAATTAAATTATAAAAACCAATGTTCTTCATAAAATAATAATTACAAGTGTTAATAAAAAATATAAATTAATTTGATAAATTGTTAATTTAATACAAACTTTTTAAAAACTGGAGTACTAATAATTCAAAAATATAGAACCATTTACAATAAAGTAATAAGGTGTTAAAAAATGAAAAAAAAATCAATGCATTAGTAGGAGAAAATTTTAAGTAAAAAAAAAAAGTCATTAAAATAAATAAAAGATAAAAATGACATTTTAAAAAATAAAAAATTATTGTCTTTCCTTTTCTCTCACTTTCCCCCAAATTGGAGTATTTAAAAGATAAAAGAAAACAAAGGAAAGTGAGAAATTCTCAACTCCCTTCACTTATCCAAACAAGGGCAAGAAGAATCCTTTCCTTTGAGTTACTTAACTTTCCTTCTCCTTACCCCAATCGAAACATAATGTTGAAGTTTTTTATACCTAGATCAATACTTAAAAAAAATTCTTTTGAGTGACCAACCTAAAAGTTGAGTGACTAAAATGAAAATATAAATATAATGTGCTATTTAGTTAACTATTGTTAGAGATTTAACACTTGGATGACTAAAATGAAAACTTGAATTTATTTTGATAACCAAAATAAAAATAACCTAAAATTTGAGTGACTAAAATGAAAATGTATACACGATGTGTGTTTAGTCAATCGATGAAAGCATTCTCTGATGCATTTCTTATTTAATGACCAAAATGAAAGCAACTTAAAAATTTGAGTGACCAAATAGGGAATTTACCCAAAGTAAAATAAAAAGCCTCTAGGGAAGGTAATGTGAAGGTAAACCCATATCACACGGCATAGAGGACACAGCTGTTTCCACTCTGTAGTTTCTTTCTACCTTCTGAGTGAGCCTATTTTTTTTTTTATCTTGTGAATAGTTTGCTTTCCAACTACAATTCAATTTGGGAATGCGAAACCAACTTTTTGTATCCTAAAGATAAACCACCCAATTTTCATGAAGCCTATCAGTTAGGGTCATTCACTCATTCCTGAGGCCTCAGAAACAAACCAAAACCATAAAAACAAAACAATAAATGATCTAATGCGTAGTGTAATTGGACTCACCCTGCTGCTTACCAGGCCTTATTTCTTCCGTGTAGAATTACCTTTATACACAGTCAAAACTCTTTCAAGTAATTGTTTCACATAATCAGTTTCATCACATGCTACACTACGACAGTATCGCATCAGGAAATCCGTCTTAACCGAAAAGAGAGTTGCAGAATCTCCTTTTGTGTGTGGAATATAATGAAGCTACCAAATGACCCCAACTGTTTCAACATGGCCACCCATCAATTCGACATATTGAAACCTGTGCAAACTGGAACTGCAATGTTTCGATCAAGGTAGATTTCAACAGCTGCTACCTGCAAAGTGCAAACGACAGATCTGTAGGAACTGGAATCTGGTTTAGACCATATATAGCAGCAACTCTTTCTCTAGCTATTGCCTCTTTGAACAATTTCTATTTTCCTTGCAGGGAGAACAGAGAGGGGAGGGGGATTAGATTTGTTCAAAAAATTTGGAATGTCTATGCTCTACAGGTTACTACTGGGTGTCACTATGCCTTGAAGCTTCCACCCACCATATCCTGCTACAGCAAAAGCCTGAAAAGGTAAGACACTAGGTTCAGTAATGGTTCACCCATTCAAACATTATAAATGATATTATATCTGATATTAAATGGAGATTAAGCAGCACTGGTCAAGTTTTTGCATCTTCATCTCTGTACCTTTCCAAAACGGACATTATGATTGAACCATCGCTTTCTATATATGGAGATTTTCTAAATAAAAAGATACATCAACAGGGGATCAGACAGAATGAACACCATAAATTCACAAGCTTAATTATACTTTTTTAGAAGGGAATCAGTCAATCTAGTTCTAAACACGGTTAACCCCACTTCTCCCATCTGTCTACTAATGATTTATGATACTATGCCCTAATTTTCAAGGCAACACTGTTTATCAAACAAGTATCAGTTTTCAAAAGTTTTGGCACTAGGTTTCGCAGATGTTTATGCTTCAAGTGAATATACTTCGAAAGTCTATTGAATATCCATCCTGTAGCCTATACATGAACCCCCTGAATAGCATGATTTTATGTAGGTCACACACTTCTATTCTTCTGACATGTGTCTGACAAATATCCAGCGCAGAATGCATGGCTTTCTGCTCCAAATATAAGGAAAAACAAAGAAAAATAGAATGTAACCACATTAGAATGTATATATCCTACCTTGACGGAGTACAAGCAAAAGAAACCTTATTTCATGCAATTAGTTAACACAGAAAAAAGTAGAAGAAATGTCCAACTACATTTTTTTCTTTCAAAAAAGAAGTAGAAGAAAGACAGAAAGCTTGCATCAGCCTTGTCTATCACGTATCTTGTACTCAAGAAAAATTTCAATATACCAAACCATTAAATCTGCAAATTCTACAAGAACACAGAATAGAAATTTCCTTGAAACATAAACTGGATTATGCTTTATAAGAGCTTATGAGAATAGTTCACAAGTCCAAGTTAGCAGCACTTCTAAAGAGGTGCAGTTCTTGCAGATAACAAAAGTAAAATATATAGTAATAAAGTATCAAGCGACTGGACTCGGCATATACTGAGCTTATAAATATAAGGGCAAACGAAATTGAGACAACATAACTGAAAATAGTTTATGAAGAGGGGAAATACAACCTCTTCCCATGATTTTCCAGGAGCTTCAAGCAAAGCAGCATTACAAGCCTTGAGCTCTACGGAAGCACCAGTGAACATGGAGGCCGCCTCTTCCCATCCCCTATTATGCCCCATACACCTGTATAACTGATTTAGTGTGAATCTGGGATAAACGATGAGTAGACATTTTCTTAGGAAATAAGCACACCATTACACTAATCAGGTTTACATTAAAGAGTGGCAACCTAATGCTTGGACTAGAATGACACGTTGAAACAAAATAAAGACAGCCAAGGACTAATCAAAGCAGAAGGCAAAAGAGAAACTGACATAATGGTGAATAATTCATCCCTTGAATATTGACATATAGTTCGTTGGAGGTGTTCAGCAGTCTGACCATCCATGGCTGCAATGGAATAATAACTAGATATGAAATGGACCTCCGCTTCCAGGAAACCACGCGCCTCTTCCTGCATGATATTAAGTGTTTCCCTGGTCCGCAGGGCATCACTGGAGCAACATAAATTAAGAGATTGTGAATTCCTTTTTGCTTTCTAATCTTCTGAAAAGCGGTAGTGAGGTTTTCAAAATATGATATTTAAAGAAGATAAACTAGCTAACCTGCATAAAATAAGCTGAGGGATCCAACCCATACGTTCGAGCTTTCGAGAAACCGTTACAGCGTCAACTCGTCCGGTTTTACTGAGAGGGCGGTCATGATCTGATGGGGTTGGTGTTCGCCGAATTGTCGCATTCATCGATAAGAAAATTAAGATAGCAAGATATGGGATTAATAAATAAATAAATAAAACAAGAGGTCAGAATGCTAGTGAAAGGAATTAAAAAAGAAAAGGAACCTCGCAAAGACGGATGTTGCCAAGAACTCTTGGCATGGCGAAGTAGAATGAGGCGGCGAGATGCAGGTTGGGCCTCCGACGCGGCTAGCTCCACCTCCGCCTCCGCCCCAATCATCAAACACCTCCTCCTCCTCCGGAGCAAACAGATAGGAACTGGGGTCAAGCCAATGCTCAATGGCTTGGAGGTCGACAGGCAAGTGCCCACTCCCACTGTAGCACTAGCATTCATTTCTGATTTCAGTATCTGGAATCTTTGTGCCGCTATTTGCCAAATTGTTTTCCTTTGTATAGATGTGGAGTTAAAAATAATTGCTTGGTTTCAGAATGGGGACATGAAATTAAACATATTTTCCCATTACAATAATTTTTTTCCATATTAATCTAAAAAATGGGCCTTTTTTCTAATTTCATCTTTGAATTTTGATTTTGTTAACTTACACACCATCATTTAATTTTTAAAAAAAAAATTAATTTCTTTATATCTTTAATACTTTTTTGTATTTTTTTAGATTTATATTTTCAAATTTTTCAAATAATAATATGACATAATTTCGAAATAGTGTATTTTCACTTTTGAAAAATGTCTATATTTAAGAACTAAATTAAAAAAGTTTGCTATTGTTTAAAATTAATGTGCACCTGAATAAATTAGAAATCAAGTTTACAAAAATTACCCAATTTAAAGATTGAATGTTGCTTTAATCCTAAATTAGAAATCAAAGTGCAGATGCATTAGAATTTTAGGTATTGTTTGGTTGAGAGGAATCAAAACTAAAATGATAAAATTAGAAGAATAAAAAAGTTATTATTTTCTTTCAAAAAAATATACATTTCTTTTTTTTCATTGGCATTTTTTGGATGAGAGATAAAAAAATGAAAAGAAATTTTTTTTTTCATTCTATCAATTGCTTGGTAGAGGTGAAAATAGAATGAAAAAAATAAAATATTTAAAAAATGCATACTTTTGAATTAATATGCACATTTCTATATCATTTTCTCTTTTTTTATTGTTCTAAATTGGAATTTTTTTTTTTTATAAATTAGACAAAAAACAATCTCACTTTCTATTTTCTTTTGTCTCATTTTTCTTCTCAACCAAACACACTCAAAATTTATTTTCTTTTCACTTTTTTTTTCTTCCTCCCATCTTTCACTTTTTTACCCAACCAAACACACTTTTAATATCCCAAAGTGTTTGATGGTAAGTATGTGACCCTTTTTTAAATTTGTTCAAGCTTAAATTTTATTAGATGTACCTTTTTTAGAATTATTTTAAAATGTTTTTTATATATTCCCATTTTTATCTTTCAAAAATATATATTCCAATTTTGTAATTAGATTATACTTTATAATATTTTAATTCTAATTATATTGATTCAACCGTATATTATATATAATTATAATTATAACTTCAAAAAATTAAATATATAATAAAAATTTTTAAATGATCTCATTATAGATTTTTGATTATTTTTTATTACATAATACTTAAAATTACTTATAATTTCTATCCACCCATAAATAAGAGGACGTGAGATAAAAAAATTTAAACCTTAAAAATAATATCCTTAAAACGGACAACCTTAAACTTCGAAATAAACTAAAAATAAGACAAAAACCTCAATATTTTCGTTGGGTTATGTTAGGGATTATTATTTTTGGTCATTTCCTGCCTCCCCTGTAGCTCTAAATCGAATAGGATGAGTCGCTATACATGATTATTAATTTTACCAATATTATCTATAAGTTAGGAACAGTGTGAACCACACTATCACCTACTATACATGATTATTAATCTCACTACCTACAATACACGATTATTGAATTTACCGACATCGTTTATAAGTTAGGGGTTACTTATACATTATTATTAATTTTATCAATAACAATCTTTTTGTTGGGTCAAGTTATGGGTTATTAATTTTTATCATTTGTCGCTGTAACATTTCTTATATAAAAAACTCAAGTAATGAATGTTACAGTCAAATACTTAAAATTTGAACTTTTATCAAGGTCACATTACATTTTTTAGAAACTAGTCAGTCTAACAATAAATTTTCATTTCATTTCAAACTTGTTTCGAGTCCCTTTAGGCCCAACTAAAATTTTTTAGTTCTAGGTTTGTATGTCTCGAGATAAGGACTTGAATGTCTCGAGACATTGTCATATTACTATAGAACTTTAGCTTCAAAGTTGCCTTGTCTCAAGACAAATGGGTATAGATCTAGAAATATTGGAGCTTTTGTCTCTAGACAAAGTTCAGTATGTCTCGAGACATGATCTTGTAACTTTTTAACTTCGAAGTTTTTATGTCTCGAAATACTAGAGTGTATTTCTTAAATTGCTCTGTTCGAACTTAAAACTCATTTTTATCTATAAAAAATAATATCAAAAAACATTTTTAAAAAATGTATCTAATTTAACTATAAATTTAATAGCAATTCAATGTAATTATCAAAAGAAATTAAATTTACCTTAAAGATAGATATATAAATAATTATCACAATCGATTATTAGAGAAACATGTAAAATTATAAATGCGTTATTAAGTGATTTAACTAACTTTTTACCAAAGTCAGCAAGGAAACGGTTTTTTGCATCGAAGCTAGAGTGATTCTTGAAGGTTTACGTATTGCATGGGAGAAAGGTTATAGACAGTTGGAGATAGAATGCGACAATAATAATGTACTACTTGTAGAGTCCATTCTTACAGGAAGTGTTGCTAGTAGTAACCTAATTGAATTATTTTTAATCAATACCTTAAGAGGAATTAGAAGATAAAAATTTGTCACATTCCTAAATTTCAGAATATGAATGCTGATCGAATGACGAAATGTACTTATGATAATCAGTTTGGGTTAAAGTTTTTTAAGAATATCTTAATTTTGATTTAAGAGATTTTACAATCGGATAATAACCTCTTCAATAAAATTGTTTGATTTTATTATTTTCGCTTGATGTTTGTTTCTACTTGAGAAAATAAAGTCAGGTAGGCGCATCTCTTACTATATATTTGCTTTTATGTATTTAAATAACTTTTTTATCAAGTCAGAATGGCAAAATTGGGCGACTGAGCCTATAAATACACGGCACCATCTTTAGCTTTTCTTTTCCCTTTTTTTGTTCAAAGCACCATCCTTAGCTCTCAGTTCATATAACACATATAATATACGTATATTAGTTACAAATATTATGCATACGAGATATAGAATGCAAGCTAGAAGTATATAGGGTTTTAAGGATTCCCGGTTACATTCGCAAAAAAAAAAAAAAATGAAAACAACGGTCTCTTTCTTGTTGATATATTCATTCCGTTGGTCTGTTTAAATTTCTCGGCAATAACATTTGAAATGGATAATTTCAGGGTGAGCTGGAGGGAGAAGAAAGAAGGCGACTGGAGGAGTTGGTCGAAAGCAATCCCGATGACTCTTCCCTTCATTTTCAACTTGTAAGCTGTAAATAAGAAGAATAATAGCAATTATTGGTTCCTTTCTGTTTCCTTGTTTGTGCGGGTGTTTATTCTGAGCTAATATCGGTACTAACAGAAGAAATGCACATGTGATTTTGCATTGCAGGGAGTATGTTTGTGGGAGACTCAGACGGAGAAAGAGAAAGCGGCGGAGCATTGGGTGATTTCCGTTAAACAAAACCCTAAGAACGCAGCTGCCTTCACCTACTTGGGCCATTACTACGGCACCGTTTCGGCCGATATCCCCAGAGCCATCAAGTGTTACCAGCGAGCTTTATCTCTTAATCCCGATGATTCCGATTCTGGGGTATCTATATTCCTCCTCCTCCTCCCCTCCCATAATTTTCTCTTTCGTTTTCTTTCTTCTTGGATTGACCTTAAATGAAATAAAACACGCTTACAGGAAGCTTTGTGTGATTTGTTGGATAGTCAAGGCAAGGAGACCTTGGAGGTCGCAATTTGTAAAGATGCTTCTCACAACTCTCCCAGGGCTTTCTGGGCTTTCCGCCGATTGGGTTTTCTCCAGGTTTTCTTTTTTTCTTTTATCACTCGAAAGACTTGATTTTTTTTATTGGTGTGCATCTGCATTCATCAAATTGGAGCAGGTGCATCAAAAGAAATGGTCTGAAGCTGTACAAAGTCTTCAACAAGCTATTCGGGGCTATCCGACTTCTCCTGATTTGTGGGAAGTAAGTTTTTCATTTAATTCTACCATCTACATGTTCTGTTTTCAAAATGCTGTTTAATTTTGTTCACCCGTTTCTAATAATAACTAATTGTCTTCTAGGCTCTTGGTCTTGCCTACCACCGGCTTGGCATGTTTACTGCTGCTATTAAGGTATTTCACTTTCCTTTCACCTTTTAAACTCATTTTTACATTTACTTTCCCCTTTTCTATTTGGAGCAATATACTCTCCTAAACTTATTCAGTATGTGTTTCGCATATCAAATATGGAATTTGGGCAAGAAAGCAATAAACTTGAAAGCCCTCAGATAATGCTCCGTAATGCTACTATCTCTTGTGCTTAACTTGGAAATACTTGAAAACAAGCAGTTAACTCCATGCTGTTTTCTCGTGGACAAATGAACATGCAGAAAGCAAGACAGTCCATTCATTTTCGATATTTTCTTTTTTGTCTAAATCATATCTATGCTCACCATAACCAACGTTCATCTTCAGCTGTCTAAAGAATTTTTTTCATAAATTTATATGCTGGGTCCTATATAACCATTGAGCAATTAATTTATTTTGGCATTTTTAACAGTCCTATTCTCGTGCAATTGAATTGGAAGATACAAGAGTCTTTGCGCTGATTGAATGTGGAAACATCTTTTTGATGCTTGGTTCCTTTAGAAAGGTAAAACCTTTTTGTTATGTTTTCCCTTCTAACTCACTGAATGTCATTACCTTTTAATTTTATGAGATAGAACCTACCTTTTCACTTTTTAAGCAATATCCATGTGATAGCGTAGAGTTAAAGTTAATCTCAATGGGATCTTATGAGGTGGTAGTTATGAAATGTTTCACAGTTAGCTATCGATATCCTTTTTTGGCTCAAAATTAGGAATTGATTCCGTTTATTGATTCTTCATTCAGTCATTTGACAAGCTAGTCTAATGAAATCTCGTGTACTCTAATGAAATGTTTCACAGTTAGCTATCGATATCCTTTCAATTCATTCCTTTTTTGGAGTGCTCGGATGTTAATCTGACAAGTTATGATTTTCATTTATTGCACTACTCATCACACACTCTTTATGAAATGATGACAATCGCGT
Source organism: Gossypium sturtianum (assembly GCA_025698515.1). Lineage (NCBI taxonomy): Eukaryota > Viridiplantae > Streptophyta > Magnoliopsida > Malvales > Malvaceae > Gossypium > Gossypium sturtianum. Next base: position 153,017,924 of record CM046955.1, on the reverse strand, counting down.
GTGGTAACATTGTCTTTGTTCATCAAGGGAATTGAACAATTTCAGCAAGCACTAAAGATCTCGCCACAAAACATGTCTGCACTCTATGGACTTGCTTCTGGACTGCTAGGTATGGCAAAAGAATGTAGAAATTCAGGAGCGTTCAGATGGGCAGCTTCATTATTAGAGGTTAGTCATCTTTCAGTTTGATTGAATGGCTTGTAACTTTTATGACAGAAAAAGACAAGAATATAATATTAATATTTTGGTCCTGGATTGTCGCAGGACGCATGTAAAGTTGCAGAAGCAAGCATCAAATCAGCTGGAAATTCATCATGTACATGGAAGTTGCATGGTGATATTCTGGTAAATAATCTATATTTAGCCCTTAGATGTCCCTTGATTTTATTTTTTTTTTGGGGGGTAGGGGGTGGGAGGCTTTTTCTTTTGGTGGGGTGGGGCCATATTTTTTGCAACCCTATTGTTGAAACATGACTGATTCAATTTTGAGGGATATTCTTCTCCTGGCCAGCTTACATATGCACAAGTTTTTCCATGGACAGAGGAGAGCCAGAGTTTAGAATACAATGCAGAAACTTTCAAGAAGTCTGTATATTCATGGAAGAATACCTGTCGTTTGGCTGCTATATCTGCCAGAAACTCTTATCAACGAGCTTTGCACTTAGCTCCATGGCAGGCTAATATCTACATTGACATTGCAATTAGTTCTAATCTTATCTCTTCTTTCAATCAGGATTACACACTTGATAAGTGTACTTGGTAAGATCTTAGGTGGTTTTCTTTACAGAACCGTTTCATGCTCCTGCAGATTTGCTCTTTTGACTTACTATCTTTTTTATCAGGAAGTTACCCGAGAAGTTGACACTGGGGGCTTTAGCACTAGAGGGTGAGAACTCTGAGTTCTGGGTGGCTTTGAGCTGTTTGTCTGAGTGTAATGCACTTAAGCAGCACTCGTTAATCAGGGGACTGCAGCTGGATGTGTCTTTAGCCTATGCTTGGGCATATCTTGGAAAGGTACCATCCACTTATTTTATTTTCCTGGATTTAGATTGTAATTTGAAAATAAATGAAACCAACTTTGTTATTTATTTATGAATTGACTAATATTGCATTTACAATGTGTTTAGTATGTAGAAAAATAAATCCTGTATAGGCAGGCTATATTCTATGGGAAGAATGTTAACGATTTCAGATGTCATATTCAATAGATGGTTAGTAGTTGCTGTGTTAGAAGTCACTTTCTATGGATGGTCAGGAGCTTGAAAAATGTGCAATTCTTAGCTTAAATGCAACCCTATGGTTAACCTTTGAAGTGTGTGCTTAAATTTGTCTTGATAAACTCTTGTTGTTAAGAGTCTAATTGTTGATGCCTTGATGGGTATCTACCGCCTCTATATTTTGGCAGCTTTATAGAGAAGAGAATGAGAAGAAATTGGCTAGGCAAGCATTTGACTGTGCTAGAGGTATAGATCCATCGCTGGCATTACCATGGGCTGGCATGTCAGCTGATGCTCATACTGGGTAAATTTTTTACTTTTTTCTTTTTACAAAAATATTTAGAAATGATTTGTCGGTTAATAGTCATATCAATACTGAACCATACTTAATTTTTTAGGGATTCAACACCAGATGATGCTTTTGAGAGCTGCCTACGTGCTGTGGAGATATTTCCGGTAAGTGTTGATATCATGTTTTATGCTCTTCTCAAGGTATGAAATTAACCTTGAATTAATTGTTTGCTGCATAATCCTGTACGGTCAGCAAAGAAATTGAGGCCGTAAGCCTGTAACCATATCCTACCAGAGCAGTTTTAACTGCTGGGCTTGACCTGCATTTTACAAATACTTTATGCAACTGTAATCGGATCTTTGCTTTATTTGCAGCTTGCAGAGTTCCAAATTGGACTTGCTAAGCTTGCTTTACTTTCTGGGAACCTTTCTTCTTCGCAGGTATTGTAGCTAAAATGTTACAGCACATCATCTTCATAAAAAATAAGAAAAAAAACACACGAGAAAGTCACTAAAAGAAAGTCAACCGCAAAAATATTTGAAGCATACCACTATTTGGGAAAGATATACCTGTAGCAACAGCTGATAAACCATGCTTTAACAAGTATTTGTGTGATAGTTCTAGTGTTTTATAACAGGTATTTGGAGCTATCCAGCAGGCTGTGCAACGGGCACCGCACTACCACGAATCCCATAATTTAAATGGGCTAGTTCACGAGGCACATATGCAGTTTCAAGCTGCCATTGCTTCTTACAGGCTAGCTCGCTATGCCATCAACATTTCTTTAGGCACTGTCCTCAAATCTCACTTGAAAGACATATCAACTAATTTGGCTAGATCACTTAGTAAGGTAAAGAACCTTTGCACTTTTTCATGTAAATGTGTAGTTTTTGCAGACTTTTGTTGATATATTCTTTTAATTTAATCTTATTGTCACAGACTCAGTAACATAAAACATGTAGTTTTCCTTTCCTTAATAAGCAAAAGGCTTTTTTCCCTTTTATTTCATGGGCAGGCAGGGAATGCCATTGGTGCTGTGCAAGAATGTGAAGACTTGAAGAAAGAAGGTTTTAATTATATTGATATCTGGTTACTCAGTGGTAGCTTGTTTGCATTTTCTATATTGCTATGCTTTAATCTGGTAGGGGAAGGGTTGGACTCATGCAGCAATGGTTCTTTTCAGTGAGTCCAACATTTCACTGAAGTTAGTGCAACGTGCATCTGCTAACATATCATAGTTTCAACTTTCAAGCATAATAGGTGTTTTCTTGGGAAAGCATACCCCTTCAGTCTTTTAATGGCTATCATGTTCTTCCTGATCTGATTCAGAACTGTGGACAAAAAACATAGTTGACTTTTGACTTCACAAGATTCTATTTTTTTTTTTTTTAATGATCTAGATTCTATGTTTGATCTTTCAAAAGGCGTGATTAATCTCTTCTATGTTAATATATATTTTTTTGTAAGGTATGCTTGATGCTGAAGGTTTGCAAATATATGCTTTCTCCTTATGGCAATTGGGTGAGAATGATTCAGCCCTCTCTGTGACTAGGGCCCTGGCTGCCAGCGTTTCTACCATGGATAGGATATCTGCAGCTGTGTCTGTTAGTTTCATTTGTAGATTGCTGTACTACATTTCTGGACCAGATTTAGCAATTGGTAGCATTCTGAAAATGCCGAAGGAATTATTTCATAGTTCAAAAATAATCTTTATTGTGTCTGCCATTAACGCTCTGGATCAGAATAATAGGCTGGAATCGATTATTTCAAGCAGTCGATACTTTCTTGCATCACAGGAGGAGATCACTGGGATGCATTATCTAATAGCACTTAGCAAACTAGTATGCCTTCTTTGTCGATTTTAAATTGAGTATTCTATTCTGTACTAGTTAGGCCCTATGCATTTAGTGTATGTCACTATTCCTTTGGTTTACGCAGATTAAACATGGGACAAAGCACCATCTTGGGTTTCAGAATGGAGTCAACCATCTTAGAAAAGCTCTTCACATGTACCCTAACAGCATTTTAATAAGGTATATTTTGATTCTAGCTAGCAATTTTTGGAAGCCCCTAAGCAATGATTAGGAATTTTAATAAGGTTCTATTAGTTATTACTGCGTGCATATTGATGCTACCTATACTAAACATGCAATATATAATATTTTTTACTCTTAGCTTTCTGTCAACCTACTTGCAGTTCTAACATGAGTGTTGTGGGAACAGGAACCTACTTGGTTATCTTTTGCTATGCAGTGAAGTATGGGGAAATAGTCATGTGTCAAGTAGATGTTCCATCGTTGACGATTCTGACTCTGAGAACAAAGAGGGCTTAAAATCGGCCTGGGAGATTTCCAGTGCTGGGGCAGTTGCTTGCCATGCGATCGGCAATAGTGAACCGAGATTCTCTTTCCCAACATGTAGCTGTCAATGCACGAGTTCTGGAGCTATGCAAGAATTGCAGAAGTATTTTAACTATTACCTGCTATCAGTTTATTTATTTCTTTCATGGTTTTTGGCTTGTAGGTTATTACTCTAGAAAACCAGTTGGTTTTTGTCTGCATTTCAGGGGGAGTATGTTATTGCAGTCTCTGCATGGAATACATTATGCAATTTCTAAATTTGGCGCACATAATAATTTTCTTTCCTCTCCCTTAAGAAAGGCTGCCTGCATCCCATCCCCTCAAAGGAGAGGATGCAAATATCTTTGTTTTTAGTTGGAAATTGAGTCTATGAAGACATTCCTTGCAGTTCAGTCTGAACTGTTTTTGTTGGTTATGTAATTAAGGATGACTTGTTGTGTCTATTCTAAATTTGCAGGTGCTTACGGCGAGAGCCATGGAACCATAATGCCCGATACTTGCTTATCCTTAATCTTTTACAGAAAGCACGTGAAGAGAGATTTCCTGTAAACATCTGTATTGTTCTTGAGCGTCTCATAAGTGTGGCTCTTTCTAATGAGTTCTATTCTGGAAAAGAAGCCATTTGTCAATATCAAAAGTTTCAGATTTATTTGTGTGCTTCTGAAATTCTTTTGCAAAGGGGGAATATAATGGGCTGTATTGACCAAGCCAAAAATGCTTCAGCACTTTCTCTTCCGGATAGCTTCCAGTTTTTCGGACACTTACTATTATGTCGTGCCTACGCTGCAGAAGGAAATTTAAAATTTTCTAAAGAAGAGTATGAGAGGTGCTTGGAGCTTAAGACAGATTTTCTAGTTGGTTGGCTATGCCTAAAACTGATGGAATCTCAGTATGAAGAGCAACCTGTTTCAAATATTTTTGAGTTAGCCTTCAAGGAAGGCTCAGAAGGGAGGAATAATTCATGGAATATGTGGATGGCTGTATATAGTTTAGTGATGGGCCTGATATGTTTATGGAATCACGACTTTCTTTCAGCAGAGGAATTTCTGGAACAACCTTGTTCGTTAACCAGTGCTGAGAGCTGCATTTTCCTTTGTCATGGTATCCACCTATTGATGGAGATTATTTTTTTGGGTGATTTCTTTTAAGTGTCTAACATTCTTCTTTAAAGTTCAGCTACATATGGATTTTTTTATACTTCTTTTTTTTGAGTTATAAAATTTCCCTTCACATAGAGACTATAATTGATGATTCAGGTGTCACTTCTATGGAGATTGCAAGGAGGTATCATGATTCGCAATTTTTATCCAGTGCCATAAGGAGTCTCAGTAAAGCTCATATAACTTCTTCGGTCCCAATACCCATTGTCTCAGCATTGTTAGCCCAAGCAGAAGGAAGCATTGGTTCTAGGAAAAAGTGGGAGAGAAATCTTCGCCTTGAATGGTTTTCTTGGCCACCAGGTTCACTCCTAGTCCACCCTCTATTTTTAATGTCTTATATATACATACACGCATTTTTCCACTAAAGGTTTATGTGTGCACACGTCTGTGAAATTGGTTGATTACTTGGCATGTTGCTTGAAATTTTGAAGGGATTATAAAAGAACAAGCTCTACCATCAATTGCAATGTTAACACCTACTCCCTTGACTGGTTGATGGATGAGAGTTTCTTGTTCCATATAAAGGGGAATGGCAAGGAGTTGGGGTTGGTGCACTAAACAGATTTCGAAGTGCTTGCTATAGTGTTCAGTGCCTAAATAATGTTTATGTTTTTTAAAGTTAAGCTCTGACCAAAGAGCAATAATTTGATGTCTATCCCAAAACCGTTGAACAAAAATACAAAGAGCCACAAGCAAGTATTTAAGAAGGCTATAGTCGGGTTACTCTTCCCCTTGGAAACATTACCTTTTCTCTTGTAGATGTAAACCTAAAAACTCCCAATTAGCTTTCATCAACTAGTGCCAAGGACCCCAGTTGTCTTGTCAATTACCAGATGTATACCAAGTACAATGATATTTAATTGAATGATTAAAAAATAGGCAAACCTCAAGTTCTGTCAAATAAATATTAAGAAATAAGAGTATTATGATGTTATGTAGCACTAAGGATTGTAATAGATCTGTGACTATTATATCAGATCAATCAGTTTATCTGGGTCTTGCAAAATCGGATCTTGCAACTCTGACCATTAATTTTTATGGCAGTTGTATGCAGAGTAATTGACTGGTGCCAGACAGTAGTATTCGTTGTCACTGAATATTCTGTCAATGGATCCATAGCTACATCCGTCTAATTTCATAAGCTGGCTTGATACATAAATGTTTCTTGACTATGTGATTCAAGTATTCGATGCTAATGCCTTCAATGATAATTCAGGTTTTTTTTTGTGTGTGTATGTGTGTGCGTGCAGAAATGAGGCCAGCAGAGCTGTTTTTTCAAATGCATTTGCTTGCAAGACAGATTGCATCCGAGTCTGACAGTTCATCCAGGGTGGAGGGCTGCCAAAGTCCCCTGCAATGGGTTCTTCGAGCCATTCACACAAACCCTTCTGACTTGAGATATTGGAAAGTTCTGCCAAAGCTTTTGTAACAACAGAGGCTCAATTCCGCACATTGAACAATAGCACACAACTTTTCAAGATCCTACTTTGTTTATACAGATTATAGAATGAATCCCTAGGACTACTTGTTCCTCATCTTACAATTGGGTTTTGTAGATTGACCTGTGTTTTCTTGAATGCAATTAATTAACCTCCAATTTTGTCAAGTAATTGGCAGCTGCTTCCTAAATATAGTTATGGAAAGTTCTGACACTCATTGCAGCGATCTGCTATCCAGAAGCAAATAAGAAATTAAGAGAGACCGTGAGCATTCAACGACGAACGAGGCAGTTTCTTCCGAGTTCTTTTTCATTTCCCGATGTCATTTGTAATTTTTCTATAACAACAATAAAAAAGATTGTATGTATTTAGGGTTGTTTGTTTATTTGAATAGGAACGAACTTATCTTGTTAATTGGCATTTGCCAAGAATAACGTGCGCAAATGGTAGCCGGCCACGTACTTATCAAGATGAGGCTGGTAGTCGCAAAGAGGGATGTAATTAACAAATATTAAACTGAAGCAGGGTGGGAGTGAGAAATGATACATCTAATGTCCATAAAGATTGATAGTAATTTTCAATACCAGACATCTATTGTGAAGTGCTAACTACAGAGCAGTGATAAATTTCGCAATATTTGTCCCTTCCAGTACCACTCAAGTTTCCCATCCTAACCACACACATCGAATTTGAGGGTTCCATTCAATTTGCAAAATGGCCCAAAATATATCAATGATACATGTGGAGCATAGAAGAGCCCGTTTGTGCATCGCAATACTCTGCTCTGGGTATGGGCTTGATCAGCTGAATAACTAGTAGCCTAGTCATGGGAAATAAGTGGGTTAGGTTACAAGTTAGAAGCTTTGGGAAAGAAATCGGAAGATGTTGATGCAAACCTCAGCAATATTTTCATCAAAGCCTGCGTGGGTGAAAGCAGTACACCGCACATCCTCCACCGATTCCAATTCCATGGCTGCTACCGTCCCCGCCCCCAAGTGGGCTCAGAAGACCGTAACTCTTCCTCCCCTTCGGCGAGGCTGCCATCTCGTTACGTCTCAGGTAACAATCCAAGCCTCCTGTTCTTGCCTGTCAATTCCATTTTTTTTTTTCCACCGTTAACTTTTCTTTTGGGAGTCAGATATTAAAGGAAATTAGACCAGATTTATCAGAATTTAAGTGTGGCCTTGCTCATCTGTTCCGTGAGTCTCTCTTTCACTATTTTTCACTTCACTCCTTTCATCCTCTCTCTGTACAATGATTTTTTTTAGAAAAGAGCTGTATCTATATGTATAACGATTTCAAAATTCCAGTGCAACACACGAGTGCTTCTCTTACTATCAATGAGAATTATGACTCGGACGTTCGTGACGACACCGAGACGTTCCTCAACAAAATAGTTCCTGAGGTATAGAGATAGCAGAATACAGAGTAGAGGGTTTTGTTTTTATTTTCTTTTAAATGGTGCTTGAAATTTCATTCTTCATTTTGCAGGGAAGATCTGCGCCTTGGAAGCATACGCTTGAAGGCCCTGATGACATGCCAGCCCATATCAAATCATCAATGTTTGGCTGCGCCCTCACGTGCGTATACTTCGGTTTGATAAGAATTAAGATTCACTTTCTTTTTTTTCTTTTAATTGCTTCAAAGGATTTGATCTTCAGTCTTCATTTCACCTGATCTTTATGTTATTCTTACAGGATTCCCATTACAGATGGACGTCTTAACATGGGAACTTGGCAGGTACATCATATTTGGCAAATACTGACAATGATCATCAAACTGTATATATGGTCTTTATCTTTGACTGCCCATATGCATTAAGAACATGAATGTTCCCACTTCTCATGCATTGTATCTCATGCTTTGAATGCCCTCGCTTAATTTGCCCTGCGATTGCTAAAACTTGGGTTACATCTTGTTTGAATTTGCTTTACGGTTTTCCTACTTAACAAATCGTACAATTTATGCATTGAGATAATGAATGTTCCCACTTCTATGCGCTGCATTTCTTGCTTTGAATGCCCTGTGATCAATTTACTCGGCAAATGCTAAATCATGTGTTACATCTTGTTTGAATTTTCAATTTATTTATTTATTTTTTCTCACTGTTATGCTTCAGGGGATTTGGCTTTGTGAGCATCGCGATGCCCCAACAGCTCGTAGAGTGGTGGTGACCCTCAATGGCATCTGAGGTACTATATACAGAGATGCTCTGTTTCTCTCATCTGTGTAATGGTATTGTACTTAAGATGGTCTCGTAATGAGATTTGATTGGATACATCAATATGAGTTCGAACTCTATAAACTAGTCAGTGTTCTTTTGTCGAAATAACATTGACAGCAAGATGCTATGGCATGATTATAGTTAGTTTTGATCGATCTGTTCTGTCCTAATCTCTGCTCAATCGATTTCATAAGAGTTCTCCCTAACCTTAAACTTCTCTTCCATAGTTATTGTCGAGTAAGAATTTTTACTTCTACCCCTTTGCTTTCGTTGATTTCTTCTCATTTTTATTTCTTGTGTAGCCTACATTGGCCTTCTTTTTGTTTGTTAATTTTAATTTTAGAGCCCCAGCTAAAACGTGGAGAAACACCCAGGAAAAACCGGCGAGGGAGGTGTCAGGGAGACTACAGCCGCCAGAGGAAGTTTTTAACCCACCTCATTCTGCCGGCCAAAGGCATAAGAAAATGATGGAGGTGATCGGAACCCACTTTATTGTTAAAAAAGCTAGAAAGCTGGGATAAGAGAGAGTTAGAGAAAGCGTTTTAGAGACCTATAATGGAAAATTTTCAATTCACTCCATTTCTCTGTTAAGATTAATTGATGAGATATTTTTTAAACTTAAAAAATGTGCTGGATATTGTTGATCAGTTCACGAAATATCCAAATTTTATTTTAATTCAGACAACATTATTGAAAAAATATGAAAGTAATTTTCATGTCTTAAATTATAATTCATGATATTATTGGGAGGGATAATTAAACGAATATCATGAAAGTTGTGATTTTTTTTTTTTAGTTTTTTAAGTTAGAATTATGTTATTAATAGTTTCAATTATTTTAGAAGAGAATTTATACAAATTAAATTCAAATTAATTAACTTCTGAACAAAATATCAAATTAATTAATTATAAAATAAATTTAACCTATTGAAGCAATAGTACCCATATTGTATGGGTACTATTGCTTCAATAGGTTAAATTGTATCGAAGATAATTTTATAATTTTTAATTTTTTACTTTTTAGAATATGTACTTCTGATCAATTTTATTAATAATTTTTTCAAATAACTTCACATGATTTATCTTTAAATATCTCATGACATGAAATATGCATTTTAACTTTTTTTTAGAATTGGACACATAATATTGATATTATTTTTTTGTTTTTCTTAATATGTAAAAAGATCGTCCAATCCTATGTGATCACATATTTATAAAAAAAGAAAAAGAAAAAGAAATCCCTCTGAAAAATAAAGAGAATAGATATATCAAATTATTGCTGCCAAAAAAAATAAAATTATAATAGAGGGACTAAATAAGATAAAAAAATATATACTAAAGGAACTTCAATGGAATTTGACCACTACTAAAGGGGCCGAAAATAGTAAAGTAGAGGCCGACGGAAAAGAGAGAAAGAAAGGAAGGAATGGCAGAGAAATCACCGGTGAAAGAAGCTGCTACCTCAGAGAGCATCCCCATCTCGAACTCAAACCAGTTGAAGCCATCTCCCCAATTCCCCTCCAAATTCTCTTCCCAAACGGCACCCAACTCTGAAGTCCCCTCCACGCCCACCAGCCGTCCTCCTTCCGCCGATGCCGACGTCGTTTACGTCCCCAGCTACTCCCGTAAGTGCTGCTGCACTGCACTGCCTCTTCTCTCTCTCTTTCTCTCTCTCTCTCTCTTCTCTTAGACTTCTTTCTTCCCTCTTCCCTCCCCCTATCTTTTCTCTTGCTTGGTTGTTGTTAATTGATGCTGTTTTTCTTCCCTTGTTTTTTTGGGGTTAAAATAAACAGGGTGGTTCTCGTGGGATAAGATAGACTCTTGCGAGTCCCGTTTCCTTCCGGAGTTTTTCGACGGTCGCTCGGCTTCCAAAGGCCCCAGTCTTTACATTTATTACAGGAACTCAATTATAAAGCTATTCAGGGAAAACCCTTCCCGTAAGATTACCTTCACTGACGTCAGGAAGACTCTTGTTGGCGATGTTGGATCCATTCGGAGGGTTTTCGATTTCCTTGACCACTGGGGTCTCATCAATTACTCTGCCTCCTCTGCTCTTTTCAAGCCCTCCAAAGATACTGGTTCTAATATTAAATCCTCAGATTCCCCTTCTGTTGAATCCCCTTCTTCTGCTGCCCCCACCTCCAAACACTCCTCTAATTCCAGGCGAATCTGTGGGGCGTGCAAGTCTCTTTGTACCATTGCTTGCTTCGTTTGCGACAAGGTATCCTTTTTCCCTTCTTCATGTTATTAACATAGTTTTCTTACACCCTTTTCTAGTACTGTTCCCTTTGATTCTTAAGTCCTCATAATCATTATCTTAGTTTAATTAAGGAAAGGCCACTGCTTTACACTCATGCTTCTAGGTTAACTATCGATTTACCATTAGCTGCTGTGTTTTCTTACCCTCTTTTTTTTGTGCAGTATGACTCCACCCTGTGTGCAAGGTGCTATGTTCGGGGCAACTTCAGGGTTGGTCTAAGCAATGCTGATTTCAGGCGGGTAGAGATCACTGATGAAGCCAAGGCAGATTGGTCAGAAAAAGAGACATTGCTGCTTCTGGAAGCCATTATGCATTATGGTGATGACTGGAAGAAGGTTGCACAACATGTTGGTGGTAGAACCGACAAGGATTGTGTGGCTCATTTCGTTAAGCTTCCTTTTGGGGAGGAATATCTCGGACATCCATTATCTAACGATGATGAATCTGGATTTGAAACTAATAAAAGGATGTGCCTCACGCCTCTGGCTGACTCAAGCAACCCAATCATGGCTCAGGTATGTCTTTTTCTCGTGTTTTAACTCGGGACATCAAATAACATGGACTAGGAAATTGCTAAGCTAATATTTGGGCACAAAAGCACCTAATGCTTGTACTTGCATCATCTTGATCACGAGTTCCTGCTTGGGTGCTTAACTTGCTTTTTACACTGGTGCCACAAAGGTCTAGGGAATATGAAGTACCTGCATAAACTCAGTCATCATTCAATCTGATATGCATTGCATGCCAGTGTGGATATCTGATCTTGTTTTGGTCTATGAAGTGCTTTCCGAGTAATGGATTTGGATCATTTACAATTAGTTGCTGCTGTTCAACAATTTGTTTCTGTCGGCAATATTTATCCCATGATTCCACTTGAGGGGAAAGGGGTGCTTAGTACTTTTAGTTGCATGCAAGATCCAATAGGTTATAAGCATTGACTTTATACACTAAATATATTTTAATTTTGTTCGGAAACATCAATTATTGGATGATGATGTAGTTTTGTTTTAGTAAACAATTTGTTTTTACTTGCTACCTCCTTTTTCCAGGCTGCCTTTTTGTCAGCTTTGGCTGGTGTAAAGATTGCAGAAGCAGCTGCCCAAGCAGCTGTTTCCATTCTATCTCAGGTCGACGACATCACGGCTAGCAGAGTGGGGACTGGGTCTCTTGAAAGAAACTCGAAACGAGGTTTGTATCCCTTCTGGTTTTACCCTAACATTCAAGCATTGCAGCATTTACTTATTTAGTCGCACTGTTTCCACATTGGTATTAATTGCAGTCTACCCATATCATTGCAACAAATGATGTAACTCTGTATTAAGCTTCCTTGTAGTCTGGCCATTTTCGCATTTGATATGCTAAGAAGAGGTGGCTCCAAATAGTTTACATTTTAACATCTTCCTCAAGAACCAACCAAACCCGAAAGAAGTAAAGTTAGATAAATAAATAAGAAAGATCATCTAGCATTATTATCTGCACATAGTCTCTTATCAGACTTGTTGGGATTTTGTTGGTGAGATTATTTCCTTGTGTCACAGAATCAGAAATTTCATCTAATGGTGACACCAACCAAAATGCATTGGAAAGAGCAGCATATGCAGATGCAAATTCACTACTTGACAAGGAAGCACAAGATATTGAAAGGGCAATTACTGGGATTACAGAAGTGCAGGTATGTATAAGATCTTCAAGATGAGTGTCTAGGATGTTAGATGTCATATGGTTATTTACTGTATATCTTGAGGTGTGCAGATGAAAGAGATACAAGACAAGTTTCTTCGTTTTGAGGAGATGGATTTGCAGACTGAGAAAGAGAGGCAACAATTGGAGAGCATGAAGAATCTACTTTTTATTGACCAGCTCAATCTTTCATTTCGTAGAAACTATACATGAAATACTGAACAAGTGGTGAAGAACAATTGTTTTCTTTTTCTTCTGTATTCTGCCTCTGCAGATGGTTATGGCCAAAGGAGAAAATTTCTTGAATTGCAGGTAAATTGCGTTACAATCTTTCTGAAGTATGTAGGCAAAAAAGTGAATTGTAGTTAGTATATAACCAAAGCTGGAAAAACCTGGTCCAACGTTATACAACATATGCTATGTGCTCCCTCTATTATAAATGAAAAATTGAAAACCATAACATCAGGAGCCGGAGACTGTAATTCAGGTCTTGAGCAAACAACACATGCAATTCTGGTTAAATGGTAAATAGCGTGAATTCCTCTGATAATTGCTTGGGATTGCACATTAGACTATACAACTTCGATTACTTTTTGCAAAATAATCAAACTTCAATTTACTATACAAAAAATTCTTTTGCAAATATATATAATAGTTTGATTATTTTTTTATTTACATAAAAAAAAACTAATTACTTTAGGAAATAATTTTGAAAGTTTACTAAATAATATCTTAGTGTCATAAATTAAAGTTTATTTTTTCAATTCAAAATTAATTTGAAAAAATAAATAAAAAAATTTAATAAAAGAAGTCTAATCTCAATTGAAAGGAATGGAACTCAACCCGACTGTTACATCAGCTGATTTACCAATGAAATTGTGAAATTTATATATAATCGGGTCCAATTGGATTGAACGGATTTTATTGTCGTTGGATTCTTGTATATTCGTCATTCTGGACAGATCAGACCTGTAAAAATAACCTCTTTCTTTTTTCCCTTTTAACTTATTTTGGGGTTCATTTTTCCCTTTAAAAATAAAAGATAATCTCTTCCCTTTTTCCTGGTTACTTTTTTGGTTGGTTGCAAAGAAGTTATTGCATGGTAACGCTTTAGTTGGAAAAGTCAGAAATTTCTAAATTAGTGGGTCAAGTTAAGCTCACTGGGCCCATGACTCCTTTGATTAGTGGGCCCTACAAGAGCCCGGCGTGGTTTTTGTTTGTTTTTGCGTTGAGACGTTTCGAAAAAAGGTGCTCAATAATCAGAGCTAGAGAGACCCCCCCTGACAACAACAGTATGTAAGAAAACAACGAAAATCAAAATAATTGATAAAAGTAGCCCTAAAACCTACACACCTGCCACTAGCAGCTGAAGGTGATAGGTAATCTTTCTTTTTTCATACATATATCGGAGTTCGATGCTTTACGACTAGGATTACGATTTCGAATCATTTTGTTTTGTCCAGTTTGATCCAAATAGTTGAAATTTTATTGAATATACAAAATTAACCACCTAAACTTGTAGCGCTCGCATCGCATCTATCTTCGTTAATGCTGATGTTGTTATCTTTTACTACACAGTTGAGAGACAGCGGCAGCGTACGACCCCCCTTTTAATTTACCTCATCATCATATGCCTACACGTGCCAGTGCATCGCCGACATTTCTTTTACCTTTCAAGAGACCCGTTAATTATATGCACCCCCGCCCCATCGGGCAGTAAGAAAGTGAGCAGCTCATTACTCATTTAATTCATTTGCCAATATTACTTTTCCACCAACGGTGGGTTTGATTTTGGGAGTTTCAAATATTAAATAAAATTTTCTGACCAAATAAATGTTGGTATTTAAACGGAATAGTGATGATTAAAGTTGTAAATGGATAAAGCGTTTTACATATTACTAGTAAATTGTTTATATAATGTTCACTTATGTCTATTTATCAAGTTAAATAAACAAATATATATTTATTTATTTAATGAATAAATTTAAATAAAAATATGTTTAATTCATTTATATTTACGATTAGATTCATTTATAAACTTGTTTATTTAAAGATAACATTTTCCTATGAAAATATTAAAATAATATTTTCTTCCCTCTATTCCTATATTATAATTTAGTTTGTTTGTTTGTTTGGTTTATTGTTCGACAATATATTCATTAAACATTCATAAATATTAAATGAATCGAGCCTAACATATCAAATAATTATTTAAACATATTCTAAATTCTCATAGTCTCCTAGAAACTGGAATTGGATTCTTCAGGCTTCGTCTCATCTAACTACGTCCAAGTGCCCCGACCAAATATACGACAGACAGATCACGAATAAGAGACGGACCGACCATCGGCATTAATTGGCAAATTGAAAGGACTTTCACGTTACAACGATAAATAAGAAAGGTGCTCTGGTGGGTGTATTCTAGACCTGACAGCCTTGTTGTACAGCAGCTAAACTAATACTGTTCATATTTTGTGCATAGTAAATAAATAATTAAGCCCTGCTAATGATGATGATGATGATGATCTCACAGTTATCAATCTGAGAACCTGAACTTCAATATGAAGCCATCTCTCTTTTCTCTCTCCAATATGCTCATATACGCACGCATAAATCCCTGCCATCTGCAACCAACTATGCATTTGCATTTATTACCCCTCTGCTCCTCTCCAATGACTAACTAACATGAATCCCTATTAGATTTTTTTTAAGCCTCAACTTCAATTTCTCTTGTCTTTCCGAGAAACCACTTCTAATTTTTTCCCCGTTTTGGAAGGCCTTTCAGGTGCGCTGTAGCAGCTGCAGCCCCCCGACCCTTAAACCATTTTAAGATCAACCCTTCTCAAAATAACTTCTCTCCTTCATTTTAAGTGCTTCTCTTCATATATATTTAGTTTGCATGTTACTTACCCTCGTTGTCCTATCCATTCCATTCATTCCCAATCACAACGACCCTTCATTTGTTGCACAATCACAAACTTTTCTCACTTCCCGTCTCTTGTTTTCTCATTGCAAGACATACAAGTTGGATAGCTGTGTTGGAAGATGTTAGCAGTTGAAGAAATTCTGAGTGAACTTGCCGAGGAGGAAGTAAACGGGCATGGGTTGCCGCCGGGGTTTCGGTTTCACCCCACTGACGAGGAACTGGTAACCTTTTATTTGGCTTCCAAGGTATTTAATGGAAGCTTCTGTGGAGTGGAGATTGCTGAGGTTGACCTTAACAGATGCGAACCTTGGGAGCTTCCAGGTAAATATATGCTTTGCTTATCGACAAAGCCAAAATTAATAGCGTGATTATATGATATTACCCGGGAATATTCTCTATCCACCATACATCATTGCATCTTTTTTAGCATCTTACCGGATGCTTCTATAGATTCCTCAGATGAGTTCCGTTTTTTTCTTCTCAGCTGAGCCTGAGAAGATGCTCTTTTCCATGTCCCTTGTATTTTTCTTTTAGGATAAGCTTAAAATGCTGGTTTCCTTTTTAGTGGAGTCTAGTTAAGACAATGTAGACTAGTTAAGCTGTAGTTGTGTCTTCATAATCCTGTTGCATCTTGGTTTTGTTCTTCTATGAAGAAGCATAGTTTTGTGTTGGCCAGCGAGTGCCGAGATATTTAATATTAAAATAGGCCTAGAGCAGTTTGTAAGGAGGAATTTGCAGTACATAAATGTTTAATAAGTATGTTTCCGGGAAATCCTGCAGCACACTCTAAAAGGAAGAGCCCTTGCTAAGAGCACGGGTCTTATAAACTGTTAACATGTCCACCAAAACTCGGAGACATGTTTGGGTTTAACGCCATATATATATATATTTTATTTAAAGGATTGGAACATTGTCTCATTGTCATGCAATATATACCATTAATATTCTGACTCAATTCATAAATTTTGTGCACTTGAGAGACGAAAAAATTAATGGATTAGTGATGAATATATATACGCATATTAAATATAAATATAAAGTCTTGTCCATCTTTAGTTGAAGCTAGTAAATATGTGTAGTAGCAATTAATTTGATGTGAACGGTGATCAGATGTTGCGAAAATGGGGGAGAGAGAGTGGTACTTCTTCAGCTTGAGGGACAGGAAATACCCAAGCGGGCTGAGAACAAACAGAGCCACTGGAGCTGGGTACTGGAAAGCCACAGGCAAAGATAGGGAAGTGTACAGTGTCTCAACCGGAGCTCTTTTGGGAATGAAAAAAACCCTTGTTTTCTACAAGGGCAGGGCACCCCGTGGGGAGAAGACCAAGTGGGTCATGCATGAGTACCGCTTGGACGGTGACTTCTCCTGCCGCCCCTCCTGCAAGGTAATGGGCCCCACCGCCACACGTGCGCCGTGGGAATCTCATCTCAATCAACTTGTTTGTCGCTTTCTGGGTTTGACTTGTTATGTTTATACGATATATTTTGTGGAACTGATCATCTGCAATTGTTAAGGGGGGTATGGTGGTATTATGGTGTTGCGTGCATGCCGATTTGACAACTTTCACCTTATTATTAACCACTCGAGTAAGCAGTGTGATTGGTTTTGGTTTTTCACTCCATCACTGTTATATATGGCTGTCAGTACGTAACAGTTACCATTTCTGCATTTAATTATCCTTATAAAGCTTATTCACCTTCTGACCTTCGTTTTCTTAATTAGTATTTGTTAATTAACCTGTTAATGCAGTAATTAGAAAGAAGGCTAAACCATGCACCCGCGAAACATGTTCCTAAGTCCAAACTAAATGGTTCTAACATAACCTGCTTTGTTTGTGGTGATTTGCAGAATATTTCATAAAACAAGTGAGAAGAATGTTCCAAAGTCTAAACTAAATGATTCTAACATAACCTGCTTTGTTTGTGCTTAAATCTTCTTTCCCTTGTTACCACTTAATATGTTTTTTTTTTTTTTTTTTTTGTAGGAAGAATGGGTGATTTGCAGAATATTTCATAAAACAAGTGAGAAGAAGAATGCCCTTGCTCAAGGTCAAAGCTATGTACTGGCAGTGTCTTCGTCTTCAACAACTTTCTTGCCTCCATTGCTTGAAACTCCAACACCGTTGTTAAAATCTGAGTCTCAAACTCTAATGCAAGCTCACAACTCTTTTTTGATTCACCGCCATGAAAATGACCTGAAAAGCCTGATAAACCCAGTTGTCTCACAGTCACAATCCCAATCCCAGCTCTTCCCATCTAATGCGTTCCAACCCTCCTATTCACCAACTTCCACTTTTGCCACAACCGACAAGAACGCTGTGACAAACACCACCACCACCTCATCAGCAGCTATGCTCTTCAAGTCCCTACTCTCACATCAAGATTGCTTATTTAAGGAACAAGCTGCTTTTCCCAAACAGTGTAAGGCAGAGGCTGACTTTTCCTATTTAAATCTGCCTGCTGCGAACAACACCTTGAACTGGATGGATAGGATTCATCCCAGCCCACCATGTCAAAACCCTTTGTTCTTCGACATGGATTATAGCGTGTTGGGGTTTGCTGAAGGTGTTAGGGGCACTGCTCGGGGGGACACTAACGCACATGACATGTCCACTTCAATTGCCATCAATAGGGCCAGCGGTCAGATGATTTTAAATCCTCCCACCACCACAGCCTCTGGAGAATCCGGGCCGCTGGATTGATAAAATCTTAAATATTGTTAAGAATAGGATCCCTACTCTCTATCTATGTCCATATTAGTAGATTGGGTGATGAGTTTTAATCGTTACATTTACGTTTACGTGTATCTGGAGCAGAATTTAGTATTCATCAGCTCTAATGAATATTATTCTACTTACCTTTGTATTGTAGAACCTGGAGCCCGCTCTGCCAACAGCTTTTCTTAAAATTGTGATAAAAGAAAAAACCAAAAGCTGCTGCCGTTCCAGAGATACGCTTGAAGAGCTGCAATATAAAATTGGGTTGGAGTGTGAGACAAGGGCAAAGAAAATGAAAAAGCTCGAATTGAATTATCGCTAATTGATTTAATAAAAAATTTGAAACTCTTGACAGTTAACCAAATCTATTTTTTTTGAAATGTGTTAATCGGTCAAATTAATTTCAACTGAAATTTGTGCATCTATTTTTTGTTCAAAATAAATTTAAAATATTAAAAAAATTCATGACAAATTTTTTCTTTGTTTTTAATTCAAAAAAGTTTAAAAGAAATAAAAGAACCAAAAAAAAAAATTTAATAACAAACATTAATTTTTTACTTTTCTTTATTTAAACTTTTTTTTGTTGACTTTTTTAAGCTTAATTTTAAGTTTTTTCAAATATTTTTAGTTTTCATATGTTTTTTTCAAGCCCATTGTAAAAATATTTATAAAAATATTAATTTTTATATGTTGGACTTATATAACGTATTAGATCTATCTTTTATTGGGCCTATAATATACTGTTATTAATAATTTTAATTACGCGTTTAATTTGATTAATTATGTAATTTCAAACAAAATTAATGGATAACTAAAATGCTCAAAAACTGTTAATTCATCTGACCAATTAATCGAATTAATTTAATTTAATAGATAAATTCAATTAAAACCAAAAAAAAAAATGCACAAAGCAAATGAGTGTAGAAAGGGAACTGAGTGAGCAGCGAGGGAAAGGTTTTGTTTGATGGGATGGGATGAAATGATAGGTGACGTCACTTATAGGCTACAAGTAGCCTTCTGGGGATGGGGGAATAGGGTGTTTTGGGCATTGTACCTAGTACCTAAAGTTAGTAGGGGCATTGTGTAGGGAGACAAGGGGTTTTGGGCATGGATGGATGGATATATCATCATTTCCCGAGAAAAAAATGCATGCATTTATGAGGTTTTAGTCATTATTGGATTAGAATAGTGGATGTCATCATCAATTTCTTGAGCTATTAGACGTAGATTCACTTGTCTTCATTCATTTTCTTTTTCACTCTCTTCTTCGGCTCCCTGAAATGCATGCAAGGAAAACAGATAAAAAAGCTGATTCATTGAAGATTTACTGAATTTGAAACCAATGATCTATTGGCTATTCAACGTACGTTCATCAGTAATTGAGTGCACCGACGTCTGAAATTTAAC
The DNA here is from genome assembly GCA_025698515.1 of Gossypium sturtianum. Taxonomy (NCBI): domain Eukaryota; kingdom Viridiplantae; phylum Streptophyta; class Magnoliopsida; order Malvales; family Malvaceae; genus Gossypium; species Gossypium sturtianum. The sequence continues at coordinate 152,998,243 of CM046955.1, read as the reverse complement.
TTTTACCGTAAACCATTTTTGTTTTAGATATTGATTTACCATAACCACCCAGTAAAAATTGCAAACTCCAATTGGTCGTGGAAATACCCTTTCCGTCCTTGTTCTTTCTTTGTTGTACGTCATCCTTACTCTTTCTTTCTTTTTTTTTTTTTTTTAAATCTTACCTTAAATATATTTCCCCTTTCTTTTCATTTAAAAATTTCAAAATATTGGCATAAAAAAATTTAAAATATCTTCTTTCAATTTTTTTAAAGTATCAAATTAATAAATAAATCAATTTAATTATATAAAAATTTTAAAAACATTGTTTGATGTAATACAATTATTTTAATAATTCTAACTATTATTTAATAAAAATATAATTCTAATTATATTTTATTATTTAATTTTAATTATACATTAATTTATCAACACGTTTTAAACTAAAATCCTTAATAGTCATTTTAAACTCTCATCTCACTACCATAGTTACGAATAAATCTAAATACATATACCACCATTGAATTTAATCTCACTACTATAATATTCAATCTTACCACCATCACTGTTTTTAATTTCACCAAAAGCAAAACACATCACATATTCAAAAGAAGCCTTAAAGGTGATAACAATGAACTAAACATCTGCAAACTCATCTTTGTCCAAGGAGAAACATATTATGCCCCCTTTTGTATTAGGATGGCAATGGAGTGGGACGAGGGTAAATGTTACTAAATTCAAACAAACATACAAATCAAATGAACATAAAAATCCTCAATAAAGACAACATATGAACAGGTAGAAACCTCATTCAGGCACAATAGTTGAACATGTTTTCCATGATCAGATAGCAACAAGCCGAACTTAAAAGTTGGTACCCATTGAAGTCTTTTACATCAAGCTCCTGATGCATTAACTGATGCATTAACAGTGCTGGATATAATCATTGAATATAAGATAATGTCATATTGAAATAGTGAACATCGATTGAACGAACAAAAAAAGAACCTTCAATCGGGCTATCTTTAGATCTTCATAAAAGGTGGTCTGAGTCCTGAGCCCATGCCATCACTCTCGCCACTAAGGCTTAAAACTCCCCACCAGGTTTCATGGATCCAAACTCCTAAATTTATTCAGTCATCAAATCTTGAAACCTTCTCATAGAAGACGAAGAAGATCCAAAAAAACAATTTTAAAAAACTTAAGAAGTCCTTGAGAACAAAAGTCACGAAATAAATTAAAAAAAGAAAAAGGAGACCTAAGGAATCCACATAAGGCTCAAAGAAACCCTTATCTCTTTAGAGAAAACTCAAGAGAAACGAAAAAGAGAGCATACAAAGGGCCTTAGTTTTGGTTTAATTTTTTTTAAGCCTGGAATATACCTTCTCCTTACCTGTATTGTGGGATGTTTTATCATAAATCCAGAATGATGAAACAGAGAAGAATTTTGAATATTATCATCCTAGACAGTTAGCTAGCTGCAAAAGGACTTATCTTTTGCATATGACCCTCTTTTTTAACAATGGTGTTATGGATGTGTACTATTCTGAATCAATTTTATTACATGTCTCGCCTTCAGCTTAACAATAATAATGTAATGAGATATTTTCTGCCAACCTTGATACTCTGCTTCTTCAAGTTATAAAGCAAAGTACTGGTTTCAAAATTGACACTCTGGCTACATGCTAAGTACCATGGTGGGGGACTTGTTACTTTCGGCAGGGTAAACTCACTGCTAAGCGTATATAATACAGAAAACCTAATAGAGTTGAATGCTGTCCATCCAAAAGATTATCTTATGCAGCCCGGCTAAAGTTAATTTAATCTCTCCATTCCAGTTCTGGTGTTCTCTGTTCATTTTACCGAGCAAAGTAATCCTGAGAACTGATCAATTCTATGCTGGTTGTTAATGGAAGACTTAATACAACCGCATCAGCATCAGCTTCACGTTTACACGCACGCTTATTGCTTTGGTTGGGAGGAGTGCTGGGGGACGCACTACGAACGGTAGCAACGCCTCCTCTTGAAACAACAAATATGTAGTTATATATAAAACTCAACAGTGGAGCAAAATGGAAAATATGAAATAGGATGAAGGTGCGGCATTCAATTCTCCAACAGGACCATATAATTGCAAGGGAAGAAAAAATATCCCTCAACATGGAACAAACTGCATTTTTATAACAAGGATCAAATCTAATACTCCATTATATGTACAACTTTGCTCTCCCTTTTACAACTGCAGCTCAGTTTGGGCAACCTAGTGCTAATTCACAAGGACATTATCTTTAGTATACTACAAAATCAGGAGTTCATTGGCAAATAATACTAGCATTCAATAAATTGACACCAAGTCCAGCAAATATTTCAGGGTTGCTGCATTTCCTCTGAAGACAAGTTGCTTTCAATTGAATCGGAGGCACGCTCTGGTTTTGTGGGCTTAGTTTCAACTCTGGGATTGTTATTGGGGCCCTGCTCAACAGGTTCATCTGACCTGTCATTTAATTTGAATGGTCTCTGGAAATCTTTAGCATTTCTACTGTCGATAAACAAATTGTTCAACTTCTCCTCCTGCATACAAACAATTAAAATTTTCAAAATGAGGCAGCAAACTGCATGTCTGGTAACCACACAATATCGCTTGGTAACTTTAACCATGTAAATATGACTTAGAATAGATAAGGTTCCGTTAACCATTTGGGTAGATAAGAACTTCAATCATAAGCCTGCAGATGTGAATCCCCAACACATTATGCTACTGCCTCTCCCCACTCCCAAAAAAAAAAAAAAAAAAAAAAGAAAGAAAGAAAGAAAAAGAACAAAATTCATTTAAGATATGCAGATATGTTAGAACAAGATTCTTACTTTCATGCGGGCATTGCAGTTGCCAAATGTAAGTGCAAACAAATGAAATTTCACGGTTGATACAAAGGCAATAATCTGGTCCATTAGTCACTTGTCATCCAAAACTATTGTTGACCATGCAAACAAAGTTAATTACTTAACTAATTTTAATGGCTACATTATATCTAAGCTATCTATCCTGTCAGTAACTTGATAGTAATAATTCATTGCCACTGCATGACTTCAAAACTACTTACCTTTTGCAGTGCTTCAAGTTTTCTCTGGAGTGCATCATGCTCAGCTTGAATACGGAATGGAACACCATGTTTCTGGTACACATTATTTTGTGCCAAGGCTTCATCAATGTCATTAGCAGTGGTCGCAAAAGGATGATTTGCAGGAATCCATCTGATTGTGTCAGGGTCAACATCACGAGGAATTGAATCCCCCTCTTTAAGGAAAATTGTTGGTCTCTTCCACTGGTATGCCCTCGACCTCCTTTTCTGATGGATAGCTTGCTGCTCTTTAGTAAGTGTAACTGGAGCTAAGCGATAAAGCTTTCCACACATCTCTACGGTTGAATTGCTCTTCCCAACCTTCACCAATGGATTGTTAAATGGATCATCATACTTGAGAGGTTGCGATCTGCAAAAAGAACAGATAACTAACTATACCATTAACACAAGGAAAGCTCATTGTAGCCAAAGCTGTGAAATGAGAAAGTAGAAATTAAAATTGATAAGGGACATGCAATGAAATGCTAGCCCTTAACTAAAAATATTTAGTTTGTAATGTCATGTAAGCAACCAAACTACCAAAAAGCAATATATTCATGAAATTTATATCCTTTAAAGGTAGCAAGACAAAGGAAAAAAATAACATAGAACGAATTCATACATGCCTCTTCTATCTGATCTTAGCTGGCCACGCCTTACAAGATCAGCTACAGAACCAGGCTGGCTTTTCCTTGACTTCCTCTCTGCGTATGCTCTCAGAGCAATAAGCATAATTGCAATTGCAACGCACAATCCCAGTGTAAGGTTGTTTTTAGGGCGGTTTTTCATCTGAGACAAAAACGAAATGGACAGGTTCTTCATGTCAGACTTCCTTTTTCTAGTAATTCATACAAACACCACCTCTACTGGTTTTACAGACATGAAAATGAAAAGCAATATAACAAATACTAGCAATACAAGTAAAAGCAGAAACATGCTGGAGTGATACTTTGCAGTTAGCACCAATAGAGGAGCTGATGTTGACAAAATATTTACAAACAGTAGACGGTGTGGAGTAAAAGACTTGTATAAGCTCAATATCAAAGTTAGCAATTACATTTAGCACCACAAGTAATAAGCCAGAACTTGCTTAATAATAACACAAGAAATATGATCCGTTCTCATCATACTGAATACAGATAACCGTAAGTGAACATTACCAGGAAAACAACAGGAGGGAAGGATGTAATGGATTCCTGAAATAAGGCAAGTGGGTGTTTGGAATCCACCGCCAGAGTATGTTTCGCTGTATCAACAACCTCGTTCTGGGCACGATGGTCCTCCTCGGAGCTCACTGAATTATCAATGGCTCTCGGCGAAAACGTCCTATTAGGTGGTAGGTGAATCCAGTTGAGCCGTTGGCTTAGGCTATGCCTATGATGTAGTAGCAACGATGTTCCATTTAAAGAAACCTGATGCTTCCACCCCCAAATTGAAGGCTATTTATCAGAGAATTTACCGAAAGAAAGAAACCCAATTCAATAATAGTATATATGACGGCAGTAAAATAAAATCCTAGGAAAATTTTGGGAGTTACCTGGCCAGGGAATTGAAGAAGCCAAATTGATGCCATTAGATTTAAGAGATAGAAATACTCTCACACTGAAAAACAAGATTCATTTCAGTCCCCTCCCCTCCATATGATGATTATTTAGGAGATAGAGTAGTGAAAATTTACCAGTAGAAAGGAAACACGATGTCAGCACCGCCAAGCAAGGGGCAACAGAGCAGTAACAGTAGTAGAAGTCAGTCACCTCACATTTCATTCAATCACTATGCGGATCGGATCCTCCTAAATCCTCATCTCCAAGGTCCAAGCTTTGGGTTTGGCTTTTGCCGTAGGTAAAGGTTACGTGTTCGATCCATGTCGCACACAAAACCCGTATGTATTTTTGTTGGGTTTACATTAGAGGTGTTGATACTTTTTAACCTGGGCCAGCCTGACTCTGTTCACACTAAAGTACCCAAATATTTTCCCAAAATTTAAACTAAATGCAAGTTTTTAAACCTGTGAAAAAATAACACATGACTAAAGGGATAATTGAAAATATATATAAATGAGACACATGTCATCTTCTCGTCTTTACTTGTTAAAATTAAAAATTTTCACCTACTGTAAAATAATTACTCTTTTAAATAAATTTTTAAATTTCAAAATATTTTTATTGAACCCTCAAAATATTAACATGTTGACTCGAACGTAAACTTGGACATCAAAACATATTATTTCAATTTTTAAATATGTTTATAAATATCATATAAACAATTTGAAGCCATCGTGTTATTAACACTCATAAATTTCAATCATCATGTAGTAGGTATGTATATATATTAAAATATTGATTATTGTGCTTTGAATTTGACTCGCATCATATTCATATAAACATATATTTAATGCTTGTATTGACATTTAGTTGATTAAAGTATTTGATATGATATTGATATTTTGATAACTTAATTAAGATATTTTAAAGTTTAAGGATTAATTTATAATTTGAATAATAATTTCAAAATATACAATGCAATTACCCTATTTATTGTGTTTTCATTTATGTTTATTTAATTAATAAAAATATTATTATTTTATTTTTCAATGAGACATTGTTAATGAAGATGGAAGCTTTGGTCATTTCATGTGTGAATATTGTTGAATTATATTAAAATATTTTGTCTATTTATACTTTATATTTATTTGATTTTATTTAGAGTTGCGCGACTATAGATGAAGATGAAATCTATAATGATAATACTACTTAAATTTGATATCTTTTATTTTAGTATCTAAAGGATTTTCTATCAACATTAATGTATTTTTGGATAAATTACATAATTAATTACTAAACTATAGATAAGTGTTTTTTTTTTGGTTACTTAAAAAAGTTACAATTTTTTTATTAAATTATTCAAAAAATTTTATTTAAATTATTAAATTATATAAAAAAATTTATTTAAGTCATTAGCTTGTTAACTTAAAGAAAAAGTTTTACCAGCGAGCTCCAAGCGACGATTCGACTATTTGTAGACAAATCAATACCCATCAACAAGTAAAACATACATTAGATCTAAGTTGATTTGATCGTTAGTGTTGAAGATAAAAAAAAAAAATTGTTTGAATTTAGTTCGTCAATTTGTGACATGTAAAACTATTTCATGGAAAAAGAAAACCTAAACTATAGAAAAAAAGAGAAAAAAAAAATTAATTGGTACAGGTGGTGTGTAAAGAAAGAACCAAATATCATTAATTTTAATAACCCAATGATTTAAATAAAAACGTACTCATAATTAGTGACTATTTCTATAGTTTACCTTCTAATTTTTTATCATATAATTCTGAGAGAATGAAAAGAGGTTTACAGTAAAGATTTGAGAATTCCTATTGCGTAAGTGTGAGGCTCTATATAAATAAAAAAGTACACAAAAATCTGAAAATGTTAACTAAATTTTTTGAAAATTTATAGATAAATAAACATCAAAATCAAAATAAAGGGTAATTAATGGATAAACCTTTTTTCCCTCTCCTTCGGTTCTTTGTTCTTCGCAATCCTAAATGAGACACAAGCCTACTAAGGGGGGAAAAACAAACTAAATCCAAACAACAGATTTGTAAAAACCAAGCAATCATAAGTCGTAACACCATTTACTCGCCTGATGCTCACAGGTCTTGATGTGCAACACCCTCTTTTTTCTAATATACTGGTAAAAGAAAGATTTATTAAATCTTATTTTAGATCAAACCAAACTCTCCTGAATCAAAGTTGGGTTCTTTCCTCAATGAAACCCAAAACGAAAAGAAAAGAAAAAACTATTATTTTAGCAACAGAACCAAAATCCCAATCTTTTTGTAACGAATATACCAAAGAAACCCAAAATCCTAAATTGGGTTTTAAACGCGTCATTAGCTTGGTTTTTTGTTCACACCCTCAACTTTGACAGTGAAAGAAATGGGCTCTAAGTAGAATTTCTTGGTAGTAATATATTTGCCAGACTTGAAGGGAAATGAGTCGACTCCACCATCGGTCACTGGACAGTGGTTTGCAGTTCCAGTTCCCTTATTTCTAGAAATTCTAATATAGCCAAGTCTCAGCTGATGGGATTGGACAAAACTACTAACAATGAAGATATTAAGAGAGTCCGATGCTACAACACCAACTCTTTTATCATGAAAAGGACGACTTATACGACTTATAGAGTGGAAGAATTTCATCAACTGCTAATACCCAACATCCACACTTCCACCAAATTAAAAATTGTGACAGAAAGGCCATACGCTTCAACGTAACAAATAATAATGATAATAAAATACAAGGCGACCAAAGCATTAAGCCTATAACCGAATGGCCATGCTTCAAGTTTGAAAAACAGCTTGGATCAGCTCTGCTCGGATAGGCAGTATCAATGAAATTAGTTACTAAACAACAATCTTTTGATAATGGTTACTTATGGTTTAGGTTTAGTTCTACATTGGAAGGGATCAAAATAACACACATATAGTTAGTTGCCTGCAGCACTGGCTATATGATCTTCCCTAGTTTTCAATTTTCGATATTCTTAACTAAGCCATATCTAAGACGGTGTGGCATCTATCTTCTGGACAAATAATTCACCATAAGATTTGTATCAAGTAATCCCAACAATGTTCTACCTTTTTCCTACTTGCAGTTTCAATCAAAATATGAAAATGGCTTGATATCAACCCTAAAATCTGCTTGTCGATTTGGACCGTTCCTGTTTTCTGCCTCACATTCTACAATCTACATCTGGACTCATTCATTTGCCTTATCAAGGCAAAACCATTTTATGGGCAGTTGCAGAAAAAGAAATTCCCAAAATAGCAAAGAAAAATAATAAATGACCCATCCGTGACATTATTGGGTTTCTATTTTCTACTAATCAGCATTGACGCAGCAATGTCTGTTCCACCAGAATCGAAATGAACGTTATACATGTTTATAGCACTTACATTACATATCTCACCACCAAATGTGGTCCATCTCATGCATTCTCACAAATCGAATCTTATATTCCATCTACCATTCACGTCAGCATTGAGGGTCCAATTATTTTCCCTAATCTGCAGATATGGAACCTGAAAGAGCAATAATCACAAAGTGAAACACTAAAGTATAAGGGTCAAGAAAAACTTGACTCAAGAATTCTTGTTAATTGTATTGAAGACGAATACTTTCAACATCAGAAATAACTTCGTGCTAAAAAGACTGCACTAATGTTAATCTTAAATTATCAAAAAGAAAGTGGTTGCACAGCGTACTCAGGATTCAATAATCTAAAAGATTGCATTTGGGAGGGGATTATATGGCGGTTGCAAAAAGCACAGCAGGTAGAACATAGAAATTCAAAATGAGATGTTTCACTGCTTACAAACATGACTTGGAAATCGAAATGCAATTCAGATCCCACAACTCAGACTAGTTCATATGCTCAAGGCACTCCCCGAAAACAAAATGAAAACCGCCCAACTTTAAGTTCGAATATTGATCAGATTGATCAAGATTGATGATTGGGGTGAGGGGGCAGCACCAAAAATAGAAGAAGCAAGAATAGGAAGACCACTACTTTAGAGTTTAGACTTTCAAGCAGCATTACAAAATGGAATTACCTGCTCAAATACTTCATAGCCAACTTTAAGTCTAACATCTTGGTCTTTCTGGAAATTGAAGATTTTATAAATAAATTCAGCAGCTCCTTCTGACTTCCTCTGTCATGGTAGTTGCATAAACTATTAACAAAAGAAAGCTAAAGCCATACATAAATTACTGCAGTCTTCTCGCTAAAGAATCACTAGATTAAAGGAAACTCTGATGGCATTATCCCAAACAAATATGATAAAAGAAAGAACAAGTGTGAAAAAATGAATCATAAGACCCAACTATTAGCAAAACTATTATTCAAATATGAAGATAATTCAAAAAGGAAATAATCTGAAAACTTAAAAGGCTGCACGTACCCCCTTGAATTCTTGATCAACATCATATCTCCCCTTGATAACAAAATTGACTGAATCATCGTTGGTTACAAGGAAAGATTTTTTTCCTCGCAGTGTGTACCGCACCTTATCACGCTTATCATAGCGCATTCCAACACCAAGGCTTGTGAACAACTACAGAAAATTCTCAGCCACGTTAATAAACTTGGAAAAGAAAAAGATCCCAAGTTTGCAAGAGAATGTTGTTAGAACAAGAGCATAACCATTGGGGATAGCATACATCATGATATGAGTGCCTTATCATTGCACAGAAGTTATTGGGGACTCCAGTTTTTGTGTCCAGCTCGCCTTGAACCTGATATATAGATACACAGACACATACAAAGATTGCTCAAATAAAATAGACCCAAGATGTATAAGTATGTAAATTATCCCGTACAAAAGCATGAGAAGCCCTAAAAAGGGTTACTTTTTGGGTATTCGGAATTCCAGACTGACATTCACACCCAAATCTTAAAACCTATATCTCTCAGAACATAAGTCACAGAAATAATCCATAAAAAGCTGGAAAGGAGCACCGAGTAAAGTTGCAATCTTTAATCATCTAGTGTAGTCTAAGTCCAGTAATGAAATCCTTTATCACTGAGGGGATTAAAAAAAACATGAAAGAGCAAACTTATCAAAGTAGAATAGTAGAAAGCTTCACGAAGCAAGCAATAGGGACCTGCAAATGGGTTTTGGAATCGATGGGGAACTTCTCCTTGGCGTGGATTCTTAGAGCTTTGGAGTCACCACTGTATCTCAACGAAGTCTGCATTTTTTCCTGCTTTGTTTCTGGTTTCCTATCTATCGAGTCGTATCCAGTCTTTGCCTCCCTGCTTCTTGACGCTCTGACGCTATGCACGGCTAAGATAGTAAGATAGGGCTTGTTGGGCTTTACACCCTTTATAAGCCTACGTTCAAATTCGATGATTACTTTTAAATTATATATTATTATGTTTATAATTGTACTTAAAAACATTTCATTTTTTTATAAATTTGATTATTATTAAATAAAAGTTTTAAAAATTTTAAAATATATTTGTTTGTTATTAATTAATATTTTTAGTTAATTTCCATTGAATGTACTTTATTCCCAAATTTCATCTTCCTCTTCAAAAAAAACAACATTGGCATTTGCTTTGAATATATATAGATATATAAAAATATAAAAATTATATTTTTATTTAATTTTATTAATAATAAAAGAAAATTTTATTATTTATTAACGTCACGTGTGTTTAATATATTTATATTAATAATAAAAAGCTTACTGAATTAATCTTACAAGTTAACTAATTATCTTAATTTTTAAATATATATAACTATTAAAATATAGAATACTTTTCATTTCAAATTTTAAATTAAATTTTATTTTAGATAATAAGATAATTATTCACTTATGTTTTGAAAAATGAATAATTTTTAAAATAATATTTTATAAAAATAATATTTCATCCAGATAGTAACCGTCCTGAAATCTAATATAGATTTAAAATATAAAAAGAAAATACAAAATACAATTTTCGGCCGTTGCTTGAAATGGTGGCCCACTCATTGAAGCGAAGGGCATGTGGATCTTGGGTGCGACAGATTGGGCCACAACGGAGATTCGATGTTGGGTTTACTTTAGTTTACAACCGTCATTCTGGCATCTCCAGCTCTCTACCATCTAGGAGACCGACACGTAAGACGTGATCTTTCCATCTCCTCTATTATTCAGTTAATAATAAGGAATGAACACTATTTCTTGATCATTATTCCTACAAATTTCATTATCAACAAGTAAACAGTGGTCAGATAATAAAGTCGTAATTGATATAATTAAATAGCAGAAAACCAATTTGGATGACTTGGAAATGCATTATGCATTGCTAACTAATGTTCGATCTTGTAAAGCTAATTCGTTTGCGTTTCCTATGAAATAATACATTGCATTAAAAAAGCCTGGAACCTACACCCTGCAGCAGATATGAACAAGCTGCACGAGCAAGTTAAATTAAAATCAAATGAAGATTTTAACTTCAAAACCATATTACTGTCCTTATTTTGGTGCTCATGGAAATTGCTTTGGTTGAGAGGGAGAATCACTAGGAACAAACACAGGTAGCTGGGCACCTCTCTGCAATCTACCCTGCTGATGATAATGATGACTCGATGTAGAACCCCTACCCAACCCGACAGACAATGAACTAGTACTCCTCGTTCCTCGGTTAGCCAGTTCATTCATAAGAGGACTGCCAAAAAATATCGATTGACCACTATACAAAAGCTCTGATCCAGGAGCCTGCAAAGAGCCTGCATTTCTGGATGAGGAAGAGACAAAGCGTCCAGCTTCTGGATCCCAAAAAACTGAAGTTTTGGAGCTTTCTATCGAGCTAGAATTTTTCCTGATGGGATATCCAGCAGCATGTTCATTCCCTTCACTTTGTTTTATTGACAGAGGGGATTGATTGCCTGACGTTTCATACATGGGGTTGAAATGTTCTCTATTTGAATGTTGCTGTGCCATTGGAGAGGGGGTTATGCTGGAGAGATGAGCACTGCTAATTTCATCAACACTTCGAGCACATGATTCGGCGTCTTCTCTGCTAGCATGGCTTGAAGGATATGAGTTCAATGTCCCTGCTCTAGCATTTTTTGTCCGAAACCCATGATCAGTACTAATGGGACTGCTTCTTCCACTAATAGTACTACTAGACACTTGATCAGCGCTGCAAGGATGATGCCTAGCACCTATAGGACGAAGGACCGATGAGCTTGCTCTAGCTTTGGTAGCAGCTTTAACTGCCTCATTAGAATCTAATTTTGCAAGTTTCCATGCACTAATTCGGACAGGACGTTGGGGTAATCTTTTACCCTTGTCTGGTGGCTGTACAGCATCTGGATCTACTGTGGATTGTAAGCGGCCCGGGTCCAAATGTGGGAGAATTTCATCCTTGCAAGAAAACATATTGATCAGTTATAACTTCTAATGAGTAACAGCAAATTTATGACAGATGATCGCCCTGATAGAGAATGCAGCAATGTTTATGTCCCTTAATAAGAATAACAAGTAGAATTTTAGATTCATATTTGTAGTGTAGCCACAATTTGTCAATAAAAGTGATAACTCTTTTGAAATTGCAAACTAAAATCAAAAGTTAATGACAAAAAATATATTCAGCTGCAAGTATAAGAAAGAATAGAGATGGAAGAACACAAAGCACCCAGCAGAAAAGGATACAAAGGGATTTATTTTAAACATAAAATTCCTTTTGCAAACACTATTGTTTCCCCTTCATTTAAATTCTTAACACAAGATACAGATAGGGATGTGAGTCTACAAAACAGGTTTCTCTGACAAAGCAAACAGCAGAACTATCATGAAATCACAGGTGATAATAGAACTAATAAAATCATATGCATGCCGCCTTCATTTTTTGTATTTGATGGCATACACTATCACTGATATAAATGAGAGTTTTCATGTTTAGTAGGTATGGTAGTGGTACCTGGTGCTCCATGAAGATTCTTGGTGGGGTACACCAAGCACCTTTGTATTGCAAGCTCTTTCCAAGAGAGCTTCTTCCACTTATGGCAGTCACAGCTGAACTGGTAGGTGATGATGGCATACTCTGCTGATCTCCACCATCTGCAGACTGTCCAGGTGGTTCACTTTGTGTTCTCATTGCAACAACATATTCATATGTTGTGATGCCCTGTAGTTAGAAATTACAATGGTTCAATATTTACATATTATAACAGGATGTGTGTGTGTGTGTGTGTGTGTGAGAGAGAGAGAGAGAGAGAGAGAGAGAGAGAGATTGAAGGACCCACCTTTCTAATCAAAATTATATGGAAAAAGAACAGTTCGCCCAGAGGCACAAAGGCAAGAAAAGAAACAGCTGTGCAGATGGCCTGTGGTCATTTGTATAATGTTAGGGCAAAACCCATGGCAGCCAAGGTTTTCATTCATTCTTAGAGAAATGAACACTATCATTTATGTACTCCAACCAGCCTCAGGGAAACAAGAATACATATAATTACAAAATATTTTGAAGTACCAAATTCACATTTTAGAACTAGGAATTTTACTTCTCAATGCCCAAGAAAATCAGAGGTTTAAGTCAATATTCACTCTCTAGAGCTTGCAAAATAGATTGTATAAAATTCATGCAAATATTCTACGATCTTAGCATATTTTGTCTTGGAAAGTGACTAAATCAATCAAGGAGCTCTATCACAAGCATAGTAATACTACAGAAGCATCTGAGCTCTTGGGCAGAGAATGCAGACAACATACCACCACAGTAGCAAAGGGGGGGCGGGAGAATCCAACTCCAAGCTTCTCGGTTATCTCACTTTCTGTACCCTTTCTATCAGTAAAACATCGCACAAGGACAGCAATGCCAACTCCAAACTCAACAATAAGCTGACGACCACATACATGCATACATGCAGGCACATGAGAATAAGTTCAGTTCTTGCCAGGAGATGCCAATGAGTGACATGAACCATTGTCCAAAAGTTATCCAAAGTACTTACCCAAACAAGGCTAGCTGCCATCAAGCACACAAAACTGATGTAATTTTTCCTGCCGACGCAATTATTCAACCACTGTATAAAATGGTAAAACAGTTAGTCATGTTCAAGATTATCTAAATAAGTACAAAAAGGCAGGATTGTTTTCAGAACACTACTACGAAATTACAATTTATAGAGCAAAAAGCAAAACTTACAGCACATGGCCAAGGAACTATAATTAGTCAATCAGAAGCCCTAAGTGATTTCCAGTTCAGTTACATAACTTACATGTTCTGGCTGTTCAATTCTTAATAGTTCTCAAAAACCAAGAAATTTAGCCAAAAATTTATGAAACTGAAAAAGATGAACGTTTGATAACTCACTCGACAATGATGATCAAATCCATCAACACATTTTTCACAACTTCTACAATGCTTGCTGAATTTGCGCACCTGCAAAAGGTGAGTTGGAAGGGCAGGAAGGGAGTTATTATAGCTCAACACCATGCAATCAGAAACAAGCTTCATCCAGAAAAAGCAGAATATATGCAAGCCAGTTGTTTCAGAAGCACGGAAACTCTTTAAGAATTAGTATGAATACAACCCTGGGGAAATTCTTGCTTGAAAAGCACGAATGTGTCTAACAAGACACAAGTAAATGAATAGAACATTAAAGGTAATTTATTTTCATCATATAGGAAGAGAAAGCTATATAAAGAAACTTTTTTGTATCTAAGCATGCACATAGTAAGAGTGCTAATGCACAAGTTCAGGCTAATGGTAAAAGAAGATATAGCAGTATTCTAGGTTTTCCTGTTGCTAATTTTGATAAAGTTAGCTTTGCTTTGCCTTCTCATTTCTTGTATTTCATTGAAAAGGAAGAAGAAAGTGAGAGGAAACAAAGGATAAGTCTTTTTTTTGGGGGAGAGGGGAGCATTCGGGTGCAGGGAGAGACCAAGAGAGGACTATCCTGCTAGTGTGAACCTTACTTCTGCATTACACAATGTGCAGAATAAAGCGTCTTCTTCTCCAGATTGTTGCTGCAAAAGGTCTTCATCTTTGCAGCAATCTTCTTTTACAAGACAAGCACAAAAGAAACCTCCAAGTTTGGAACACCATTGTGAACGATGCCTATTATATTGTCTTCCATACTTTACTCTTATCTTGCAAGGCTCTTCGATAGAAGATGCATTCCCTGGTTAAACAGCATGAAATCCAAGATTAGTTGAGACATACAATGAACTACAGAGAAGTTCATATCTTAATACAGGCAGCCATTAAACAATTCCCAAATGAGTATTCTAACTATCAACCAGTTAAGTTCACAATTACCATACAATCTATTAGCAAACCCGTACAACAATTAGGAAAAAAAAAAAAACAGTTACCAGACAGATCCATTTCAGTGTGTGATTTACGAGTTGGCGTCTTGTCAGCTTCAAGAAGAATTCCAGGATCACAAGGATCGATAGCAGTGCATCGAACATACAGGATGAGAACAGAGAGTGCCTGAAAACAAAAATCAAGCATTAAGATAATAATTAAGAAAGCAACTAACCTAAGGAAGTTTTAAACCTTAAGTAAAAGCAATTTAAAGGTTATTATGCTTACCACGATAGAGTAGACACCAATAGCCACATATTCATAGATATCTTTTCCGAGAAAGGGAGCAAAGAAGGCATAATATGCAACCGATAGCAAAAAGAAAACAGTAATGGCCACAACCTGTCCACCATTTGAAAAACAAACAACAAAAGAAAACGAAAATGAGTGATTGTTGAAACGAGACACATGCAAGAAATTTATCACATGAATCCTGCTAGAGGCTGGACCTTACAAGAACATAAACCAACAATATGTAATGATTACTTAGGCAAGAAAATGCCCCCATGTTTAATATCAAGTCTACCATATATGAATTCATAGACTATTATGGCTCTCTTCTAAAGTCACAACTTGGTTTCAAATTGTTTTATTATAGTCTTAGTGATTATTTTACAGGTCAAAAGTAGGCATCCATTTGCAATGACATAAACTTGGTAAGCAAGGGGAATCAACAATAATGACTTTATAAGCTAAAATCAAAACCTTATTAGCATATAAAATTTTCCACATAATCTAATAGCTTATTTTGTTTGAAGCAATAGATAACAATTAAGATGTCAGCTTGTTTCAACGTTCTTAGGTACTTCCAAAGTAAAGCATACATTACTTTGACCAACTATGCATACTCAAAGGTAGATGAAATTTTCGATGAGAAAATTGAAAATTTTTCAGCAGAAATCCTTTTCCCCGAGTTGGATTACTTCTTCATGTGAAGGATCAATAGTATCAAATAAAAGAAACTCGCATAAACACCTCAAAAAGATGGCGTTTAGTTCATTACTTTTTTTTTTCGTACAAGTCGATGAGGACAAACAAAATCAATATGCATCACAAACAATAAAACTCCGGTAACCGGTACTCATAAATTCATATATATATATATATATATATATATGCATCATACATATATAAAAAAATCCCCTTGCAAATATAGAAAGAATTAAAATATGCAAAAGAGATTAGGAAAAGCTACTCATCGCTAGAGACAATAATGTACATAAATGAGACTAAAATAAACACACGGCAACTGAAATGATTTTTCCAAGTATTAACGTAAATGACATAAGAAGCAAAGACCCCAAATTGCTATTAATTTTCAAAGTCACTCTAAGCATTACTAAAAAGAGCAGCTGGCCGTATAATAAAAAGAAGGGGAAAAAAACCTGAAATGTATG
The DNA here is from genome assembly GCA_025698515.1 of Gossypium sturtianum. Taxonomy (NCBI): domain Eukaryota; kingdom Viridiplantae; phylum Streptophyta; class Magnoliopsida; order Malvales; family Malvaceae; genus Gossypium; species Gossypium sturtianum. The sequence continues at coordinate 152,981,877 of CM046955.1, read as the reverse complement.
AGCCGGCAGTTCCCATCCATGACGCCTCACCATTGTCAAACAACTGCTCCCAACTCCCTTATCCACCACTACATTTGAAAAAAAAAAACAGTTTGCAAACAATTAAAGCAAAATCTAAGAGACGTTTGCTTCACCACTGGCCTGGTTCCTTTTACTTATTTGTGGCATAAGAATCGATGTATCCCATGAATGAAGAAGAAGGGGTTCAATCTAGACCCAGTAGCAGTAAAGTAATTTAGAGAAGAAGCATAAAGTTAGTTTTCGGTTTTAGGGTTTGTAGAATTGAATGAATGTATGTCGATCAGAGATATGGAGAGAGGGAGCCCTTGAAGTTGAAGACGAGGAGAAAAAATGAGGACTTGAGTGCAGGTACAGTATAGAAAAAATATAAAAATGGGATTTGAGTAGACGGCGTCGTTTAAGAACTAAAATCTGAAATAAAATCAAGCACCCCTCCGTTTTGAACACTGAACATTGAATCCACGTGCAAAGGACATGACATTCACTGATTCACATGCATGCCATTATTTCCGTTTAATTGTTGGGTTGTTTCACTTGTTTGTTTCTTAGTGCTCGGGGGGCTTGGCTATAATGTCGAAATCAGAACAAAGGATTGACCCACACGGACATGCTAGTGCTTTTCCTTCACAATTCTTACACCATCATCATCAATCAAGCAAAGCATAGCATAGCCTCACCATAGAAATTAAGGAAAATGAAATATGTTTTCGTTCACTTCCATCACTTGAAGCTGAGTACAGGGGCTTATACTTTTATCAAATAAATCTTTAGGATAATATTCTATCTCACTCTTTAATTTTATTACCAACATTCTTCTTATTACATCCAAGATATAATCGTAAAACCCTTTATAATTTTATTACTAATCTTACACTTGACGACTTTCTTATTACATCCAAGCTCACATGCAATATAATCACTTATGATTTATCAACTTATCTCAAGTAATATCTTATCACATCTTAGTAAAACACTCCATGATTCAACTATCAAGGTGAAACACTTGTCTAGAAGAACTCATGTCAAACTCTTCTTTTATGTAAATTTCTTTCAATCACTAAAAGACTTTAAGCTATGATTCAATTGTCGATACTTTGCTCAAACCTCACTATAATTCTATAAGCACTTCCAAACCACTAATAACTCTCAATAACCAACCTCTAGTACTAAGTATGAACAATATTCAGTATATATAAATATATGTTTGCAATTAATAATAAAAGAATATTGAAAGATAAAAGATGTAAATACTACATACGACGAATTCTTGAAGTTATTAAAATCACTGGAACGTGGAAACTAAACCTACTAATATGTGAAGATTTTGGTGATTAATTGATTGATGGGCATTTTGACATTGCATAACATCACATGCATTCTTATCTTAATACAAATTGACTATTTCCTCCAACTTAGATTTTTTCTATAATTTATTAGTGTAATTGGCTTAGCATTTAGCACAATATGCAAAATTGAACCAAGCCAGGCGACCAACACAGTCAAATCAGAGAATCTTTAAGTAAAATAAAAATATTCAAAGAAATATTGATAAGTTAGCTTTGGACTTGGATTCTTGTAAAGCTGTTGATGGGCTCAGGGTGTTGGGCAGTAGCTGGTAGTACTGATACATATATTTCACATGGAAGCCAATATCATTGGGGATTCAATGGCTACTAGATATGCAAGTGGATTGTGTCGAAGATGAAAGCGACTCTCTAATTATTGTCAATTAGTTGTTGTGAACTACCTTACAGACAATAATCCTATAGTGTCTTTGATTGAGGACATTAGAACTTTTTGTTCCAGATTTAGTGCTTTTAAATTTAGCCATGTATTGAGGTTTCAAAATCAACCAGCTCATCGTCTTGCTAAGTTTGTTTTGCTAGACACTGAAAATAGTTTTATGGTAAATTTCACTTGAGGTCACTAAATTATTAGTAGATTTACGTTTTGGTTTGTTAACTTGAAAAAAAATATAAATTTATCGTTGAACTATTCGAAAGTTTTCATTTGAATTACTGAACTGTTAACATCGTTGTTGTATGACCTTCCCAGTTCGCATCGCCTAGACCAATCTAAAGCTTTATTTTCTCTTCTACAATTTAGTTTTTTTTTTTTTCATCAAGCAACTTTGACTTCACAAATTTATGAACTAAAATTCAAAACTGTTTCCCTCTCTTATCTCCGATATTGGCTGTTAAATCGACTTAGATCTAAGGTATGTTCTTCTATTCGTTGATAGTACCAATCATTGAATCGTCGCTTGAAACTCGCTAGCAAGATTTAAAAAAAAAAAAACTTATCAGTTTAGCGGCTTAAATAAAAAATTTCAAATTGTTCAATGACTTAAATGAAAACTTTCGAATAATTCAGTTATCATTTTGTAACTTTTTGAAGTTAAGTGACAAAAATATAATTTTATTAATAATTTAGAGAGCTTGGGTGTATTTTACCATAAATTTACTGGGTGAGAATAGTCACCCCTCTTAGCTTTGTAATTGGGTGCAATGTTTTTTACTCTTTCATTCTACGAATTAGAGATACTTCTTCAATGAAACAAATTGCATTATCACTAATGGTGTAAATGAACAAAACATTCGATAAATTATTCGTGAATCGTTTATATAACGTTCGTTTATGTTCGTTTATTAAATTAAATAAATGAGTATGAACAAAATTTTTATGTTGATTTAATAAACGAACGAACACGAACAGAGATGTGTTCGGTTCGTTTATGTTCACAAACAAGGTTTATGACTCGTTTATTTATTAATTATATTTTCTTATAAAAATTTCATTAGTATATATTAATAAAATTATCTTAAAACTCATTTATTATTCCATTAGTATATATTAATAATATCTTGATTTGTATTTTTTTCATTTATAATATAATTAATAATATTTATATTTGACTATTTTATATCTAAACAATATGTGTGTATTTATTTATTGTTTGTTTGTTTATTATTTATTAACATTGTTCGTGAACATGTTCGATTAAGTTAAATGAACATGTTTGTGAACATTAAACAAACGAACATGAACACACATAATTTTAAATAAACAAACATGAACAAAAATTTAAAATTCTTAACGAACACAAACTGAACACGAACAAGCTTAAAAATAAACAAACGAACATGAACAGAAGTTTATTCATTCAAACTCGGTTCATTTACTGCCCTAATTATCACACTATGTAGTCCCTCCAGACCAGCTCCTGTAGGCTCTTTTCCGATTTCAACGCCTTTATTAACTACTAATGAAAATGCAACGATGTACATCTCCTTACTTGTCAATAATATATATAAATGAATATATATTGGGCGATTAACTGTTAGATTTGATGGATGGATGGTCATTATTTCTCATTTGGACATTGCGGATATTTATTTATGTGGATTTTGTGCGGGCTGGTTTCATTTCTCTAATTTTAGCCTCAAAATAATTTTATGTCTGAAATGACATTGATATCTACATCCTCTAATTTCTTCACAGCCAGAAAATTGCTTGTAAAAATCTGGTCCGATCCCATCCATCCCATTGACCCAAAGCACTTTCTCTCTTGGAGGAAATGTAGCAACTGTACCTATCTGTGGCTCAAATTATGAAGTGGCATCACGGACACAATCTTAGTCTTTTTAAATCTTATCGCATATATGCACCGTCCCACTCCATATTCACCACACATTCCTTATACTTCACTTTCATCCATAATTTATATGCTAATGTTTCAGCTGAAACACCAAATTCAACTGCAAAAATAATATTACTAGTTTTGCTTGAACCCGACATCCATGGCTACACACGCAAGTCTAGCTCCTTCAAGGATCCCTGCAACAACCAGGCTTCCTTCTAAGACCACACACTCTTTCCCCTCTCAAATTCAATGCTCTTCCACGGTTTGTCTCTCTCTTTTTCTTTTCAGGTTTTGGAATGAAGTATTTTTGCTACCTGTTTTGCTCTTGGGATACTCATTTCGTTTTTCTTTTGCAGAGATTACAAGTTACTGAATTCTCTGGACTGCGGTCCGCCTCATGCGTCACATTCGTCAACAATGCTAGAGATGCATCCTTTTTCGATGTGGTGGCTGCTCAACTTACTCCAAAGGTTCGTTCACTGCTTCAGATTTTGTTTTTTGAGTTTCAATGTTTCGTTGGATCGTTCTCAGCCTTGTACACAAGCTATGGATTTCATTAGATATAACCAATATAAAAACTAAAATGATCAATGCAAAGCACCTAATTGTATATGGTACTGATCACTTGAAACTGTGTTGGAATTTAGACTGCAGGTGGAGCAACACCTGTTAGGGGCGAAACAGTTGCCAAATTGAAGGTTGCTATCAACGGATTTGGACGCATTGGCAGGAACTTTCTCCGATGTTGGCATGGCAGGAAGAACTCTCCCCTCGACGTGATTGTTGTAAATGACAGTGGTGGTGTCAAGAATGTAAGTAACTCTGACTCGACCTACTGAGATTTGGTTAGTTTCAATGTTTTCATTTTATTAACCACGATATACATAAAATAAAAAACACAGGCTTCACACTTGCTGAAGTATGATTCAATGCTGGGAACTTTCAAAGCTGATGTAAAAATTGTTGACAATGAAACTATCAGTGTTGATGGTAAGCCCATCAAGGTCGTCTCTAACAGGGACCCCCTCCAGCTTCCGTGGGCTGAACTTGGCATTGACATTGTTATCGAGGTAGGTCGTTGTCCTTAGTGCTTTAAGATTTTTGCCATAGATTTACACTTCTACTATCATCTAGTATACCACTTCATTGAGAGTATCAATGATAACAGAACAAATTTGACATGCATCTTGCAGGGAACAGGAGTCTTTGTAGATGGCCCTGGAGCTGGGAAGCACATACAAGCTGGTGCCAAGAAAGTTATCATAACAGCTCCAGCTAAAGGTGCAGACATTCCAACTTATGTTGTTGGAGTCAATGAAGGGGATTATGACCACGAGGTCTCAAACATCATAAGGTTGGTTTGGAACAGAATTGCCCGCTAATTAAGCAATCATGATAATCATTCTCCATTTCTTTATTGTTATAGTGGTTTAGAATTTGATGGCAATTTTATGCTTGCAGCAATGCTTCATGCACCACAAATTGCTTGGCTCCTTTTGTGAAAGTCATGGATGAAGAATTCGGTAAGCATTGCTCGTATTTATATATCATTTCATAGCTTAAACATTCGAGGACAAACTTTTTCGGTTGTTTAGGCTAATTCCCTGCGTGATAACAGTTCAAGATTTGCTAATCTCCTTTCGCTTTTTGCCAGGCATTGTCAAGGGTACAATGACAACCACCCACTCTTACACTGGAGACCAGGTAAAATCATACTGTTTAGTCAATCACTCTACAGTAAAGTCTACTGAGGAACCCAGAAGTTGCATATTCTCAAAATTTTGGTTTTATGATAGATTATATGCTGAAAGAATTAACTGCTTCAACAAAGAAGTAAACTAGAATTTTCGGTTGTGATTGTCCAGAGGCTCTTAGACGCTTCACACCGTGACTTGAGGAGAGCCAGGGCTGCAGCATTGAACATTGTACCAACAAGTACAGGTGCTGCCAAGGCTGTCTCCCTTGTGCTTCCTCAGCTCAAGGGCAAGCTCAATGGCATTGCACTTCGTGTGCCAACACCCAATGTATCTGTTGTCGATCTGGTTGTGAATGTTGAGAAGAAGGGTATCACAGCTGAAGATGTGAATGCTGCATTCAGAAAGGCAGCTGAGGGGCCATTGAAGGGCGTATTGGATGTGTGTGATGTTCCTCTTGTCTCGGTGGACTTTAGGTGCTCTGATGTTTCCTCCACCATTGACTCTTCATTGACCATGGTCATGGGAGATGACATGGTCAAGGTGGTGGCCTGGTATGACAATGAATGGGGTTACAGGTAAGCCTAATGCAAGCAAACAAGCTAAAGTAGTTGAAAATCAGAACTTGTCAACGTTTTAATCTTCTGTATTTGTACACTAATAACTGTTACTATGTGATTGATATTTGTGATTTACAGCCAAAGGGTTGTTGATTTGGCACACTTGGTGGCAAGCAAGTGGCCAGGCATGCCTGCAGGAGGAAGCAGTGACCCCTTGGAGGATTTCTGCAAGACAAACCCAGCTGATGAAGAATGCAAAGTTTACGAGGCTTAAATGATTTCAATTTTCATTTTTTAAAAAAAAAAATAATTGTTTTCCATGCTGGTGGTATAGTTAGTGGTCAAGATTTTCCAGTGTTCATGTTATCAATAAGCTCATTTTGTAATAACACCAGAGTGGATGAAGAGAATTTATCAAATAACATTTGAATGCATGAAGCTATAAAAGAACAGCAATAATCTTTGGATTGATTTACTTGTTGCTGTGGATGAGATACTAGGAAAGAAACTAAGAAAGGCTCATTGTATGAATTCAATCGCGTCCGTAGTTGCTTAATTTGACTTTGTAAAATTTAATCCTTTGTATTGGACTTATATTGTATCTATCTGTATGTGTATGTGTATGTGTATGTGTATGCAATGTTTCCTGCCCTGAAGCTAGTTGGAAGAAAGGAAGCAAAAAACTCGGCATCCAACTTGAACTTTTAAGTATTAACCATAGATTTCATTATTATGGCCCCATGTATGCATCATTATGGCAAGTTACCTCTAGAATTTAAAATATTCTGTGAATTGTTATTGCACCAAATGAAACTCAGTTTTCATGAAAAGGCATGATACTGATGGGCGATGGCAGAAGCAGTTTCCATGCCAGACCCGGACCTAGTATCGACTGTGGACTAGGAAAGAATCCAAGAGAAAGGATGTACATGGAAAGTGGAAATTGAATTGCAAAATATACAAGGATGACTGGCAAAAATATTAGTTAGCATTACATTATCATCCCAATAAACGGACTGTGTTCGAAATCAAAGTCCTCCTAATATATAATATAACCTAAAGTACACAGCCAATGCTTTGCCTTTGAATACATATAAATAGTTATGTTGCTTTAAAGATAAAAAAGGGGTGACTCTAATGAACGTGTCACAGTTTCAGTTGGGTATGCGCAACTCCAATGAATGAAATGAGAAGTAATTAATGCATTGCTATTGCTCCTTTCTCTCCTCTTGGTCTTAACTACCAAATTCATCATCCCTTTCATTGTCTACTTTCCTTCTCTTCTGCCCACTTCTTGATTGCTCTTCTTTCTCATCCATTAGTGACAAAAACCTCCGCAGCCGTCGAGAATGTGAGCTATCTTGACCAGTAATTGAAGCAGATTCAGGAGCAGGAGGTAGCTGCTGCAATATCTGAAGAAAATATATGAAAAGGGCAATGATGCAAGCAATCCCACAAATAAGGAACAGACCCCAGAAGCTGGAAAGATTAAGTTGGTTTGTTTCTATCTCTGTACTCTCCAAACTGCAGGTGCTTTGCGCCAGCCACTTGTCATGTATTCGCTGCAGATCACCGTTCTCAGCGAGTGCTAGGATTGCAGTTGACATATCGATTGCCAAGGGAGAGTCCCGAGGAAATGCCTAGGAAGAAATTATGCATGCAAACAACAGGTCAGAATATTATGCGACTTCAAGGATGCCTGCCAATAATAGGTGAATTTCAGTTTTTTAGGATGCATGAATTTAAGGAAAAAACCTTGTCTTCAGATGCCATGCCACAGAACAACTAAAAATGGTCAATGATAATAATATGCATGAGATGTGATGTTATTCCAATACTCATGATCACTTCTGACAAGGATAGAAAATAAATACTCACAAAACCCCAGCCACTTTTGGTAAATTCTTGACCTACAATCTTGAATGAGCACTGGCTCGAGAGAAAAAGCTCAACATACGGACGTTCATCAACTACAGCAGCAACACCTCCATTTCCAGGACCACGTTTGAGTGCCAAAGCATAAGCTTCAGGTGATCCAAGAGATACAAGCCTAGATCTAGATATGTTAAGTTCCTCACTTAGATATCGCTCAGCAAAAGAGCCTTCTTGATATCCAATAGGCTCGTTAGTAGCTGCCAAGCTTTGAATTCCTTTAATTGGAGAAGATAAATGCTCCACTGTGAGGATTGACGTCAGACTTGCAGTGTAACTGGAGTTGATTATTAAAACCACAAAGAGCCATACAAGCAACACTAGACGGCCAAGAGTGCTCATGGTATTCTCTCCTGCAAAAGGAATATAAAGTGGCCGGCTTAATCAAACTTTATCATACACCATTTCTGCCTTGCCTTTTGATTTATTATTATAGTGGGAACTTCACTTACTGTGGGCAAAGAACATAGTTGAGAAGCTAAACCTGCAAGGATAGCAAACAAGTTGCAAATTATTTCACATCAGGAAACAGCTAAAAGGGATGAAAGTAACTGTACCCTTTGTTCTAGAAAAAGAAAATAAAGTGGCATGACAAACATAAACAATCAGATAACAACAACAAACAACAACAACAACAACAATAATAATAATAACAACAACGATAAAGAAAAAGCTTACTGTAATTAAGCATTATGATATTGATAGTATTATGCATCCAACCTAAAACCAATAAGTAATAGGTGGAGGGGCGCAATTTCAATATAAGACCATAGGAAGCCTAATAGACGTGGAATAACATCAACAAATAGATAACAAGACCAGAAAAGAGTGATATGAAAGGGAGGGGGAAATGCTTGTGACAGCTCTCATTATTTTTTACTACACAATGCACTGCTTGCAGATTTCTCTTTGCAGTGCCATTTCAAGATTGACAGAAAAATTTAGCCTCTTGCTCTTCAGTTTGCTTTAAATGATTCTTGACCCAACATGAACAAATTTCTTCACATCAAGGATTACATGTGCTATATTGTGTAAATACTCCTATCCTACTTGCAAACATACAAATGCATCTGCATCACAAGAAAATAGTAAACTTTATCGCTCACCATAAAATGGTTATAACTTGTTGTTTAGGTGGGCCCCTAAACTCATCATTTATCCGGTGCTCCAGGATCCAAACCACTATTCCGACAATGAGAAAGAAGGAACCAGTGACAATCCACATACGGCGACTAAATGGCTGCAAAAAAGCCCATGCACCACTTCTCTCTTTCTCCAACCGAGCCACAATGACCAGCCCAGATGAAACATAAGGCTGGGTAAAATCAACTATCCTTGTCCGATTTGTAACAATGGCAATGTCACCGACAACAGCATCAAATGCCTGCAGGAATAGAGTTCGACAATTAGCCAGCTGGAGAAAGCAACATCTCACATATGATGAAATAACATAGTAGCCAAACTCATAGTGATACTCACACCGGTTGTGATCTTATTCACAAGCTCTGTATAGCTTGGGTTCTTACGACCATCTCCAAAGGAGATAAATTTATATGGAACAGCATATGGTAACAAATTAACAGCGGCTGTAAATACATCTATACAAAAACCCTTGAACATATCAGTTCCTCGAACCTGCGATACAAATTCCTTGTAACTGACTCTATTTGGAACACCAATTCTCAATAGCTTTCCATTGTTCGGGAAAACCCATCCACGAGGCTTAGACAATGTCTCTCCTGGCCAAATTACACTATATAGTTTTTGGTTTGCACTTGAACGGTTTGGTGGTCTCGTATAAAGTGTCTCTGGGGATACAGTGGATAAACCAGAATAGTTTGACCAGTAGCCAATCTGTCGAATCCCAGTTCCAAGCACATTAATAATATCATATGCAGGAAGAATAAGAGACCTGTCTGAATTAAACTTAAGTGGGCCTGTCAAACCAACAAAATCACTTAACAATATGTTCTTCAGCAAGAGCACTCCATCATCGAAAATGCTCATTGCTTCAAGGTGGAGAGCACTGCCTGCCATAGAGCTTATCCTAGAATCATTAGAGAATGAGATAACCCCACCCTGGTTAAAAAAAGCATCAAGAGAATGAGCAAGCAGCCAAACTGTATCGTAAGCATAAAGTCCATAAGCGTTCAACTGTGGAGAACCTCCAGTTATGCGGTTCCACCTAGCGAAAAAGGCTCTTTTTCGATCCGAATCAGGTGTGTGTTGACGCAAAGTTAGAACTCCTTGTATTTTGTCCATGGTCTCAGAAGGCAAAGGAGACTCAGAATCTAAAACTAATGAAAGCCAATCCGTAGCTATCCATACGTAACCGTTGCCCATCATTCCAAGATGGTTTGCAACAGAGAAAACCTTAAACCCTACTCTTCGATTTAAATGCAGAACAACAATTCGAGATTGCATTAATGCAACCTTAACAAGAACATCCATGATGGCACCCTGAGTCACTGAAGAATCTGGTTGAATACCTACCTTGTAGGAGATTTTGCAGCGCCTCTCTGCAAGTTTATCATTCAATGCTGACACACCATTTCGCCCCCAATCATCATCTATAAAGATTGCAATGACCTCCTTCCAACCATAATGGTCAATGATATCAGCCACAGCAGTCATTTGATACAAGTCACTCTGTGCTGTCCTAACAAAAAAAGGGAACTGAAGGGAAGAAAGGGTGGGATCTGTAGCTGCAAATGACAGTAGAGGAACTCGGAGTTCGCTTGCAACATGTGATATAATAGGAGCAACCACAGAACATTGGGGACCTATAATGGCAACAACGTCAGTCGCCATGTACCGCAAAGCTGTTATTCAACACATAAATTTCAGTATATTAATTATCAGTAGCAGCAATATTCTTTCTTGACCATTATATGTAAGAAAAACAAGTAATTACCAAAAGCAGATAATGGATTGTAAAATACCTTCGACCATGCCAAGAAAGCCATTGCAATTGGTATCTTGCAGTGTTACACTAAGTTTAGTTCCTTTGAGAATGCTTGAATTGGAGTTGACATCTTTCAGAGCTTCATCAATAGCAATCTTGGCAACTCTTCCAATGATAGAGTCAAAATTAAACATTGCTCCAATATTAACAACAGCTGGCCGAGTGGAAGCATTTCTACCATAACCAATTTGAAACACCCCTAAGTGGAGAGAGAGTAGGAAAATAAAGCCAGCCACATTCATTTCAGTCAACTATGAGACCAACTTGACCGGCACAAGATGTATTGAGTCCACTATTGCCACCAATCGTTTCAGAAACTCTACATATAGAAGGAACTAAAAGTTTCTCAGATAAAACTATTAAAGATATATTATGCAAATATTATGTTACAGATTAAGACCCAAAAAGCTCCAGTAGCAAAAGAACATGGAAGGGCACAGAATTTCAATGACCAATCAAACACTACTAAGGAAAGGCCATGTCTATTTAACCTTATTTATAAACAAAACCATCAATTTAACCTTACCTACTGCCCCGTGCTTCATTATTCTCTATATATTTGATTGAACGATGAAACCAATGATAAAATTACCCAAAAAGAATGTAGAGACGGAACCAATAGAGGTGACAGGTAAAATAAAGAATGTGAACATATGATAGTGGAAATCAGAATCAGATTCCAGGACTGAATCAAACCTAATAAAACATACCAACATAAAGCAGCAAGACTCAAGAATAGCACATTCATTCATGAGGCCAAGTGGTAGTATAATATTATTTATTTGGGAGAAAATGGAAACCCAACAAGAAGTAACTGTATAAAGCTCCTTATCTCAAACTCAAGAAACGAAGTAAAGAGAGAAAAAGCAGAGGAAAAAGCACAATAAAAAAATAACAAGCAAGTGATAATAAAGCAGGAAGGAAGCTATAATATTAAAAAAGGCCAGAAGAAGAAACACAGTCAGCAGCTGAAAAAGCAAATCTAAGAATGAGACTTGAATATTTTTTACCAAACAATCCGCCGGCCTTGTACTTCTATGCTTATGGCTATGCGGGAAAAAGGAGAGATAGGAGGGGGGGATACCATTCCTAATGGTAGCCGATAGGGTTGCAAAACCAAAACAGTGTCCAAGTGAGAATTGCCAAATACAAAAGTAAAAGGAACACAATCAAAGAATCAAAGTTCAGGTGCGGGGCAGAAATGAGATTTTACTCAATAAGCAACTTTCAAGTGTTCCATTTAGGACAAAGATTGAGAAGAAGTATTTGTTAGAAAGGGAAGCGATGCTTCTTGCTGTTCACCGTATTTCTGTCCTAACGACATAGTTGGTGTTCTGTTTATCGGGGAATCAACTAAAATTAACTGAACAGAGGCACTGGAATTCGTATGCCCACGAACTAAATAGCCACGAGTTCAATGTGGGATTTGAACTTTCAAAGCGTTTCCTTCTTTTAGTTAAAAACAGAGCATAAGTCAAAAAAGGCAGCCTTACAAAACATCGCCAATTTACTTGATAATGATATAATTCTGGATTCAAGTTATAGAGAAAAGTTAATGACTAAAGCTGGAACTTAAGCATTCTTGTTGGTTGGAATTGAAGTTGTAACCTTTGCTTGCTTGAAAAGTCAGAAAACTTGATGGTGTCGGATTTGTCCTAAGGGAAGTAAACTTCCGACTGTGAGTGAGGAAAATTGAGAGTGAAAGAGGGAATACATTACATACACAAATGCAAGATGAGATGAGAGCAGAGTCAGCCGATTTGGGCATTATGAAGATGGGACCGAAAGATTCTTGTCTGTATCTTCCTTCCTTCAGCATCTGTTATAAGTATAAATGTGAAAGAGTCTCTGCTAGCTTAGCTGTGATCAAGATGGACCACTTAGCTGGGACATACTCTCATACATTTACGTTCACAATAACAATACCTTCTGTTCCATCCACATAAATCTATTTCCTCTTGTTTCCATCCTATAGAAGCCGTCACAAAGTCTCAACCAATCATCTTACAACTGAAACAATACTTTCCCCACAATCACTGTAAACTACCCGGAATCGCCGGTTGCCGACACCCCTATCATTATCAACATCAAGTTTTTATGATGCGGCTTATCTTGAGCCATGGACTCTAGCATGGCGGCCTGCATCGCAGATTGGCCTATTCCAAAAGACAGTGAAGAAATTGCAAAAGCAATCGAGGCCCAACGATGGTCGGATGCTGCACTGCCCAATTAACGACCCAGCCCAAACTTAATATTCAAACAAAACACTAACAGCTACTAGCTTTCTTCCCGCTAACAAAAATTGCCGCGTCATTTTACACTGCGACAACAAATTATTACAAAGGGGAACGAAAAGCACACGTTTAAATCCATTAGTATCGACATGATAGGCGGTTTCCCAAATCAGAGTTAGCGGGTTGTCAGATGTTTGCGAAAATCCTCACAGGCTTTCATTCAGACGTCGGTACAGAAATGCTTTTGATGAAACTGAACCTTCATTTTTACTGAATCCAAAATCTTACAAGTTTATTAGGCAAAGAAGTGAACGATGAAATTCGAAAAGAACCCCTGCTTTTGTTGCTGGTAGGAACTTAATGTTCGGTTGGGTGTTAGATTTCTTCATTGTGTGTGATATGGAGATGAACTGGAATCCCATGGTTCATGAATTAGCTGCTGCTGCTTGCATGACGAAGACAATGACGATGCGACATCTATAAGGAATCTCTTTGCCACGCATTGAATCAGAAAATTTTAAATACTTATTGCTAGTTGGGGGATTTTGCTCGTGTATTTCGACCTCTGAATTTATGGGATTTGTAGAATGACAATTACCACCACTGGCTTCTAGCTCTTATTCAGACTTGGAAGAGGTACGGTCAATTGTAGTCTTCCTTGTAGTGTCTTCGTGACTGTTCATAAATCGATCAAGTATTTTTCCTTTTTTCTTCTATAAACTATATTATTAGTTACTAAATTATGGACGAGTTTTCATTTTGGTTACTTAATTAAAAAAAATTACAATTTAATCATTGAATAATTCAAAATTATTCATTTAAATAATTGATTGTCAAGTGTTTTTTCTAAAGTTCTGCCAATAAGTTTCAAGCAACATTTGATAATTAGTAAGGTAGATTAATACCCATTAACAAATAAAACATACATTAAATTCAAGTCAACCTAACGATCAATGTTGAAGATCAAAGACAAGCTGTTCTTATTTTGCTTCGTAAATTTGTAACGTGCAAAGTTATTTCCTGAAAAAACTGAATTGTAAAATAAAAAAGAAAAGAGAACTTTCGATTAGTACAAACAGAGTGAACAAAAAAATATATATAACATCGATTTTAATAACCTAATGACTTAAATAACAACTTTTGAATAATTCAATGACCAAATTGTAACTTTTTTAATTAAGTAATCAAAACAAAAATTTACCCATGATTTAGTGACTAGTTATTTAGTTTAACCTTTCTATAATAAATATCCAGACAAGCACCAACTCCATGTTGCATGCAGAATATACGGCATATGGAGAAAGGTAGTCAAACAGCAAACCTAACCAAAAACTTAGAAACCACTAGAAATGGAAAATCGAAGAGAAATTTTGTTCTCTTCTTCCAGTCTCCATTTTTCATTAGATTACTAGTTAGAAAGCACTCCAATTATCAGAAGAACCTTTCTTTGGGCTGTGATGATCTGATGGGACTTTAAATGAACCACTGGAGCCAAATGGATCGCGTCATCAAAAGAAAATCCATGGCCGAACTCTCTGGTACTACTTATGGAGTCACAAACCTAGTATCTCAGGTTGCTGTGAAAATCCGCTATCGCCCATGCTGATAGAAACAAACCTAGAGGAACTTTATAACTGATCACTTGAAGGGGAGTTTCCAAACTCGGAGAGTGGAGTGCTGGGAACAGAGTCTTGAAATGTGAATGGACACTTCTCATCTTAAAAGCTTTCTGCGCTTGGGGATTCTGTTCTTGTTGGGCGTACACCAAAATCACTTGAACCAAAAACTTCATTGTGCTTGTCAGAGTCCCCACCCTGCCATGTGGGATTAAAAATCATGAGTAAATATTTCAATCTGCAATTCATACCATCAGACTAAAATGGATCATAACCAGCCTTCTGACTGAGAGCTCTTAGCTCTACACAAATGACAAATCTATCTAATCTAGATTATACATTTTTCTATATCACCAGACAAGGTACATGTCAAATGTGTTGGCAATATACACAAATGACAAATCTACATAACCTAAATTATCAAGATGTTGAAAACAGGGGAAAAATGCTTCAAGAAGTTCAGGCCCACATTGGTATTAACAGGATTAAACACCTAATCCCCACACACAGTCCGCATCGTCATTATCAACAGTCCCCCAAGCTGATTGACCAAAACTTCTGTCCAGAAAAAATGAACAAAATAAGCAAGAACAAATGAGAAAAAAAAGGAGTCAGACGATAAAAATAAAAGTTGAGTAGAAAACAATTTTCTACTTCAATACTGATTTGTTTCTGCATCTGCTTCAGTATTCTTTCCACAACGGTCATCAGAAAATTGTTGAGATTGACTTTCTAGTGAGTTTCTTTCAGTAGGATTGTCACGAGGACTTCTGGCAGATTCATCTTCACTGTGTATAGGCAGACTCACTCTTAATGAGATGTCCAGCAGCAGTGAAGAGATTACCCATTTTTTCATCCAAATAGGAAGAGGAATCAGAGGTCGAGCTACCATCTGGAGATACTTTTCCTCTCTGAGAGACTGACACATTTTTCACTTTGACAGAGAATTCATTGCCAAATCCTGAAATTTCAAATGAAATGCCAGACAGCCCAGATAAGGTCATGAATTCATAATCCCTACCTACTTTGAGAGCTTCAGTTACCCATTTCCCATTCTTTTTCTTTTTGGCATAATCTAAATCTCCCTTCACAATTGATTGTCAACATTGTTCTACTAGAAGCTCCTCAATTCCCAGACACATATACGCATAATATTATGGTTCAACTAGCCCATCATGCTCTATTTAAGAAATACAAGAATCAGTACAGCTTTAACGCTTTTCCAAAAGATATGCAATCAATAAAGACACTGCCCCGCTACACTAATACATGAATGGGGTGACATGCTGGATCAGAACAGGTTTCAACATCTTGTCCATAAGAACTAAGCAGCAAACAACTCTCCCACTGTGAACATTGAACAATCCTTCAAAATTAAATGAATAAAATGAAACATTACAAGCTGACAGAGAAGTGAGTATTCTAACAAGACTTCATAAACTCATCCAGCACTTCATGAAATGACAGTTTCCAGTTCACCAAATTCAGGGTACTGAATATTTTATAATGCCAATGATTCGAGATATGAAACCCATGAATTTACAAAGACGTCATACTATATAAAGCAGCAAGAATCAGCAGATAATGTTACCAATAGCAATTATTCTTACTATATAGGCATGAACATTATCGAGTTGAGGGAGTAATTGAGAGCGGAAATGCAACAAAAGAGAAGTAAACTAGAGTTGGAAGGTAAATGAAAAGCCAATGTTTACTCCTTTCAATGATAATGCAGTGTCTTCATACTAGGCAAGAAACCTTAGATACAGACTCTAGGAATACCAGTAAAATAGTTACATCAGTAATACAAGCTAGTTTAATAAAATAGACAAAGTACAAAGGCAAAGTATACTTGCCTGAATTACGTATAAATGTGCGACTCAAAAATGCCAGCCATTAGAACGCCAATATCTCTGAGCATTTTCATTGTGGCGAGCATCTTTAATCTTCAAAAATAGCTTGTAAGCCTTATCAACATCATTTGCAGCAAGTAGTTTGTTATTTAATTTGCTACATATAATCTTGCTTGGGCAAAACCCCTTGCGCAAAGCCTCCTCCATAACATGTACAGCATTTTCAAGGTGCCCTATGTTGCAAAGACCATTAATGACATACTCATAAACTTCCATATCAGAAGTATGACCACTTTCTTGCATCTCATCCCATAAATTTAACAGCATTCCACTTTTACCAAATCTAGATAGCCGTTTGAGCAATAACTTATAGGCATTGAGTGATATTTGGCAGCCAAATTTTCTTGCTTTCTTATAGATCATCATAGCTGCATGAGGTGGACCATAACTGCATAAAGGTTCAATGAAAGAGGTTAAAGACCCAGTAGGGGGGACAATCCCCTGAACTAACATCTCTTCAAAAATTTCAAGAGCATCAGCCGCTTTTTGAGATTTGAGAAAAGCAGATATCAGTTTCGTGTAAGTACCCAAATCAGGGTCAAAGTTACTTTCCAGCAAAGCCTTGTAATATTTCTTACATTCATCAAAATTCTGTGTAGAAATAAAATTAGAAATCATTGCATTGTAAACTCTAGTGTCTGGAATGCAGCCTTTCTCCTTCATATGATCAAAAATCTCAACGGCGTCATCAATCTGCCCTGCTCTTCCTAAGCCCTCAATGAGGTAACTGAAAGTTGAACAATCTGGAGTAAATCCATCTGCTATCATTGCTTTCACTGTCCTCTCCATTTCGCTAACTCTACCTAATTTCGACCATCCACTTACCATGATATTGTATGTCACACAATTAAACTTTATCTTCCCACCCACTGCATTGAACAACGAATTTGCAGCACCTACATGAGTTCTACGGCACAAACACAGTAAAAGCACATTCAAAGACTCAGTATCAGGCGTCAATCCAAACTCTTCTAAGTTCTCAAACATTTCCAAAGCTTTATGTACACGCCGGGCCCTAATGAAACTGTCCATTACAGCTGAAACTGTCTCCAAATTAGGTTTTACGCCATCTTTCACCATATCATGCAGGATTTGAATCATGAACTCGAAAAATTTTCTTCTACCTAAAGCTCTAATGATTATGTAGTAACTGTGAGCATCTCTTGGTATCCCTGGCTGCTTGATTGCCCAATTGAAAAACAAAACCATAGCTTCACCGCCTAAATTCCCTCTATCTACGACCTTAGCAATAAGATCGATGCTTAATTCCACCCTAACATTTGACAGAGCATTTTCTATTGCAGTTCTACCCCTCAACTTTTGCAGAAAAATCCCTCGCAATTTCTCTTCGGGCAATAAAAATTCATCAACGTCTCTACTTTCTATTTGTTTCACCGGATAACTCTCCTTATATGGATATAGTGGAATAGTCGTGTTGATATGAGAAAGCTGAAACAAGTCGGAGAGTTCAGTAAGAACGCGACGCTCGTCGACGTTACACCGGTTGTGTGTTTGATGAAATGACGGATCATTTGTTGAGGAATCGGGAATACCATTAATAGTTGAAAATCGGAATACAGAAAGGAACGAACTAAGGTGGGGCAAACGATACCTGCCACTGCTAAAACTCAAATACCATCCAGGGAGCCGCCGGAAATGAAACGCCATTGAAAAGCACTTCTCGGTTACTAGTTTGATCTAGAAATGCTGAGCATTTATCTTTCTTTTGTTACACTAGAGGCGAGACTGAGGATGGGTTTAGATGCACCTGCTGTTAGTGTAAAAATAGTAGTGTTATTGTAGTGTGAGATAAAAAATAAGCTAAATTCATTATATTGTACTCAACCGTCTATTCAAACTCATCTTGAATTTTGTATTATTATATAGGTGAGTTCTATCGGTAAAGTTCCTAATTCGTTATCCAATTTTCAGTTTGTTTTTATTTTAATCATCTAATTAGTAAGATTTTCAATTTAATTATTGAAATTTTTAATTTTTAATTTTTTAATTGCTCTAGTGCTAAATCTTTTACACCTTAATAACGGGGCATAAAAACAACTTTTTATGACATGACATTTATTTCTTCTTTCTTTATTTTTTGATTTCATCATCTTCTCAAAAAAAAAAAAAAAAACCTTCTATGGTTTCCTCCTCCATATCACATAGTTGTTGGAATCACCATTCCTCATCGTCTTCTTTGATCATTATAGGTATTTGACGAATTTGTCTTATCATCTTTTATCACACAACTTGATTAAATTTTTCAAAATTTATATAAAAATTTACGAATTTTAACCTAAAATTTGAAAGAGATGCCATGACATCCAAGAATCAATAGAGTCTAAAAATGGATAATCTCTTCTCTTTTGTTATGTGTGTTTTGAGGTTTGTTGGATTTTAGGGTCGAAGATTAAAATTTTTAGAACCAATACTAAATTGACATAATATATAAATGTTAGGATTGGTGACAAAAAAGATAAAATTGAATTGTCAGGGTGATAATTTTGTAACTTTTCTAGATGATTATTTTATAACTTTTCGTAATTTGATGAAAAAAAATACTGATAATTGATTCACTACTTTAGGCAAAATAAAAAGAAGATAAGGGAGAAATAAATAGAAAATATTGATTTCAATATTATTAAATCAAGTAAAATAATTATATATTGCTTGACTTTTAAAATAAAAAACTTATGATATATTTATTCAGACCCTGGCCCAAACATTTGTAACGACACAATCCACCAAACCGACGCGGATCAGCTTCATATTTGAACTTCAACACCGCCAATGGATTATTTCCTCCAAGCCCAATTAGATGGGCTTTTACTTGTTTTTTATATTTTGATTTTAGTTTTCCTTTTTTGGCATTCTTGTAACTGAAGCAATACGCTCAAAACTCCCGCCAAAACTTCACTTCTCCCGCTTATATTTCCATTCCACAGTCTCAAGCTCTCTATAACTCAAGTCAAGCGTCCGCACGCACTTCTCTTTTTCCGAACCCAATCAAGCAAACAATGTCTGCAGCACTCGGAACTGGAAACGGAGCAAAACCCAGCAAAACTCCTAACCCTTACTTCATCAATCCCAAGAATCCCAAAAATGTTCACCATATTGCAGGGATTCCGGTGGAATTCCCATACAAGCCGTATGGGACGCAGCTTTCCTTCATGTACAGAGTCATATCAACCCTAGATCGAGCTCAGAAAGATGGCCATTGTCATGCCTTGATTGAATCGCCCACTGGTACCGGTAAATCACTGTCGCTTCTTTGCTCCACTCTTGCTTGGCAGAAAAACTATAAGATCAATAACATCAAAGGCATTCTGTCTCAATCCATCCCGGATCCAGAGGCCGTCACTGATCCTCTCGTTCATGGCGGTGGTTTTATTCCCGAAACACAACCTTCAACTTCAAGTAAGTTTGCAATGCTTTCTCAGATTTCCTTGGCATTCTATTTGATAGTTCAGGATCTCGATTTCCGGCATTGCTTTGCTTCAAATTGGAACTTGATAGAATAAGTATGTTCGTATATATTCAAGGGTGCATGCATGATGATCCTTGATTATTTTCTTAGGCATTCCTTCATCAAGCATTTCAGAGCCACCTCAGAATGCAGCAAATAGCAAGAATAAGAAGAAAATGTTGGCTCCTACCATATATTATGCTTCGTAAGTGTAATTATAAAATCAATTTAGCGTTTTGGTAATTTTTTTTTTAATTACCTTTGGTTTGTCTGAATCAGGCTTCATTTTAAGGTCATATTCTATTTAAATTATCCTTCTCTCCGTTCCTTTTGACATCCAACTATCACTCAAATTTGAATTTGGTTCTGAAATAATCTGATTTAGAGCCTATTATCAAAGCTATGACAGGAACAAAGGTTTATGGTTTGTGTCGAGTGAAAAGGATACTAATTTTTTTTGTGTGATAGAGAACGGTTCTTGCGGAGTTGGTATCGTGCTTGGGATCATTGCTGGTTTAAGCCTTTAAAATATTCATGATAACTGAGCTAATATTCTGATTTCATTAATCTGTGTAAAAAAGCTGCAAGGGCTTGTATAATTGAAGGTGTGGATCTGTTATTAAGCACTGTGGTTTCCTATTAATGTCAGGAGGACTCATTCACAAATTTCTCAAGTGATTCGTGAATACAGGAAAACTTCTTATCGAGTGCCCATGGCAATATTGGTATTTTATACTTTTCTTCATTTTGACTTTCTTCTTCTTCTTCTTCCATTTTGTGTGTGTGGAAAAGCTTTCATCAATTGCGTTCTGTTACATAATTTTTCTTATGTTTAACAAATTCAGATACGGAAAATTGATCAAAATTTGATTTTTTTGAAAATTTCTCAGGCTTCAAGGAAACATTATTGCACAAATCCTCATGTCTCCAAGGAGAATATTGATGAAGAATGGTGCAATATCTGGACCTTAGAATTCTTTATTCTTACCTAGTATGATTTCCGTTACTTTTTTCATACTAAGCCTACTACTGGAATTTGACAGCAAGCTTCTGTTGAGTCAAGAGGAAGGATGCTCTGAATTTAAGTGAGTTGGTCCTCTGTCTGGTATCCATTTATGGTGTCTTAGTTTTGGTTGTCCACAACTTCACTGTCAATTACGAAGTAAGAGTATAACCAACAGAAATTACTCATTTCATGCAGAAATATGCATAAGGTCAAATGTCATCCCTCAGTTCAGAAAGGAGGCTGTCATGAGGCCCATGATATTGAAGATATTGTCAAAATTGGACAAGTTGTTAAAGGTTATTCTTTTCCCGTTCAGATGTATTTCTACCACTACGTTGCTCTTCTGAATCTGACACAGGTTTTTTCTTCAATTTCCAGGATGTGCATACTATGCTGCACGTTCAATGGCAGATGATGCACAATTGATTTTTTGCCCGTATAGCTACATTATCAATCCTGTTATTCGAGGGGCAATGGATGTAGATATCAAAGGAGCCATTATAGTTCTTGATGAAGCTCAGTATGTTACTGCCAAGTTTCACAATGATTTCCTGATAACACCTGATTATTTTCTGATAAATTTTAGCAGAACCAAACATTCTATAGTATCGACTTAGATCTTATAATTGTTTCTATATATTGGCTCTGCCCTTTAGTTTTGCTGAGTTGGGGTAGCCAAATTGTTTTTGTTTTGTTTTGTATTGTAGGGTTGTTTGTTGTTTGGTTTTGGTTTTAGCATCTGATGTACCCAGAAGTTATGTACCTTTTGACCTTTCTGTGGTTTTTTACGATTGTAGAAACACTCAAGTATGTCAAATTTACTTTATTTCCCTTGGTTTTTAACTTTTCTCTTATTCCTAGTACACAAACTCCTCCAAGTCTGCAATCTCAGATGCACTCAAAAGTTGTGTTTCATTCTTGGGATCTACATAGAATAGATGTGATTTGGTTGAGCCCAAAGGATTTAAGAAACATCTCTTTAGATCCTTATATGAGTTTTGGAAATTGAAGTCAATGATAGTCGGTGGCTTGCTAAATTAGACATATAGACAAATGCAGGTGCTTTAGAACTGATTTCTCATGCCATCTGGGATGACTGGTTGACATTTGATTTTCTTTTATATTTGTTTTGTTTGGGAAGGTTGAATATCAAGAGTTTCTTTTGTTACAGCAATTTAGAGGATATTGCTCGTGAAGGTGGTAGTGTGGATCTTGAAGAAGATGCTTTGCACAGTAGGTTACCGAACTTTTATTTTTACCTTATCATGTTAGGATTCTAGTTCTTATAGCAATTATTGGTTATGGTAGAATTGCAGATGGAGCTTCATCAACTCAAGATGATCAAGGCCGACGTTTACCAACCATTGTCTGAAATGATAATGGTAAGGGAAGTAATTGATCATGCAACAGTGAGGTCTGATATTATATTAGTTAACTTTTTGCTTTTGATGTCATGGATGTGTAGAACCTAATAAGTTGGATTGAGCAGACAAAGAGCAAATTAGAAGCAACAAATGAATCTAAGCACTACTTCTCCTCGTAAGTGTTGCAAAAAACTTCATTGTTGTGGTTATCCTTATCTCTCCTTGCGGGACTGTCATGTCAGCGAATATAATGGAATGCCTTAAAAAATTCTTTCTTTAGCACACACATTCTTGTTAACATCTACTTGAAGGTATGCCACTGTCTTCAAACTAACTGAGCTTCTAAAAGCTGGATGCATGCTGTAGATTGCATTATGTCTGCAATTGCATTAAATTAAATTGTAATATCATGCTTTCTTTTGTAATAAAGAAATCAATGGAACTATGTCAATTTTCACCTTAGTTCCTGCAAATAAGTTTGTTTGAGAAAGTTATAAAGTTATTATGTGTCTTTTCATTTTTTTTCCTGTTAGAATTTGGTTTGTATGGCCTTACATGTTTCTATAAACATGTCTTTAGCTGGACCGGTGACAAGGCAGTAAGGCAACTCCAAGAAGCTAACATTTCACAGCAATTCTTCCCTGTCTTGCTAGAATGTGCAACAAAGGTACTCAACAACATTTTGAGTCTTTATTCTTACTGTTTTATACTGACTATGAACTGCATTTTATTCAAGGCAATCAGAGCTGCTTCAGATACAGAATCAGATGTACTTCATTTAAGTGGCATGTCTGTCATAACCTTAGAAGGTACATATTTTATTTTCTTGTTTTTATACTGCAAGCTACTTAAAATCCCCTGCAGTCTTAATATTGGTTTTAACTACATCAAGAAATGTATTACAGGGCTGTTTTCTTCACTGACATATTTCTTCTCAAGAGATGGTTCTCACATTTTTGATTATCAGCTTGCTCTACAACGATATTTAAAAAAAGATGAGAGTGAGTTGTTAATGAGTTTATTACTATATTTTTATTCTGTCATTTTAATTAGAGATGACTATAGATTTGATATCTACATTTTTTTTGTAATATCTGTATTGAAATTAGCATAACTACTTTAAAATCCGATTCCTTTATTATTTGCATTAAGTCTGAGTAACACTATTTGAACCCGAATTAAATAATATTCTCTACCAGATATCTGGATTTGCTAAATATTTGAGTTCATTTCGTCAAGTTTATTATTATTATTATTATTATTGCATTTTACAAATAAGCGAAAATGGATGCGGATTTAGATATTTGAATTTGTTATATATATGCTTTATTTTGGATTCAGATAATTGATATTCAAGGGTTAATATTTGCATATGCTTTAAATTTGTTGATTTTAATATGCAAAAACCAAATTGGATGTTTAAGAATATCCAAATTTACACTATCCATTGTCATTCTTAATTTTCAGGCAAACAGTATCATTGTCATGCTATGAGTAACTTTCAGGGAGAATTTCATCCATATTAATATTAGTGAATGGGATAGGTTGATCTTACAGTTTATAATCAGAGTCAAGTTTCATAGCTTACAAAGAATTTACATAATAATAAGCATGAATTTAGAATTTTGCTGTTTGTTTTAATTGTTATTTGTTCCCTTCAGTGCTATAA
This sequence comes from Gossypium sturtianum, assembly GCA_025698515.1. Lineage (NCBI taxonomy): Eukaryota > Viridiplantae > Streptophyta > Magnoliopsida > Malvales > Malvaceae > Gossypium > Gossypium sturtianum. Next base: position 152,957,794 of record CM046955.1, on the reverse strand, counting down.
TAGTTAAAAAGTTTCTCAAGAGAACTCAGCTTTTGTTATTGCCCATATGTTTTCTGCTCTTTTGATTAAAATAGAAAGGTTACTGATATTGTTTTGCATGCAGAAAATTCTTCTGGCAGTTGGACATGTTCATTAGGTTTGTGGTGCTTGAACCCGTCCGTTGTATTCAGAGATGTATCTGATCTTTCATTATCAGTCATCTTAACTTCTGGGTAAGAATGGTCCTTATTTGAATGTTTCAGTTGCTTGCCTTGCATCAATGAACCTTCTATGCGTCATAAAAATGTATGTTCAGCTTTGTGCAACCTTGAAATATCGTCTCCCAAATTTTTTTGCAAGTTTATAGCCAAGTCAAAGCCATTAACTGCTTCTACCTATCTGGAAATATATCTTCCTTTGGAAAGATCTTTGTAGTATCTAATTGACACATAATATATGACATCATCCCATAGGTGTGCTATCCTTTCTGAAGAAACTTGCCATTTATGATGCCTGATAATGTGATGCAATTTAGGGAAGGTTCTCAAATATATTCTTTTGTCTTTTCCATTTACTGGTTTCTTTGGGCTCACTTGCATTTCCAAATAGTGTTTTCCACTTGTAATTTTGTTAATTTCTATAATCTAGGACACTATCGCCAATGAACTCCTTCTCATCTGAACTTGGCATGCAGTTTGGAAACTGTTTGGAGGCTCCTCATGTTATTGATATCAAATCCCAGGTATAAGTTTTATTTGCCTCATGCTTATGATTCTTATTTCCACTTCATTTCAATTATGAGTTATCAGCTATTCTGTTACAGGTATGGTCTGCTGTAATCTCCCATGGTCCAGACAATTACCAATTGGATGCAAGTTACAAAACAGCGGATCAATATGCTTTCCAGGTATATTGGATTTTTTTTTTCATTTTTTGTTTGAGTGAGAAATAATTATTATTTGACATTTGCACATCTGAAATTTTCCTTCTGCAGGACTCACTTGGCAAATCCTTGGAAGAAATTTTCAAGATTGTTCCAGGTGGCTGTCTGATATTCTTCCCAAGTTACAAGCTGATGAAGAAGCTTTGTGATCGTTGGCATAACACAGGCCAATGGTCACAACTTAAAGCACAAAAGCCCCTTTTTGTTGGTAATACATATTTTATCCCTTCCCTAGATATAATGTGGTTGTGCAATCATTAATTTTCTTGTTAGGAATTGCTATTTAAAACTGTTTCCATGCACATTTGCCTGGCCCTTTGTATGGATGTTGGAAATGGCCTGATATGCTCGATGTTTATAACTCATATTGTTCATTCTCAGATATCTCTTATTGGATTGGAAATCTGATCTAGTGGTGTCTGTGCAGAGCCAAGAGGGGGTAATCAGGAAGAATTTGAGACTGTTCTGAAAGGTTATTATAATTCAGTATCTCGAGTCAAGAAACCTGTTCTTCGGAAAAAGAGAAGGATAAAAAGAACAGATGACAATGTGATTGAGTCTGCAGAAGTTATTAGCCCCAGAGGGGCGGCTTTTCTTGCAGTTTTCCGAGGAAAGGTAAGCTTTGCTCTTTTCCTTGTGAAATCTTTATTGACAGGAGACTTTTTTTAAGGGATTAATTTCATTGTCTAGTTGGGGACAGTGCAATCCAATTGTCACTGTATTTATTCCATAGGCTTGGTCAATTTGGTCCCTATTTGGACTAATTAGTGGAAATGCAATTTTTAATGTCTTATGTCTTGGCACTTTTTCATGGTGGAAATACATTTATGCGGTTCATTAAAAGTTGATTTCTATTCTTTGCAGGTGTCAGAAGGCATAGATTTTTCTGATGATAATGCTAGGGTGGTTGTATCCTTTTGATTGCTTTGAGATTTTTGTCCTTTTCCTATATTTCAGTCATTAACTTGGTGCTTTCTGGCCACTGATCACCTGTGTTCATTTTTCTAAAGATTATCTGCTGTTTGTCTGTGCCTTTAAAAGCACAAAGGCATATTTTGTAGTATGATTGCTAACTAATTGTCATTCTTGACTATCTAAGATAGCTGTTGGCATTCCCTTCCCGAATATGTACGTATTCTCACATGATGATGTTTTCAAACAAAAAATTTATATTTTTCTTGATTTCTGACTCCTATAGACTTTGCAGAAATGATAAGCAGATCGAGTTAAAGAAGAAATATAATAATACTTACAGATCATCTAAAAACCTTCTGAGTGGAAATGAGTGGTACTGCCAGCAAGCCTTCAGAGCTCTAAATCAAGCTCTTGGTATGTCCTGTAAATTTCCAGCTTCTAGTTTATTCATTTGCTCATTCTTCTTGCACTGTTTATTATGTGATTTGATAATACATTAAGTCCAAGTATTTGCACGATATTTTGGTTATATGCAGATGGTTGATTATGTCATTTCAGCATATATTCTTCCCTAAATCTCCCCTTGAAAAAAAAGGAAAAAGAACTTTCTTCAGTTCAATGGTGTTATTCAATGACTACCTTTTTTACTATGCAGGGCGCTGTATACGCCATAGATATGATTATGGAGCCATCATCCTACTAGGTAATCATTTTGGATTTGGTTTTAGCTATTACACAAGCTTCTGAATATAAAATGCTAACATCACACAACTTACTAAATTTTTTTTTTGATAAATCACACAACTTACTATCAAATGAATATATAAGGGAACATCTTTGCGGCCAATGTCTAATCCCTTGCACAAATTACCACTGGTGCCATGGACTTGTGATAGTTCACTATTTGTCTGCTAGGTGAGCAGATATGGAAGAGAGCAACGCTCTTCCCAAGAACGTAGATGGATAGGCATTGCCTCTAGTGAGATTGATGGTTTATTGCATTGCCTCTAGTGAGATTCATAGGCATCTGGTCGTTGCTACTTCATGGATAATTAAATGTTTATCATATGATAACCAGTTGGGTTTGGGTTAAGTCTAGAACTGTTTTCTAGTTTTGCTTTGTGCATTTTTTGGCTAGGATGAGTTGTGCAGGGCAAGTAAAAGAAATCTTTAGCTTCTGAGAATTCCCTATTTCTTTTTCTGGAGAATTTTGTCAGCTCTACTTGATTGTACCAAAGCATCAAACTTGTATAAATATGTGAAGCAATGCCCCTAGAAATGTGCAGATGTTACTATTAGCTAGTACCTGCACTTCCTCAGAGTCTTCTATTAGATGCTTTAGTACCAAAGTTCAGCAGTATAACAGTCTGATGCCATATATTTATTTAATTAAAATATGGCTTGTGATATTTTGCTGCATTTGAGGTAATGTTCTTCATAACATTAAGAAAATGATAGTAATTCTCCCCTTTCTTTTTAATGCATATTTAAATGGAAATGGTTTTTTGTGATCAGATTGGCGTTTTCAGGATGAAAAGAATAGAGCACATATTTCGAAGTGGCTAAGGCCATCCATTAGAATGTATGGAAGTTTTGAGAAGTCATTGGACGAGCTGAGATCCTTTTTCAGAGAAGTCAAGGTCCGTTTTGAGTTCCTTTATTAATATCTCCTTTCTTTTTAGACTGTTTGGTTTTCTTGTGCATGGACTGTGGTCTAATGGTGTTACATAAGGTCTTTTCTCTGGCTTCACTTGTTTGCAGGACTTGGTTTCCAAGAACAAGGTTTGTAATATGAACTCGAACTTTAATGAAGATTTTCCCTTCTATGGATCAGAGCTGAGAATTTCCAGAGAGAAATTTGAAACTTAACCTGTCTATTCATTGGTGGACAGCAACTATCTTCTTTGGCAAAATATGATACCACTTTTCCCCAAATGAAGCCTCAAAGTGATATTGCAGCTCAGACAAGTGTTCAAGCAGATAAGGACGTGAAGACCTGCACTGAATATGTTGATCTAGAATGCAACACACCAAAAGATTCAGGGTAATGACTGACACCTATTCTGTACTTTGAAGCTGAAATGTAATGGTAGCAAACTATATGCTTGTGCATGCCACCTCACTGGTGCATCGCGCTGTAGTAAAACTGGCTGCATAATTTTTAGGAGATTTCTGTTGTTTTATCATTTGCTTTTGGACTATTTTTGATATTCTTACTCATCTAACCATACATAACTAGTGTTTTTAAGAACTTGAAACATCAAACTGGTATTATTGACTTGGAATCATCCTCTTGCAGGTGTTTTGAGGCTTCAACTATGACATTCTCCAACGAAGATCAAGATTTGCTCGTGGTCAAGGAAACGCCAGTTGTCAATGCTGGTATCTGTGTAGCTAGTCCAGGTTCTGTAACCAAGGATGCTAACTCTGGTTCAACTATAATTCAGGCCTCAACCAACTCTCCGGATCAATTTCTGTTTCATCCAATGTCTTCAACAAGCCCGAACGAAGTTCCTTCTGTTTTTGAATCAACAATCACCCCTGGAAAAGATGCGGATCAGAACACACCATTGAATCTCAGTGTTTGTTCATATATGCAGAAAAGGAGGAAACCCATAAGTTCAACTTTTATTAACCTTGTTGATGAAGAAAACAGTGATATTTCTGCTCAAATTCCAGGTTCCACGGATTTTGAGGGACTAACCAATGGAGATATGCTTCGCAGAATTGATTTTGGTTTTGAAACTAGTTCAGCTGAAAACGATTATCCTAAGGAGACAAATGTTCCACGGGCATTAGCAACTGGTAATACTAATCCGGTTATGGATAAAAGATTACAGATTTTCTGTTTACTCTGCAGAAGTCCTTTAGGTCGCCCTGAAAATAATTTGTATCTCAGTTTCTCACTGACTGTGTCCTCAAAAGTCTACTTGTTATCTCTTTTCAAAGAGAGATTAACTTCTTGTGATTCAAATACGCCACCAACTGTACCGGTTATAGTAACCGATATTTCATCAGTTGATCCAAGACTTTGCAATGGAACTATTGAAGGTGATCGAGAACAGGGCACTTGGCGTGAAGAAGACGGGTGTGTATTCAAAAAGGTCTTTTGCCCCTTCTGCAGTAACCCTAACAATTGTCTTGGTGTGGAAATCAAAGCAGCTGATGAAAAGAATGTGCAGTTACTAAACAAGGTAGGTTATTGCAACCTTATGTCTCAGAACTTTGCATTTTTTTTGCGATTCTTCATTGTCGTATATTTTAAAAATGCTCTTCTGAAACATACTTTTTCATCTGCAGATAATGCTATACCATGGAAATGTGGTAATTGGACATTCTGAAGCAGCAGGGGACCAGACAGCAAAGGATAAGGTATGTTGTAATACTGGGCCTAATGATTCTTCTACCATTGACCTTTGTCTTTTTCGAATATGCCATGATACTAAGACAACTGGGAATATTAAGGATAAAATGAGCTGAAATTCTATAGGTTTGCCTTTATCCACTTAGCAATCATGCAAAAGGACTTTTCAATTCAGGCGCAATATTACATGCCGATGCTTTGCTAAAAACCTATCCATAGGATTTAACACATTTTTATAGGATTTGCTACAGGTGAATGGCTCAAGCACAAAGAAGACTACCATTTTAAAATCCATTGAAAAATTTGCATATTCTCCCAAGCAAACAGACTTGGGAGGATGGAGGACTACAAAATCGAAGGTTAGACAAAAAATGCGGAGCTTTTAATCACAAAGATATTCTTTCTATTCTAAAACCTAATTTATTTTTAATTTTAATTTTATATTTATTATGTTGCAGCTAAAACTTTCCAAGAAATAGTGTTGGGCATGAACATGTCAATTGCACATAAGTCAAATTTGTTCTTTGTGAAACCCTCCATTGGTAAGATGCTCCCGGGGTGGGGGTGGGGTGACTAGGGAGATGTACATTTGGTGAGTTGAGTATTATTTAGTCTGATAAAATACCTTAGAGCAAGCCAGCAGAAATTATGGACTTACCATATCCAAGTCTAATTTATGAAGCTGAGATTGCTGTCCTGTCCGTTTAATAGGACATATATGTACATTTTTTTTGGGGCGTTTTAGTTTTGGTTTCATCTATTTTGTTTTCACAGATCCAGGTTGGATGGATGACCGACTTGACTTCGCATTTTTTTTGAGAGGATGTATTACTAAACCCGAGCCATTGGTTTAATGACTTTGTAAATACCGGAACATAGCATTTTTAGCTAGCTGCTTATGATCTTTTCTTTACAAGTAAACCAGAATTGAGGTTTCAATCAGTTGTTAATTATAGACTAGAAAAGTTAATATATGTTTTAATATGGGTTTATATTTACTACTGTTAGTGTATAGATTTATACATTGACAGTTAATGATATACTGATATTTTGTTAAAAATCCCTAGAAAACTAATATAGAGATTAGACATTTTAACAGTTATTTAAATGAAGTTATATTACAAAAAAACATTATTGTGGCTGATCATAGAGCGCAAAGCCTAACTCAAAGTCAAAGCAAAAGAAATGGAAAGGGGTTGATCAAACCTACTGGAGTGGATGCATGATGAAAGAAGCTAGCATAAAAAAAATATGCTCCAGTTGGACATAGACATTATTAAATTTAGACGCATCATGACTCTGTTGGTTATACGTATTGAACAAATACAATACATAAACCATCCATTTTTGGTATTAGACCAAGAATACTGGACGCATGATGAAACACGAAGGCTCTATCAAGTCCAGTTGGGTTGAATTGATCGAACCCTGTTGAAATCATAAATTGCAGCCCAATGCTCAAAGCCCAACGTCAACCCAGCCTCATCCTCTCAATTTTCATTTCCAGTGCAAAGTGAGCTTTTTTTTTTTTTTTTTTTTTGATTGACAGCGCAATTGAATTTTAATTTGCCACTTAATCTCTCTCTGTCCTTTCCTTTTCTGTTCTCTTTCTTCCCCCCTCCCCCTTTCACATCAACCCTAACCCTACCTCACCAATCAGGATTCAGGTATTTCCCCTCGCCCTTCCTTGCTATTCATCATTTTCCCACAACTTTTTCGGCTTCCTGTCGATTTTAGTGGCTTTTTCCTGATCTGCGATCTTAATTGCAGGATACAACATGAAGGGAGGTAAATCCAAGTCAGATACTAAGAGCTCCAGGTTCGTTTTTTCTTTTATCTTCTTCATACCAATTGTTCTAAGATTTCAGATCTAGATGGGGAATACGTTTCTTATTGATTGACTTTATTCTCTGATTTGTCGATAGGCTCGCCGTGAACAAGAAATCTAGCGCCAAAGCTGGAAAGAAATCGGGGAAGGCGGCTAAGGATCCAAACAAGCCAAAGAGGCCTGCTAGTGCCTTCTTCGTTTTCATGTAATCATTCAAAATTCTATCCTGTATATGTAGGTTTTTTTTCTTTATATATTTTTGGTTTCAAGGAAAGCTCTGGCGTTTCTATTCTTCGTAAAAACGCCGATCGACGAGTTGAATTGAATGATCCTTTTTATGGTCAAAGCTAATTTCAAGCTTCGAGGAGTTTTTCGTTGACTTACTGTCATTTTCTTATCCAATTAGGTAATTTTCATTTCTTGATCTTCAGGGAGGAGTTCCGTGAGCAATACAAGAAGGAACACCCAAAAAACAAATCTGTCGCTGCTGTAAGCATGAATTATATTTTTTATTTCTTCTTTTTTAAAGCCATAGAATTGTTTCCCTCGGTTCTATTTCTCTTCTGTGGTCAAATTTAGGTGGGCAAAGCTGGTGGAGATAAATGGAAGAGCTTGTCTGATGCTGTAAGTAAATTTTTTTGTTTGTTCATCGTTAAAATTCTGTAAAAGCACACAAATCTATTTTCTGATTAACTTAACAATCGTAATAATTAAAAACATTTAGGAAAAAGCACCTTATATAGCAAAGGCAGAGAAGCGAAAGGTCGAGTATGAAAAGAACATGAAAGCCTACACTAAGAGACAGGTAATTTCCTTTATTTCTAAGTTAATTTGTTTTTTTTTTCTTGTTTAATGAGCTTAAAGTTTCTGTTAGGGCTGTTTATAGTTCATGATTTTTTTTTCCTTTTTGGATTCCAGGCTGAGGCTCCCAAAGAAGAAGAGTCGGAGTCTGAGAAGTCAGTGTCTGAGGTGAATGATGAGGAGGATGAGGACGAGGAAGAAGGCAGCGGAGAGGTGAGTTGCAATATTTTGTTTTCCTTTTATTGTCGTTACCGATCGAGTTGGTTATTGAACTTCTATATTAAAATGCAGGAAGAAGATGATGACTAAGAAGGAAGGAAGACTTGTGGGAGGAGATATAGCATAACGAAAATAGGCTGGTGCTTAATTGGTTAAATGTTAATGCTTTTGATGTTCCCATGTTATTCTCTCTAGATGGGCATATGCATGTCATCTAAAGGGAAAAAAAAATGTACCTCTTAATCCTCTTAGTTTCTTTCGACCTTTAAGAAATTAATAGCTGTAGATGGTGGGAGATTTGGTGCTATATTATATTGTACTCTTGAATCTAACGTTGAAGAATGGCTTGTAAAAATATCCTTTTTAGATGATGATGTTGATGCGTTCATATATTTTATGTTTTGTGATTACGTAAAACTGATTTTGTTTCTTTATTTTCTTCTAATTAGTTAGAATTTGGTCAAAGGCCGACCGAGGTTTTTTTTTTAATATATATTATATTATATTAAATTAGAATTAAGTGTTCCAATGTTACCAACTCTGAAAAAAAAAACATTAAAAGACGATGTTTATTGCAGGTTAATAAGCATTTTTATTGACACAAGGTACTTTATTCAAACAAATATTTTAGTTCGGCGATTAACGTGTGACATCTGAATTTGAAGCCTTGGCAAAAGAGGGGGGTTGGGGTGGGAATAAAGAAAAATAATTGTACTGTATCGTATTTTATTTTCTTGGTTTTCGTTAATTTTGGAATTTTCACTAAAAAGGAGACAAAATCAGGTTGAGAAAAATGGGCTGATCTACGAGAGCAGAAGCAAATATGGTACATACCATATATTGTTTTAATGGAAAGACCCCTAACGTAATGTGATTTTTTACTGGTTTCCCAGTCCACTGGATGCACCCTGCCACTGCCAGGCATCAATTTCCAGTTGACGAAGACGGAGGATCAGCTCGCCCACTTCAGTCCTTAACAGGTTTTCCTTCATCCATTAATCCTTTCATTTCGTTATGCTCTTATTTTATGAATTTATTTTTTTTCACCTATTATTGTTGTTATTGTTATTACCTGACCCTCACTACCTGCGATTTTCGGAATTTGGGTTTCTTAAATTCCATTTGCTAACAAACCTTGCTAAAGAGTGCACGGTTGTTTATTGTTGGGGTTTCGTCCTTCTGGCTCTCAAGAAATATCGAGGGAAGAAATTGCGATGCAGTGATTCAACAGTGTTGATGAGTGACCGTTCTTTATTAAAGTGCTACTCTTACTAGCTAACCATATATTTGGTCAGTGCTCTAAAAGGATTCTAGATTTGTGTTCTCAGTTTTGAGTCATTGGCTCACCGTGTAAAAACGGTGATGCAATCTTTTGATTATTTTTCATTTAGTTCTTGGTGGTGGGTAGAGGAGAAATGATGGAACCCATTTAAAATGTTGTTATGACTTGAAAATTGTGGTGCAAAGTTAGGGCGCATGATGCTTACACTTGATCTCTGAACTTCTGGTGAGCTCACCTGTTGAGAAGTATATCTGCTGATGCGCTTTCATTGCACTGCATATTACAAAATTACAATAGAATATTTTCTTTCGTCTTTCTAGTATATTGTTTTCTTTTTTTAAAAGAAAATAATTCTTTGATCTGCTTTCTGCTGTTAGTGTGCCTTGTTGCACAAATTCTATAGCAATGGCAATAAGGGTGTGCTTAGTTGGGTGAAAATGTGGCGGGATAGGAGTAGGGAATGGAAAAGTGGAAAGAAAATAAATTTTGAGTGTGCTTAGTTGGGAAGAAAAGTGAAAGGAAAGAAAATAGGAGAGATGATCATTTTCCATCCTAATGCATAAAAATCAATCCATGTATATGCTAGTTCAAAATTATGCATTTTTCAAATGTTCTATTTTCTTTCCTTCCATTTTTCAATTCTTCCAAGCAATGAACAGAAAGAAAAAGTAACTTTCTTTTCATTTTTCCATCACTTCTACTAAGCACACCTATGGAAAGAAATTTATATTTTCCATCCTTCTAGTTTTCTACCCTTTCAAATTTCCATCTTTCTAATTTTCTTTCCACTCTACCAATCAAAGCCTAAAAGATGACCCCATATCCATGTAAAGGAAGCCTTTTCATTTGTGTTTATCTTGATGAGTTCAAATATCTAATTAATTCGTCAAATACTTCTACAAAAAGTAGCTAGATTACACACCTTTTTTGAGAAGTAGGTTACTCACATTTTGCTAGTGTATGTTTACTTTTATTCTCTAGTAGTATGTTGTACTCTTTTGACAATTAATGCTTAGTCCACAGACTGAATAATGAGTTGTCAATGAAGATATAAAATTATAATCGTTCAACTTGGGTTATGTAAAGTGCACGAATCCCATTGCTACCACTTCAGGAAAAACATCAGTTTTTAAAATAAATAATGTGCATTCTGGAAATGCCCATTTCTAAGGGTGCACTTCGGTTTCTTTTAGAGGGAGCCATGTTTCTTTTTTGTCAATTTGAATGCATCCTCCATATGCTATTTTTTATGGTGTTGATTCTTTCCTATCTTCAGATTGCCTGGTTATAGTTGATTCTTTCCTATCTTTAGGCGAACATAATGGCTTCAATTGCTTTCACGGCTAACATCTTATTGCAATGCACGTAAGAATAATGGGTAAATCTAAGAATATTAATGTGAATAAGAGGAATGTGTTGAAGTAGACACAGCCTATGGATGATGTCCTCATTGATGCTCTCTTGCACCAACAGAGTTTGGGAAACAGGATTGATAGAGTCTTCACTACAATGGCATATGAAAACATGGCAAATGAATTGCATGAAAAGATTGGGATCCCCATTGAGAAAGGCCTCCTGAAAAATCGTATAAAGACTCTGAAGCATAACTTTTATGAGTGTTACGACTTTTTCAATTGCAGAAGTGGTTTTGCTTGGAGTCCGGACACTAAAATGTGGACTGCTAAGCCTGAACTATGGAAAGCACTTGCGAAGGTTGGTAAAATGTTCTTGTCCAAGTTATCTGCTTCTTGTGCTTGGTTATTACGGAACTAATTTCCAGTTCGTGCTGTCTTGTTTGTCAGTCAAAACCTGATGCAAAAAAATGGATGATTACAAGAATTGCTAATTATGATATGCTTGTGATGCTTTTTGCTAAAGATAGAGAGAAGAGGAAAGGAGCTAAAAGGGGTCAATTGGGCTGCTCAATAGGTGGCCGAGTATTTGATGGTATCCCTTTGCAAGATGTAGTTGGTGCAAGTATGGGGGAAAAAGACACGAATGAATGATACCAGTCAGCAACATCATTGAAAGGGAAAAAACGACAGGCGACAAGAGTTGAAGTATTTGAAAGGGAGTTTAAAAAGCATAAGGGAAGCAATTAAAGATGTTGCAGAAGCAATCAGGGAGGGGAATGTTATAGCCGAGAGAGGACAACCACGTGTTTACTCGGAGCAGGAAGTATTTGCAGAATTAGTGAACATAGGGCATATATTTTCCTTATTGCAAACGCTGGGAGCTGAGGTGCGAAAGGAATTTTCATTGCAGAAGATGCATAATAGTTCTGGGGATTTGGCATATTAAAATTTATTGGCTAGTTAGGATTCTTTTTTCTTTCATTAGCCTTGAATGGGATGGCAAGCAGGGATAATGTACATAAGATATGATGCTTCATAATTTATGGTGTGTTATAGTAGAGCTATTTGCATTCTTTTTTTTGGGTACATTAGTTGAATACTATTACTTTCCGGCACTCTATATGTAGTTTTAGTTTTAATTATGAAAGGTCTAATTATACTTATTTAAAGTAAAAATTTGAGTTGATGTTTTATGGATGGAAAAAATATTTTAATTTAATTGGGCTAAAATAAAAGAACAAACCTAAATGATATAGGGGTTTCTTCGATTATACTATCTGATTATGTGATGAATTTTGATTGGCAAGGCACAAACTAAATGATTTGCAGGCTGCAGGTATTACTATTTACGTGAGTATTGGACACGCGAATATCCATTCATATCACGTGACTTTCCCCTCCATGCTGGCATGTAATCCTGTACCTTCTCTCTCTCTCTCTCTCTCCCCGCCAGTGTTTCTAATAAAAACAAAAAATGGAACAGTAGCCGAAAGGTTGTATTGAGAGAAAAAGAGAAAGCAATGAGAGGTGATGGTGGTGATATGTCATCGGAGACAAGGAAGAAGAAGAAGAAGAAGAAGGGAAGGCCCTCTCTCTTAGAACTCCAAAAACGCTATCTCAAACAACAACAACTTCAGAAGCCGCAGCAACCGCCATCGCTTCTACAAAAAACCCCTAATCTCATAAACCCTAATTCTTCTATAAACTCGAACCACCGATCCGCTCGCCGCCATCCCAATCTCAAGGGTGACTCCCCTGTTCCCGGCTGGATTTCCGGAGGAAACGATGATGATGACGAACGCCTAGAGAAGAAGCATAAACCATTGCTAGGCTTCAATTCTTCTCGTAATCATCAGCATTATCCGCTTCCTTCGGCGCCCAATTCGGCCTCCTATGGGTCCGATTCAAATGCGGATGGTGACGATCCCGACGCGTCACTCAAGCGTCGCAAGTTTACCAACGCCAATCCTGGATCTTATGAAATGGTGATTAGTCATACATTAATATATAGGATTCGCGGGTTTTCGAAAGTCCTGTTTTTGAAACAGAAACAAAAGATGATTTTCCTACTTTAATTGGATATTTTATTTTAGGGTTCATATTTTTAGTTTCTCGTGCGCCGAAAGTCATGTACCTTTTTTTAATCGGTTATTGTTTTAACTTTTTTGAATTTTGGCAATACTTCGAGTTGGATTGAACACAGTTTGTCTTACTTTTCTTTCCTGATTTACGAATTTTCCATTATTGTTTTATTATTTATTATCTTGCATTTAATCCTTTATTTTTGTGCAAAATAATAGATGCACAGACCACCATGTCTGTAAAGCTTCAGTTTTGTCTTTTCTTTTCTTTTCTTTAATAATTACTAAAAAGTTTTTTTTCGGTACTTCCTTTGCATTGTTGTAGCTTTTTACTGTAACTTTTCCTCAGTGATTCTTCAAAAATACACGCAAATATCTCTTTTAATACTTTATTTATTTATTTATTTTGGGAGTTAGATAAATATATGTTTGTTTTTGATACGAGAGTTTATCCTATTCACAGGGAGAAAAGTTACCGAAAGTGACGGACACTCTTCATGGTATATTTCTATCTCGATTTTCTTGCAAAAAAGGCATTTCTGGGAATTCATTTAAAAAAAAAAAGTGTTGGGTTGTGGTAACAATATTAATTTTGTTTCATATATATGTGTGGACAGGGTCACCGGTGGAGTCTGGCCCCACCTCCACGACGCCTTTGCCAGACCAAAAGTTGTTGGTCTTCATTCTTGACAGGCTCCAAAAGTATTTGTTATTTTTGGTTCATTTGATTTTTTTATTCTTATCCAGTCTTCCTTTTGATGGGTTTTGATCGTTTTTACTTAATCTACTTCCAGGAAAGACACTTATGGGGTGTTCTCTGAGCCAGTAGATTCGGAAGAGGTGCATTTTGTTTTTCATTCTTGCATAAATCTAGCTTACTGAAAAGTGAAATCATGGTTCCTGATATAATGTTGGATTGGTCTTGATACAGCTTCCAGATTACCATGACATTATTGCACACCCAATGGACTTTTCGACAGTCAGGAAAAAACTTGATGAGGGAGCTTATACTACCTTGGAACAATTTGAGGTTTGTTTTGCAAGCATTCTCTTTGCTAATGTGGATACAATGCTCACCTAGCTGTCTTTCCTCTGACATGGTGGAGACGGAAGGCCAATTAAGTCGTTTGACTGCATTACCGTCAATGCTGATCAAGTTTCTGATGTTATTTTCTCTGGTTGATTTGTGTGTTTTTGTAGAAAATGTATATGACGAGTCAAGTTTGTGTTGTTTAACTGGAATGATACTTGATGTTTAACTGAAAATTTATGAGTTTGATTCATGCAGATTGATGTTTTCCTAATATGCTCGAATGCAATGCAGTATAATGCACCAGATACAATTTACTTTCGACAGGTTTGTCTAGGTCTCAATTGAATTATTCCTTTGTCATGATACTGTTGTCTCTGTTATTTTAAATGTTTGGATTGGTTGGTTAGGCACGATCAATGCAAGAGCTGGCTAGAAAGGACTTTGAAAATTTGAGGCAAGATAGTGATGAAGGTGAACCACAAGTGAAAGTTGTGAGGAGAGGAAGGCCATCTGGAAAGAGCCTCAAAAAGTCATTGGTTTCATCGTCATCTATTGACCATGTTGGTTCCGAGTGCTCCTCAGGTGCAACTCTAGCTGCTGGACGAGATGCTTCCATTCTTTCAAACACTTACAATTTGAGGAAAGGACCTAATTCCCTCAAGCTACGGCCTGCTGATGCATTCATCAGGCCCTCCTGGGGTTCTCCTAGCAAAGAAAATCACGCCATTTGTTCATCTGAATGGGAGAATGAATTTCCAGGTTTGGTATTTATCTGACTTTATATACATATCCTTAAGTCTTTAGCTTTTTTTATGTGAAATGTTATTCACTACATATTTTCTATATTTCATATTGAGCTATTTTTCTCTCATTTTGTAGCTTCTGTTGTGAGGGCTGTGATGAAGTATGGGATGAAACATTTTGCAGTAGATGAGAACAGGCGTGACACCTACAACCACTCATCGACTTCTGGACATGAGCAACGTACCTTTTCCACCTTGGATGGAGAATTGAAGCAACTAATTCCGGTGTGTTTTTTATGTTTGTATAATGGCAATAACAGTTATTAATGCATTAGTTAGAAGATTATTGTATGAGCTGTATAGCTGGAATGTGTGATCGACCCTAGACTCATTGAGTGCAGGTAAGGAATCCTAAACTTTTTGTTTATTAATAAACTGCATACAAAGTTGTGGTGCAGGTAGGTTTGCGCTGGTAATTTGATATGTTTATATATCTAGCCAAAAGGATGTTCGAATATTCTGACAACTAGTGTTTATGAGGGAACAATACAAAACTATCCAGATCAGTGGCAGAATAGAATGCTCAATCCCTTATATTGACTAATTCTTTTTATCTCCCTCGATTTTATTTTGGTCAATGGTATTGTTTATCAGGTTGGTTTGACTGCAGAAAATGGTAAGCCTTTTTTCCCCTTTCATTGTCTATCAGGTTGGTTTGAGTGCAGAAAATGGTTATGCTACAAGCTTGGCACGTTTTGCTGCAAATCTTGGACCTGTTGTGTGGAAAATTGCTTCAAGGAAAATTGGAAGTGTTTTGCCTAGTGGACTCATGTTTGGTCCTGGATGGGTTGGAGAAAACAGGACAGTTGAGCAGCCACAATGTTCCTTATCTGATAAGCAGAGAACTCCGAATTCTCTATCTGGTAACCCTCCTGGCAGATTTTTATCTACAGCCACTTCTGGTTTAAACTCCATTGCTGCAAGTAGATTTCCTTTGAAAGGTAGAGAAGACATGGAAGCTGTCGTAGGCCTAACTTCTCAAAATGACTCGACTTCTGTACCTTCTCATCAGTTTCAGCAAAGTCTTGTCCCACACTCGGGTATCAATGGTTCTATTGGTGGGTTTGGGTTTGGTTATTACTCTCAACCGGGTTGGTAACACAGTGTGTAAATTCCTTGTCTGAAAAGACTTCAGTGCCGACTCAAACACTTGTCATGGTTTCAGGTGCTAGTGATTTTCTTCCAAAAGAGGCCAAGTTGGCAGATAGTTCAATCACTTTACATTCTGGAAATGCAATGGCTGTGGAGCCTGAAATGGTGTCACATGCGGCGGCAACTAATGTTGGGCTTCAGTGGAGTTCCTATAATGAACCGAATTTCCTTCCATTTGCTCCTGATCTAAATGTGAGATTTCTGGCACCGGGTTCACCTAGTTCTAGTGTGCCGATTGGTTCACCCCAGCGCCCTGATTTAGCATTGCAGCTCTAATAATCAGCCAACACGATTTCCGTATGATGTGGCTTGTATGTGCTAATTGTAGTATTAGGTCAAGTACGCCTGTATATGATGATAAGATTTGGTCGAATTTACTGACTACATTCTTCATTGGAAGGTCCGTTGAGTAGTGGTTCCTCAAGAAGTCATAGGATCAGATTGTAGGGGAGATTTTGTACAGATTGGTATATCAAATTCTTTCACAGGGTTAAAAGATTACAGATTTGTATGCAACATACGGTATCTAACATGTTATATTTTGAGTTGTTAATGAATATTGTTACCAATACTACTACTGGTATTACGTACGAGATATCATTCATGTCATGAATTATGAAATGTTCATGTTTGGAGCAATGAAGTAATGCTTAAACTAATTGAAGCAAAATTGAGAGCAACTGATTGCTAAGGGGGGTTGAGTGATGTTATGTAACTGGCAATTATTTATGCATGTGCATATAAAATTGTCTTTAAAATTGTGTCCCATTATCTATTATTAACCATTGGGAAAACTATATCAGCAAATGATGGTTTTCCATACAAATATCTCCATTTGTCTTTGATGCCTATGGAAATTAGATCCGTATAGGATTACCTGTGTTGGTTGTGATAGGACATGATAGAGTCCATGTGTCGTATGATTAGCGAAGTATTCTAGCAAATTATAGTCCTTTGACGAGATACAGAAAGTATGACTTGGTATCTTGATGGACAAGGTGGGAGCCATTGCGAGGTATACTTATGTCGAGGTCTAACCAACTCCAACATTACATATAACATATAATTTATGTTATTGGTAAATATTTTATGTAATTCGTATAACACAAAATATTAAATATTTGTAACAATTTTTCTGATTACAAAAATATTATTAATGTTCTAATAATTTGTGTAAATAAATAATATTTTATAATATTACACTAAATACTATAAAACTATAATATTTTATTAAAAAATTATTTTGGAAAGCTCGTCCTCTTATTTTGTGGTAAAGGTAAAAGTAAAATAATAGTTTGATGGTATAATAATTTATTTAGCTTTCCAATTTTATAAAAAAAAAATTATTTTAGTTATTTATTTATTTTTTTGTCTTTTGTACCTAGAGGTGTTCATGGGCCGGGCCAGGCCGGGTTCGGGCTCAACTAAAAATTAGGCCCATTCATTGGGCTCGGGCCGGGCCGGGCCCAAAAAATGGGCCTAAATTTTTCCCAAGCCCGACCCATATAAAAATGCTAAAACCCAGGCCCGGCCCAGCCCACCCGTATTAAAATTTTATATTATTTTATATAATTTTTAAATATATATAATACATCAAAAATACTAAAAAAATCAAAATAAATATTTTCCAACAAATTGAAAATAAATTTTAAAAAAATATGTAGACTTAAATAATACTAAGATAGATGTAACTTAACAAGCAAATACCTCTAAAATAATAATAAAATTAACAAATGCCTTTAAAATAATAACAAAATTAACAATAAAATAAGTTTTATACAATATTCAATCAATAACAACAAAATAGTAGCAACATAATAGTAATATGGTAGCAAAATAGGGAGAAAACAACAAGAAAATAACATTGAAAAAAAAAAGTAGCAGATTTTTTTTGTCATTTAGTGAATTCGGGCCGGGCCAAAAATACCTTACCCGAGGCCCGGCCCATTTTTTAAACGGGCCTTATTTTTTATCCAAGCCCATTTTTCGGGCTTATATTTTTGCCCAAACCCTCCCAAATTTCGGTCGGGCCTTCGGGCCGGGCCGGGCCGCCTGGCCTATGAACACCTCTATTTGTACCTGTTGAACTTCTATTTTTTTTCTTCAAATTATCCGAAAATAGATGAAAAAGTTAATGTTATTTAATATTACTGATGTGGTATATACATGCATTGCCATGTGGATGACACGTTAACATTTAATTAATTTTTTAAAAAATTTAAAATATTAAAAAAGTACTTTTTATATTTTTATACTTTTTAAATAATTTTAATGATTTTTAATTTTTCAAAAAAATTATAATTTTTTGAATTTTTAAAACTTAAAAGAATTAATTGAATACTGGCGTGTCATCCTCGCGATGATCTACATGTATGTCATGTTAACAAAATTAAAAAATGTTAATTTTTTTATCTATTTTAAAGTGATTTAACAGAAAAATATAAATTTAAAGGGGTAAAATACCCAAATATACCAAAAAAATATAAAATTTACGGAATTAGGCCGGTTTCTAGAAAATTTACGGAAAATGGCCATTTCCCCACAAAACGCGTCCACGTTAGCGCGTTTTGTGGGGAAATGGCAGGAAAGCACGCCCCTGGGGACGCGCTTTGTGCCACATCAGCAAAAGCGCGCTTACGTGGACGCGCTTTGCTGATGTGACACAAATGCGACCCTGGGCGCACTACTTAGCCTTTCAACAAGAAAAAAAGCGGTCAAAATTTTTTTTTGACGGTTGGGGCCCAACGGTAAAAAAAAACTATAAAAACCCCCCAACCCTTTTATTTTTTTCACACTTTAATCCTTACTCATTCTTCTCTCAAATTCCTCTCAAAATTCTCTTTAAGTCCTTCAAACTTCCTCTGAAATTTCGAAATAGTCCTTTAATATTTACAAAAAAGACATTTTTTAATTTTTTTTAATATATTTTTTTTGAAACTTTTAAAATTTTCGATCGTATTACAAATGGCCGGGGAATTACTTCGTCTAGACAACAAGCTCATCTCCGTCGATCAAATGCAAATGGTAAGTTTTAATTTTAATTTTTCAATATTATTTAATATTTTTTAGGTTTATGCAATTTTAATTAATTTTTATTTTATAATTTTTTAAACAGTCTGTAGATCGGGTGTTGCAATGTTATATTCGCAATATGCATGGTCCCCCTATCGCCGTTGATCGAGAATTACCTGCGAGAAGCGGGTTTTTGGCACGTGGCCACAATAGGTCAGGGGTTCAAGTTGGAGCCGACTTTGATCAGTGCGTTGATAGAGAGGTGGAGACCCGAGACGCACACTTTCCATCTTCCATGCGGAGAGTGTACCATCACTCTGGAAGATGTGCAGTTACAGTTGGGATTGCCGGTGGACAAGTCGGTAGTCACCGGGTCCGCAACTTCTACCGATTGGATGGTCGTATGCTACGAGCTTCTGGGTGCCATTCCAGATAACATTCAGGGAGGTCGGATCGAGATGGCCTGGTTACGAGACACATTCCCGGAGTCGAATGAGGGTTCGACCGAAATAGAAAGAATACGGTATGCTCGGGCATACATTCTGTAACACCCCTTACCCGAGACCGTTGCCGGAGTCGAGCACGAGGCATTACTAAAATTAACTACTAATTCGGCATAAAATTTAAAACTGTCCATCTGCGTCATAGTCACTAAAATATTTATATCTGGAGCTACGGAACTCCAAATTAAGATCCGTAAATTTTCCCTGAAACTAGATTCATATATCTTTTTACTGTAATTTTTCCAGAATTTTTCATGTGGCCAATTGGTACAGTTTATTCATTAAAGTTTCCCCTGTTTCACCATTCAACTACTCTGACCTCTTTTCACTATAAATTAATTTTCTCTTTGTACAGAATTTATATGGCCTTCTTGTTTAGCTCATTTGAAACTAGACTCATTCAGAATTTCATACATATAAATTTTAATCCACAATTATTTTTGTGAAATTTCTAATGATTTTTCAAAGGCAGAACAGGGGATCACGAATTCATTCAGAACCAGTTTCACTAAAATTTAAATATCTCATTATTTCCATTTCTTTTGCTTACTCTATTTATTTTATATGAAAATAGACTAAAAGAGATTTCAATTCATATCTCCTTCACTTTCTAATTCCATTTCTTCTATTTTTGGTGATTTTTCAAAATCACGTTACTGCTGTAAATCAAAAACTGTTTCATTACAAAATATTATTAACTAGTTTATAACATCTTTTCTCCATCTCATTTAAACTCTATACATGCCATATAAATCTTTAAACATAAAACAAAAGCTACCGGAATTGATCTGGATAGTGAGCTTTGCTGTGATGATCCGATCTTCCACTTCTCTTTAATTCAATCTACATAAATATCAAACACACACAAGTAAGCTTAATGAAGCTTAGTAAGTTCATAGGTTTAAAAGTAGCTTACCACACATAATATTTCCAAAACAATAACAAAACAGTTACTAAAGTTCCCTGCCATTCACAACCATTGTTAAAATCCTTCACATAGTTGAGCTCAACATTAACAACTACTCAATTTCTTCCATTTGATTCACTCATTTTATATTACTTCTTATCAAATTAGGAAGCGTCTTACGAATTTGAGTAAACGTCGTTGCTCGGTGCCACGTTTCACAACTCAGTATGGATAATTCCATACCTACATTTCACAACTCAGTATGGTTTATACCATACCTACATTTCACAACTTCGGTATGGTTAATACCATACCTACATTTCACAACTCGGTATGGATGATACCATACCTACATTTCACAACTCGGTATGGATGATACCATACCTACATTTCATAACTCAGTATGGATGATACCATACCTACATTTCACATTTGCCATGGATTAACCATGATCTTATCCGTCAATTCATCACATGTCACGACGACCTAACGTACTCAATCTGCGTTTTTCCTAATTTGAATTACCACCATTTATTCTTTCATTTATCATATTTTTCACAATCCCACAGCAAATTCATATTTAACAGCACATTATATCATTCAATCATTCACAAATAAACATATAAATTCAACCATATGAACTTACCCGGCTGATTTGTAGAAGATTTTGAAATTTAGGGACTACTCTGCAACTTTTTCTTTTCCTCTTTCTTCTTTGGTTTCTTGATCTATAATGTAAAATATTTTCACTCATCAGCATATATTTCATTTCTATTTCACTTCATAATGTATGCTCTTCAATTTTCGAAATTGCACTTTTACCCCAAAATTTATAGTTTTTACAATTTAGTCCCTGCTCAATTCAGCCATCAATTGAACTAATTTTTCTCAATCAACACTTTATTCTATCACTACAAACTATTTCACAACCTTTTATATTCTGAATTTCAACACCAACCTCTAATTCACAACTTTTTCACAATTAGGTCCTAAATATCATTTCCTATCAAAATCACTTAATAAAACCACCTTAGTATGAAATTAAAATTTAAATTTCATAATAATTCATCATAAACTTCCATTTCTCAGCAAGGTTAACTTTTAATTTTACTCACCAAATCAAAAACTAATGAATTCTATAAGTGGATCTAGTTGTAAAAGTCATAAAAACATAAAAATTATCAAGAAAAAGCAAGAAATAAACTCACATGATGTGAAAATATGAAAAACCAGCTTTCTCCAGACCTCCTATGGCGTTTTGGCTGAGAAAATATGAAGATATCTCTAGATCTTTCAATTTTATCTTTATTATACATGTTAAAATTATTAAATTTCCAATTATGCCCTTATTTCCTTATCTTCTGATGATTTTCTTCCCTTACCGTCCAACTTTTTCACCTTTAGGTTTAATTGTCCTTTAAACCCTCCTTCTTTTAACACTTGAGCTATTTAATTCTTGTAGCAATTTTGCATTTGTTACAATTTAGTCCTTTTATTTAATTGACTACCCAAACATTTAAATTTCTCAACCAAACTTTAATACTAACTTAATAACACTCCATAAATATTTCTAAAAATATTTATGGCTCGATTTTCAAATTTGAGGTCTCGATACCTCGTTTTTGACCCATTTGACCTAATAAATTCTTTTAATTCACTAAATTCACCAATCCACAAATTCTTCTAAATTCTCACTTGACTCATAAATATTAAATTACTATCTTATTCAATCTTACCTGTCAGATTTAGTGATCTCATATCACTATTTCCGACACCACCTGAAAAATTAGGTAGTTACAACTCTCCCCCCTTAAAAATTTCGTCCTCGAAATTTGTTACCCAAAATAGATTTGGATATCTGTGATCTCATTGACTCCTCTGTTTCCCAAGTTGCCTCCTCCATACCATGTCGATGCCATAATACTTTAACCAATGGTATTTTTTTATTCGCAACTCTTTAACTTCACGAGCCAAAATCTTCATTGGTTCTTACGAATAAGTCATATCACGGTTGAAGCTCAATTTCGATTATAAGGAATTACGTGCGAAGGATCGACCTATACCGTCTTAACATAGACACATGAAATACATTGTGAATCTTTTCAAGTTCCGGAGGTAAAGCCAACCGATAAGCTCTGGGACCAACCCTTTCCACAATTTCATATGGCCCTATAAATCTCGGACTCAATTTTCCTTTTTCCAAACCGTAACACCTTCTTCCATGGTGAAACTTTTAAAAACACTCGATCACCCATTGCATATTCTATGTCTCTTCGTTTCAAATCCGCATATGACTTCTCGACGATGCAGGCGACTTTTAGACTATCTCGAATAACCGGACTTTCTCTTCAGTTTCGAATCAAATCAACCCCAACTATTTTTATTCACTCAATTGGACCAACACAATGGAGTCTTGCATTTCCTACCATAAAGAGCTTCAAACGGTGCCATCTTTATACTAGACTGATAGCTATTATTGTAAGCAAACTCAGCCAAAGGTAAATACCTTTCCCAACTGTCACCAAACTCAAGTATACAACATCTTAACATATCTTCTAGAATTTGAATCACTCGCTCTGTTGTCCATCTGTTTGAGGATGAAATGCTGTACTAAAATTTAATTTGGTACCTAAAGCTTCTTGCAGTTTATTCCAGAATCTCGAAGTAAATCTTGGATCCCGGTCCGAAATGATAGATATTGGAACTCCATGTAGTCTCACAATCTCTGACACATACAATTTTGCTAACTTCTCAAGTGAAAAATCTTTCATTTGGAATAAAGTGTCTTGACTTTGTCAATCTATCAACAATCACCCATATTGAATCTTTCTTTCTTGGAGTCGAGGCAACCCCGACACAAAATCCATTGTAACATGCTCCCACTTCCATTCGGGAATCATAATGGGTTGTAATAAACCCGTTGGCACTTGATGCTCCGCTTTAACTTGGCGACAAATCAAACATTTTGCAACAAATTTGAAATTTCTCTTTTCATACTGTGCCACCAATATATCTTTTCAAATCACCATACATTTTAATCGCTTGCCGGGTGAATAGAATACATACTATTATGTGCTTGAGAAAGAATATTATTCTTCAAATCGTAATTGTTTGGAACACAAATTTCGTTATGATAACGCAACATACCTTCATCATCAATTTGAACTCGAATCTAAATTATCTCGAACCATTTGTCGTTTAAATACCAATTTCGGGTCTTCATTCTGCAGTTTCTGAATTTGTTGAAGAAACATGGGTTTCACTTTCAATTCTACTAATACAGCACCTTCTTCATTAAGAGCCAATTGAGCATTCATTGTTCGAAGCGCAAACAAAGATGACTTTCGACTAAGTGCATCAGCAACTACATTAGCTTTTCCTGGATGGTAGTCAATAACCAAATCATAATCTTTCAGCAACTCTAACCACCGTCTCTGTCTTAAGTTCAGTTCCTTCTGAGTCATTAAGTATTTCAGACTTTTGTGATCCGTAAAGATATAACACTTCTCACCATATAAATAGTGTCTCCAAATTTTTAAAGCAAAAACAATTGCAGCTAATTCAAGATCGTGTGTAGGGTAATTCTTTTCATGTGGTTTTAATTGCCGTGAAGCATAAGCCACCACCTTTCCCGACTGCATTAACACACAACCCAAACCATTTAAAGATGCATCACTGTACACAACATACGGTATACCTGATTCTGGTTGAGTCAAAACTGGAGCTTCTGTTAACATTTTCTTTAATTGGTCAAAGCTCATTGACATTCATCGAGACCATACAAACTCAACATTCTTTTGTAACAAACGAGTCATTGGTGAAGCAATCATGGAAAAATTCTTTACAAAACGGCGATAATACCCTGCTAGTCCCAGAAAACTTCGCATTTCAGTTACATTCTTCGGTGTTTTCCAATTCACCACTGCTGAAACTTTACTTGGATCCACACGAATTCCTTCAGCTGATACAATGTGACCCAGAAATCCAACTTCATGAAGCCAAAACTCACATTTACTAAATTTTGCATATAACTGCTTTTCTCTCAAAGTCTGTAATACAATTCTCAAGTGTTGTGCATGCTCGGATTCTGTCTTTGAATAGACCAATATGTCATCAATAAATACCACCACAAATCTATCCAAATAAGGCTGAAAAATCCGATTCATTAAATCCATAAATGCAGCAGGGGCATTTGTTAAACCAAAAGGCATTACGAAAATTCGTAGTGACCATACCGAGTTCAAAAGCGATCTTTGGCACATCACACTCTTTAACCTTGATTGATAATACCAGATCTAAGATCTATCTTTGAAAACACAAGAAGCACCTTCGATTGATCAAACAAATCATCGATACGAGGTAATGGATATTTATTTTTAATTGTTACCTTGTTCGGTTGTGCGTAATCAATACACAATCGCAACGAGCCATCTTTCTTTTTCACAAATAAACAGTGCACCCCAAGGTGATGTACTCGGTCTAATGAACCCTTTATCCAATAACTCTTGCAATTGTGTCTTCAACTCTTTTAACTCATGTGGTGCCATTCTCATGCGGTGTTATTGATATCTGAGCTGCACTCGGATTATATCAATTACAAATTCAACCTCACGATTTGGGGGTAAACTGTAATTCCTCAGAAACACATCATTAAATTCATTAACAATCGCAATTGTTCCATATTCAATTCGTAACCCCGAGTATCAAGAATATAAGCTAAAAATGCTTCATTACCCTTCCGAATCAATTTTCTCGAGTGTAATGGTGATATAATTCGACATCATTCTTTTTATCTCCAAACTCATTTGAAACTATTTCCCCTATCTGACATTTTAAATCAACCCGTTTTTCTCTACAATTCACTATGGCATCGTGTTTAATCAACCAATCCATGCCAAGAATAACATCAAATTCTCGGAAAGGTAACAACATTAAATCAGCAGAGAATTCATGACCTTGTATTTTCAAAGGACACTTCCGACATATTAAATTAACTAACACACTTTGCCCTAACGGATTAGTGACTTGCATATCAAAGTCGAGTGGACTCAACGATCATTTTCTTTTTCGACACTAATGCAATTGCAAATATATGAATGCGTAGATCCGGGATCAATTAAAGTATACACGAATCATTAAAAGATGGAAAATACCAGCTATCACATCTGGAGCAGAAGCTTCCTCTCTTGCCCGAGTAGCATATGTACGTGCAGGTGCCCTTGTTTTTCGGCCAAGACTCTGATTCTCATTCCCGAACGAGCGATCTCAAGAAGACTATTTTGACCCGAACGTCTACTTTTTCGAGGAGTATTTGTTTGTTTCTCGCCTAGTTCTTTATTTTCTTTTAATGAGTCGAGGACAATCCGAATAAAATGATCAGTTCCACCACATCTATAACAAGCTCGGGTTCTTCCCCAACATTCACCAATATGAAATCTACCACAATTTTTGCATCTAGGTCTCGGAATATTTTGCACACTACCCATTTAGTTGCTTTGGTTTATTAGTCACTCCGACCTCCCTTTGAGTTGTTTTACTTTTATTCGATCGTTCGGAATTGTAACAGATCGACTAAAATCATCTCGAACTTTTAGTTTGGAAAAGTCGAAGTTGGTCTAGAGAAACTTCTTTTATATACTTCTTTGTCTTTTCTTTCTCTTTGCATCTTTCTATTATACACTTCTTCCATCTTTTGAGCTCGATCAGATGTAACTACAAATTCTCGAATCTCGGTGCCTCCTATCATCATTTTGATTTCATCATTAAGCCCTTCTTCAAATCTAATGCACATTTCTTCCTCTGTTTGTACAACATCCCGAGCATACCTCTTGAGATACACAAATTCTCTTTCATATTCAGTACCACTGTTTTATTTCCTGTCGAAGATCAAGGAATTCCCTTTTCTTTTATCTAAATATCTCCTTCCCACATACTTTTTCTAAACTCATTTTGGAAGAATTCCTGTGTAAGTTTATTTGCAGGTACCATCGCCTCAATGGTTTCCACCAATTATACGCTTCTTCTTTCAATAATGAAACCGCACACCTCATAGATAGTCCTCAGGAGAACAAATCATCTGTTTGAAAACTCTCTCTAAACTCTTTAGCCAATACTCGCTTTAATGGATCATCATCCGATCTTTCCCGAAATTCTTCACTCCGAACTTTCCGAGTTTCTCAATCGGTGTTCTTTTGATAGATTCATCTATTGAAGGAGGAGTAATCGGGTCTAGAATCGTGGTACAAAGAGGGGAGGAGGAGGTTGTTGTGTGCCGACTTCTTCCTTGTATTGTTTCACTAAACCACCGATTCATTACCCCATAAATCAAATTTTTAAGTTCTTCATCTCTCATCAAAGAAATCGGAACATTATTACTTGTTCCTCGCTCGTAAGTCTGTACTCTACTATTAACTTCCTCTTCATGATCAGCACCTCGGGTCTATCGGACATCTTTACAATCTATAACAAAA
This sequence comes from Gossypium sturtianum, assembly GCA_025698515.1. Taxonomy (NCBI): domain Eukaryota; kingdom Viridiplantae; phylum Streptophyta; class Magnoliopsida; order Malvales; family Malvaceae; genus Gossypium; species Gossypium sturtianum. Next base: position 152,931,147 of record CM046955.1, on the reverse strand, counting down.
ATTAATAGTTAGATCGGATCATTCACATCCCACTATCACGCATTTATATGGCATGTATTTCTAAACATTTTATACATCACATTCGTTCCGAGAATCGTCTAAACCAAAGCTCTGATACCAATAAATGTAACACCCTTACCCGAGACCGTTGTCGAGTCGAGCACGAGGCATTACTAAACTTAACTACTAATTCGGCATAAAATTTAAAACTGTCCATCTGCGTCATAGTCACTAAAATATTTATATCTGGAGCTACGGAACTCCAAATTAAGATCCGTAAATTTTTCCTGAAACTAGATTCATATATCTTTTACTATAATTTTTCCAGAATTTTTCATGTGGCCAATTGGTACAGTTTATTCATTAAAGTTTCCCCTGTTTCACCATTCAACTACTCTGACCTCTTTTCACTATAAATTAATTTTCTCTTTGTACAGAATTTATATGGCCTTCTTGTTTAGCTCATTTGAAACTAGACTCATTCAGAATTTCATACATATAAATTTTAATCCACAATTATTTTTTGAAATTTCTAATGATTTTTCAAAGGCAGAACAGGGGATCACGAATTCATTCAGAACCAGTTTCACTAAAATTTAAATATCTCATTATTTCCATTTCTTTTGCTTACTCTATTTATTTTATATGAAAATAGACTAAAAGAGATTTCAATTCATATCTCCTTCACTTTCTAATTCCATTTCTTCTATTTTTGGTGATTTTTCAAAATCACGTTACTGCTGTAAATCAAAAACTGTTTCATTACAAAATATTATTAACTAGTTTATAACATCTTTTCTCCATCTCATTTAAACTCTATACATGCCATATAAATCTTTAAACATAAAACAAAAGCTACCGGAATTGATCTGGATAGTGAGCTTTGCTGTGATGATCCGATCTTCCACTTCTCTTTAATTCAATCTACATAAATATCAAACACACACAAGTAAGCTTAATGAAGCTTAGTAAGTTCATAGGTTTAAAAGTAGCTTACCACACATAATATTTCCAAAACAATAACAAAACAGATTACTAAAGTTCCCCTGCCATTCACAACCATTGTTAAAATCCTTCACATAGTTGAGCTCAACATTAACAACTACTCAATTTCTTCCATTTGATTCACTCATTTTATATTACTTCTTATCAAATTAGGAAACGTCTTATTTAATTTGAGTACGTCGTTGCTCTCAGCCACTTTCACAACTCGGTATGGATAATTCCATACCTACATTTCACAACTCAGTATGGTTTATACCATACCTACATTTCACAACTCAGTATGGTTAATACCATACCTACATTTCACAACTCGGTATGGATGATACCATACCTACATTTCACAACTTCGGTATGGATGATACCATACCTACATTTCATAACTCAAGGTATGGATGATACCATACCTACATTTCATAACTCAGTATGGATGATACCATACCTACATTTCACATTTGCCATGGATTAACCATGATCTTATCCGTCAATTCATCACATGTCACGACACTAACGTACTCAATCTGCGTTTTTCCTAATTTGAATTACCACCATTTATTCTTTCATTTATCATATTTTTCACAATCCCACAGCAAATTCATATTTAACAGCACATTATATCATTCAATCATTCACAAATAAACATATAAATTCAACCATATGAACTTACCCTACTGATTTGTAGAAGATTTTGAAATTTAGGGACTACTCGCAACTTTTTCTTTTCCTCTTTCTTCTTTGGTTTCTTGATCTATAATGTAAAATATTTTCACTCATCAGCATATATTTCATTTCTATTTCACTTCATAATGTATGCTCTTCAATTTTCGAAATTGCACTTTTACCCCAAAATTTATAGTTTTACAATTTAGTCCTGCTCAATTCAGCCATCAATTGAACTAATTTTTCTCAATCAACACTTTATTCTATCACTACAAACTATTTCACAACCTTTTATATTCTGAATTTCAACACCAACCTCTAATTCACAACTTTTTCACAATTAGGTCCTAAATATCATTTCCTATCAAAATCACTTAATAAAACCACCTTAGTATGAAATTAAAATTTAAATTTCATAATAATTCATCATAAACTTCCATTTCTCAGCAAGGTTAACTTTTAATTTTACTCACCAAATCAAAACTAATGAATTCTATAAGTGGATCTAGTTGTAAAAGTCATAAAAACATAAAAATTATCAAGAAAAAGCAAGAAATAAACTCACATGATGTGAAAATATGAAAAACCAGCTTTCTCCAGACCTCCTATGGCGTTTTGGCTGAGAAAATATGAAGATATCTCTAGATCTTTCAATTTTATCTTTATTATACATGTTAAAATTATTAAATTTCCAATTATGCCCTTATTTCCCTTATCTTCTGATGATTTTCTTCCCTTACCGTCCAACTTTTTCACCTTTAGGTTTAATTGTCCTTTAAACCCTCCTTCTTTTAACACTTGAGCTATTTAATTCTTGTAGCAATTTTGCATTTGTTACAATTTAGTCCTTTTATTTAATTGACTACCCAAACATTTAAATTTCTCAACCAAACTTTAATACTAACTTAATAACACTCCATAAATATTTCTAAAAATATTTATGGCTCGATTTTCAAATTTGAGGTCTCGATACCTCGTTTTTGACCCATTTGACCTAATAAATTCTTTTAATTCACTAAATTCACCAATCCACAAATTCTTCTAAATTCTCACTTGACTCATAAATATTAAATTACTATCTTATTCAATCTTACCTGTCGATTTAGTGATCTCATATCACTATTTCCGACACCACCTGAAAATTAGGCCGTTATAACTCTCTCCTCTTAAAAATTTCGTCCTCAAATTTGTTACCAAAATAGATTTGGATATCGTGATCTCATTGACTCTCTCTGTTTCCCAGGTTGCCTCCTCCATACCATGTCGATGCCATAATACTTTAACCAATGGTATTTTTTTATTCCGCAACTCTTTAACTTCACGAGCCAAAATCTTCATTGGTTCTTCAATAAGTCATATCCGGTTGAAGCTCAATTTCGAGATAAGGAATTACGCATGAAGGATCTCGACCTATACCGTCTTAACATAGACACATGAAATACATTGTGAATCTTTTCAAGTTCCGGAGGTAAAGCCAACCGATAAGCTACAGGACCAACCCTTTCCACAATTTCATATGGCCCTATAAATCTTTGACTCAATTTTCTTTTTCTCGCCAAACCGTAACACCTTCTTCCATGGTGAAACTTTTAAAAACACTCGATCACCCATCGCATATTCTATGTCTCTTCGTTTCAAACCGCATATGACTTCTCGACGGATCTCAAGCGACTTTTAGACTATCTCGAATAACCCGGACTTTTCTTAAGTTTCCGAATCAAATCAACCCCAACTATTTTTATTCACTCAATTCGGACTCAACACAATGGAGTCTTGCATTTCCTACCATAAAGAGCTTCAAACGGTGCCATCTTTATACTAGATCGATAGCTATTATTGTAAGCAAACTCACCAAAGGTAAATACCTTTCCCAATCTGTCACCAAACTCAAGTATACAACATCTTAACATATCTTCTAGAATTTGAATCACTCGCTCTGATCTGGCCCATCTGTTTGAGGATGAAATGTCAGACTAAAATTTAATTTGGTACCTAAAGCTTCTTGCGATTTATTCTGAATCTCAAGTAAATCTTGGATCCCGGTCCAAATGATAGATATTGGAACTCCATGTAGTCTCACATCTCGACACATACAATTCTCGCTAACTTCTCAAGTGAAAAACTCTTTTCGACCGAATAAAGTGTGCCGACTTTGTCAATCTATCAACAATCACCCATATTGAATCTTTCTTTCTTGGAGTCGAGGCAACCCCGACACAAAATCCATTGTAACATGCTCCCACTTCCATTCAGAATCATAATGGGTTGTAATAAACCCGTTGGCACTTGATGCTCCGCTTTAACTTGTCGACAAATCAAACATTTTGCAACAAATTTCAAATTTCTCTTTTCATACCGTGCCACCAATATATCTTTTTCAAATCACCATACATTTTCGCATCGCCGGGTGAATAGAATACATACTATTATGTGCTTCGTAAAGAATATTATTCTTCAAATCGTAATTGTTTGGAACACAAATTCTCGTTATGATAACGCAACATACCTTCATCATCAATTTGAACTCGAATCTAAATTATCTCGAACCATTTGTCGCTTAAATACCAATTTCGGTCTTCATTCTGCAGCTTCGAATTTGTTGAAGAAACATGGGTTTCACTTTCAATTCTACTAATACACAGCACCTTCTTCATTAAGAGCCAATTGAGCATTCATTGTTCAAGCGCAAACAAAGATGACTTTCGACTAAGTGCATCAAGAACTACATTAGCTTTTCCTGGATGGTAGTCAATAACCAAATCATAATCTTTCAGCAACTCTAACCACCGTCTCTGTCTTAAGTTCAGTTCCTTCTGAGTCATTAAGTATTTCAGACTTTTGTGATCCGTAAAGATATAACACTTCTCACCATATAAATAGTGTCTCCAAATTTTTAAAGCAAAAACAATTGCAGCTAATTCAAGATCGTGTGTAGGGTAATTCTTTTCATGTGGTTTTAATTGCCGTGAAGCATAAGCCACCACCTTTCCCGACTGCATTAACACACAACCCAAACCATTTAAAGATGCATCATCAGACACAACATACGGTATACCCGATTCTCGTTGAGTCAAAACTGGAGCTTCGTTAACATTTTCTTTAATTGGTCAAAGCTCATGACATTCATCGACCATACAAACTCAACATTCTTTTGTAACAAACGAGTCATTGGTGAAGCAATCATGGAAAAATTCTTTACAAAACGGCGATAATACCTCGCTAGTCCCGAAAACTTCGTGATTTCAGCTTACATTCTTCGGTGTTTTCCAATTCACCATCTTTGAAACTTTACTTGGATCCACACGAATTCCTTGGTGATACAATGTGACCTGTAAATCCAACTTCATGAAGCCAAAACTCACATTTACTAAATTTTGCATATAATCGCTTTTCTCTCAAAGTCTGTAATACAATTCTCAAGTGTTGTGCATGCTCGGATTCTCGTCTTTGAATAGACCAATATGTCATCAATAAATACCACCACAAATCTATCCAAATAAGGCTGAAAAATCCGATTCATTAAATCCATAAATGCAAAGCAGGGGCATTTGTTAAACCAAAAGGCATTACGTAAATTCGTAGTGACCATACCGAGTTCAAAAGCGATCTTTGGCACATCACACTCTTTAACCTTCATTGATAATACCTGATCTAAGATCTATCTTTGAAAACACAAAGAAAGACCTTTCAGTTGATCAAACAAATCATCGATACGAGGTAATGGATATTTATTTTTAATTGTTACCTTGTTCAGCTTGTCCGTAATCAATACACAATCGCAACGAGCCATCTTTCTTTTTCACAAATAAAACAGTGCACCCCAAGGTGATGTACTCGGTCTAATGAACCCTTTATCCAATAACTCTTGCAATTGTGTCTTCAACTTTTTAACTCATTTGGTGCCATTCTCAGACGGTGTTATTGATATCTGAGCTGCACTGGATTATATCAATTACAAATTCAACCTCACGATTTGGGGTAAACTGTAATTCTCTCAGAAACACATCAAGAAATTCATTAACAATCGGCAATTGTTCCATATTCAATTCGTAACCCCGAGTATCAAGAATATAAGCTAAAAATGCTTCATTACCCTTCCGAATCAATTTTTCGAAAGTCAGAATGGTGATATAATTCGACATCATTCTTTTTATCTCCAAACTCAATTTGAAACTATTTCCTCGGCTCGACATTTTAAATCAACCCGCTTTTTCTCTACAATTCACTATGGCATCGTGTTTAATCAACCAATCCATGCCAAGAATAACATCAAATTCTCGGAAAGGTAACAACATTAAATCAAACAGAGAATTCACACCTTGTATTTTCAAAGTGGACACTTCCGACATATTAAATTAACTAACACACTTTGCCCTAACGGATTAGTGACTTGCATATCAAAGTCGAGTGGACTCAACGATCATTTTCTTTTTCGACACTAATGCAAAGGCAAATATATGAATGCGTAGATCCAGGATCAATTAAAGTATACACGTAATCATTAAAAGATGGAAAATACCAGCTATCACATCCGGAGCGTAAGCTTCCTCTCTTGCCCGAGTAGCATATGTACGTGCAGTGCCCTTTTTTTTCTCCAAGACATGATTCTCATTCCCGAACGAAAGCGATCTCAAGAAGACTATTTTGACCCGAACGTCTACTTTTCTCGAGGAGTATTTGTTTGTTTCTCGCCTAGTTCTTTATTTTCTTTTAATGACCGAGACAACCCCAATAAAATGATCTGGCCCACCACATCTATAACAAGCTCGGGTTCTTCCCCAACATTCACCAATATGAAATCTACCACAATTTTTGCATCTAGGTCTCGGAATATTTTGCACACTACCAAGACTAGTCGCTGGTTTATTAGTCACTCCGACCTCCCTTTGAGTTGTTTTACTTTTATTCGATCGTTCTAATTGTAACAGATCGACTAAAATCATCTCTGAACTTTTTAGTGGAAAAGTCGAAGTTGGTCTAGAGAAACTTCTTTTATATACTTCTTTGTCTTTTCTTTCTCTTTGCATCTTTCTATTATACACTTCTTCCATCTTTTGAGCTCGATCGCATGTAACTACAAATTCTCGAATCTCAAGTGCCTCCTATCATCATTTTGATTTCATCATTAAGCCCTTCTTCAAATCTAATGCACATTTCTTCCTCTCGTTTGCACAACATCCCGAGCATACCTACTGAGATACACAAATTCTCTTTCATATTCAGCCATCTGTTTTATTTCCCCGTCAAGATCAAGGAATTCCCTTTTCTTTTTATCTAAATATCTCCTTCCCACATACTTTTTCTAAACTCATTTTGGAAGAATTCCCTGTAAGTTTATTTATGTGTACCATCGCCTCAATGGTTTCCCACCAATTATACGCTTCTTCTTTCAATAATGAAATCGCACACCTAGATAGTCCTCCGGAGAACAAATCATCTGTTTGAAAACTCTCTCTAAACTCTTTAGCCAATACTCGCTTTAATGGATCATCATCCGATCTTCCCGAAATTCTTCACTCGAACTTTCTCGAGTTTCTCAATCGGTGTTCTTTTGATAGATTCATCTATTGAAGGAGGAGCAATCTGGGTCAGAATCGTGGTACAAAGAGGGGAGGAGGAGGTTGTTGTGCTGACTTCTTCCTTGTATTGTTTCACTAAACCACCGATTCATTACCCCATAAATCAAATTTTTAAGTTCTTCCTCTCTCATCAAAGAAATCAAACATTATTACTTGTTCCTCGCTCGTAAGTCCTGACTCTACTATTAACTTCCTCTTCATGATCAGCACCCTCGGGTCTATCGACATCTTTACAATCTATAACAAAAATTAATAGTTAGATCGGATCATTCACATCCCACTATCACGATTTATATGGCATGTATTTCTAAACATTTTATACATCACATTCGCTCCGAGAATCGTCTAAACCAAAGCTCTGATACCAATAAATGTAACACCCTTACCCGAGACCGTTGCCGGAGTCGAGCACGAGGCATTACTAAACTTAACTACTAATTCGGCATAAAATTTAAAACTGTCCATCTGCGTCATAGTCACTAAAATATTTATATCTGGAGCTACGGAACTCCAAATTAAGATCCGTAAATTTTCCTGAAACTAGATTCATATATCTTTTACTATAATTTTTCCAGAATTTTTCATGTGGCCAATTGGTACAGTTTATTCATTAAAGTTTCCCCTGTTTCACCATTCAACTACTCTGACCTCTTTTCACTATAAATTAATTTTCTCTTTGTACAGAATTTATATGGCCTTCTTGTTTAGCTCATTTGAAACTAGACTCATTCAGAATTTCATACATATAAATTTTAATCCACAATTATTTTTTTGAAATTTCTAATGATTTTTCAAAGGCAGAACAGGGGATCACGAATTCATTCAGAACCAGTTTCACTAAAATTTAAATATCTCATTATTTCCATTTCTTTTGCTTACTCTATTTATTTTATATGAAAATAGACTAAAAGAGATTTCAATTCATATCTCCTTCACTTTCTAATTCCATTTCTTCTATTTTTGGTGATTTTTCAAAATCACGTTACTGCTGTAAATCAAAAACTGTTTCATTACAAAATATTATTAACTAGTTTATAACATCTTTTCTCCATCTCATTTAAACTCTATACATGCCATATAAATCTTTAAACATAAAACAAAAGCTACCGGAATTGATCTGGATAGTGAGCTTTGCTGTGATGATCCGATCTTCCACTTCTCTTTAATTCAATCTACATAAATATCAAACACACACAAGTAAGCTTAATGAAGCTTAGTAAGTTCATAGGTTTAAAAGTAGCTTACCACACATAATATTTCCAAAACAATAACAAAACAGTTACTAAAGTTCCCTGCCATTCACAACCATTGTTAAAATCCTTCACATAGTTGAGCTCAACATTAACAACTACTCAATTTCTTCCATTTGATTCACTCATTTTATATTACTTCTTATCAAATTAGGAAACGTCTTATTTAATTTGAGTACGTCGTTGCTCAGTGCCACGTTTCACAACTCAGTATGGATAATTCCATACCTACATTTCACAACTCAGTATGGTTTATACCATACCTACATTTCACAACTCAGTATGGTTAATACCATACCTACATTTCACAACTCGGTATGGATGATACCATACCTACATTTCACAACTCGGTATGGATGATACCATACCTACATTTCATAACTCAGTATGGATGATACCATACCTACATTTCACATTTGCCATGGATTAACCATGATCTTATCCGTCAATTCATCACATGTCACGACACGAACGTACTCAATCTGCGTTTTTCCTAATTTGAATTACCACCATTTATTCTTTCATTTATCATATTTTTCACAATCCCACAGCAAATTCATATTTAACAGCACATTATATCATTCAATCATTCACAAATAAACATATAAATTCAACCATATGAACTTACCCTACTGATTTGTAGAAGATTTTGAAATTTAGGGACTACTCTGCAACTTTTTCTTTTCCTCTTTCTTCTTTGGTTTCTTGATCTATAATGTAAAATATTTTCACTCATCAGCATATATTTCATTTCTATTTCACTTCATAATGTATGCTCTTCAATTTTCGAAATTGCACTTTTACCCCAAAATTTATAGTTTTTACAATTTAGTCCCTGCTCAATTCAGCCATCAATTGAACTAATTTTTCTCAATCAACACTTTATTCTATCACTACAAACTATTTCACAACCTTTTATATTCTGAATTTCAACACCAACCTCTAATTCACAACTTTTTCACAATTAGGTCCTAAATATCATTTCCTATCAAAATCACTTAATAAAACCACCTTAGTATGAAATTAAAATTTAAATTTCATAATAATTCATCATAAACTTCCATTTCTCAGCAAGGTTAACTTTTAATTTTACTCACCAAATCAAAAACTAATGAATTCTATAAGTGGATCTAGTTGTAAAAGTCATAAAAACATAAAAATTATCAAGAAAAAGCAAGAAATAAACTCACATGATGTGAAAATATGAAAAACCAGCTTTCTCCAGACCTCCTATGGCGTTTTGGCTGAGAAAATATGAAGATATCTCTAGATCTTTCAATTTTATCTTTATTATACATGTTAAAATTATTAAATTTCCAATTATGCCCTTATTTCCCTTATCTTCTGATGATTTTCTTCCCTTACCGTCCAACTTTTTCACCTTTAGGTTTAATTGTCCTTTAAACCCTCCTTCTTTTAACACTTGAGCTATTTAATTCTTGTAGCAATTTTGCATTTGTTACAATTTAGTCCTTTTATTTAATTGACTACCCAAACATTTAAATTTCTCAACCAAACTTTAATACTAACTTAATAACACTCCATAAATATTTCTAAAAATATTTATGGCTCGATTTTCAAATTTGAGGTCTCGATACCTCGTTTTTGACCCATTTGACCTAATAAATTCTTTTAATTCACTAAATTCACCAATCCACAAATTCTTCTAAATTCTCACTTGACTCATAAATATTAAATTACTATCTTATTCAATCTTACCTGTCAGATTTAGTGATCTCATATCACTATTTTCGACACCACTGAAAATTAGGCCGTTACACATTCTGGAGATAATTGGAGGTTATCTGATGCCGGACCTATCTAGAAACCTCGTACACTTGAGATGGCTGCTGAAACTTGTTGATTTTAGAGCAGCCGGTGAATTGAGTTGGGGGTCTGCCGTGCTATCGAGGTTGTATCGGGAGATGTGCGGGCGACGTACGAGCAGTAAAGCTTAAAATCGGAGGTTGCCTATCACTACTGTAGTCATGGGCACGGTTTCGATTTCCATTTTTACGTTCTCGACTCGACCACCCATATTCATTCCCACGATAACGAGGTAAATTTAATGTTATATTTTACAATTATTACGTAGATTTATAGTATAATTGTATGCTAAAGTTTTATTTAATTAGGTGGAACCATTCGGCGAGTTATGCTGGAATACCTACCTCGCTTGAAGATATATGGCTTCTATTGGACCAACGGTCGGAATCATAAGTAAGTTTCAAATTTTGTATTTATAATTTAGTATTTCGTATTTAGTGTTTAGTATTATGTATATAACTAATATTTTGGTAATGTTAATATAGTTTCAATGGACACCGTACGATGATCCGGCAATTCGGGCAGTAATTCCGGAGGAGTTCTTGCAAAATCTAAACAGTTGGCACGTGAAGGTCTCATTGATCAACTATGCGACCGTGGAGATGCACCAGTCAGATCGGGTTCTGCGACAATTTGGATTCCGGCAACCGATTCCCGTGACACCTGAGGTGCTCGATGATGAACACAAAGTGGACTTACGGCAGTTGCACATGGATTGGCCAAGATTTTGGTCAGCATATATCGAGATGTGGGAGAACCGGTATGACTATTTACCTATTCGGGAATCGATCGTCGTTCCTGAGTTAGCGTGCGTGTCGGAATACATGCCATGGTTTAGGATCCATGGTAAGCCGTATTTGTTGTCGGAAGAAGAGAGGCGACGGCAACTTCGTCAACAAAGGGAACGTCGGGGCCCTTTAAATCCAAGGAGAAGGGGTGATGAGACGGGGCCATCACGGCGCACCGACACGATCATCGGCCCATCAACGCGCGCCACACGGCCACCGAGCCCATCAGTTCAACCGACGACACCGACATCACGCCTTTACCCTTTATGCCGGTGCGCACCTAGCCCTTATATGTATCCTAACCCATATATGTTTCCTTTTCCAGCCCCACCCCGAGTTGGAATGCATGGTCGGATCGAGTCCGTTCTCGACTACTCCGACCGCCACCGATCTTGAGGCCGCCGTCGCGTGAGGATCACACGAGGCGCCGTCGAGAGAGCACTTCTTTCTACCGGTCTCCTTCGCCATACGGGATTCAAACACCCCCGCCGTGGTTTATGCAAACACCTCCGGGGTCGTTATTTTATCAAGGTGGGTCATCCTCGCAACACCCACAACCAAACCCACTGCCGGAGGAACCGGAATCCCCGCCCGAGGTTCCACGACCCCGCCGGAAGCTAGAAGAAGGAGGAATCCAGCGCGTAATCGCCGACCACCCCCGTGTGGCACTGATTCCGACCGGCATCAACTTTGATTCGGATGGGCTTTTTTATTTTTTAAATTGTAATAATTTTTTTTATTTTTTAATAAAAAAATTGTTTTTTTATTTGTGTTTGTAATTTAATTTTAATATCTTCACTAAAATAGAAGTTGTTTATTTTTTTGTATGTAATTTAATTTGAATTTTTTAATAAAATAAAAAGTTATTTTTTATTTTTTATTTTTTGTAATTTAGTTTTAATATATTTAATAAAATAATAGTTGTTTAATTTTTTTATTGTAATTTAATTTTAATATCTTTAATAAAATAGAAATTGTTTAATTTTTTTATTGTAATTTAATTTATAAAATAAGAAGTTGTTTTTATTTTTTATTTTATTGTAATTTAGTTTTAATATATTTAATAAATAAGAAGTTTTTTTATTTTTTGTAATTTAGTTTTAATATATTTAATAAATAAGAAGTTTTCTTTATTTTTTATTTTTTTGTAATTTAGTTTTAATATATTTAATAAATAAGAAGTTTTTTTTTTTTTATTTTTTGTAATTTAGTTTTAATATATTTAATAAATAAGATTTTTTTTTTTTTATTTTATTGTAATTTAGTTTTAATATATTTAATAAAATAATAGTTGCTTATATGTTTTTGTAATTTAATTTTAATATCTTTTATAAAATAGAATTTGTTTAATTTTTTTGAAATTTAATTTTAAAAATAAAAGTCTAATATTTGTGGAAAGGGAAAAAGGACGCGCTTTCCTGCCATTTCTCCACAAAACGCGCTGACGTGAACGCGTTTTGTGGGGAAATAACTATTTTCCATAAATTTTCTAGAAACCGGCTAAATTCCGTAAATTTTATATTTTATTGGTATATTTAAGTATTTTACCCAATTTAAAGACTAAAAAATATCAAAAATTAAAATAATTTTTTTATAAAATTAGAGTGTAAGGAAATATTATACCTAAATTGATTTACGAGAAAAGAGGTGCAACGCTGCAAATCAATGCAACTTAGTTTCACGTGAGTGCTGGGCACGCGGACATCCTTCTATTTCACGTGACTTTCCCTCCACGCTGGCATCTGTTCCCCCCTCTCTTCTCCCAATGTTCCTTCATATTAAAAACATAATAAAAAAGTAAATAATATAAAATAAATAAACCAAACATAAATCGAAAGCTTGTTTAGATAGCAAAAAAAAAAAAAAAAAACACGAAAAAGAAAAAGAAAAAGCAATGGGAGGTGGTGGTGGTGGTGAGATAGCAGCGGAGACAAGGAAGAAGAGGAAGAAGGGAAGGCCCTCTCTCTTAGAACTTCAAAAACGCTCCCTCAAACAACAACAACAACTGCAGGAGCCGCAGCAACCGCAATTGCTTCTTCAAAAAACCCCTAATTCTTCTATCAATTCGAACCGCCGATCCACTCGCCGCCACCCAAATCTCAACGGTGGGTCCCCAGTTTCCGGATCGATTTCCGGAGGAGAAGATGACGACGACGACGACCGCCTACAGAAGAAGCATAAACCATTGCTTGGCTTCAATTCTTCTCGTACTGATCAGCATTATCCGATTCCTTCGGCGCTCAATTCGGCCTCCTATGGGTCCGATTCGAATGCGGATGGTGACAATCCCGACGCGTCACTCAAGCGTCGCAAGTTTACCGCCGCCAAGCCTGGATCTGATCAAATGGTGATAAATCATACATTAATATATAGATTTCGCGGGTTTTTTAAAGTCCTGGTTTTGAAACACAATCAAAAAATTGATTTTCCTACTTTATTTGGATATTTTATTTTAGGGTTTATATTTTGGGAATCGAAAATAGCTTCTCGTGCGCCGAAATTTTATGATTGCAACAGAGATGAACGAATGAGTTTGACTAAGTCATGTACCTTTTTTTATTGGATATTGTTTTAACTTTTTGATTTTCGTCAAAACTTCAAGTTGTTTTGAACATAGTTTGTCTTCCTTTTCTTTCCCGATTTACGAATTTTCCATTATTATTTTATTATATCTTGTCTTGGATTTAATCCTTCCTTTATTTTTGTGCAAAATAATAGATGCACAGACCATCATGTCTGTAAAGCTTCAGTTTGTCTTTTCTTTTCTTTAATAATAATACTTCAAAGTTTTTGTTTTTTTTTTTTTTTTTTTTTTGGTACTTGCTTTGCATTGTTGTAGCTTTTTACTGTAACTTTCCTCAGTGATTCTTCAATAATCAACGCAAGTATCTCTTTTAATAGTTTTTTTTTTTTCATTTAATTTGGGAGTTAAATAAATATATGTATTGACACGAGAGTTTATCTTATTTACAGGGAGAAAAGTTATCGAAAGTGACGGACACTCTTCATGGTATAAATCTATCTCGGTTTTCATGAAAAAAAGGCATTTCTGGGAATTCTTAGAAAAAAAGAAGTGTTGGGTTTTGTTAACTATATTAATTTTATTTCATTTATATGTGGACAGGGTCACCGGTGGAGTCTGGCCCCACCCCCACGACGCCTTTGCCAGACAAAAAGTTGTTGGTGTTCATTCTTGACAGGCTTCAAAAGTATTTGTTATTTTTGGCTCATTTGATTTTTTTCTTCTTAGTTTATCTTCCGTTTGACGGGTTTTTATCCTTTTTACTTAATCTACTTCCAGGAAAGACACTTATGGGGTATTCTCTGAGCCAGTAGATCCTGAAGAGGTGCATTTTGTTTTTCATTCTTGCATAAATCTAGATTACTGAAAAGTGAAATCACGGTTCCTGATATAATGTTGGATTGGTCTTGATACAGCTTCCAGATTACCATGACATTATTGCACACCCAATGGACTTTTCGACAGTCAGGAAAAAACTTGATGAGGGAGCTTATATTACCTTAGAACAATTTGAGGTTTGTTTTGCAAGCATTCTCTTTGCTAATGTGGATACAATGTTCATCTATCCGTCTTCCCCCTGACATAGTGGAGAGGGAAAGCCAACTAAGTTGTTTGACTGCATTACTGTCAATGGTGATTAAGTTTCTGATGTTATTTTCTGGATTTCTCTGGTTGATGTGTGTTTTTGTAGAAATTGTATATGGCGAGTCAAGTGTGTGTTGTCAATCAAGCAAGTCCTTGAAGAATACTGGAGGCATGCTATGCCTTTTGAGATTACTGTAGTAACGATGTTGGCTATGATGTTTAAGTTCTTCATTAAGTCCACTTGTTTGGGATAGCATTTTGGCCTCTTATGCCTGGAAGATTCTTTAATTTGGTTTGAGAAGATAATTACTTGCCTTTGTTTTTTACCGTTCATATGATATATAATTTATTTGGTACTGCCAATGTTTTGCCTATGATTTGTGGAATTTGATTGCAAAACTTGTTTTGTTTAGCATGGGATCTTACAGTGTTACTCTTTCCTAGCAGATAACTATATATGCTGTGAGTTGCTTTTTGTGGTTAATTGAGAAGATGAAAATCCTAATGAAATGATTTTCATGTCAGTATAAATGCTCTGGACCAGTGGGGATAGTCTTTAGATTCTACAAACATGTAGTAATCAAAACTTAGATTTAGGGGATATAGTTTTTCTGGAGTGATACTTGAGGTATAACTGAAAATTTGTGATTTTGATTCATGCAGATTGATGTTTTCCTAATATGCTCGAATGCAATGCAGTATAATGCACCAGATACAATTTACTTTCGACAGGTTTGTCTAGGTCTCAATTGTATTAATTCCTTTGTCATGATACTGTGGTCTCTGTTATTTTAAACGTCTGGATTGGATGGTTAGGCACGATCAATGCAAGAGCTGGCTAAAAAGGACTTTGAGAATTTGAGGCAAGATAGTGATGAAGGTGAACCACAAGTGAAAGTTGTGAGGAGAGGAAGGCCACCTGGAAAGAGCCTCAAAAAGTCATTGGTTTCATCGTCATCTATTGACCATGTTGGTTCTGAGTACTCCTCAGATGCAACACTAGCTGCTGGACGAGATGCTTCTAGCCTTTCAAACACTTACAATTTGAGGAAAGCACCTAATTCCCTCAAACTACGGCCTGCTGATACATTTATCAGGCCCTCCTGGGGTTCTCCTAGCAAAGAAAATCATGCCATTTGTTCATCTGAATGGGAGAATGAATTTCCAGGTTTGGTATTTATCTGACTTTATATACATATCCTTAAGTCTTTAGCTTTTTTAATGTAAAATGTTATTTACTACATATTTTCTATATTTCATAATGAGCTATATTTCTCTCATTTTGTAGCTTCTGTTGTGAGGGCTGTGATGAAGTATGGGATGAAACATTTTGCAGTAGATGAGAACAGGCGTGACACCTACAACCACTCATCAACTTCTGGACATGAGCAACATACCTTTTCCACCTTGGATGGAGAATTGAAGCAACTAATTCCGGTGCGTTTTATGTTTGTATAATGACAATAACAGTTATTAATGCATTAGTTAGAAGATTATCGTATGAGCTGCATAGCTAGAATGTGTGATTGACCTTAGACTCATTGAGTGCAGGTAAGGAATCCTAAACTTTTTGTTTATTAATAAACTGCATACAAAAGTTGTGGTGCAGGTAGGTTTGCGCTGGTAATTTGATATGTTTATATATCTAGCCAAAAGGGTGTTCGAATATTCTGACAACTAGTGTTAATGAGGGAACAATACAAAACTATCCAGATCAGCGGCAGAATAGAATGCTCAATCCCTTATATTGACTAATTCTTTTTATCTCCCTCGATTTTATTTTGGTCAATTATATTGTTTATCAGGTTAGTTTGACTGCAGAAAATGGTAAGCCTTTTTTCCCCTTTCATTGTCTATCAGGTTGGTTTGAGTGCAGAAAATGGCTATGCTACAAGCTTGGCACGTTTTGCTGCAAATCTTGGACCAGTTGTTTGGAAAATTGCTTCAAGGAAAATTGAAAGTGTTTTGCCTAGTGGACTCAAGTTTGGTCCTGGATGGGTTGGAGAAAACAGGACAGTTGAGCAGCCACAATGTTCCTTTTCGGATAAGCAGAGATCTCCGAATTCTCTATCTGATAACCCTCCTGGCAGATTTTTATCTACAGCTACTTCTGGTTCAAACTCCACTGCTGCAAGTAGATTTCCTTTGCAAGGTAGAGAAGACATGGAAGCTGTCAGAGGCCTAACTTCTCAAAATGACTCGACTTCTGTACCTTCTCATCAGTTTCAGCAAAGTCTTGTTCCACACTCGGGTATCAATGGTTCTATTGGTGGGTTTGGGTTTTGTTATTCCTCTCAAACGGGGTTGGTAACACAGTGTGTAAATTCTTTGTCTGAAAAGACTACAGTGCCGACTCGAACACATGTTATGATTTCGGGTGCTAGTGATTTTCTTCCAAAAGAGGCCAAGTTGGCAGATAGTTCAATCGCTTTACATTCTGGAAATGCAATGGCTGTGGAGCCTGAAATGGTGTCACATGCGGCGGCATCTAATGTCGGGCTTCAGCGGAGTTCCTATAATGAACCGAATTTCCTTCAATTTGCTCCTGATCTTAATGTGAGATTTCTGGCACCGGGTTCACCTAGTTCTAGTGTGCCAATTGGTTCACCCCAGCGCCCTGATTTAGCATTGCAACTCTAATAATCAGCCAACACGATTTCCATATGATGTGGCTTGTATGTGCTAATTGTAGTATTAGGTCAAGTACGCCTGTATATGATGATAAGATTTGGTCGAAATTTACTTACTACATTCTTCATTGGAAGGTCCTTTGAGTAGTGGTTCCTCAAGAAGTCATAGGATCATATTGTAGGGGAGATTTTGTATAGATTGATATATCAAATTCTTTCATAGGGTTAAAAAATTACAGATTTATATGCAACATACGATATCTAACATGTTATATTTTGAGTTGTTAATGAATATTGTTACCAATACTACTGCTGGTTTTACGTACGAGATATCATTCATGTCATGAATTATAAATGTTCATGTTTGGAGCAATGAAGTAGTGCTTAAACTAGTTGATGCAAAATTGAGGCCAACTGATACTGAAACCTTTGCCAAGGTAGTTTGAGTGATGGTATTTAAATTGCAATTATATATACATGTGCATATATAATTATATTATATATGTTGAGAGCATATATGCAGTTCTCTTGTTAGTTCTGTATCAGTGTTAATTTGTTTCCTTCCTCCGCTCCCACATTGAGATATTAGTCCAGGCAGAGAATTTCTTGAAAATATAATATCATAGTTTTCATGATCTTGTATAAGTTGTCCTGGCATTTTTCTAGTTGCATCCTAGTTACATATGCTGTCCTCGCATATTCATCCTTTAAGAGGTAAGGTAGGGGCAGTAGTAGTCATTTTCCAAGATCAATAGTGAAGAGAATTTTTATTTAATCCCCAGGAACAATAGCATGCATTATGTTAAAAAAATCTCAATCATTCACTGTACTATAATAGCCAGGTTTGGAAATATATTCTATGCCGCTGAAAATAGCCATGGGGGCCACCTAATGCTTGGCGTTTTTGCATACATCAGACAATAGTGGAATCTTAGTTTAGAGGGACTTCAAAGCCTCCCATATTTTTGTTTGGCAAACTGGAGCAGAGCCCTTTGGAAGATTATAGGAGTCTAACTGTGTTGCCCTCACACCATCTACATGTATCATCATTACTTGAGACCAAATCTAGTTATATCATCTGTCCTAAATCGTCTTGTTATTTCAAGCAGTAAAGCTTTAAACTGCCATTTGCTTTGCATGCAGAGAAGTATCTTCTCAGCTCCGTACGTGACCTTTACCCTTTGAGTTTGAGCATCCAAATCTTGAGCAATTTGGCCAGTATTCTTTGTAATTATGGGTTGTATAATTGTCAGGGATAAGCTGTTCTTATGGGATCTAAGGCTCTTTGATCTTGGGAAGAGCTATAGTTCGTCCCGACTTAAGACATGCAGCTCTGCATCACTTGTGACTCTTTCCAGGTCACCACCCCCAGAGTTCTCTCCTCCTATAAAACCTTCATTACCAGACATGCTAAACTTTGAAGGCTGGTTCGTTCCATAACAACAGCTATGACTTGAACCGGAACTCAGGCTACACGAGGAGCAAGGTGAATTTGAAGTACAGCTTGGGTCCCGAAATTACCATCCTCAGCCAGCTTTGTGATTCTTTTCAAGGTTGTGGGGCACGCTAAAAAATATTGAAATGAAACCGGAAAGGACATCAAATTATAGAGCAATGGTAGCCAACAGTATGCAATTATGTTCATTAGTATCCCATACCATGCAATATGACAGGGATACTTACTGAAACACATAGGTACCAAATAAACCAGAAGGAAAATAACAAGCCAACATGGTAACATTAACATACAGCTTCTACTTTTTCTTTTTCTTTTTTTCTGTCTTCATTTTTCAACAGAAACTCCTTTTAATCTAAAATTATTAGCTGTTTGTCTACCAAGCTTACACCACAACCAAAACATCCATTAACACTTACCACCAATGCTTTTTGCTTCATCTTTTAGTCTTCCAGCAACATATTAGCGGGGAACCAGCAAAGTGATTGTTTTTTCTGCCTTGCTACGCCTCTACTCTCTCTCTTTTCGTTTCCCCTTTGCAAGGTAATGTTATAAAATGTTATTGTTCAAATTATCTGCCTTATGTGCTTGGTTATGATGGAAGAAATTTCCAGCTTGTGCTATCTTGTTTGTCAGTCAAAACCTAATGCAATGAAATGGATGAATCAAGAATTGCTAATTATGATAAGCTGTTGATGCTTTTTGCTAAAGATACAGAAAAGAGGGATGGGGCTAAAGGGGGTCACTTGGGCGGCTCAATAGGTGGCCGAGTATTTGATGGTATCCCTTTGCAAGATATAGTTGGTGCAAGTATGGAGGAAAAAGACACGAATGATACCAGCCAAGTTGGTTCGCAAGCACCATCCCAGTCAACAACATCATTGAAACGGAAAAAAATGAAAGGCGACAAGAGTTGAAGTATTTGAAAGGGAGTTACAAGCATAAGGGAAGCAATTAAAGGTGTTGCAGAAGCAATCAGGGAGGGGAATGTTATAGCCGAGAGAGGACAACCACGCGTTTACTCGGGGCAGGAAGTATTCGCAGAATTAGTGAACATAGGTGTTGAAATATAGTTGCAGAACTTGCGGTATAAGGCATATACTTTCCTTACTGCAAACGCTGGGAGGGTGAGAGCCTTGTTTGGTTTCTCAGCTGAGGAGCGAAAGGAATTTTTATTGCAGATGATGTATAATAGTTCTGCGGACCCGGCATATTAAAAATTTATTAGCTAGTTAGGATTCTTTCTTTCATTAGGCTTGAAGATGGGACGGCATGTGTGCGTTTGCGAAAAGGAAGGGATTTTGTACACAAGATAAGATGATTCATAATTTATGATATGATAGGGTAAAGCTATTTTTACTTTTTATTTGGTATATTAGTTGAATACCGCTACTAGTACAGAATCTAAATGGTTTTGAAAGATACAACTACATGATTTGTCTCTTTGAAAAATTCTAGAAACAAACTCTTTAATATAAAGTTTTCATTAATTTTATTGAGAGTTAAATAGTAATAATTTATATGGAAGTGTGATGAGAATTGTTGCATGTTGACAGTATCGAAGGAGAGAAAATGGTAAATTGTGTGGGTGAAGGGAAAAAATTACATGCCCTTGCACAAGTTTCATGGTCCTTAATGTATAAACCTTGTGTGTTCTTCGTGTTGCCAACTATCCTTTTAATTGGGATGCTTGGTGAGTCAAGGTATTACTTAAGTACGTGTCTTTGATAACTATGGAAAGTTATATATATATATATATAGATCTACCTATGTTTGTTGTGATGGGACTAGGCGAAGTCCTATGTCATATGATTAGTTAAGTATTTTATCAAAACATAATCTTCTTCTAAGGCAAAGTACAAGGTAGTATATTTAAAGAATGAGATATGAATTATGTGAGGTATACTTATACTAAGGTATAATTAACAATTACTCCCAATTTAAAAGAAAGTTATAAAATGAAATTTCTTGAGATAAAATGTGCAATATATAATTGTGTTGTAAGATATACATGGTAATTAAATAATGTATCTATAAATTTAATGAGTGATGTGTTTCGGGGAAACACATTAAGTAGATTAATGACGAAAAAAAGGTATATATAAAATAAATTGTGGCCTATATGTTAAGATGCAATTGGCTATGGTAGACTGTCATTTCAAAAATGTGCCTCCATGTATTGTTTTATTATTGACAATTGAATAAAACTTGATGAGGATGTCAGGAAAAAAATTGTGAAACTTTTAGATTTTTTTTCTTGGAGTTAAAAAATATCAGTGATGAGATTCTAGTGATCTTTCTATAATTTAAAGGTTTTAGGTGGACCAAAAAAGATTTTTAGGTGAAGTTTTTAATCTTTTCTTGATGTTTGTTGTTTATAGATTTTCTTGTTACTATTTAGAATATAGGTTTGGTTGGGATTTGTAGTTTTTGAGGTAGGGCTTCTTTATTTTGTATTTCATGGTGGGATTTGGGATAATTTTGGTGATAATGGCTGGTAAGGGAAAAAGAAAGAAAAATGTGAAAAAGCAAAGGGAAAAACTATGAAAGTGAAGAAAGCAGAAAAAGAGAAGGATAAATTGGAATGTACCATTAGGGGAGACGAGATGCGAACAATATTGAATTGTAGAGGTTTGTTGATAGAAGTTTTTAGTACCCCGAGGAAGTAATTGCCTCAGTGAGGTACAAGCTACAACGCAAGGTGGTAGTAAAGAAATTTTCTTCTATTATATGTGTTTGAGTCAAGGTTTCATCCTCTGCATATGTTCTTCGTTGAGGTGTTGAATTATTATGGATTGTGCTGGGGCAATCAGTAGAAATATTGTAGTGGAATTAGATAACTTACTTTATAGATGGTGGAATACGCTTTTAAAAAATATATATTAGTTGAAAAATATTGGTGAGATATGTTATTCTTCATAGTTTCACGAGAAAAAAAAACTTAATTTTAAACAATAAAAGATAAAAAATCAATTAAAAAAATAATGAATATTACATAATAAAATCTTATGATATTTATAATAATAAATTATTAACTGAATTATTATCCATGCTTTGAGTAAGATAATCTAAATTATTTCCTAACTTTTAACAAAAGGATATTTTCGGCAGAAAATTATATCATTATTTTAAAGTTTAAAAAAGAACAAGTTTTGTTGGATTTTAGACAGGTGTCGGCAGAAGGAATGGTTTGGACACTAGTAGTGTATAGATGTATAGAGATAGTAACAGAAATCGAAAGCTTGTTTGGAGAGAAAAAAAAAAGGCGAAAAAGAAAAAGCAATGGGAGGTGATATTGGTGGTGAGATAGCAGCGGAGACAAGGAAGAAGAGGAAGAAGAAGGGAAGGCCCTCTCTTTTAGAACTTCAAAAACGCTCTCTCAAACAACAACGACTTCTGGAGCCGCAGCAACCGCAATTGCTTCTTCAAAATACCCCTAATTCTTCTATCAGTTCGAACCGCCGATCCACTCGCCGCCACCCAAATCTCAACGGTGGGTCCCCAGTTTCCGGATCGACGTTCGGAGGAGACGACGACGATGACGATGACCGCCTACAGAAGAAGCATAAACCATTGCTTGGCTTCAAATCTTCTCGTACTGATCAGCATTATCCAATTCCTTCGGCACTCAATTCGGCCTCCTATGGGTCTGATTCGAATGCGGATGGTGACGATCCCGACGCGTCACTCAAGCGTCACAAGTATACCACCGTCAAGCCTGGATCTGATCAAATGGTGATTAATTATACATTAATATATAGAATTCGCGAGTTTTTTAAAGTCCTGTTTTTGACACAGAATCATAAAAGGATTTTCCTACTTTATTTGGATATTTTATCTTAGGGTTTATATTTTGGAAGTCGAAAATAGCTTCTTGCGTGCCGAAATTTTATGATTGCAACGGAGATGAACGAATGAGTTTGACTAAGTCATGTACCTTTTTTTATTGGATATTATTTGATTTTCAGCAAAACTTCAAGTTATTTTATTGGATATTTTTTGTCTCTAAAGCTTCAGTTTTGTCTTTTCTTTAATAATAATACTAAAATGTTTTTTTTTTTTTTTTGGGTACTTGCTTTGCATTGTTGTAGCTTTTTACTGTAACTTTCCTCAGTGATTCTTCAATAATCAACGCAAATCTCTTTTAATAGTTTTCTTTTCATTTAATTTGGGAGTTAAATAAATATATTTATTGACACGAGAGTTATCTTATTTACAGGGAGAAAAGCTATCGAAAGTGACGGACACTCCTCATGGTATAAATCTATCTCGGTTTTCATGAAAAAAGGCATTTCTGGGATTCTTAGAAAAAAGAAGTGTGGGTTTTTGTTAACTATATTAATTTTATTTCATATATATGTGGACAGAGTCACCGGTGGAGTCTGGCCCCACCCCCTTGACGCCTTTGCCATACAAAAAGTTGTTGGTATTCATTCTTGACAGGCTTCAAAAGTATTTGTTATGTTTGGTTCATTTGATTTTTTTTTTCTTATCCTCTCTTCCGTTTGATGGAGTTTGATCGTTTTTACTTAATCTACTTCCAGGAAAGACACTTATGGGGTATTCTCTGAACCAGTAGATCCTGAAGAGGTGCATTTTGTTTTTCATTCTTGCATAAATCTAGCTTACTGAAAAGTGAAATCCCGGTTCCTGATATAATGTTGGATTGGTCTTGATACAGCTTCCAGATTACCATGACATTATTGCACACCCAATGGACTTTTCGACAGTCAGGAAAAAACTTGATGAGGGAGCTTATGCTACCTTGGAACAATTTGAGGTTTGTTTTGCAAGCATTCTCTTTGCTAATGTGGATACAATGTTCATCTATCTGTCTACCCTCGGACATGGTGGAGAGGGAAGGCCGAGTAAGTTGTTTGACTGCATTGCCGTCAATGTTGATTAAGTTTTTGATGATGTTTTCTGGATTTCTCCGGTTGATTTGTGTGTTTTTGTAGAAAATGTATATGCTGAGTCAAGTTTGTGTTGTCAATCAAGCAAGTCCCTGTTGAATACCGGAGGCATGCTATGCCTTTTGAGAATACTGTAGTAATGTTGTTGGCTATGATGTTTTAGTTGTTAATTTTGAGTGCAGTTGTTTGGGATAGCATTTTGGTCTCTTATGTCTGAAAGATTTTTTAATTTGGTTTGAGGGGATAATTCATTGTTCTACTTGCCTTTGTTTTTAATATTTATACGATATTGAATTTAATTGGTACTGCCAATGATTTGCCCATGATTTGTGGAATTTGATTGCAGAACTTGTTTTGTTTAGCTTGGGATCATACAGCGTACTCTTCCCTAGCAGACAACTATATATGCTGTGAGTTGCTTTTTGAGGTTAACTGAGAAGATGAAAATCCTAATGAAATGATTTTCAAGTTTGTATGAATGATCTGGACTCGTCCAGTGAGGATAGTCTGTACAAACATGTTGTAACAAAACTTTGTTTTAGGCGATTTAGTTTCCTGCATATGGTTTTCTGGCTATATTCTTGATGTTTCTAGGACTGCAACTGAAATTTGTAAGTTTATTTGTGCAGAGAGATGTGTTTCTAATATGCTCGAATGCGATGCAGTATAATGCACCAGATACAATTTACTTTCGACAGGTTTGTCTAGGTCTCAATTGTATTAACTCCTTTGTTATGATACTCTGGTTTCTCTTATTTTAAACATCTGGATTGGTTGGGTAGGCACGATCAATGCAAGAGCTGGCCAAAAAGGACTTTGAGAATTTGAGGCAAGATAGTGATGAAGGTGAACCACAACTGAAAGTTGTGAGGAGAGGAAGGTCACCTGGAAAGAGCCTCAAAAAGTTGTTAGTTTCAGCATCATCTATTGACCGTGTTGGTTCTGAGTACTCTGATGCAGCTCTAGCTGCTGGACGAGATACTTCCAGCCTTTCCAACACTTACAGTTCCCACAAGCTACGGCCTGCTGATACATTCATCAGGTCCTCCTGGGGTTCTCCTAGCAAAGAAAATCATGCCATTTGTTCGTCTGAATGGGAGAATGAATTTCCAGGTTTGGTATTTATCTGACTTTATATAAATATCCTTGAGTCTTTGACCTTTTTTATGTGAAATGTTAACTACATATTTTCTATATTTCATATTGAGCTATTTTTCTCTCATTTTGTAGCTTCTGTTGTGAGGGCTGTGATGAAGTATGGGATGAAACATTTTGCAGTAGATGAGAACAGGCGTGACACCTACAACCACTCATCGACTTCTGGACATGAGCAATGTACCTTTTCCACCTTGGATGGAGAATTGAAGCAACTAATTCCGGTGTGTTTTATGTTTGTATAATGGCAATAACAGTTATTAATGCATTAGTTAGAAGATTATTGTATGAGCTGTATAGCTGGAATGTGTGACCGACCCTAGACTCATTGAGTGCAGGTAAGGAATCCTAAACTTTTTGTTTATTAATAAACTGCATACAAAAGTTGTGGTGCAGGTAGGTTTCCGCTGGTAATTTGATATGTTTATATATCTAGCCAAAAGGGTGTTCGAATATTCTGACAACTAGTGCTTATGAGGGAACAATACAGAACTATCCAGATCAGCAGCAGAATAGAATGCTCAATCCCTTATATTGACTAATTCTTTTTATCTCCCTCGATTTTATTTTGGTCAATTGTATTGTTTATCAGGTTGGTTTGACTGCAGAAAATGGTAACCCTTTTTTCCCCTTTCATTGTCTATCAGTTTGGTTTAAGTGCAGAAAATGGTTATGCTACAAGCTTGGCACGTTTTGCTGCAATTCTTGGACCAGTTTGGAAAATTGCTACAAGGAAAATTGAAAGTGTTTTGCCTAGTGGACTCAAGTTTGGTCCTGGATGGGTTGGAGAAAACAGGACAGTTGAGCAGCCACAATGTTCCTTTTCTGATAAGCAGATATCTCCGAATTCTCTATCTGATAACCCTCCTTTGCAAGGTAGAGAAGACGTGGAAGGTGTTAGAGGCCTAACTTCTCAAAATGACTCGACTTCGGAACCTTCTCATCAGTTTCAGCAAAGTCTTGTACTGCACTCAGGTATCAATGGTTCTATTGGTGGGTTTGGGTTTGGGTTTGGGTTTGGGTTTGGGTTTGGTTATTCCTCTCAAACGGAGTTGGTAACACAGTGTGTAAATTCCTTGTCTGAAAAGACTTCAGTGCCAACTCCAACGCATGTCATGGTTTTGGGTGCTAGTGATTTTCTTCCAAAAGAGGCCAAGTTGGAGGATAGTTCAATCGCTTTACATTCTGGAAATGCAATGGCCGTGGAGCCTGAAATGGTGTCACATGCGGCGGCAACTAATGTTGGGCTTCAGCGGAGTTCCTATAATGAACCGAATTTCCTTCCATTTGCCCCTGATCTTAATGTGAGATTTCTGGCGCCGGGTTCACCTAGTTCTAGTGATCCAATTGGTTCACCCCAGCGCCCATATTTAGCATTGCAGCTCTAATAATTAGCAAACACTATTTCCATATGCTGTGGCTTGTTTGTGCTAATTGTAGTATTAGGTCTACGCCTGTATACGAATGTTAAGATTTGATCGAATATACTTGCTACATTCTTCATTGGAAGGTCCGTTGAATTCCTCGGAAGTCATAGGATCAGGTTTTACACCATTTGGACTCTTCTTCTCCAAACAATTCCCACATACATTATGCAATGTGATTAAGCCTTCAATTTTTTAGCGGACTACCCTTATGTAAGCTATTATATTGCACCACAATTATAGCATGTGCTAATAAGGATTTTGCTTACACCATTCCAACGAAGGAAGCTTCCATGCAAATTGTGTTAGGATTTAATGCCATAAATGTACATTTATTCGTGATTTGTATTTGTAATTATTTGAACAAATTAATATAAATGAAATTTCATTATTTATATTAATATCATTTGTATTGGTTCTAGACCTTGATGGTTTTTGCACATAAAATAAAATGTCAATAAATATTGACTTACTGATTACGTAATGTTGTATTACCCGGACCGTAATGTTGCATTACATGGCCGGACCGTAATAGAAGAAAACAGCTTGTCCATGGATTTAATGAGTTGAGATTTAATATTTTTAATGGTCAAATGGAAAATTTTATTTTTTGACCCCTCTAAAAAATTAATCATGCAATTTAAACCATTTTAACTCAAGTTTTTAGTTGTGAGCCCTCCAAATATTTTAATTTTAATGGGCATCTTTGTTGATAACACATTGAATGCACTAATTTTCTCTTCCGAGATTCTCTTTCTGCAGAGGCTTTCACTAAATTCTTTTTTTAATATTTTTGTAAATGAAAATAATATATACATACATAATATGTTGAGAGCATATACGCAGTTATGTTAATTCTAGATCAGCACTTACATTGGACTTTAGCCATTGAGATACCGGTCGAACCAGGGAACATTGTACTACTCTGTTTTAATCAGCCGTTTTTTAAATGCACTTGTACAAAGCAAAGAATTTCTTGAAAATATAAAATCATAGTTTTCATCATCATATATAAGTTGTCTTGCATTGGTCTTACACATTCTCGTATATTCATTCTTTACGAGGTAGGGTAGGGTCAGTAATTCTCATTTCTCAAGATCAATAGCCAAGAGACTTGTTTAAACCCCAGGAACAGTAGCATGCATGTAAAACTTGTATAGCTAATGTTAAAAAAGCTCCTGCATTGTACTAGTTTACTAGCACTTTCACTAACTTGAGAGTTTCTTAGTATATACAGCAAAATAAATTTCACCCAGAGAAGGTGAGATTACAAGTGTGACTAACCCCAGAAACAAGAACAGATGCAGCTTTAAGGTTGGATGAAACTTTTTAACTTAAAACCGCCTTCGGCCATGCAGAACATGGTCATCAACCGAATCCTGTCACAAGTATTTCCTTTATTGTACTTCTTCTGCAAGTGCCATGTGAAGAAAGCCGGAAAAGAGCGTTTCCTTCAGCACTGCATCCAGCATTAAGATTTTTGATCTCGAAAACATTGTTTTTCTTGATTAGAACCAAATCCGAATCATTCAGGAGGTACTTTAGATCAAGAAGGACAAGTGCTACCTGAAGACCGGTCCAAATGATGATGAGAAGCTTGCAATAGGAGTCTAATTGTGTTTCCCTCACACCATCTACATACATCAATACACTCCTCCAAATCAGCATCACATGTTAATAACACCCACTCAGAATCATCATCTAAGTACTTGAGATCAAATCCACTTATATCATCTATATTGAATCTTCTTGTAATTTCAAGCAATAAATCTTTAAGCCGCCATTTACTTTGCATGCGGAAACGTATCTTCTCATCTCCGTACGTGACCTTTAGCTTTTGAGTTTGAGCATCCAAATCCTGAGCAATTTGACTATTATTCTCTGTAATTACGGGTTGAATACTGTCAGAGATAAGCTGTTCCTTAACAGATGCAGGGCTCTGTGATCTTGGGAAGAGCTTTAGTCCTTCTTGACTTAAGGTGTGCAACTCTGTGTCATTTGTGACCCTTTTCAGCTCACCATTCCCAGAGTTCTCTCCTATTATAAGACCTCCATTACCAGATATGTTAAACATTGAAGGTTGATGCGTTCCAGAGGAACAGCTATGACTTGAACTGGAACTCTGACTACAAGAGGAGGAGGGTGAATTTGAAGTAGCAGCTTGGGACACAAAATTACCACCCTCAGGCAGTATGGTTGTTTGCTTTGGCTTATCATTCAGTCCCAAGACTGAGGCTGAGGATGTACTCTTTCCTGATGATCTTGGCGAGGCCAGCTCTGGGAATTTTGGGTACAAGGAGCTAATATGAAAAGCACCAGACACACCTTGTACTGAATCAATGACGTGTTGGAGTTTCTCTAAGGAGTTTCCAACTTTGTGGAGTTTTCGAGATGGCCAGCGTTTTATTCCATGTTGCCTACAGGTTCTTTTCAAGGTTGTGGGGCACACTGAAAAATATTGAAAGAAAACAGGAAATGAACATCAAATTATAGAGAAATAGCATGCAACATATACATTTTATCTTCATAAGTATACCATGCCATACTAGATCACATACAGCTTTTAACCTTTTTCTGTCTCCATTTTTCATCAGCAGCTTCTTTTAAGCAGACATAATATTAGGCCATTTATCTACCAAGTTTACACTACAACCAAAATATCCATTGACACTTACCACCAAGGCTTTTTGCTGCATCTTTTAGGCTTTCAGAAAAATATTGGCAGAGAACTTGCAATGTGATTGTTTTTTCTGCCTTGCTACGTCTCTTCTGTCTTGTTTTTCTCTTAGTCGCACTCGAAAAGCTAATCTCATGAATAGTAGAGTCTCCACCTTCAACACTTCCTCTTAGGCTAATCTGCTTTTTGTGCTGCTTCACCTTGGATAATTTTTTATCCCACGTCGCCCTTGGTTTTTCTTTTCTGAGTTTCATGGCAGTGTTAGTGCTACTGCTCTGATTAACCTCAGTGAGACTGACAGTCCAAGATGAATTTTCTCTTGAATACTTTTCTGAATGATAAGTGCACTGCTCTTCTGATAACTCTTTTCTACTAGGTATGCCATCTAAAGAGGCTATAACTTCACTAACTGCCATATCTCTATCTTCCTCTAGCTCCTCATTTGTTACAACTCGTAAGCTACAGCATACTTGCTGTAAAATGATGGATAATGAATTAAGCATCTCCTTTTGTCCTTCAGGATCTTGGCAATCCGCAGGTAAAAAGAACTCCAAGACAAAGTCTGCTTTACCAGTGTGAATGCATCGGAAACGTATCGCAACAGCGGCGTGCAATTTAAACATCTTTGCATGGTGTGCAAGAGGATATTCAGTCTTCTTAAAGGAGGTTATGTCAGTTGAGAAGCATGGTTGGTTAGTCATGAATGCTCTTCCAGCAACACCTTGACCTTTTAACAAGTGATGCTCAGAGCAAACCTCATGAAAACCCCGGATATTGGGCTCAGCTATATAGCAAGCATCATCCACGGTAGACACACAATGAAAGTAGTTCTCAGTGGAATGCGGGCAACCCTCTTTACCTAGCTGCATACAAGGAACCCAAGTCTGAGCCAGAGGTAATCTGTGCGTCTCACAAGCACGTTTTAGAACTTCTTTGATCTCAGGTAGGGCAGCTTGGTAGGAACTATTGCATGCCTGATAAAAAGTGAGATTAACACTTAAATGCAAGAACAAGTTTAGAACTGTTAACAATTAAATTTATTCCATAACTGCAAGAAATTACCTGTATGTTTCGAGTGCTGGAAGCTGTAAAACTCCTAAGATTGACAGCCTGCTTACAAAGAAAAACAGGATGAAGGGGCATTTTCAGGACTTGAACTGAATGCTCCAAAATGCAACAATAAGCACAAAGTTAATCACAACAGCTCAAGACATAGTATAAATGAAAAATCATGGGAACAAAAAAGAAGAGAAACAAATTCAAGTTTTCATTTATAGTTCAAAATGGGATGCAATTAACAGTGTGGCATGCAACAGCGTCAACAATATTTACAATTACTCCTATCATATGCGATAACCAAAGAGGTAATAAAGAGCAAATCTACAGGGAGAAACATAAGGGGACAAGCACTAAAAGTTCATCAAGTTTGAACAAGCAGAATAGAAAATATTGATCAAACAGGTAAAAGAAATTACCTCTAATGCTTTGCAAACGCTCTCCATCTCTGGCTTTATCTTGATTTTCTCGGTTGTCATCACAACTTCAATAACACCCAAGCAAGTTCTATTACCTTGTTCAAATACAGGAAGAGCAAAGGTTCCACGGACACCGTGTTGTTGAGCATGGTCAACTCTATGGTATTCATCACTTCTAAAGAATCGGACATCAGGAGTCCACTCTGGGACCTTACTCAAGAAAACACGACCAGGCAGTCCTGCCATGTCCTTGGAATCTTCCTCTGCTGGAAACTGATATTTCACAGAAATGTTCCTATAACTTGCAAGCCTTTGGCTGTTGGGGTCAAGTGAAAAGGGTTGCTCACTGGTAGTCAAAATACGCCTACCTCCTTTATTTACAGGTATCCATAGTTGTACAAGGACATCTGTTTCTTTTGCAGAATCTTTTATATGATTAAGTGCCCCAATTAACCTCTGCATTACAGAGGTTGAAGGACCTGGATTAGTTCTGGGTCCAATCCACCATCTTCTACTCAGCTCAGAAGCATTGGTCATACAATCACCATGTAGATTGTGACTCACGCCATCGACATCATCCAAGTTATGGCTCAAATGAGCACCTTGAGAATGATTTTCATTCATATGTGGATTTCCAGGCAAGAAAGATATTTGATTCTCTCCTTGAAAGAGGCTACCACCCAAATCACCACCATTAGAGTCCAAAGTAGGCCATTCAAATGTGGGATCAAAGAAAGCATTAGGATCAAGGAAATCAGATCCCTCTGTTGGACTTGCCTCCAACCAACATCCATCTAACAACAATTCATCCATGTAATCCAACTGCATTCCTGGTGACAGAATGGTATCTTCCATGACACTTAAATTTTAGAGGATGATCTTTATGTCAACTACAAACTTGACAACAATAACTTCTAGTATCAATTCCAGTCTTCACTAGATAATCTGTCCATATTGACACAGATATGACCGATCATAAGAAAGCTGAGATTCTAAAGAGAACTGGAAACAGCAAAGCTAATGGACTAAAAGCTTAAGGCAATGAGATAATTAATATGTATCAATCATATAAAGATGAGTGGATAAATCCCAATATCAGTCAAACGGGAAGAAAAAACAAAAAAAGAGAAGTGCAAATCAGCAGTAAGTAAGAAAAGAATCAATGAGCGGATAAATCCCAAAGTTAGGAGCACCGTATTTCATGATGCAAAGTCAAAACGAGAACAAAAGAAGGAAGATATAAGAACCCACTATTGACATAAGCAGATTCCTTCAAGCTTCAGCACTTTTTCATTCAAGATTCTCGTTTTACCAGAAGCAGTTAATCAACTGCATCTGGTTTAAGGACTAATATAGCCCAAAACATTTTTAGCCATTAAAACCGAGCAAAAGAAGAACAAAAGATGGCAGCAACTCACCATGTAGTCTTCGTACTATGCGGATATTTTCCAAGACACCCCAAATGGCCAAATCTCAAACGAGTACTACATCACCATTGACCATACCAATTTGTTTATTTTCCGAGATATAAATATATATATTCACTCTTGGAAGTTGAAACAGCGGCAGCCTCAAAAAGAAAACTGTCTGAAGAAACAGGAACTGGTGAAGAACGTCAGCAACAAAGAAAAGATCTGGTAAAAGCTTGAAACAGGGTGTATCGGTTCAATCTTCAAAACTCCCTAGGATAAGAGCTGTACTTGTCTCTCATAGTCATAGGTATTATCTCCCCAAGATTCGGCCTTTGATGCATTGGCTGTCAGTGGTAGCAGCAGTCCCCACACCCCACGCATAAACAAATCCTTTTCCTTGGACCTTGAAATTCTCAATGAGAAGAAGGCAGACTTTTTTAAGCCCACCTTTGGAGAAGAACAAACGGAACGGCTAATCCGCTTTGCTTTGCTGATGCTGTACTTTGATTAAATTAATAACGGAATGGAGGGCGTTGTTGTTGTTGTTGTATTATTAAAATAAGAAGTTGAACCAGAATTGTTCAAGTGGCAAAAATGGTTGCTTTCGTGTGCACCATTAGTCTACCACTTGATCTTTCAAGTCCTTTTTCCTTTTGAGTTGAGATGCTTTCCCTTTCCCTTATTCCTTTCCCACAACCAGCTTGCTTCCACGGTTAAGTTATTTTTGTATTGGATTAAAGAATTTGCGGTGAGAGTTAAAAGAATTTTAGTTGCAAGTGCAAGTGGGGCGTGTGTTATCCACGCCGACGCTGAAGAGCGAAGTGACCAGGGTAGCCACTGATGTCTCTTTGTTTAAAATTATAAGGTCTAATTCTGGTGTTAAGCCCTCTACTGTGCTGCAATTTTAGATTTAATCACTTTACTTTAATTTGCATCATTTGGTCTTCTACTTTTATGGACCATTAATTTCTATTGTTAAAGTGATGATATTGATTTTTTTTTTCACCATGGTCAAGTAAAAATTTAGTTAATTATATTTGACTAGTAATGAATTTACATATTTATCAAATGTTTAAGGTTACTCATCACTTTAATTACCGTATCTACTAATCTATATATAATATAAAACCTACTTTGTGTTTTCCCCCTTACAAGAGTGTGCTTTAATTACCATTAAATTAAAAATGGATATTATTGACCCTTTTTAATGATAAGGATGACTCCAATAGAAAAGGTGAAGTTGATGAGATTCAATTTCTAGCTTCAAAAATACTATCAGAATTCCTAAACTAACCATATTAAATATTGTTCATTGACCCGCTTTATGTGGATAATTGTATGTTTTGAGTGAGATAAGTTTAATTAGTATTGTTTACAATAACTTTGGTTACAAACTTATAAAGGATCGCACATAGATTAATTGGAGAAAATTATCAATACTTTTGAAACAGGACTAATAATGTCAAATTTAACCACCCATCAAGTTCACCACTCACCATGGTTTTAAAAAAAAAATGCATACGAACATGTTAAATACCTCTTCCTTAACTTTCTTATCAGAACGAAATTGCCCGAACAACTGAATCATATCAAGTAAAATTATCTATACAAAGATCAGTAACCACTTGTTTTAGTCATTAAACCACTCTCCATCACTAAGCTTCAAATCTTTTATGGTATTAGTTCTTGTTCTATTAATAGTGCTATCATGAAAGAAATAGATAATTTTATCCCCACTACTAAGCCACTACCTTCTTGACATTTGGTGCCACAACCTTTCCATGTGGGACAAGACGTCATCATAGTCAATTACTAACTACTTATCTAAATTTAAACGGTAATTCAAATGAACCGTCTAACACCATCTTGACACTAGTAATCCTCACCAACTACTACCTTTTCCGCTTCCTCATACGGCTGAAAACATTTTTGTTCCAAACCTTAATTTCACTAGTGAAACGTTCAACATTGGTAGCGATATCCCCATCTTCCTTCCCAATAGATTTATGAAACTCAGCAAACTTCGGGTGATTTTGCCGAGTAGCAATAAACCTAAAACGGCAAGAACATACTCCATTTTTGTTGAGAGCACCCCCTTGCGCTCTTCTCATCACCTAACTAAATTAAAATCACCACCTAAGGACCAGAGTTCATCTGCCGAAGGAACCAACTTATAGGGTTGATCCCAAAATAGTCTATATTTGGCAGCATTCAGACTACCATGAACAACAACAATACTATCTCCCTTATCCCTACAATGAATATGCACATATTGACTTGCAACATTGAGTATCTTAGTTTCTAATATCAACACCCCATTACACCCAAATTTCACTGGAGAATCTCCAAACTTTTGCATGGGCTAACTTCAATTTCAAGAGTTTTGTATCATAGTGTCAATTATTAGGGTTTCAAACATAGCCCGAATTCAATTTCAAGAGTTTTATATTTTTGCAATGCATTCAAATTAACAAATATTAAAGTGACATATCTGTGTTTCCCCCTTATAACTGTGTGGTTTAATTGCCATTGAATTAAAAACAAAATACATTATTTAGCCTTCTTAGTGATAAGGAGAGGTTGATGAGAATCAATTGTTAGCTTCAAAATGAGAAAAGGTTTCCTTGTCCAATCCGCACTCAAAGAAAAGCCATACAGTTGAGTTGAATCAAAATTCAACAAGTTCAGATTATTTTGTCAACCCATTAAAATCTGTTTTCTCTCTCCAGGTTAATTTAGTTCCCGCAGCTGTCCGAATGTTGGAGATGGTCCGATAATGATAAACAGCAAGCACATGCCTCTCAACACATAATAAACAAAGCCAATACAAGTAAGCTTGAATGTTGAAAGATATTACAATTTACAAGTGGTGTTACTATTTTCCCAGTTTTGGTGCCGCGGGGAATCTAAGGTTTGCCATTGCCATTACCATTACCATTGCTATAATCTTTTGAGAACATATTTCTAGTCGGAGCATGCAGTAAGACACGGCAAAGACAATATTATTACAAGCTTGTTCGGTATTAAAATATGGCACAAGAACAAAAGGATCAATAAGTTTATGCTTCCAAAGAACCAGATGGGCGTTTCTACATTCAGTCCTTACCCTGAGGAACTCCAAAGCATCCAGGTCAATAGTCCTTTCAAATGCTTGGCCTCACATTTAAACGAGATGCTAGCTTCTGACCCAACGATTTATCAGCCTGTATCATATGCCCATCACGGATAATACTATCAGTAAGCTAAGTCCAAAGGTTGGGCCTATAAAGCTCACATAGAGATATAAATTGACAAGTATTAACAGGAAAAAGCATTCAACCTGAGACCAGTATGTGATCCATATGCTGCGGATTTCATGAGTGACACATGGATCCGACAAGGCATCGACCCAGCGGTTGATGAACCGCTCTTACCTAGTTGCAGCAAAAAAGAAACTTTGAGACTCGCATTTCTATTTATTCCATTTATTTTAATTTAGAATAGTTGGGAACCCAATTATAACCTGTCTGGTGCCCAGGACCGGTATCTCTCTCCAGGCTGTTTGAAGTTGTTCTCCTTCTCAATAATGCACTGTGACCAAAAGACTTGATAAGTTCATTATTTCCAGAAACAAAACATATAGCAATTTGTAGATAATGTTTTAAAGTTGCATACTACAAGTTAAACAGAAATGAAAAAAGAAAAAGAGAATGTTTATCCCCTACTGTCTTCCCTATGCCTAGAAACCAGACTAACGTGCTGTTTTGCTATTGCTCATTGCATGGTGGGAAAGTATAAATTACTTCCAATGCTGCTTTTGCAGCTTTTACATCAACATTTAACAAAGTCAAGTCAGTGGTTGTGTGGAATAGGATTGTGTAAAAACATACATATAAATTCATGCAACTGAATAAAAATGAACCACATTGCTAAAATTAGCTGAAATCACAAACACCACTTTGAAGAGGAACTGACCTTCTCACGCTTTCCAGTGCAAAGAGCAGGAGGGATAGGGAACCTCTCAGCATGACGGGAAGGATCATACCTTGAAGGGAAGTAATTTATCTGAAAAACAGCATAATAGCATCTGATCAGAGCACTGATCATCACGACTACAGCATGCAAGTTAAAGATCTGTGCTGCTCTTGTAAACAAACATATATATTTAATTCATCTCATTAGCACATTATGGAATCCATTATTTGCTAAGAGAAATTAATGGAAAAAGAGTAAAGTACCTCCTCATCCCTGTGCATAAAATTCATAAAACCTTCATGGTGATTGTTGTGATGAGCACACTTGGGAGCATTAGCCGGGAGCTGCAGATAGTTTGGTCCAAGCCTGTGCCTCTGGGTATCAGAGTAGGAGAAGACACGAGTCTGGAGCAACTTGTCATCTGAATAGTAAATTCCAGGAACCACAATAGCAGGGCAAAATGCAAGCTGTTCATTTTCAGCAAAGAAGTTGTCAATGTTCTTATTTAAAACCAAGCGACCAACAGGCTGAAGGGGCAAGATGTCCTCAGGCCAGGTCTTGGTCACATCAAGTGGGTCAAAGTCAAATCTTTGTTCGTGGTCAGGATCTATTGTCTGGATAAAAAGCTTCCACTCAGCATAATTGCCAGCTGCAATTGAGTCATAGAGATCCTGAGTGGCATGGCTGTGATTAGATCCTCCAACCTTGATTGCCTCTTCTTCTAGCAAGCATTTGACTCCACAAGTGGGCTTCCAGTGGAATTTCACATGGTGTACTTTCCCAGCCTTGTTGATCAGAGTATAGGTATTCACACCAGAACCTTCCATGTGTCTATAATCTTGAGGAACACCCAAGTCATCAAACAGGAAAGTGAACATGTGCAAGCTCTCGGGATGGTGTGAGAAGAAATCAAGGATCCTCCAATTCTCCTGGATGTGAGACTTGGGGTTGGGCTTAAGAGCATGGACCATATCAGGGAATTTCATTCCATCACGAATAAAAAAGACAGGGAAATTGTTTCCAACGAGATCGAAATTACCCTGAGTTTACATCAAAAATTTTAGAATAAAAAGAGACACGCAAGTTGGAGAACAAATCATATTTCAACGAAGTAGTGCATTATAGACTCGGGATTGTATTCACGAACTATGCCTTAAACCCAACAAAGACAATTATAAAATGAAATATATAAGAAAATCCTCAAAGCATGTTTTAACTTTTTAACTGATTTAGCAAAAGTTACAAGCACTCTAAAATTCTTTTTCCTTTACAAATTAGAATGCACTAAATGTGCCCTTTAGATTGCTAACCAGATTAGAGACAGAAAGGAGGTGGCAGGTGAACTCTTACCTCTCGGGTGTAAAACTTCACTGCAAAACCACGAGGATCTCTCAGGGTTTCAGGGCTTCCACGCTCATGGATAACAGTTGAGAAACGTACAATAACAGGGGTCTGAACTCCAGGGGCTCGCAGAAAATCTGCACATGTAAGCTGAGAAATGTCATGGGTGACCTCAAAGAAACCCTTTGCACTGGCTCCCCTAGCATGGACAACACGTTCTGGAATCCTCTCTCTGTCAAAGTTGGCAAGCTTTTCCACCAGATGATAGTCCTCAAGGAGGATTGGACCTGTCAAAGAGGAAGTATAGGATCCATATTGTTAACACCATGTATTCAAAAGAAAATTATTCCCACAAAGAGTTTCAACTGTCTTTCAAGTTTTATAATTGATTGACAAAAATGCTAGCTGCAAACCTCAGTCCCCCGCCCAACATGCAGAAAATGGAAGAATATTTGAGGTGATGCATTGCATGAAACTACTATATCAGCCATGTGATCAGATATGATAACATAAGCACACCATAACATCGAGGATGCAGATGCTGGTTATGGAAGACCGCTCAAAAAAAATTCATGACTGATAATCTGACGGTCAAGGTCGTGAATTTTCTTATGGTAATAAAAAAGGAAATATACCTCTGGGTCCAACAGTGAGTGATGAGTTGTTGTTCCAAATTGGAGCACCAGAATTGGTTGTCCAGAATGGGGAATTGAAAGCACTTGAAGGACGGTGCTGCATCATCCAATTCAGAGTATCAATAAAAGAATGATTAGGCAGTAACTAAAGATAAAACTGCAGAGAAGTGCAAAAAGAAAATTACAACTTGTTTCATCAAACAACAAAGATATCATCAGAAAGAAGCTTGGTTGAAATGATTGATATTTTATGCTTGGAAGTGAAATATATTTCATGATTCCTCGTCGAATTCCCAATACCTCAAGAAACAAATCTTGAAGAACCCATAACGAAGCAGGCAACAGTTTGTCACAAAAGTCCAATTTAAAAAAACAAAAACAAAAACAAAGAAAAATCAACAAAGATGAAAGGAGAGACACATCATACTCGATTTGATTGAATGAGGAAGTTGATACATCAGAAAACGAAATAGAGAGTCGAATTTAATCAAGCGAACGATAAAAATTACAATAATAGAAATAGAAGAAAGAGAATACCTTGTAGGGATCCATAAGCAAAGGGGGAGCAGAGCAGGTAAAGGAGACGGAGGAAGTGAAATGTGGTGGTTTTGACGGAGTACAACTTATTTAGTTCGGTGGTTTTATTTTTTATTTTTTGGACAAAAGTTCGGTGGTTTTAATGTTGTTCACTCTCCTGTTAAGTGTTATATTATATGGTTATATCCAAAATATATATATTATATGGTGCTTTTTAGAAAGAAAAAAAAAAGGGATAATAATTTTTTGGCCCTCCAAATTTCTCTTATTTAATTTTTCAAGTTTTTTAAATTTTAAATTTTCAATTTTTTTGTCAAATCATCTCATAATGAATGGAAAAATTAAGCTTTATTAACTTTGTTTATGGAAAAATCATCTCATATGAATGACATGTCAGCATTTAATTAATTTTTTAAAAATTTAAAATATTAAAAATATTTTTATACTTTTTAATAATTTTAGTGATTTTTAATTTTAAAAATATATTTTTTTAATTTATTTAATTAAAAATTTTAAAAATTATTTATTTATTGATATGTTGTTCACATGACAATTCACGTGTCAATAAAGTTAAAAAAATGTAAACTTTTTCCTCCATTATTGGATGTTTTGACAAAAAAAAAATTAAATTCAATGGCTAAAAGAGACGAAAAATTAAATGGAGAGCTAAAATTATATTTTTTGTAAAGTTAGATGGTCAAAAAGGTCATTATGTCAAAAAATTGTGTAGTGATTATTTCATTTTCTTCAGAATTTTTTACATTAAATATTAATACTATTAAATACGTGTTCAATTTTTAAATTTATAATTATTTTATTGAAAGATGTTATAAAAGTATGAAATAAAAATATCATAATAATACTAGTTATAATTTAGAAAAAGAAGTATTTTTATAATTTCATAACTGATTTGGCGACTTATGTTTTAATAATAGTATAGATATTTTATATAAAAATAAATTTCTTTTAATGTCTTTAAGAAAAGTTGTAAATAAATTATGATTTTAAACATAATTATAATTTAAAAATACGTTGAAATAATTATAATTAAAAATAAATCAGGAATTTTTTACGTGGAAGGAATATATTATTTTTTAAAGTAGTAACTCATAAATATTTTTTAATCAACAAATAGACTTAAAATAGGTTATTACTTCTCATCACAATAAATTATATCATATATAAATTCAATTAATTAGTTATTAATTGTGATTCAAGCATGAATTAAACACAACTCCATTCATATAGAATAAGCTTGAGATATTTAAAACAAGAAGTAAGCGAGAAATTGAAATCCCCGCCCGATATTTATGGATTGGATATCATGAAATTATTTTATGACAGAGAAATGTAAGAAAAAATTAAATAACATCAGAACTTTGTTTTGGTTCCTTGATCCTTATCTTATCCAAAACAAATGTTTGGACTTTTGGAAGAGAAAATACGTAAACATTTATGTAAGGTGTGACATGGACCACTTCTATGATGACACGTATGGAATAAAGTCCTTAAAGCATGTGCCCTCAACTAATAGAAAGAGTAGCGAGTTTTTAGGGGGAGGGTGAGCTTTACCCACAACATTGCTTCTTCACCCAAAGATGTAATAATTTGATCTAAGTTTATCCAGGTCTTTTTTTTTTTTTTAATTTCCAAGTTAAATCAAATAAATTTATTATCCGACAATGTAACAATGTGTGATTTCGAGCATGCCTTTTGTTTTATATTTTCATGTTTCAACGTTGTTTCTATTTTTCTCTCCTTTGCTATACAATTTCATTTTTTTTTAAAGGAGAAAGCATGCGAAACACAAGGCATTGAGTTAAGATGTGTAGAAGGAATGTACTTGAAAAATCTCTCTATTTTTAGTATTTGATTAAATTAATTTTTATATTATTAAATAAATTAATTTAATTATTATATTATTTAAAAGAATCAAATAAAGTTGAAATAGAATAAAGTTAATGGTTATTGTTTAAAAAAATATTATTTACTATTTAATAAAGTTAACATTTTTTAAAGTTTTTATTGTGTGCAAATAAAATTTTTTATTTAAAATTAAATTGCATTTAAAAAGAACAATTTTGAAGACAATTCTTATATAGTAAATGTTAATTTTATTACAATTTAAATTTATTTAATTTTTTTAAAATATAAAGATAAAATTTATTTGTTTAATAATTACGGAATTAATATAATAAATATTAATTTTATTACAATTTAAATTTACTTAATTTTTTAAATAATATAAAAATTAAATTAATACAGTAACATATTGGTCACTATAAATGACTAAGCGGAAGAGTTGCATTGTGTCAGTATACATTGGAATGGAAACCCTAATGGCCCAATCACGAAGCCATCGGCCATCGCAGTAATCTGATAGTCATATGATAGATTTTGGGCCCGAAAATTACGACTTTGTCCTACAAAGTACTGAAAAAATCATTTGGAAAAATATTTATTCCGTTGCCGGGACTTGAACCCGGGTCTCTCGGGTGAGAGCCGAGTATCCTAACCACCTAGACTACAACGGAATTGTTGTATGAGCTAATAATTTAAATAATGAAGTATAAAATCTCGAATAATCTCTTATTTTTAGTAAACAGAAAAGAGGAAAGAAAGAATATCTCTTATTTTAACAAAACAGATTGCTAAAGTCGATGGTTCTAATGTGTCCAGAAATTAAAATTACAAACTTATTAAAAAAAAAAAAGAAAGCAGCGATCCAAATGTAATCTGACTTCACAATCATCATCAGACAAAGACAGGGACAAGCGCAAAAAAAAAAATCTGGTTGCGTTCTTTTACGTGTCAATGTCACATAAACATCCATAGCTGCCACGCACTCTTCGCCACGTTTCACCATCGATTCTACCATCACCAAATTTTAGCCATAAAATTCATTTCATTTTCGGATCTTTTGAACTTCTATTTTGGAAATTATATTTTATTATCAAAAGATCAAGTTTGCCTGCTTAAGAGATACCCTACCCACGTTTTCTTTAAATGATGGACTACTCATTTTCCTGGATCCAAAGTACTTCCTTTCACTTATGGCCCCGTGAGTATTCTGCTAGTGCCGGGTAATTGAAAATCAGAGGGGGGAAAAGAATTGCCTCCGTGAAAATTTCCAGGTATATAAGTATATATAATATATAGATATATAAAATAATGTTGTCATAAGTGATGATTGCGTGGTGAGCATGGGTGCCTATCTTATGTCTTGTATTTTGTCTGTTGTGTGGACTTTCTTGGGCTTATTTTAAGGTTGCCTTTGGAGATATTTTTTTTTTTTGCGTATTGGTGTTGTGGTTGGATAAGAATGTGGCGTAGGATTGATAGCGAGGGTGAAGCAGCTGGGTGGGTTTAGATTTTTTTTCAAGTTGCACGATTCCAGCTCCTTCCAGTGTCCCATCAGATAGCGATGTTTGACTCCTTACTCCTTTGCTTTAGTTTTAACCCCTTAGTTGATCACTTATCAGCATCTGTTTTTGGAGAGATCTTGGTCTTGATTTGCATCCTAATGTGCTTTTTAGATTGATTAATTACAAGGTAAGATTTAATCTAAAATTGCTTCTTCTTCTTTTTTTTTTAATATGTATTTTTATCAGATAAATGAAAGGTGGTGTGTGATATCTCCCCTCGCTATCTCAGGTTCCTATAAATAAGGCTGATTTTCTAGCTGAAGTTCTAAGTAAGTGGAAAGTATTGGGTTTTTTTTTTTTTTTCATTTAGGGAGAAAGAAAAAATATGGAAACGAAAGAGAAAAAGTTCCTGACGGTGGCT
Organism: Gossypium sturtianum; assembly: GCA_025698515.1. Lineage (NCBI taxonomy): Eukaryota > Viridiplantae > Streptophyta > Magnoliopsida > Malvales > Malvaceae > Gossypium > Gossypium sturtianum. The sequence goes on along the minus strand of CM046955.1, from coordinate 152,889,039 downwards.
CCCTTTGAGTGTGCTTGGATAAAGGATCTTAAATTCCGTGAAGCTGGCAGAGGATGTGTATCATTCGATGCTTTCGCTCACAATGATGTTACTGTGGTGTTTAGGGAGAATGTTGGAAGTCAACACTATCATTATAAGAGGGATAACAGTCCTCATTATACTGTAATCATTGGTAGCCATAGGAACAGTAGGTTGAAAATTGAGGTGGATGGGAAAACTGTGGTTGATGTGGTAGGTATTGGTCTATGTTGTTCTTCTGCATTTCAGAGTTATTGGATCAGTATCTACGATGGGTTGATTAGTATTGGTAAAGGAAGATACCCTTTTCAGAATCTTGTGTTTGAGTGGCTAGATACAAATCCAAATTGCAGTGTTCAGTATGTTGGCCTTAGTAGCTGGGATAAACATGTTGGCTATAGGAATGTTAACGTATTGCCCTTGACTCAAAATCATTTGTCGCTGTGGAAGCAAGTTAACAGCGAATACAATGGCGACGGTGATGAAGAGTTGGAAGATGAACAAACGGGCTATGACAAATGGGGGCTTGAAAATTTTCTTGAGAGTTGGGAATTATCTGATATGTTGTTCATTGTTGGTGAGGATGCAAGGACTGTCCCTGCTCATAAGGTTATATTGCAAGCATCAGGGAACTTTGGTCTGAGCTCATCACATGAAGATGTTATTCAGCTACAGCATGTAGCATATCCAACTCTGCATGCGCTTCTTCAGTATGTGTATGCAGGCCAAACACAGGTAATACTAATGTTTCCCCTAAAGCCTACAGGCTTCAATGTTTTTGGCTTTTTGAGTTTTTCTTATTTCTTGCTGTCTGTTTGACAAAGATTTCAGAGGCACAACTTAGTTCGTTGTGGGGTTTGGCTTTACGGTTCGAAGTGGTGCCACTAGTGAAGCAATGTGCGGAAGCAATGGAGCGGTTTAAAGCCAACAAAAAGTTGTCGGACTCGGGTGAGACTATGGAGTTATCATATGCAAGTTCTCATATCCACTTTGGAGGAAATTTCTGTTGTGGGCTCCCAATAAACATGCAGAGACTCCAACAATTGCTTTCAATAGGCGACTACAGTGACATTAGCATTTACATTGAGGGTCAAGGTCTCATTGCTCGTGCTCATAAAGTCATTCTCGGGTTATATAGTGTCCCATTTACAAAGGTGAGGTCCTCATACCTCTTATGAAATAATACTGTAAGGTCTTTTGCAGTTGTATATATTATTGAACTTAGCTGCAGTTGTGTTAGGATATGTTTCTTATAGCTTGCCAAGATATTGCTTGTCACCATAATATTTAAGTTGAAAGTTTTGGGATAAAGAAATGATTTTCTTGTTTGGCTTTCTCTGCTTCGCCATTGCTATCAAATTTATAATATGGTGAACTCAAATAGCTTCCAGTTTGATATAGGTTTTATTCCAACTGTCTACATTAGGATTTGCTCACTAGGGCAGCTGCCTTTGGAGAAGGAACTGAAATAGGCAAAACTTTTGTTTCATCACAAAATGAGTGGTTAACCTTCATATTTATTTCTAAAAGAAAGAGGTCCTTGTGCTCATCATGTTTCCTCTTCATTTCAACTTTTTTTGTTTTTGGTTGTCAGTTTGGTTGTGTCAACAGTTTTTGACTAATATAATTAATTGCCCTACAGATGTTCACGAATGGAATGTGTGAGAGCAACTCGCCTGAGGTTTGTTTAAGGGATGTTTCTCCAGCAGCATTGAAGGCTATGCTTGAATTCATGTACTGCGGGGATCTCAGGATTGAGGATAATGAGGACTTTGGTACCTTGTTACTCCAGCTCCTTCTGTTATCTGACAAATTCGGAATCTCTCTTCTTCATCAGGAATGCTGCAAAATGCTTTTAGAATGCCTCTCAGAGGTAGTTTATTGATCTATAGCTTATGGAATAATTTGATTTTATCATTTTGTATTTCCATGCAGATATGCTTTCTTGCCAATGTCACATGTTTTTTTGCATGAATAGAATTAAGAGAACGGAGAAGTGAGTTGCGGTTTCGGAGTTCTGAAAACAAAAGATGAGATCCCTTTTATAAATAATGAATTATAAAAATATTGATACCTTTCATGTACATATTACATGCAGGGACGGAGTTCTAGTGGAAGATGGTCATACAACAACTTTTTCTATTTTGCACAAGTTTAATGGACGAGGAAGCAGACAATAGGGCTTATATAATTAGTTGTCCTACAGATGTTCACAATAGGGCTGTTGCTTGTGAAGCTAACTGTTGAACTTTGTTGCAGGACTCTGTCTGTCCGATCCTCCAAGCGGTTTCTTCAATCCCATCATGTAAACTTATCAAGGAAACTTGTGAAAGGAAGTTTGCAATGCACTTTGACTACTGCACTACTGCAAGCCTTGACTTCATCTCTTTAGACGAGACAACTTTTAGGAATATTATTCAGGTGGGTCTTCACTCGTCAAAACTTGTATGATATGTTGGCTATCTTAGGATGAGGCTGACATGCTCTACCCATAGAACATAATTTCCAACATGGAGACTGAGAAGCTGTGTAGTGATGGCTTTATGATGCTACAATTTAAGTGGCTAGTCAGTACATAGTTATATGGATAGAGATGAGAAACTTAAAAGAAAGATGCTAAAATTATTTCTATTTCTCTGTCAAGGTTCTTTTGGTTACTACATTGCTAGACTTGAGATTTTATAGGTTTCCTTATGGTTATAAATTATCGACTCCTTGCAGCATCCGGATCTAACGGTAATATCTGAAGAAAGGATTCTCGATGCAATTTTGATGTGGTACATGAAATCAGAGAAATTGTGTGGATGGGAAGTGGTGAATGAGCTAATTACAAATTCAACCTTAGAAAGTGTGTTCAAGGACAGGCTTAAACTGGTGAATGACTTGCTTGCATCAGTGCGGTTCTCTTTATTGCCATACCCCCTGCTAAAGAAGGTAAAAAAAGCCCTGGATCCAAGGATATCTATCAAAGAGTGCTATGACATGACTATGGCCGGGCTATAAACTGCTATTTTGTTTTTCAATGATGTTGCAGTTAGAAAATACCAGTCTAAGCACGCAGATTTCTGCTTTTGGTGATCTTGTAAGTTTGCCATTCCTCTTCGAAGAAACATTTTGGATATGTGTTTTGATACTATATTTTTGCTTCCTCCTTGGCTAATGTATCTTGGTTAATGAAATAGGTTAAGGAAGCCATTAATTATATAGAATGCGGAGCAGCAACACATGGAAATGACCAGAAGTAAGTCCTGTTTTGTGCTTATAAATCTTGATATTTTGCTCATATGGGGTTTACATTCGTAACTAAAATGTCAATTTCATTAGTGAGAAAATGGAAATTATGATTGAGAATTCAACACATAAACAGTGAAGAGAAACTAAGTCCACTATCATCTCCTCTCTTAGAGTTTATTTTGCTTGTAATTATCCTCTCACTTGCCCATCAGGGCAGGTCTTATAGTCATGGTCTTTTGATTCTTTCTGAAAGAGCTAATTTAAAAATCTTGCCTTTTGATGCTAGACTTGTTATAGAAGACTTTTAGGTATTTATCTGCATTCTGTTTGAAATGAATTTCCAAAGAGCCAATACTGAATGGCTTAGGAGTAGTGTTCCTGGGTAATGAATTGACCAACACTGATTTCTATTTCGTGAAGTGAAAGATTTCAACATAGACGTTCCAGTTATAAGGAGCTACAGTATATATGTGATGGGGATAGCAATGGAGTTCTGTACTTCTCCGGGACATCATATGGGGAACATCCTTGGGTTAACCCTGTTCTGTCTAAGGTGAAATACTCGAATCAATCCTCTTTGATTTTTCTTTTCATAATGCAGTTACTGTTCCTTACCCCCTCTTTAACTTTCCATGCTTCAGAGAATTACTATTACAGCTAGCAGCCCTGCTTCAAGGCACACAGATCCCAAGGTTTTGGTATCAAGAACTTACCAGGTATGATGAACCAAACCTTTTCAAAGGTCTCTACAACAAGCCTAAAGCATAATGCATTCATTATTTTGCTCGAACTAAATGGTATGCCCTGCATCAGGGAACATGTTTTGCTGGGCCTCGTATGGAAAACGGAAATATCTGTGCATGGTGGATGGTTGACATTGGCAAAGATCATCAGGTTTCTGCTCTATTCTTCCTCTTATTAACCTGCCATACTAAAAGATCGTTCATTTAGTTGTACTAAGTTGTGAGCGAACAAGTTCCTGGTGTCTGTTGGTCTCTTACAGTCATAAGTATGTACCGGGTTAATTTGAGTGTGCTCGGCTCTACTAAAAGAATTTAAGTGGAAGTGTCACTTTGAGTAACTGTTAACAATCTTCTAAATGCCAAATGTGATTAATGCAGCTTATGTGCAACTACTACACAGTGAGACAGGACGGCTCCAGGGCATACATAAGGAATTGGAAATTTCAGGTAAATATGTACTATTAAGTAAATTCTAACAGTGGAAGCACTGTAATTTAACTCTCCTCGACGTTCCAGGGTTGTATGGATGGAAAGACTTGGATAGATTTGAGAGTGCACGAGAATGACCAAACAATGTGCAAGCCAGGTCAGTTTGCATCATGGCCTGTAACTGGACCAAATGCTCTGCTTCCATTTAGATTCTTCAGGGTTCTACTCACTGGTCCGACCACGGATGCCTCAAACCCCTGGAACTTATGCATTTGCTTCCTGGAGCTCTATGGTTACTTCCGTTGAATGTGAAATTAATATGTGCGTCTACTCTGGCGTTTTCCAATAGCAGTTCCTTTTCAAGGTTTTTTTTTTTTTTTGACCTACCACCACGTACAGTTCTACCAAATAAAATTTATGTAGTTGACGTTGAGAACTGAATTTACCTCGTGCGGTTCCTGCCACTGAAAGAATCCCTCGATCGAAAATATGTAACATGGCAATTCCATGTAAAAGTATGTTGTTGTGGGTCATTCGCCCTCAAGATACAATACATCACCTATACACATGATATCATAAAAGCCAACGCCCATCTCTGCACAAGGCAGGTGCATCTTCTACACTGAATCCACCGATACACTTGATATCATAGTGATCAGAGGTAGATAGTTCTTTGTGTTGTATATTGGAGACTACCGAGATTACCATTGTTCACTTTTACTTACATTCAAATGATTATATAAAGCTGTTGACTGCAAAAAGACTCGTATTCCTTTATGGCATAATGGCATTACGGGTCCTGGGTCAGATTATATTTTTCATCTTTGCACTAACCTATAAACACAAAATTAGATGTGCATGCTTTATCATATCCTGGAAAATACTCGTGCCTCATGAACAAGAAAGCCATTATATATAACATCATTTCGAAATTTCAATTCATTCATACAGAAAATGAGCAGTCATCCGGTTACATATACGGGCAAAATAACTTCACCTCAATCTAGTTTCTTCTTTATCAACATAATGAAAGAGTACCCTTTTACCTCAAGGCAATTCTCAGGAATCAACATCATGAATAAGTACCCTTTTACCTCAAATATGAGTACAAATTTAGTTCCTAAACTCGTGGCAATTCTCAGGAATCAACATATGAAAGAGAACCCTTTGACCTCAAATATGAGGAGCACAATTTTGGTTTTTAAAGTCAAGGTAATTCTCAGGTAGCCTCAATGATGAACGCTGCTCCTGACAGAAGAGACCGCAATGCACTTAACAAGACAAAGTTACCTTCGAACAGATGGCACAACACCTCTACCAGCTGCTGTGCCTCGGCCAGCAGCTTGAGCATGTTAAAAGGAAAAATAAAAGTTAAAAGATTGGAGCACAAGAACGAGTTAAAGACATTACTAAATAGATAAGCAACCAATATGTGGGTTTCATCTTAATTACGGGAAAGGTGGGCTTACTTTGGCTCTCATGGCAACTGCTCTACCTCTGCCAACTCCAAGAGATGAGCTCTTACCCTTCAAGAAATTATGAAATATGTTAGAAATCTTCTAACATGTGCATAGTGTAAGAAAATACATAACCTGCAAGTAGATACACACCTTGATTTTAGCATCCAGACGTTAGAACATAGGAGCATTCTTCAACATGTCTGGTATGACCATAAATCTGTCAAAATACAACCAAATTTTAATATAAAAACAAAGTCTGATCTAAACATAAGCAAACCCTACTTGACTACCCTGAAATACTACACCACCTATAAATCCTATAAAAAACAACGGTACAAAACGAAGAGAAGGAGACATGATACCTGACTTTATTACTTCGAATGAAAACATGCTCATGCTGTGATACCTTTCCATCCTGAAGTGAAGCCAAAGCAAATAATTGTAGAATTACTTACAATTTGATGTAAAGGAGAGGAAGAAAACAAAGAAGCAAAAGCCAAAGAGAAGGCGAACATGCTTTTGAAAGGGATGTCTACTTCTGATTTCTGAATATATATAAATGGAAAAAACAGGCCCTTAAATCACAATGATTTTCCTTGGAAAGAAAACCGGTAAATTCTGAGTAAATATCTGATTTCCCCAATGCAACCCTCATTGCAAGGAAATTAATTATATGAAGAAAAGAACCAAGATGCAAGGAACTAAAACATTTCATTAAATCGGGTGACTACATGAATTTTATAAGATACGATTTCAAGCCTAAATTTGTTTGTGTCTATAAACAACAAATATATAAAATCCAAAGACAAAGTAGAGTGATTACCCAGTCATAGCCCCCACTATCTGTCTCCTAGGATTTAACCCGTTTATAAACTTAAGTACGGATGTCCGTCACACAATGCCTACACCTAACATCAAATATTAAAGCATTTTAAGGTTTATCACTGGCTGAGCATAAAGAAATCAAACTCATAAACTATCGAACAGCTAAAAGGAAAACAAACGAAGGTAAGAGAGAAAAGAGAAGTACTTTAGCAGTGAAGGTGATGTTGCCGAGCTGGCAATTCCAGTTATCCTTGCACTCGATCATGCTTCCTCTGTAAAGCTCTCCGCTCTTGAGTTCCACCGTTACCACGTGACCTGAACCCTCGTGTAGCAGCTTCACCGGAATGCCCAAGCTCCGGCTCATCGTTTCGCTCTCTTCTTTCTTTATCGCTGATCACTTGCTACACTTCTTCGCTAAATCCTAGTGCTGGATCAAATTTGGCTTTGCCCGGGATGTTAATTGTGTATAAACACCATTCCGAGCAGGAGGATTAGTAGCAGATTGAAAAGAAAGACCTACACCTGTCAATGATTTATGATATTACCTTTAAATTTTTATACAGATTAAATTATTCAAAAGTTTTTATTTAAGTTATTGAGATTATTATTTTGTAATTTTTTAAAATTAAATTATATAAGATAAATTTACTAATAATTTAATGATTAAATTATTAAAATATAAATTTACTAATAATTTAAAGATAGTAGAGGTAGATTACCCTTAAAAAAATACTTCCCAAATTTAAGTTTTTTACACAAACTTAAATGACAATCAAAATATTAAAGCCAAACTCAATAGTTGTAGGAGTCGAGATTCTAAGTCGAATTTGTCAGTTAAAATTCTTTTTCATTATATCTCAATAGTGAGAACTTTATACCAAACTCCACATTACTCTCACAAAAAAAATAAATAATGTATTTTGAAACCTTAAATTTAACTAATAATTTGAAAGGATTGTTTTTTTTAAATATTTTAAAAATTAGAAGGTTTGAAATGAATTTTAAAATCACTATAAATTTAGAGGAAAAGGATAGGTTAGTAGAGTCTGAAGTTTGGCAAATGGTACCAACAAACATCAACCTTCAAATGTTGTGTCCTGCCTCATCAAATTATACAGCCAGATTGGAGTCTGCTGATTTGCTCTTATGATTCACATTTTGGTTCTCGTCCCGTCCTCTGTTTGATCCCCGCAAGTCCTTAAATTGTGTCATTTAAATATCAATAAATCAGAGCATATATTTGTTATTGGCTTTTATATTTGATTCGATTTGCTACTGTCTACAGGTTTCAATAACTTTTGGTCACAGAAACTCAAAGCAGAAGTTTGAAGGAGTGAAGACTCTGCAGCAAACAATTTTTATAGCTTCTCATAACTGTTGATGAATGAAGAGAAGCAGCAAATTTCATATTCAGCAAATCCTTTTCTTTGTTTCTATGCTTTTGTTTAACAAGAAAATATAAAAACTGAATGCTACAAATATTTGAGCATCTCCTATTCATATTCATCAAACAAAAACGTTTACCTACTAAATCCAAAGCATAATCATAATCCATTAAGAAAAATGGAAGCCCAATTTTCTTTAAAAAAAACAAAGCCTAAGAGAAATCCAGTTTTCAATTTTCAGACCCTTCTACCAACTCGTCTAGTCGTAGTTTTGCTTGCAGTGCCTGTCACAGACATAGACGAGTTGTAATTATTGACAGAAAGGGGAGGCTTCTTATACTTATTCTCATTAGCCTTGCTCATGCTTCGGAGCAGATACCTGGGAGTCTGACTCTCATTCCTCTCCATGGAATAAGCAGCAGACACCGATTTCCTCAAGCTCTCCAGCTTCTTCGACTCTCTTTTCTTTGATGATTCAATGGTTACACCAAGTCCATGATGGTGCCCACTCTTTGACTCCGTCCCAGTTTCGCCTTTCCTTCTCTTAAGCCTCTCGTTTCTCCTCGCCGAGTACTCCTCGTAGAACCTGCCTCTCTCAAACAGACTAGTCGACTTGGCGCCGACACTGGTCTCACCAAAACCAGCGTTTTCCTTTTCCCCATTCCCAACTTCACATTTAACCATCGTAGCCAAAGCCTGTAACTCGCAAGAAATGGACCGATATTCGGGTCGAATCACTGATTCTTCGCCTGTCCAAGCACGAACCGGCTTTTGGGATTTCGTCAAAGAACCTTTATAAACAAACATTTACTCCCAATTAAAAAACCAAACCAAACCAAAAAAAAAAAAAAAAAAAACGAAAACGAAATGAATCACGAGTTATAACCGTAGAAACCTGGCGGGGTTTGCAGGGAGGTTGAGTTGGAACGGAGGACGCGACGGGGTCGTACGCGGATAGGCGATTTAGCAAGCGGAGGCTTACGATCGTATCTCATCTTAGACATGTTGTCTAATTTTCCCCGTTTCAAACAGAATATTAACGAAGCTTGCTTGTCGAGAAAGATTGAGAGAGCAGAAGGTATGTTTGAATCGTCGAGACTGTTTCAACTTTTTGTGGCGTTGGCTTTGGTTACTTTTCTTGGTTGTTGTTATTTTTAATACTTTTTTGATTCAGTATGTCGGCTGTTTTTTTGCGAGACAGTGAAGTAAGGTTTAAATTTTGAAATTGGAAATGAGAGATGAGGGAGCGTTTCAAACGGTCATATCCTTTGATTTTTGACTGTTTACAATATATTCAGATTTAAATGGTAGGTTTGGTAAGAGATGGTGATGGACAGTGGATACTTACCATAAAAGGCCTTGCTTGAAAACTAAGCCACTAATTAAATTAAAAGGCCCAATAGCCCACATCCAAAGTACACAGGTAAGCGGTCAAGATCGAGACTAAAGAGATGCAAAATAAGAGAAGTGATTACAACGGTTAATCGAATCGAATTAGTATTAATTAAATTTTTTAATTTTTAATCATTAATCGAACTGAATTTTTTTTTAAAAATTTAACTGAACTAAAATATTTCAGTTAATTCAGTTGATTAACCGAAATTTATATGTTTTTATTTTTTTTTATCAAAACAAGTATAAAGCATATCAAAAAAAAATTGATAATGTTCATTTGACTGAATTAACCGAATTAAAACTGCATTAATTTGTATTATTAATTATTAAGTTTGGTTAATTACCTGATTTTGAACTGAATTAACCGATAGTTGAACTTCGAAAAAAATCATTAATCGAACTTCGACCGAATTAGATCTGTTAATCAATCGATTAACCGAATTAGACCGGTTCAGTCGATTAATTCAGTTTTAACCGAAATTTGAACACCCCTAACTCATAATGACTACGGGTAATCGGTTTTAGTCATAATTTAAGTTGAGTTTCAGTTTTAATTTTTTGTTATTATTTAAAGTACAAACTACACATGGTGGGGACGAGTCAATTAGTGATAAGGTTTTTTTTTGTGATTTAATTATAAAAAATTGCAAAATAGTTATTCAATTATTTGATTTTATTTTTTCTAATAGTCAATTGGTTAGCCAAAATAAGATTTGGTAGCTTTTAAAATTGGCATACTAACAATTTTAATCCTCAACATTTATGCTTTGTGTCAATTTAGTATTGATTCTAAAAAAATTAATCCTTAACATTTAGACGTATATAATTTGGTTTTTATTTTTAATTTTACTTTTCTTTTTTCACTTTAAAAATTAAAAAAAAAATAAATTTATTAGAGAAAATATACTAAAAATGAAAACACCAAAAAATATAAAATAATAATTTTTATATGTTCTCATTCTTTTAAAATTTACCTTTAATGTCACAAAGAAATATTAAAATGCAAAAAATATTAAAATACACAATGTGTAAATATTGAGGGTTAAAAATTTCAAAACTAAGACTAAATTAATAAAATATATAAATGTTGAGAATTAAAATTATTATAATACCAACTTTAAAAGGTTGGATAAAATACCGTTTCATTAGATTTTTTGTAATAAATGAGAACGGTGTCGTTCAGCGGATAAGAACCTTTCAAGGGGGTGTTATTAGTTGTGAGGTGAAGTAACAAATTGCTGTTGAGGGTCTATTATATTCTTCTCTTCTCTCTCGTCTTTTTTTCATTTTTATAAATGAGTCATAAAAAAATTATCAGTACTTAGATGCTTAATAAGGTAATTTATTCGTATTTAAATTATTCATCTTGGCTCAATTTACAATTTATAAGTTAAAAATTAATAATTATCTCAAACAAATCGAGTGGCTTTAATCTTTTAGAAAATAAAAATAAAATACTCATATTTAAATTAGTGGGCGAAACTTTAAAATAGTAATGGACAAACCACAGGGTAAATTTCGAATTAGTTTAATTAATTTTTTTTTTTTTATATTTGATTGGATTTCTAAAAAATTAGAATAGTTGGTAAATATATTTTTCAAAATGGATCCGTACTAGACTGGTTTCATCCCAGTCCATATTGACCAAACGCAACAGCTAAATAAGGAAATTTCAAACAAGTGGCCTACATAGAAATAATTGGGGGCATTGTTTTTTCCATGTACAAGGATTCAAAAAAAGAAAAGTAGGCCACAAGAAGCAATCCACTTTGACTAAAATGCAAACCCAATGAATTTCCAGGAATTAGCGTATGTAGAGAAAAGAATGAATGGCTCAAAAGAAACATTTCACTTTGACAAACTGCAACATCTAGATAAGGAATGCACGTGTAGCAATAAAGTGGGGCGTATTTTTTTCCATTACTAAAAACAAACAATAGGAATTGTGGCAACAACAATCGAGTGAGGTGACTAGATTCACAGCTTCATATGCATTTTCCAAATGCGCTAATCCGATTGTTAGTAAGGATCACGTGCGGTGAATATTATGTCACATGATAATGATCATTTCAGAGATGATAGCAAGAGACGCAAAATAATATATTCCTATAAAGAGACGCTTGGCTTGACATGTTGCATGAATATAGCACAAGTTCTTTGAGATTCGGACGGCAAATCTTCCATAAAACAACTAGTAAGTCCCCAAAACAAAAGCTTGGTGGTATGATTAATTAATCAATTAATTAAAGGGTCTGAATAACAGTTCGCACTAGTGTTAGGGTCCATCAGGTAAGCAGAAACCTCGGTATCATCTACATTTCCCATCAAACTTATCCACATTGTTAGTATTTTTTTTATCAAAATTTTCTTAATTGACATGTTGATTAGACTCTTTATATACTAAATTACAAAAATTTGGACAAAAATTATAAACAACAATAATGGTTGAACTGGAATTTTTAACCTAAAAAATAGGAGGATTGCATTTTGAACTTTTAAAGTACAATGACTAAAACTCATATTTTGGATAAGTACAGGGAGTAGTATCATAATTTAACCTTTTCAGTATTATCAATAAACCAAAGAAATAAGACTAGAGACGATGTTAACAAGGACAAGGACGTGGAGACTAGAGGATCAATTTGGTGGTAGCTTTAGTCTCTTTATTTGACAAATCCGACTTCTTCTATATGTCATCCAATCTTAGAAGGAACAGCATCTAATGTTAAAAGGATTCGCCTCTGCACTAAAATTACAGTAAACGACAGCAGAGGAATCTTTGTAAATGAGTGCTTGGTGATGATCTCACTCTAGACATTTCAGCTTCACCTTTGCCTATATATATATATAGGTTGAAGCTATTAGTCCTTGCTCAAAAACTAAGTGGATTTAGTTAAGACAAAAATACTGACAATGGAAGTGGAAATCATTTCTACGCAACTCGTAAAACCATCTTCTCCAACACCTCCACACCTTAAAATCTTCAAACTTTCGCTTTTGGACCAGCTTATTCCAGCTCCATATGCTCCTATCATCCTGTTTTACCCTATGGATTATGACTCCACTAGCCATCTCGAGATGGATCACAACAGATTCGAGCTGCTGAAGAAATCTTTATCCGACACCTTAACACGCTTTTACCCTCTTGCAGGAAGGATGAAAGATGATTTGTCCATCACGTGCGACGACCAAGGAGCTTATTTCGTTGAAGCTCGAGTGAACTGTCATCTCCACGAGTTTCTCAATCGACCCGACCTCCTCTTATTGCCTAAATTCCTTCCCTGCGACTCCAATTCGAAGGAACCGGTTGCAGGAACTTGTGTGACCAATATTCAAGTGAACATGTTCCGCTGTGGTGGTATGGCCATTGGCATATGCATTTCACATAAGATTCTGGACGGCGCCGCCCTAAGCACCTTTCTCAAAGCGTGGACTGCAACAGCTCGTGGCTGTAAGGAAGCTAGATATCCCAACTTCATTTCTACGTTTTTGTTCCCCGCCACTGATGATTTGTGGCTTAGGGATTCATCACTAATGATGTGGGGTTCTTTGTTCAAGAAAGGCAAGAGTGTTACTAGGAGAATCGTATTCGGTGCTTCATCAGTAGCCGCTCTCAAGGCCCAAGCTACCATCTCAGGCGTCCGATGCCCTACTCAAGTTGAGACTGTTTCAGCTTTCTTATGGAAGTGCACCATGGCCGCTTCCAAAGAAAAAAATGGTCGCCATAGCAGTAGACCTTCTTTATTGACCCACCTAGTAAATCTACGGAGAAGAATGGCGCACAACATGGAGAACTCTACGGGGAATCTCCTGTGGGTAGCATCAGCGAAAAGTAGCAAGGCTGAGAATTTGTCAGATTTGCCTGACTTGGTAGGACGGTTGAGGGAAGCAATATCAAGGGTTGATGGTGACCTTATAAAGAAACTAAGAGATAATGATCAAGGGAAATCTCTGCTTTCTAAAGCTCTTACAGAAATAGGTGATGAGGTCTCCAAAGAAGGACTGGAGCATTATGGGTTCACCAGTTGGTGTAAGTTGGGGTTTTACGAAGCTGATTTTGGATGGGGAAAACCTGTATGGGTCAGCAGTTTTGGGATGGAAAATGCAGTGTACATGAATCTCATCATTCTGGTGGACATAGGAGCTGGTGATGGCATAGAAGCATGGGTGACCTTGGATGAACAACACATGGCAGCACTTGAACGTGACGGGGAGCTCCTCCAATTGGCTATGTTTGATCCCAGTCCTTTGATGATCAGCAACTCATTTCTGCATTAGCTTGTTCATACCGATTAGTCACTTTCATTTTTTTCTGGCAATGAAAGAAAAAGATATGCAGTAAAAACTATGGTAAATTGCAAGTGTATGTTGTGTTGCTGGTAATTAGAGTTTTGACCAATGTGATGAATGAGATTAGTTCATCACCGTAACCATCTAATCCAACATCCAAATCGGAAATGGACGGGCAAGATGAAGGTTGAGACTCCAACAATCAAGCTACGAAAGTTCAGCCCAAAAAGACACCTATGCTAGTGTTAAGACCCGTGCATCAAGGTTTGTGACTAAGGCGCTCATTATCGAGTTAAATTGCTTGTGATACGATAAACATTCGAGTAATTTGTATTCTAAACATAAGATAGTAGAAAGTTTAATTTTTCTTACAACTCTTATCTTATAGATTAGTGTAAAAGTGAGTTATTCAATGTACAATTAATGGGAACTCAACCTTCCTTAAAACTCTATATTGTAGATAAGTTTAAATGTGAACCTCAATGTAATTTAGTTTATGCCATTAAGGGGAGCTATATTGAGGCTTTCCGTATCATTCACCATTGAGTGATCAATACACAACAAATATTTAGAGTTTTTCTTACTTTCTGCCTGAATAATCAATATATGGAGTATTTAGAGTTTTTCTTTTCTTGATTTTTGCCTGTTTCGCTTAATAGCTTTTTAGTTTCAGTGCATTTATAGTTTTTCTTACTTTTTAGCTTGCTTAATCAATATATACAGAGTATTTAGAGGGTTTTTTTTTTTTTTTAATAACTTTTTAGCTTCGGTGCATCCAGATTGATTTAAGCAATTTTAAGCGATTTCTTCGTGTAAGGCCGCATAATTATAGTTTAGGCCCGTGACACTAAGACCTATCGCTCTGCCTAAGGTTATACAATTCGCTCGATTAAAGTTCAAGACTGTGATCATGACACTAGAACATAAAGCTCCATTGAAGGCCGCACAATTTGCTTGGTTAAAGCCCAAGCCCATGATCGTGACACTAGGACCCACCCACTAATGATTCTTCCTCTATAAAAAAATCAATATATGTAGTACTTCCTTCAACAAAAATCTATAAATCATTTAAATAATACAGAAGGATGAAAAAGCCCTTAGTAAAAAACACAATTGCCCTTAAAAAAATTATCTTATTGAGTACTTAATAATAATAATAATAAGCACTTCTGTTAACAAAAACTTTTAGTTGATCAATTTGATGTTAATGGTATTGATATAGCTGACAATAACCACCAAGAGATGAAATATGACACGCCACATGAAAAGATATTGACATGTCATGTCACGTTAACTGAAAATTAATATTTTTTAAAAATATATACAATAAAAATTACATTTGGAATTTGAACAAATGGTAATCTAGATCATTTGAATCTAGACAACTTTTTGTCAAATTCATTCTAAAATTTATTGACATAAGAATTCAAATATGAAAAAAATAAAAAATATTTTTAAATAATGTTGAGATAAAAATATAATTTAAATCATACTATATTTAATAGTGTAATGAATTTATAATTTTTCTAATTATTAACTTTTTTTTTATAATTTCTAAAATTTTTATAATTTTGTACTATTTTAGAATAAATTGGATAACTATTTGTCCAAATCCATTCTAGAGGCGTATTATTATTAATTTTATAATTTTTATAAATTATTAATGTTTTTATATTTCCAAGTTTTAAATAAATTTTATGATTTTTTGAAGAGTTGAATTTTTTTTTTTTTTTACTAAGGTTGTTTTTAACGTTTAAACCTATTTTGTTTTTACTTAAAAAGACTAGGAATCAATTAATTTTCTCTAGACGATGTATTTATAGTTAACATCTAATGATAATAAATGTAGTTTCCATAATTAAGAAAAGAAGATTTAGAAGAAGCCCCGACATAGAAGGAAGTAATCTAGTTCTTGTATATGAAATAGAAGAAGAAGGGCGTTGAACGTCGAAAATCCAGGAGGCAAACTCACAAACCCACACATTTCTCATTCTCATCATCCAACCACCGGAAGTCTTTGATATAATGGAACAATTCTCTTGGCTATTTAGATTATCTTCAGAGCAGCGTTTTTCATCTCATTCTGTGGGACAATGGCTGCTTCATTTCATCTCTTCTTTATTATTTTCCTCTCCGGTTTTGCTGCTTTCCCAATTTTCTCTTTCGTTTACGCTAATGCCAATACCACTCAACATTCTTGGACTCCCATCAACCACCATCTCTATCATTCCGGGTATGTACTTTTTGCTTCTTTGTTTTAATATGAATGCATCACCAAATTCATGCCTGAAGGCATATTAGGAACCAAAATAAAATTAGAAAATTTGAGTATATTTGTTTAGAAGAATTAGAAAAATATTTTGACCATTTGAATTAAAGGGGACAAGACCTTCCCCTATGCATAAAGGAACATCCTTTTCCACATTAATATTCTCATGATGAAACCTTGAACTTGCTTTATGTATGCTTTTTTATGTTCTTCGCTTTGCTTAAATTTTCATTAATATTTTAGTAGTTAAATGAAAGTTTTGAACTCAAAATCTAATATGGTAATACAAATTTATGCTACTAAAACGCAAGACATCTTTCAAATGTGCTGATGATTTAAACCCATAACCTCTATGCATATGAGCAACTATTCTATCTCTCATTAGATAAAATAATAATGCCATTATGACTCAGCTGATTTCTTTCTCTAACAAGAAACTTGTATCAAAGTGACCTACTCCGAAGCATATTCGAATGTCAGATTTTGAACTTGCTGCCTAACTAGGATTTTAGATCTTTGGTTCAAAAAGTACCTTGGGACATTGGGATTTTAAGAGATTTGTTATTTTAATTCACTCTTACACAATTTTGCAGTGAAGGTTTGATTGAAAAGATTAAGTCTTTGGTCCATCGACACCCTGACAAACTCACTGTAGGTGGAGTAACAATTATACTTGAAAACAATTATCGTGTAGAGGATTTGCTTTAATATTCTCAGTACCATAAACAGGTAGAAACCATTCAAGCTGGGACCAAAGACTACAAGGCAGATATCACAGTTGTTACTTATTCCCAGAATTGGGAACAGAGTGGTGACAAGTCCAAGCTCCGGATCCTTCTTGTAAGTTACTTGCCATAATAATGTTTGGTAAATATTATGGGAAGAACAATTTATCTTTTTTCTCCTTAGGTATTAAAGATTGGAACATATGGGAAGCACAATCACCTTGTTTTGTTAACTTTGTTTCTAGCCTGACTGATTGATGTGTAAGCTAATAGATGATCTCAGGTTGGTCATTTACGGTGTTTTTGACGGATAATTCCTTGTCTTCCAGAGTTTTGGCCAGCACGCACGGGAGCTTATTTCGTCGGAACTTGCTTTACGGATCTTATTGGCCTTAGGCGAAGAACAGTTTCCACCCGAAATGGACCCTGCTTCCTTGCATGATACCCTCGAGAATGTAGTTATAAAGGTATATTTTATATACTTGCAACAACATTCTAGCCTTTTGTGTTTTCACACAGCATGAACTAATGTACCATCTGTCATTGGAGGAAGTATGATCAAGATTTTGTTATTTAATATATGTTGTACTAACTTGATTGCTAATGTCCAAATAATATGTTAGATAGTGCCAATGGAGAATTTGAATGGCCGCAAGATTGTTGATGCAGGAGAACTTTGTGAAAGGAGAAATGGTAATGCAATTTATCACAATAATATAAAGGTTTAAATATGCCCTTAGTCTCTATAATCTTCGGACTTTCGAAATTTAATATCTATATTTTTATTTCCAAGAATTTAATCTATCTGCTCGTCTGGTTTGAAAATTAATAACAAATACTCTAATTTAACAGAAGTCAGTTAACAGTAATATTAACAATACTTTAATTTTTAAATCAGATCCTGATATTAAAAGCAGAGGGGCTAAATTTCAAAAGTCTGAAAAGTAAAGGGACTGGTGGTAGAACTAGATGTGGTATAAAAATATCTAGTATCCTTTGGTTAAGAAATTGGTTTTTTTGGCAGGGAGAGGAGTTGATCTCAACCGGAATTGGGCTGTAAATTGGGGAAAGAAGGAAAAGGTTCAATTTGCCTTGGCATTTTCTTCATGCAAACTCTATTTCATATAGTTTAAGTTTTGTATCCATTTACATGGTGAGGCCTTTCTTCATTGAAAAAATTCAATCATGTAGGACTATGATCCAGCTGAAGAGTATCCTGGAACTGCTCCTTTTAGCGAGCCTGAAACCCAAATCATGCGGGAACTTGCCGTATCCTTTAATCCTCACATATGGGTCAACGTGCACTCTGGGACGGATGTAAGCAATACTGTTCTATTAGCAATATGCATCCCCACATGACAAAACTAATTGGAACATGACAAAAACTTTGGATGTGGAATCTTGGATAATCTTGTTTTATGCTTTTAGTCCTTTTTGCTCTCAGGGATAGGTCTGATATGCTGCCTGTATGACCTTTTTCTTTTTATAATTCATTTTTGTAGGGACTGTTTATGCCATATGACCACAAAAAAAGCACCCCTGATGGGTTGCCATCACAACGAATGAGAGAGTTGCTTGATGAACTCAATGTTCTTTATTGCAGCAAGCGTTGCTTGGTCGGTTCAGGTGGAACTGCGGTCGGGTTTGTATTCTCATACTTGAAGCAATGATGATTTGTGCTAATTTGTGGTAGCATCATTCTAGTTATGTTAAGGCATATAGTATATACTTATATTACTCCATGAATGGGCATTTAATACCAAGAACTCTTTCTAGTTGGAGCAGGAGCTGTGATATATATGAATGTTACTGATTTCAGGTATCTGGCACATGGGACAGCAACAGATTACATGTATGATGTTGTGAGAGTGCCCATGGCATTCACCTTTGAGGTATTTGAAATGCAAACAGTGTTTTCATTGAATAATTTAGAGCAAAGTTACCTCATTGACATTTAGAAACTTGCATGTTGGGTGGCAGATCTATGGAGATGATAAAGCCTCAGGTGCAGACTGCTTTAAAATGTTCAATCCAATAGACCAGACCACCTTCAAGGTTAAAGCCGATTGCTTGACACTCATTGTCTGTTTCATTTTGTTTCTCATAATATACGAATATGACATACACACATATATATACAATTCTGAACTTTGTTCTATTTTTTTGGTTGTAAACTAGTTAGTTTATTTTGAGTAACAACTAACAAAGATGTTGTTTATGTATCCAGAGAGTTATGGACCAGTGGTGTGCTTCTTTTTTCACGCTTTTTAAACTGGGACCCGTGTGCTTGATGTGAATTCCACTAATATGAAGAAATAGGTAGGGGTGAAAAGAATTTGAAAACCGATTAAATTTTTTAAAATTAAATATATTGAGTTATTTGAGTTTTTTATTCAACTCGAATAAATAATTAAAATTAAATAGTTCAAGTTATTGGAATAATCAATTATAGTTTAACTTTACATCTTAAGTGTAGGTTTTGATCAAGTGGAAGGACATTTGTGGTCTGATCAAGCTGATTCTTTTGCAATGACTAAAGGACTCATGGATGTTGTGTTTCAACAGTAAGATTAATCATCAATCCATGGCCTAAACTAAAATATTATTTTTCTTTTGTGAATTTCTTTCATTATTTTTTATGTCAAATCGTTAGGTGAAAATTCTTTAAGTGGAATTTCAAATTCCATGACTTTTAGCTTTTTATTAAATGTTTTCTAATTATGTAAAACTTAATAAGATTTGTTTTATTATGCTCGCATATAATGGAATATTTCTTGTTTGATTCAATTGACTTGTACTAAAACAAATTAAGTTTGATTGACAATGACTAATACAAAAATTTTCACTTAATTCAATGGGTATCAATAGTGATTTTGTATTAGTTAAGATGAATTAGTGGTACCTTTGCATTTTCACTACGTTCTTATTGTAGACTTTTCATTTTCATCTCTTCTTGCCATTTGCGGTTTACCAGAGGTTAAAAGACAAGGTTGTTTTGAATTATACAAGTAGATCATGCATGAAACGGTGAGATAAAAATGTTTTTATTTAAGATACCATAAGTTTGGTGGATGTCCAAGAATAAGTGAGAATTCGGTTTTGTAAAAACCGAAAAAATAAAAATAAAAATTGAAAGATGAAAAATAGATGGATAATAAAATTAGAATTGAAAATATAATTTTTCTTTTCACAAGTGATTAACAGGAATGATGAAAAAAAAAAAACTTTTTTTCCACCCCTTGCTTGGTAAGTTGAAAAATGAAATATATATATATATATATATAACATTTAAAAAATATATAATTTTAAACTAACATACACCTTTCATTTCCTCTTGTCTCATTGTTCCAATATAAAATAATTAATTTTTATGCTTTAGGTTAAAAAATAATCATCTCTCCTATTTTCTTTCTTTTCATTTTTCTTTCTAACCAACCACAATCTAAATCTCCCTCCTTCCATCCCTCCACTTTTCTACCCAATCAAATACACATTTAGTGAAGGGCTTTGATTAACTAACCTAAGAAACATGAATTCTTGGACACCTTTCAAATATCCCCTAGGGGCAATTTCTAAATTTACCACAGCAGAAGCACCAATCGAAAAATGAATCAATCACACTGAAATAATCCAAAATGTCTCCTAACACATGTTTGGAGTTCAAACCAATATGATTAAATGATAGGAACCACCTAAAACAAAAATTAATTAATTTAAAAAAAAAGAGTCTCCTCATGATGCTGAAGTGGGAGGTTTGTCTGATTGGTCATCACCTGGACGAGGCGATGACCCAAAATCAAGGGGAGGGTAGACACCAGGCGGCCTCTCCCGAGGTTGTATGGATAGCAACTGGCTTGAGTCGCCCACCACATCTGCCCATCCATAGTGAGGTTCACTCCTTCAACAAAAGAGAACGCTTATCAGATTTCTGTTGCAAACTATCTTCACAATCATATATTACATGTACTCTTTCTCATATTAAGACAAAAATAAAAGCATTTACAAACTGTTGAACTAAGCCAAAAGCCGCAAGCTCTTACTCATAGTACGTCTCTTCGTCAACAACAATATCCCAGCTTTCACCAGTTGTGCTCTTTCCATATTTGTGAACTTTTCTGTTTATATCAAAAAGCAAATTAGTCTCTCCTGTGGATAGACATGATCAAATAAAAAAAGCCTGGGTCTAATTTTAATCACAATGTAATCTAGCATACGAAGAAGATGCGCAGTTAATACATGCAATTCTAGCTTATTAACATCAAAAAGTTTAAAGGTTTGAAGTCCTGTTTCATACCCGTTTCCAAAATGCTCCTCACCCCATTTTCTTGACCAGCCTAAGAGATCAAGAATATCTTAGCAACAAGAATCAATACGAGCAACAAACACAAACATGAAATACCACAAATTGCTTGAACTTTATAGAGGAACTTTAGGATAAACATCCCTTAGGTCACTTCTATATACCAAAAAGAAAAAAAAAAAAAATCATACAATATAAATCTATTGTACTGAATGAGATTAGCAACCATTAAAGCCTGCCTTCAGAGTGTTGATGGATTCTACTGATCATTGTTAATTCTATGAAAGGGAACAATATTCAACTACTTAGCCTTTACTTCCAACTAAGACAGAAGCTTTCTTGTTATGTACCCATACATAAATTTCATTTCTCATTTGTAGATCAACATAGGCTACATTGGAAAAATAAATTGTTCCCAAAAGTTCCTTGTAACACCAATTAAGCAATTCATTTGGGCATAAACTGATTTTTGAGATCTTCTGCAGGTTTTTGCCTACTGATACAGTTGTCATGCTAAATGCAAACTTTTGACAAATATATAGAATAGTTTTTGCTTAAGGATAATCAAATATGGTTACTTATCCAACCTATGAGATATTAAGTACAACCTAAACTAGAAAACAAAAAACTTCGGAAAATTGTAAAAGCGTCACAATTCACACAGAGAAAATGAAATGACTATACATACGTTCGCCACTCGGAGATACATGCCATGTTTCCCCTTGACGCGAGCCAATACCAGCAAAGAACTTCTCTTCCCACTTATCTCCCCATTTAGTTCCCAATTCAGTCTCAGCCCATTTATCTGTCCTGCATATTATAAAAACTGAAATTTTAATATAACCATAGGAAAGTGCTTGAAGTGGGATGGCGGTGGCCTGACAAATATGAGAATATAAAGGGAAGAATTTTATAATCCAATATCAATCCAAGTATTCTTATGAAGATAATCAGAAAAAACATGGTATGATACAGTTTCAGTCATATTACCATCTTAGGATAGTAAATTCATATAAAAAAGATCACAAGTTAGAACTACTAGTAATAAAAATCTAGTAGTCCACACTAGTACACTGAATGATTCTGCATAAAGGCTAATTGAAAAATTACCATTTGAGAACAGATCCACTTCCATCATAATGCTCTCCCCATTTCTCCCACCATGACTGTTCATTCAGTCTACCATACTTATGTGCCCCTTTTTCTGTCCAGCCTTTAGCATCATACTTCTCCCACCTACCAAATTAGGTTTATCATATGTAGTATTGATAATAGGAATTCATTATAAGAATGATATTTAATACCATGGATTTCATACCATTTCTCATGCCAACCAGCATTTTCACTGCCTGATTTAGCTTCCTTCTGAGCACTCCTCTCTATCCTCGCTAAATTACTGCATTTTCAGAAATCCAGTAATGATTGTATTGTGGTAAACTGGAAAAATCCTTTTTTGTCTCTATATGATAATTTATGGATGTAAAGTTATGTGTTTCCTTATCAGTTAAATAATGTGCAAATAGTGACCTCCATTCATCTTGATGAAGCACCTCTTGCCAAGTTTCCCACCATGAGTCTCCTTCAGCATTTCTTCCTGATTTCTCAACGCCTATGAGATAAAAATAAAAGTTTGGCAAATCCATGCTCAGATTATTTTAAATTTATTTTAGCAAGAACAAACCATGCGATATTACCACAATTAAGTTCATGAAATTAAGCAGGGAAAAGGTAACTAAAAGTACCTAGCTCTTTGTATCCACTCCAGTCACTTTTCTCCCACCACTGTCAAGGAGATCAATAAATCCAATTAACCACCTGGGATGATACTTAATATGGTTATAAAAACAATGTTAAGTAACAGAATCAGAAAAATCATCACCGTTAGCTAGTAGATTTTAGATTCCACTCTCAAAGTCTTTAAAGTTCATATTTTCTTCCTTAATTAACTAACATTAAATGTGAATAACCCCATTTGAGCGCCTAGATCTCTTAAGCTACAGACCCTTGAAAATTTCATGAGTTAACATGGCCTCGCGTCCTAAATAAACAAAAGTCGGCTGATTAATCTATCGTTGTTGCAAAGCACAAAAGAATATTCTAACTGAATTAGAGTTATTTCTTTTTAATTCTAATAACAAATATATGCTTCAAAATAATGCCACTTAATATATTGATAATTTTGAATACAGAAAGAGATGCTAGGCATGATAACAATCACCAAAAGCTGGCCAATTAGCAAATTGCATTCAACATGCAGAACTTTGAGTACTTTAGAAATCATAGTAAATGATGGCCTCTTAGAAATCTTTTCCATGTTTCAGCGAAACAGAAAGAAATTTCTCCCAAGAATGAATTCACTTAAAACGATTGATTTGAAGGTTGTTTTTCTCGACAATATTTGAATGTTCAAAATGTACATCTCTCGTAATATTGCCATATTTTCTCAGCAACTACGATGGCAAGCACAACACCTAATTGCTTTAATCTACAGTCATAGGCCCATGTTCATCCATATATGAAAGATCATAGGAATTGCTTCTCCATTGCCACTTTAAGATCAACAAAACTCATAAATAAAAATGTAATATTAAAAGAATGATTTTATACCGTTTCCTTCCATTCAGAGGAACCATCGTGGGATTTACCACCCATCCTAGTCCATCTACATCGGTGTCCATTTTCACCAAGGTCTTCCCCACTTTCTTGATACCAGGTACTGCCATCTTCATTTGTGCCAGACTCATTAACACTCTCATTTAACAAACTAATGCCCCAATCTTTCTCATTTGCAATACCAGTGTCTACAATGAAGAAACAACGGAACAACCACCTTGTCCTTGTTAGGCATGGTTAATTAAATGCCATTTGAAATTCCAAAGATATAAACAATCACAGAGAGAATTTCATAATAAAAGCTCTCCACAGTTTAAAGAGCATCGTTTGTTACCTCTTTTTGGTGGAGTATCACGAGACTGAGGACCAGAATTCCGTGGGGTACACCGAGAGTAGAACTTTTCCTGTTTGGAAGGAAATCGAGATCTGTAGCGATCATAACGTAAAAACAATGGTAAATTGGCAGTGATCACAACATTTTAATTTTCTTCATTCAACAAAAAAGAGATCCTACAAGCAACAAGCTTTTAAGGATGTCGAGATAAAGAACAAAGAGATTAACTTCAGAGCCTGAAAAGAAAATATTCAAAATCCTATTCTCAAAATGGAACACCTAAAACAGCAAGTCACTCATCCTGTTGTTTCGATAAAAAAAAGTACACATAAATAAGAAATTCAGAATACCATTATGCACTTCAACGAGCAATATGAGTATAAATATACGCGAATTGGAAGAATATACTATACGCAAAACACATTCCAAGATAGATGTGATACAAAATAGTGTTAGAAGAGCGCGACATACTGAGCTGAAGCGAACGGCATTGCGGAAGAGGCCTGGACTCGAACCCTGTGAGGGCTTTTCTTGGAGTCGAATCGCCAATCCTCCACCTTCTCATTGCTCTTGCCTGAACCACTGCCTCTCCGAACCGGAACCACGGGTTCGGAGCAGCAGCAACTGATTCGACTCAATATAGTGAGCGGATCACGACGAAAGCACATTCTCTTCTTTTTACTCGGCGCCAATCCATAGGAGATGAAGAGCGTGGAGAGCTTCAACTCAAGCTGAGTCGTGAATCCTCTGGAACTCGCCACCATAATTAAGAAAATGCCATGGATTTGCGAAAAGAAACCCTTGAAGCTATACGAACAAAGAAGAAGAAGAAGAAACGAGGCGTTAGTAGACAGAGAGAGATGAAGATAAGAGGTTAGGTAGAAGTTAGAAAGGGGGAATCGGAAAATTAGAGGGAGGGTCGGGCAATGCAAACGGAGGAGAGAATTTGGGGAGAATCTTTGGGTTGAAGAGGGAATACAAACATTTGACGGAGAGAGGACCTTCTTTAACTAACACTGAAAGGAGGTAAGATTGTTTGGTAAGTGCGACTCGCTAGCCCAGCGAGTGGGGTGGGTCGAGAGAAATAAATCAGATCGGTGGCTCAGCTCTTCAGCACTGAAACTGATCCTCTGAGCATGGTTGGTTGTTGGCCTTGGCAATGCAATGCGAATCCCGGGATTTAATCATACAATCGGGTCCCGCTTTGCGGGTTTTTGTATCCTTTATGCCTCTCTAGATCTGCCACATGTTCTCCACATCTGTCGTCACTATCTTTCATTCTTATGATTTCTTATTCTTTTTTTTTTTAAAATTTTAGGACATGTTTTAAGGCTAATAATCATAGTTTTATTGTTCTCACTGTCAAAACTAGATTTGCTTATACCCATTGCAAAGCCGAAACGAGAGGGCACAGATTTGAAAAGGACTCATTGATTGAAATTTTTTTTAAAAAGATGCAAAACGCTAGGTCTCAAGTCTAAACTTCAATCTCCCCACCTTATCCAAGCAAAAGGAGAGAGAAATTGAAAGTTGAAACGGCTGCCGAGTGTGGCGCGTACCTTTTTTCCTTCCACTTGCGTGTCAGCACGTCACCCTTTAATGACATGGCAAGCCACCTGTTTACCATAAGATTTAGGGTGGGTTTGGATGGGCGATTGAGTGCGGTGCGGTGCGTTTGAAATTTTACTTTTGTCTCACGCTCTGAAGATCGCTACTGAGATCTAATCTCACCACTACCGCTGTTTTTACACTAACCGCGGGTAAACGCACCGCCCATCCAAACCCACCCTTAATTGCGGATAAGCTGAAAAGGAGGGAGCTTGCGTGTCATGTAAAACGTGGCAAGACATTTGTGGTGACCAGAGCTGCCACGTGTAAGAAAAAGAAAAAAAAAGCACCCTGCCACTGCTCAGGACGAGGAAACCAAATCGAAGAAAAATCAAATTACCTTTTCATTTGTTTGGATAAGCTTCGTGTCTCATCAAGAATATTACTTGCTTTGTGTTTTTGTGTGGTGTATAATTATAGACCAAATCTAATTTTGTGGATTGTTGGTACTTTTCCCCATCCTTTGCTTTCACTTCAATAGTGACCCGCCGCGCAACACAAAAGTCCCTGCATTTTACTAGTGGCCATGTTGTTGATGTTATCCCTCCGAGACTTTGCTTGCTTGCATCAGCTTCTGCTTCACAATTCAATAAATCAGAACCACTAGTATATCATATCACTCAAAAAAGGGGTCCCAATGTAGACTTTCCTCCAAAACGTAAAGAAAATTATGCAATATTTTGTCCACATACAATATTTTACCATGCCTTGCTTATGGTTATATGTTTCTTCTTTTCTAAATCGCCACCTGATAAAACAATTAGATATCATGCTAGTCCATTCTCCAGCGGAACCTTTGATTAGTTGTCCAAATGGGAAAAGAACATTTGGTGGTGTCGTGGTGCTTATTCATGGTTTGATTTTGAATGACCATTTTTTAGAACATTTTCAATTAAATAAATTCCTGTAAGTCGCACAAGTGAAGTGTAGAGAGCGAAAGCACAGTTCTATTTTCGTCTCATGGTAATTTGTAGTTTTAGTGTGAACGTTAATCAAGAAGAGAGTGGCTGCAAATGTCACCAGCCCTTAAAGCACTCCATTTACTTGCTACCCGTCACCGTGTCAAACTGCCTGTATCATTGTATTAAAAGGACTGTAAGTTACCTAAATATTTTGGACATCCTCACAATGACGCTGTTAATGATCCGGTACTTTCTAGACAACAAATAACCTTTGTTTTCTTGAAAGGAGACCTTAATTGATTCAACGACCAGCTGAATTAAATGAAAAGTATCAATCAAACTGATCTTACAACCATCTGTAAGCCTACTTACGTTTCTAGTTCTAGACTTGAACGGTTAAGAGTTCTTACCTTGCCATCATAGGACAATGAAGCAAATTTACAAATCCCAACAGAACTCCAAGCAAGGCCTGGGAAAGGGCGAAGTCAAAAATTGCAAGGCCTGGGGAAGGGTGCAGCCAAAAATTTATTGTATAGTCCGTAATTAAATTGTATATTTTTATGAGAGCTAAAATGCAATTTCATAATTTTAATAACTTATATTTTTATAATTTTTAAAAGATTAAATTAAAATTTTATCATTTTGAAGGAGCCAAAGTGTAATTTTGCCTTTTACTAAATTAAAATCTTGTAAAAATTAAAGAGCCAAAGTGAATTTTTCCATTATTAGAGGAAGTTGGGCTGCTGCCAACCCCCTGGCTTCCCCCTACCTAGGTATAGGGTTAAAACATTGTTAGATTAATTTTAACAGCATATTAGAAAACAAAGTTAGCAACAATTACCATATACACAGTCTTCATAATCACTGTAGGGTGAATTAAGTAATGGGTCTGCCCATTGAGTGGGTGGTTCAGCTGTGCTGTTAAAATAAACGTTAAGAAAATGGTATCAGAGTAGGCCAAAAAAAAAAGAGGAAGTTGTAAGTGGAGGATTGTACATGTAGGATATAAAACCACCTTCCAGAGGTTGATTCCTCACCAGCATATACAGGAGCCAGTCACAAGTTAACAGATGAGTTTGTGTCGGCACCCTGTAGAAGGAAAACTCTTGTTGATGGAACTCCAGAATACAAATGAAAGAAGAATTTGCAGTTTCTTTTATGGTGACCATTGTGCAGAGAGATGATGGCATTTACATGAGCAAGACATTGTTAGGCATAGTTCAGACGAATATTTGTAACCAGATTAGACAGCATTGTCAAGGGCACAAGGGGCACTTTAGGCACTAGAACCCGCCTTTTTTATTAAAATAACCCAAATAAATTAATTAATTATTAAAATAACCCACCTTTTTAATTAAATACCAAAATAACCCAAAAGCTACAATAAAATTAGGTGGAGCCAAATTATATGGCTCCACCAACTTGCCACGTCAGCAAGGGGCATAAAAAATAATTCTTTGGTGGAGCCATATAAAATATAAGAGAAATACTGTAAAATCTGGAAAATTGGAGGCCTTTAAAACAATTTCTCATTTTCTGATGGAGCCATTTGAAATGGCGCCACCACCCTAGCACCTTTTTTTTTTTTAATTTTGTCTTTTTTTTTTACTTTTTTCAGATTTTTGAAAAGTTTGGAGGCCTTAAAAATAATTTCCCATTTTTTTTGTGGAGCCATTTGAAATGGTGCCACCACCCCTCACACCCTTTTTTTTTAAGTTTTTTTTTTAATTTTGTCTTTTTCTTTTTTGTTTTTACTTTTATATTATTTTCTTATTTTGTTTTGTTTATTTAATTTATATTATTAATTTTAAAAAAATTGTAATGTATATTTAAAATGTTTTATAATATATTTTTTAAAATTTTAAATATTATTTTTAAATAATTTTTTTAACTTTAGATATATATTTTTGAAATTATTTTTTATAAATTTTAAATGTATATTTTTCAAATTACTTTTGAAATTATTAGTTTTATAATATTTGAAATGTATGTTTAATATTTTATTAATTTTACATAGAATTTTTTAAATTAAGATTTTTAAATTCTTTTCTTATTTTATTTGAAGTTTTATATTTTTTTCTTATTTTTTTGTTTATTTAATTAATTTATTTTTTATTATTAATTTTAAAAAATTTGTAATGTATATTTGAAATGTTCTAGAATATATATTTTTTAAAATTTTAAATATCATTTTTAGATTATTTTTTAAAATTTTAGATATATATTTTTGAAATTATTTTTTATAAATTTTAAATGTATATTTTTCAAATTACTTTTGAAATTATAAATTTTATAATATTTGAAATGTATGTTTAATATTTTATTAATTTTACATAGAATTTTTTAAATTAAGATTTTTTAATTTTTTTCTTATTTTATTTGAATTTTTATATTTTTTTCTTATTTTTTGTTTATTTAATTTATTTATTTTTTATTATTAATTTTTAAAAATTTGTAATGTATATTTGAAATGTTCTAGAATATATATTTTTAAAATTTTAAATATCATTTTTAGATTATTTTTAAAATTTTAGATATATATTTTTGAAATTAATTTTTATAAATTTTAAATGTATATTTTTAAATTAATTTTTTTAAATTTTAAATATTAACCATATATTTAATAATATAAAATATTTAAATATTTTAAAGATATGATGTTTCAAATTTATTACTTATTTTTATTTTTAATAATATAAAACATTTAAACATTTAAAATTTTAAAATAAAATTTTTATTAAAAAGTTAAAAAAGGTTAAATATTTTTAAAAATAAATAAAAATATTATAAAATTAATAATAAATTTGAAAGCTCATATCTTTAAAATATTTAAATGTTTTATAATATTAAAAAATATATTTAATATTTAAAAAATATTTAAAATTTAAAAAAATAATTTCAAAAATATATTTTTAATATTTATAAAAAATATATTAAAATTTATTTAAAAAAAATACATTTCAAGTAAAAATCTGAAATTGTTTTAAAATATATTTAAAATACATTTTAAAATATGGAAAAAATTGTTTTTAAGGCTCCCAAACTTTTCAAAAATCTGAAAAAAGTAAATAAAAAAAAGACAAAAAAAAAAGTGTCAGGAGGGGTGGTGGCGCCATTTCAAATAGCTCCACTAAAAAATGAAATTGTTTTAAAGGCCCCCCAATTTTCTAAATTTTGCAGTATTTCCCTTGTATTTTATACAGGTAGAGTCATTCAATATGGCTCCACCAAAAAATTATTTTTTTATGCCCCTTGTTGACGTGGCAAGTTGGTGGAGCCATATAATTTGACTCCACCTAATTTTACTGTAGTTTTTGGATTATTTTAGTATTTAATTAAAAAAGTAGGTTATTTTGATAATTAATTAATTTGTTTGGGTTATTTTAATAAAAAACCCCTAGAACCCTTATATTGCTTCGGGCACACGCAAAAAAAGCGCTAGCATGAGTGAAGTGCAATATGTATATGTCTGAGGTTTTATATGCTTGTGTCAGTGTGTGTATAAAGCTTAAGACATAATAAACTCTTAAGTGTTGTCCAGTTTATCCGGAAAACATGCATTTTTTTATTAGTTAATGTGCATGATTTCCTTATGGTCAATGTCTAGAGTTGAATACTCAAATATTTAG
Source organism: Gossypium sturtianum (assembly GCA_025698515.1). Classification (NCBI taxonomy): domain Eukaryota; kingdom Viridiplantae; phylum Streptophyta; class Magnoliopsida; order Malvales; family Malvaceae; genus Gossypium; species Gossypium sturtianum. The sequence continues at coordinate 152,858,880 of CM046955.1, read as the reverse complement.
AAGTATAGAGTTCTTTCTTACTAGTAAAGGTATATGTAATGAAAAGGTGAAAATAAAAGAAATTAAAAGAACTTTAATCAAGCAGCCTTTTATACCTATTGCTTTACAAAAAAGTGTGCCTAGGTGCACCAAGAGTGCGCCTGATCAAATGAGTTTGAAGCACTTTTGTTGTCTAGTGCTAAGGAAAATTAAAAAGAACTTTAATCGAGCAGCCTTTTCTTATACCTATTGCTTTACAAAAATGTATGTCTAGGTGCACCAAGAGTGCGCCTGATCAAATGAGTTTGAAGCACTTTTGTTGCCTAGTGCTAAGGGACAAGCACATCTAGGCACACGCCTTGACAACACTAGACAAGCCAAGACCCTCATAGTTGTACCAAAAAAAGAAACTATTGAAGATAAAGGCTAGGGTCCAAATAGTTTCAAAGAAAAAGAGAAAGTACAAGATAGCAAATCATACTCGGGATTAAACGTAACAGCCCATGTCCTGCCCACATTATTAAACAAGTACCAATCAGTAAATTAAAAGCACCTGAATATAAAATAGTCCCATTTCCTTTTAAGATAAATAGATCAAGGTATAAACTCAAATTTGGGAATTAAATATAAAACAATTAAGTGGAAAAGTGTGAAGTTTATAAACATAAAATGACTTCAAGCAAAAAGAACTACAAGATGGAGAATTCAATTACCAACACATATGCCCAGGATGCTCTTTGACAGGAATTCTGGCCTTCTGTGATTCCATATGTGTATCACAGATCGCCCTCTGCAGTGACATGTGACAGAAGTGACAATAATAACCCAGAGTTAATAACAAGCAAAAATTCCATCTCATTTAAATTGGTTCATTCACTAACTGCTATCACCATTTGATAATTGATATATATTGCTTTCACTGATTTCAGAAACTACTAGTCATAAGTGATGGCTCTTATGATTGAGAAAATACAAAGGATTGACTTCATTCTTTGAAATTCCCAAACACCCATGAAAATTGATAAATTTTTGTTTTAGAAAATGCGATGAACATCTGAATACTCAGTAACCTTATTAATATTGGCAAATAATAGGGATAGTGATTCAAAGTCCTTTATGTGCAAATAATTAAGCTAGAGGTTTGCAAGTGTACATGTGTGCATGGAAGATTTTCGACAGGGAGTTTCCTGCTTGGCCGCAGCTTTTTACCATATAGAACAATAAGTACATTTTAAATAAGTCAGTATAAATATACTGCCAATTTCTCATCCTTACCATGTCAGTGATACAGTTGTAACTTATATAACCATTGGATGCGTAAAATATCTAGCCATAAAAGATGAAAGATCTTAGGTTCACATAGTTATAGAAATAAAACAGGAAAAAAGTAAAATGACATTTCATCCATACATAAAAATTCAATGTTCCTACGAGCATCACAACAATTCAAGTAGAAAAGCAAATACGGCAATGGCCACTAGAGAATTTTAAGGTGATGTTAAAGTAGAATAATATGCAACCTATATACTTACAAGTATATGTTTTATCTTCACATCATAGTTAGCATTGCGTATAATGGCACACTCATATGCATTTGCCTTCCTGAGATTATACATAACTGTTGTCACCCACAGCAAAACAACAAGCGAAATTGAAAAAACTCTATCAAGGTTAAAAATTTTAAGAATAACAATCTGCATAAAAAACTCAAGGAATGGAGGTAGAAGTTACAAGATCCTTCTCCCTTGCCCTCCTTTTTCCAGTGAGGGAAGGCAGGTGAGGAAATAGAAACCCCTTGAACCGGATAAGGAGTACAAATCAGGAGGGAAACGGAATACTAAATTACATGACCACCAGCTATAAGATCAGACAGTTATTAACTAATAGAAAAACTAAGATATGCTAAGACAACATACATCATTATACGTAGATCCCAAAACTTGACTGAAGATTCACAAGTTGCCACAACATCGTTAATGTAATGTGGATCCGGTGTAATACCAAATAAGTAATGAAGCATACCAGCTGACTAGATTGCACCCAGATTTCCGCAATAAGATCTAAATAAGCATCAGAAAGGGAATTAAAATTTATACCCCGTTGAGTATAAAGAAACTTTTGGTTTATAGTAATTGCCACTAAGATGTAGTGAATGTTCCACTGCAATACCATGGAAAAATGGAGTCTAAACTAAATGCAAAGTTACCAATTTCCAAAAAAAGACATGGTGAAGCTATATTGAATATATCGAGAGTGAATAAAAAGGACAAAATGAGTAACTAATGGTACCCATTTCAAATTTCTCTTTTGCACCTTTGAGGAAGGTATTCTAGTGATGATGCATTGCCTCCGTCAATGTAAAACCTAGAAGTTGGCCACATACTACTAAACAGACCACTGACGGAAAGACAAAGATAATGCATTCAGATAGTAACATGGGCAGCTTTTTTTTGAACAATCTAAACTCCATCAGAAAATATTTTCATCATCAATGCTAACCAATTTATCATGTCTTCCAGATGGCCACCGGAGAACACTGTTTTTATAGACATATAAACAGTAAGCCAAAGTAGAATTTACGAAAAAAGCCCTATACTATATGCCAAGAACAAGCTTTTTGGATTAACACAGAAACTCGCCAATTAATCTTACCAACATGACCATCAAGGGAAGAAACTCGTTCAATCTGGGACGAATTTAACTGCCCATGTAGCTCAGGGATGTGCAATATTGCAGACTCACCTTCAAAACAACAAAGAAAAGTATTAAACAGCCACCGATCATCTTTTAGCCACCAGACTTCATATATATAGGTCAATGTCATTGCTAAAGAACATTAGCGAAACAACTAATGCAAACTAATACAGGCATAAAAACACTTGAACTTCGTTGCACTTGCACCGCCAAGGAAGCATGGGATTCAATTGAGCTAGCGCTTCTTAGCTAACACAGTACAACGTTCAACACCCGCGATTTTTCCGGATGCTGTTGCTAAAACGTTTTGAATTTATATTTGGATTTGGATAGGCTACGCCGCCAATGATATGCTATGTTTATTTGACAGTCCAATGTAAGCCGAATAGACTTCGGAAAAGCCCCCAACTTAATCAAACACTTAGGCCCATAAAGGCCTAGAAGGTTGTCTAATGTCTATTCTAGTCAGTCTCTCACCACATTACTATTTTACCATATAAATGGTTTGTAAGATATTTCTAAAATTGGATCATTATTTGGTACCTCTTATTTGACACCTGTAATGAGAGGTGAAGTCAGAATTATCTTTAGAGGCTCAATTTTTTTTATTTATATTTTTATAACTTTTAAATAATTAAATTAAATTTTTTGAATTAAAAGGCTATTTTATTATTTATTAATATATAATTTTATAAAATTTAAAAAATCAAAGTGATATTTTTCTATTTTAGAGGCACTGTTCGTCGTCTCTGTCTGTAAAGTTTTTTAAAAAATATTTAATTAAAGATGCATGATAACTTTTTAATATCATTTGTGAATTTGAAAAACTTCATTACTATTCTTTACATACATTTAACATTTTATGATTGAATTTTGTGATTGTTCTTTTCAACAATATTGTCTTTAAAATTCGAACTTATATTTTCTTTTTAAGAGTGCAATATATCTTACCACTACATTCAACATTTATTGGTATCAAATAATTATATTTTTTAAAATCATATGAATTCCTTTCTATTTTCAATTTTTTGAAGGAATGATGCTGAAACAATGAATGATATACTTTATTATATTACAAGTTAAAATATGTTATAGGTCTCTGTATTCTTCATAGATTCAAAATTTAGTCCTTATAGTTTTGTTTTCAAGAATTTAGTCTTTATAGTTTTATGTTTAATGATTTAGTCATTTTATTTTTCAAATTTCAAAATTAAAGTTCAATTGTTAACACTGTTTCTTTTTGTTAAATTTGTTGGTGAGACATTTTGAAATAAAAAAAATACTCACTTGGTAGCAATATAACTAAACAATGATGTTGCAATGAACTTGAATTTAACAAAATAATCTTAACAGTTGGACCTGAATTTTAAAATTTGAAAAAAAAAATGAAGGAATTAAATTCTTAAAAATAAAACGAGAGGGACTAAATTCCTAATTTATGAAAAGGATAGGGACTTATATCAGATTTTAACCTATATTATTTTGTACTGTACTCTGACTACTGACCACCATTATGGATTGCACGACGCTCACTAGCTTTTCTTTCTGTTTTTTCTAAACAACTAGGTTTTCTTTAAGGGTAAATTGCACCACAAGTCACCTAACTATTGTTCATTTTTTTTCTGATCACTCAACTATCAATTTTTAGTTTTTGGTCACCTAACTTTCGATTTTGTTTTTTTTTTTTGTACTTTTTCGTTATCTGTATAACGGAAAATGACGTGGCTGTTAAGTAAAAAAACAAAAACAAAAAATTATGAAGAAATAGGGTTTGGGGGAGAAAGTTTTGTCTAAACTTGGATGTTTTGTATTTTTATATTTATTTTTTAAAATTATTGGGGTTTCTTTGGGGGGCTGGAACTTCTTCCAGTTCTTTTACTTCAACGAATAAGAAATCAAAACCTAGCCAACCTCTGCGCAGCTCGCTTTACTGTTTATAGTTACAGATCGTATCTTTCCTTTTGGTTAAACTATTAAAATAGTCACTTTTGTTTACCTCACGTTACATTTTAGTTACTTATGTTTGAAATATTACGTTTTAGTCACTTACGTTATTACACTGTAACATTTTAGTCACTGAGCCATTAATTGCCGTCAATAGTATAATAGTAAGTTGATGTGACACGTTAAATAATTATTTCAAACAAAAATTTTATGTTAATTTATACAACTAGTTCTCATATTTTTTCGTTTTAAGTAAATTAATTTTTTTTCTTTTTTTTATTCTCTTGTGCTTCTCTCTCTATTTTCCTCTCTTTTCAATTTATTTTAACGTAATTTTTTTTTATATTTTCCATTTGTTAAAAGTCTCTATATTTTTATTTTTTTTAACAATTTAATAATGTTTCTCCATTTGATTTTTTTGTTTAAAATAATTTATGAATCTGAATTCCTTTAAATAATTAATCATCGATGCTGTACAGCCCATGGATGAGGTTGTTGGTGTTGTACTTGTTAACTTAATAAAAGTCCATTTAATGTTAAAAAAAGATTGCAACAGCTACGCCATTGTGCATAATTGGAGGGCAATTCTAAACCCAAATGGATTGGGTGTTTGCAATTCTTTTAAGACATTTGGTCAGTTGAATTGTCTCTATATGCATATAATATTTTCAAACTAAGGGAACCGCAATTTTGTTTATTCCAAAAAACCTCATTCAAAGGATAAACAGTAGGCTGAACTTTAAAATATACATGGTTGGTGTTTAATACATTAATATTAGGTTAAATTCTACTATTAGTCTATGTATTTTTTTAAAAGTTATGGATTTAGTTCTTATATTTTAATTTTAGAATCCAATCCTCACTAAATAATAATTGTTAATTTCATTAAATTTTACTATTTTCAAAATTTAATGGGGCAGACATAATATCATATGTATAATGTCATGTCAAAACTGAATTAATGAAAACTTAAGATTCGAAAAAGTATTGGGAATTAAAATGATCCAACTGGAGAATATGGATTAAATCTACAACTGTATGCATAATACAAGATCAACAATTGAATTTAACCTAACGGAATTAAGTGTTGTCGTTTGGGTTAGGACTATAATTTTAAATTTTAAAAAGTATAGAGATTAAAATTGATTAAATTAAAATATAGGGACTATATCAACAATTTTCGTAAAGTACGGTGACTAATAGCAGAATTTAACCTTCTTTTAAGCTAAAAAAAAAAAAACAAAAATGGGCATCGCAGCACTTGGAGATTGGAGAGAGGGAGAGCGAAAGAAATGCAATTTGCACATGAATTCCAGGAATTTACTTTGTTGTCTTTGTATATATAAAAATCAATTTAATATAAGTATGGTGGGAAATATAATATATGCTATGCATGGTACATCATTTGTATCATGATTCGTTGAGTGAATTGCGTGAAATAGTGGAAATTTGAAAATCACGTTCTCTTTCAATGGTGGAAATTGTGTGAGGTGAAGTCATGTACACTTTTGATCTTTGAATTTTGAAAATGATATTATTAAAAAAATAATTATAAATTCTAGATATAAATTTTAAAGTAAACATGAAAAATATTAAAAAAATAATTATAATTAATAATGAATAAATATAATTTATAAAATTTTAATTAGCGTAAATCTTTTAATTCTACATTTGAAATTAATGCTTGTTCCAGATGAAATATGATTCCGACGGACATAGATTCTTTTTACAATTTTCTAATTAAATTTTAAACTTTAGATTTTTATATCAATATATTATATCTTTCTATTTTTTTAAAATATTAATAAAAAATTTATATGATAAGTGACAGAATTTGAAAATGTTATATGTCATCCTCTCTTAACAACATTATATTTAAAAAAAAAAACTCAAACTTTAAATTCAAAAATCAAATTCAACTTAAAGTAAAGTTGAAAAGTTATGAAATTTAGAAACTATGAATATTATTTTATTCTTAATAAAAGATGAATTATTTAAAATTTTGTTGAGGCTAAATTGTGATTTTAAACTTGGACAAAGCACGTATCATGCGGAGAATGGGGCGGGATTTATACAGCAAAGGATTTCCCTTTTTTTTTTTTTCTCTCTTAATGATAAATTTGACCATTAATATTTGTAATTTTTTTATCAAAATGATTCTAATTGTATTTTTTTAGTCTTTTTTGACCATCAACTTTTATTTTTTCTTTTGAAACTGTATTTTTTAACAGATTTAATGAATAAACTAAAAGTTTCAATCTTTCATACATTTGTTTATTGCGAAGTTTTTTTTACAGAATTGATTTTTTAGATAATTACTTTTATTTTCTTTAGATTAAGAGTTGTTTTTTTAATTTAATATTTTATTTTTTTATTTTTTTATTTTCTATATGCAATTATCTTATTGGGTTATTTAAGTAATAGATTACATTTCATTAAAAATATTCTACATCATCCACATTAACTTATTTAACCGTACTTTCATTAAATCTATTAGAAAAAGTATATTGAAAAAACATAACAAAAGTTGATGGTAAAAAAAGACTCAAAAATATAATTAGGATCATTTTGACAAAGCATACAAATGTTAGTGGTCAAATTTGTCATTAAGCCAATTTTTTTTAAAAGCATTATTAATGGGGTGATCACATGTACTTCTTAAAGTCAGGTAAAAAATTGAATTATCGGTAAGGTGACGTGTATATGTATTGAATAAAAAACGACTAAAAGAAATTGAAATAAGACATATATTTATATCTTTTAAGGTCAACTTAAAAGAAAATAAGAAATATTTTCCGAGATTTGATAAAGATTCATGTACCCTTGTATAGTTTTAAAAAAGATGTTATCACTTTCTTAAGGAAAAAAAAAACTATCTTAAAAAAATGCACTAATTTCTTTAAGGTTTATTTATGGTAAATAAAAAAATACATAAATAAAAAAATATAACTTTAATCTTTATTAATTATTAATTTATTTTTTTGTTATCTTTCGTATTTATATTTAGGTTTAATATATCATTTAATACTCAAATTTGACATTTTTTAATTTGGTATATGTATTCAAAAAGAGTTATATATTTTAATATTTAAATGTAATAATGTTGATTTTTTGAGTGTTTAATTTGAATTTTAGAATTGATTTGATGAAAGTTAATTTGTAATAATATTAAGTTTGATTTTTTTATGATTTTATTAATAGAATAAATTTAGTATTATTTGTAAATTTGTTAGTTTTGTATTTAACTTGTCAAGTATAGGCCGACAGATGCAATTTAACTCTCATTAACCTTAAAACCTAAATTAAACATTAAAAAATCAACATTGCTACTTTTAAGCACCAAAATGTATAACTTTTGTCAAATACAGAAGCTACATTAGAAAAAAAATGTGAAACTCATGTACCAAATTATGTATTAATCCTTATATTAAGTAGCTTTCGATTAAAATATTGAAATATATAATTAATTTAAAAATATTTTAATTACTATTAAATTAAATTATAAATATAAATTTAATGAATTCATCTAAATGTTAATATATATCTAAACTAAATATAAAATTAAAATTATTATCGATATATATTAAAAAAAATTGAGAAAAAGCATAATTCTTTATTTTTTTTTCCTTGTTTTCGTCAACCATTAATTGCTTTGAGTAGAAAGAAAAAAATTGCTTTAAGCTGAAATTGGGTAAAGCTAACAGCGAAAAGTGGGACGTTAAGTATGCAACAATTTATGAGTAAAGTAACGAAAGCCTCGGCCACAGTATCTTCGAAACGACGGATCAAAATCCAAACGACATTCTCTCGTGCTTTTTGCCTTCACGTTAAAGCATGCAGTAAATTGAAATTCTGAAATTACCCTTCAACTTTGTATAACTGCCGTCAACTAACCATCATCAACTCTCGCCAAACAAGTTGTCTTATCATCTTCCTAATCCTAATTTGTGCCCGTCATACCTCTTAAACCTTTCATTTCATCACCATCTTTTTGCAGTTTCTCTTTATGGGTGAAAGTGAAACTATTAAAAGCTGCTAACAGGGAAGTGAATTAAAGGAGAGATGATAAAGAAGCCACAAAAGGTCAACATGTTTATTAAAAAATGGTCAGAGCTTGATTGGCGTCTTCTCTTCTTAGTCGTCGTTCCCCTTTCGTTTCTGTTTTTTGTTTCTTCCTTAACTTCTACGCATCTCAATTCTGTCGTCTCGCTCCGCTCCTTTATCTTCAGCAACTTGTCGGATTTTATAAGTTTACATCCCCACTCGGCCAACGCTGTTCGGTCGTTGGACAGGTCGAGGATTGCGGTTTGTTTGGTTGGTGGAGCCAGGAGGTTCGAGCTGACGGGACCTTCCATCGTGGAGAAGGTTCTTAAACGGTACCCCAATGCAGACCTTTTTTTGCATTGTCCCATGGACAAAAATGCCTTCAAACTATCGCTTCTAAGAACTGCCCCGAGGCTCGCCTCTGTTCGAATTTTCGAGCAGAAACTAGTGCCGGAGACAGGGGAGCAAGTCCGTGTCCTCACGGCGGCCAACTCCCCTAATGGCATCCAGGTAGAAACTGTTCACTTTTTTAACATGCTTGGTTAAGCTTAATTTGTATTTTTTTTTTTAATTATTGAGTTGGTGGGTATTTGGAGCTGGAGTTGGTAGCCCACTCCTTTGGGAGGTGTTTACTTGTTCTCCAATTTTCTTCAAATTTACACATTTTGCGTTGTTTGATACATCCACCCGTTCCTTAGCATCTGACCAAACCTTATTGGCAAAGTCATATCAAATTCATGTTTGGTAACCATATGTTATTGTTGAAGGAAACTGCTAGTGCCAGTAAATTAGTATTGAATGATCCTGCTGACAGACTCTTTTCAACTCCCGAAAGAAAAAGAAGGGGGGAAAAGCAGTTTTTGTAGATCCATTTTTTACTTTTATGGTTCCAAGAATATATTGTAATCTTAACATTCACGTTTCTGGTATATAGGGTCTTCTGCAGTATTTCAATTTGGTGGAGGGATGCATCACGATGATCGAGTCACACCAAAAGCAACACGGCTTCACCTATGACTGGATCGTTCGGACCAGAGTAGACGGTTACTGGAGTGCGCCGTTACATCCCCGAAATTTCGTGGCGGGCCGATATACCGTCCCATCTGGGTCAGTTTACGGTGGCATTAATGACCGCCTCGGCATCGGCGATTTCTTCACTTCCAAGATTGCTCTCTCCCGCCTTGCTCTCATCCCCGAAATCGACAAGGCAGGGTACAGGCAACTCAACTCGGAATCTGCGTTCAAAGCCCAACTCACCACCCTAAACATATCCTATGCGGAGAATAGATTACCGTTCTGCGTGGTGACGGATCGGACGTACGAGTTCCCGCCTGCCCGTTTAGGTGTGCCGGTGGCGGCGATGTCGAGCCTGGGTCCACTGAGTGGGGCCAAATGCAGGCCGTGCAGCCCTGTATGTAAAGATGGTTGTGTGGCGGACGTGATGTCGTCGCTTGACAAGGGATGGAGCTGGACCGACTGGGGTAACGGGACTCTTGAGCTATGCAACGCTCAAGGCGAGTGGGAGAAGGGATGGGAGAAGATTTTCGATAGGGTTGCGGGTCAAAAACTCGCTCAAGAGAGGAAGCGAGTTAAAAGTTTGAAGCTGGAGGAATGTATTGGTGATTTTAGAGAAATGAAGAAAAAGGCCTTCAAGTGGGAGGCACCTACGCCGGAGGAGATCTGTGGACTGGGGTTGGGCGTCTCACAAAATTGATTCTTATTCTTTAGAATCAAAGCTTATTTAGTGTATAGCCAGCAAGTACGTTCTTTCGGAATTGTAAATTTTTCTTTAATTAATTTTCCAATTTAGAAATTTCATTAATATGAAAACAATATAAAGATAAGAAAATAAGTCAGATCATATCCAAAATGGTTAAGGTTTTTTATTGACGGTTTAACCATGTAAAACAAAATAATAAGATTAAGTTGTAGTTTTCATATTTTTAATTTAATTTTGTTCAGTATTTTTCTGTGTATTTATATAATACGGTTAATTTAATTTAATTTAAGTAATAACAATAACTATGATATATATATATATATATATGTCATCATGCATGGTTAATTTTGTGTAATTATATGATACGGTTACTGTTTATAGATGTGACATGCTAAGTAAGTTTTCATACATAATGACACTTATCTTATCTTAGGGTTAACACGCATATACTCAAAGTGAGTTTGCATGCATAAGGTTCGCACCATATGCAGGCGAACCCATATTACACATTATGTTTACTCATATTGGGCTCACCCATAATACGAATGTGCAAGCACTACACATGTGCAAATCCATACAGAATGCAAGTTAAAACCCGACGGACTAGCATGAGTTGATAATAGTTAGTATCATAACAAATATTATTTCAAGGCACAGAATTATACTTTGTAATGTAATATTCTCGACATTGTCTTAAATTTTCAGGGATTGGCATTGCGAGTCTGCAGATACTTCAGCTAACCTCTATCCCCTGTACTAGATTATTGATTTGCTTTAAATAACAAGCGGCAAAAACAAGAAGGGCATTGTAAACGCGACGCATGGGAAGAAAGCTTGAAACTTCATCTTAAACAATCGAATGTGAGAATGAAGTAGGAAGGGTGGTTGCAAACCAAAGGGTCAGCAAAAGGTTGCAGGTCGAGTAACCAAACTGTCAAAACCAAACTATCAATGTGCATATACTAAATAGGCAATTGGCAGTATATGTATGGTGATGTCTCAGTAACACCATCCGCATGGGCCACCCATAGTCATCTATTTCTTGGTAGTTCACTAGTCATTTCTTCGTCACTATACCTTTCTTTCATCCATTTTATATTTCCTGTTTTTTTCTTTTTTTGTTTATTTTTAGGAATCACACATTAATATATGAACCAGCTTCCCTCACCCTGTTTCACTTCATTTATATTATTCCTACTTTTGACTTCAGCTTTTAACTAGGAAATTTCACTTTCTTTTTCCCAATTAATTATTGTGCTAGTGACTACTACCAACTGGTAAACAATAAATCATTTTTTGTTTCCTCTTCAATGCTTGATATACACATCAAATGTGATTGGTTAGTGCTTGCGTGGTCCTTTCAGTTCAACTACACACCAAATTACAACTTGTCTTTTCTTTTATTGCTTCACTAATGCGCATAGGCAAGCAGTAAAAGAAAGCATGAGTTACCTAATTCCTTCCTACCATACCAAAGCGTAAAGGAAAATATACTAACAGAGCAGTAATCAATAAATTAAAACAGCAGTGATAGCAATGTCTCCGTCACCAGACGACGGTTCCGGTCTAACATCAGTTTTGAGTCTCACTGGCCCGTGAGGCGGCTTTTCCGGTTCCCTACATCAGTTTTGAATCTCACTGTACGATCCAATATTCCATTTCCTTTGAGCTTGCATTGAGTTTTGTATAATAAGTGAAATGCATGGCGTGTGGAGTAGAGGGCTGGCCGCCACCTTATCCATTGATTGCACACAAATACAGTACAAAGGGTAGCAATAAGAATTCTGATGTTTGGGCCCCGTAAGTACATTACAAACAATGAAATGAATCGGGTACTGTAGGCCCGAGTATCATACATGCTTACGTTTTCGTACGGAGTAGCGGTTTAGTTGTTAAAGTTAGATGTTAGTGGAGGAGGGATAATGTGCTGTTGATTTGGATTGGATATCTGCTGATTGCATGCATTTATAGAGTGGGCACAGCCCCAGGGCAGTGTCCTGTCCTCTCCTCTGTTGAGGTCTCTTCACTCACCCATGCATGCATTGGCATTGGCAATGCTCTCAACGTCTTGTCTCCTAAAACTATAATTAAATTATGGTTTTCATTATTTTATTTCATTGGAATATTTAATATATTATTTTAATTTTTACTATTATTTTTATCATATCTTACTTTTCCATGAGATACACGTACGGATTAATCGCATATATTATTCAATTATTTTTAATTAGTAATATATTAAAAAAATTCGATATATTATAAGCAAATAAATTCAAAGAGATAAAACTTTGTTTATATTTTGATATAAAAATTTAATGATTGGAAATATTATAATTTTATTTACAATTTGTTATTTAAATTCTTGATTAAAAGTAAGCGAATTATTTTAATTAGTGAAAAATAAAAATACAAAACCCATTTGTTATGGCGCCCCTAAAAAATGTTGGGAAATTTTAATTTATTCCTTGAAAATCTTTAAAATTTTCAATTAGGCTCTCAATTTTATTTTTATTTTTTTTGGAAAATTTCATTTCTCTCTTTAATTTTTTAAAATATTTTAATTAGGTCTCCTCAAATTTTTGAAAATTCTCATTATACCTTTTCTTTTAAGTTCTCGTTATACTCTCTTAAAAAATTTTATTAGGTTATCCTCATATTATGGACATATGATTAATAGAAAATAAACATGTTAAATTGACAAATTTTGACAGAAACTGTTAGAGATAATAATAACTAGATTAAAAACTTTAAATTAAAAAAAATAAGAGGATAAATTTTTAACTTTTGAAGTACAAGGATCAAATCACAATTTTTATACAAGTACACATTTTAACCTAGTTTGAAATATGCATAGAATGATCACTTGATCATTGTAGGTTAAAATGCTCCAATCGTGTGTAGTGTTAATAGAGTAACAGAAGGTTGAAATATTTCATTGTAGGTTGAAATATGCATAGAATGATCACTTGATCATAGAATGATCTCATTGACACTCTCTGATGCTTAGTAATTTGGTAGAGAAGATAATAGAGTAAAAGTATGTGTAGGAGAGATCATACCTGTGGTAAGAATAAAACTTTATATTTATAATTGATTTGTGGTTTGCCCAAATGTTGTCACTATTTTAATGACTCTTAATTGAGGAGGTGTTAATATCTCATTCTCATGTAAGCTTTTTGAAGGGAGCATTTGTGGGCTACGTGTTAATGGCTAACACTAATGTATAGACTCTCTGTGAAGTTTCAAGTCTTGTGGGCTTTATTTTGAGTTGGAAATCGTTTGGGCAGTATTAAATTTGTTCATGAATCGAGTTATTTGTCCAGATCCATTTGAAAGTTGAGAAGGTTTGAGTAAAAATATTAAGTCCGAAAAATGAGCTTGGACAAGAAATTAGGCCCGTTTAAAAATGAGTTAGACTCGAGATTGAACATTTAAAGCCTGACTTGACCAGTTTTTAAGTTTATAGTACTTTATATTATGTTATTTTTTATATTTTTTAATTTACAACACATAAAAGAAGAAATATATATTAAATATATAATACTACTTTAATGTTAACATCAAAATAATATTAAGTTGACTATATAAAAAATTTAATAAATTAAAAATATTAAATTAAAATAATATAAATATATATATTTTAAATATTTAAAAATAATATCGACAGGGCAAAAATGGGCTTGTCCTAGTCTTTAAATATGGACGAGTTTGGGTAAAATTTTAGACTTATATTTCAAGTCGAGTTATGCATGCTTGGCCAAGCACAAAGTACATTAATGTCATGCTCAGAGTCAACTCGACCGGCCCATGAACACCTCTAAGCCCTAACTATGCTATTAAATGTATTTTTTTTTTGAACCAATTGAGTCTCAACTCAATTGACATCGGTATTATTGTCAATCTAGGAAGACGTGGGTTCAAAAGCGTTAGAATGTGCTTATTCTATTATTTAAGGGTTGAAAATGGGTTATAAATAGTTTTAACATTGTATAAAAAAGATATTATCGAAGATAGGATATAAGAGCCACACAATTTAAACACATATCAAACGGTGATATCTGGAAAAAACTTTAACCATTATCGCATTCAAATCATTTACTCATTTTATAGAAAAATATAATAAAGTGGCTTATAATTTTTTTATAGCACTAAAATAATCACCCATATTAATTTAGCATCTCGTTTTCCAGCTAACCACCTAGATAATAATGCCCTTTAAATCTTCAAAAAGGAAAATAATGTGATTTAAAGGTGGTCGGGCAATGAATTAATTTCATTTTGGATTACTCCAATAATCCAATTTCCAAGGTTGCAACTTGAGTTAATTCGAAAGAATCCGGTTGCTTAATTTGAAATCTTATCTCAATTATAAATACTCCAGAAGTTCTCCCAAGCCTACCTGTCATGTCTGGAGCGCTTGCCATTTCATTTCCCAACAATGCTTCTGTTATAATTTCTTCACAAAATCCATCTTAACCCCTTACCTAACCAAACACGTGAAGGACACGTGCAAAGTGGGTTTCATTTTTATGTTTCAGACACCTTCACATGACGTGGCATTTTATACTTTGTATCATCAGATGGTGTGTTGAATTAAGAAGGGCACACTTGGCACGCCACATCATCCATCACTTGGCTTGTCAGGTCTGGAAATTGGCTCGCTCTTAACGAGATAATTATTCTCACCTAATGGGACGTGACCGGTTGCTGTTGAAATTTTATTGGCTTAACTATTATTCAAATATCAAGAAATCATTCACCAGGTTTATGATCTTCAAATGATGGCATAATATGTGCAATCGCTCGTGTCTGTGTAATTTGCTGGCCTAGATTTCTGCATAAATCGAAGGACGAACCATGGGATACTTATATTCTTAGTTCCTGCAAATATAATGTGAAAATAACGGTGATAATAAAATTAAATAGTATAATGATACTGTAACAAAAGATAAAAAGAAAAAATTAAACACATCGTATTAAAGATAAATGCTCATTTAAATAGACTCTTAATATTCAAAATGTTTTGACTTTTTTGTTTAAAAAAGATAAATTACTAGTGGGTTTGTAAATCTATTTATGGGACAAACTTTTCGTCTTAGCTTGAATGTTTGCTTATAATTTGAAAGAGTTTGAGCAAAAAATATTGAATATGAAGAATGAGTTTAGACAAAAAATTAGGTCCGTTTCAAATATATATCAAGTTTATATTATATCATATTATGTTCTGTATATATATTAAGTAATTTTTAATCCATAAAAAATAAATTTATAGTAATAAATAATACTATAATATAAACATACTAAAATATGTTTAGTTCTCTATAAATAAAATTTTAATGAATGAAAAAAATTATTAAATATTAAATTAAATATAATATAATTTTTTTTTAAAAAACTTGAAAATAATATGGGTGTGACTAAAATGGGGTAGGGTTACCCATTTACAAATATGAGCATTTTTTAGTAAAATTTTAGGCCTATATTTCAGATCAGACTCAGCTTAGGCAAGCATGAAGTGTTGGAAAAGTTGTTTTAGAAAAATAGTGTTTTTAAGTATAGCGAGAATTTATTTTTTTTCTTAGAACCGAACCATTGCGATATTTATAGTAATAAAATTTAATCGAAATTACACCTGTGATTTGTGTGAAGGCGGTCTAGGTCTTTTCTCATTTTCAACCAATCGATCTTTTTCGTCATCCTCAAATCCCGAATTGCTTTGAGTGTCGGCTCAAAGCCTCAAATAAATCGAATCAATGCACAGAATGAAAACTTTGATTAACTTTTCGTAAGAAAGTTAATTCTCTTTATGAACCGAAAACTATGAGTATTCATGCGAAAATAAATTTTATTCTTAAAATAAATTGCCATTGTTTTTCAACAAAATATCGATGCTCAAAAGTGTATATTGTATATGAATAGGTTAACTCATAGTTTTTATCTATAGAGAAACGATATAAAAGTTCTATTTGAATAAAGTTTAATTAAATAATAATATTTTAATAAAAAAAATACAATGTTCCAGTAGAACTAGAATGCAAGGGACATTGACATCAAGTGGTGAAACTAGGGGTTGGCAGGGGCCCGGCCCTCTAAAATGAAAATTTCTTCATATGGCCCCTTTAAAATTTTTAAAATTTTAAATTAATAAAGATAAAATTGTACTTTGGCCCCCTTAAAAATATAAAAATTTAATTTAATCATTTTAAAATTATAAAGATATAGTCTATTAAAATGGTGAAATTGTATTTTTTTATCGTAAAAATAAAAATTTAATTTCGCCCCCTCTAAGAAATTTTTCTGGTTTTGCCCCTGTTGACATCCTTAGTAAATACTAGGGTTTGCTGCCCCCTATCAAGTAACCATACCCTATTGGCATTTCATGTATTGAGCATGATTATATATGTTATCTAGACTTTTATCCAACACTTATAATTTATCCAACCCAATAACTATTTTTATTATTTTAAATTTTATTTATTTATTTATTTAACTTAACTAAATTAATTTCTCAAATAAATTATTTTTCTCAACCTAATTCTAATTCTGTTAAAGTAATAACAACTTTACTGTATTAGTGTACATGAGTAAATTAATTTAATTACCATATTCAACAAATCTATGATAACTAATTAATTTAATTCTCACATTGAACTTCAATTATTTAATTGCAATAAGTTAGATAATAATTCAAAGAATTTAAATTTATTTTTAAGTCATCTTTGGTACAATTAGCAAGAAAACACATTCACTACGGATAGTGATGCATGCGATCCATTTCTTTTACTTATTATTTTCATCCATTCATTCCACAATCTATCGGTTCTACATGCAATTCGTTTCGGGTATCTCAAGCTAGAGGAGGGACCGATTTGACATATATAATTAGGACTTAAATAAATTGTAATTAACTTCAGGCTCTGTGCCTATTAATTACAACTTATTTAATCATGGAGCCATTCCACTACAATACCATGACTGAATTCTCCCTTATTATTTGTCATTACGAAACCTATCTTATTAATTGCTCATTCAATGACCTTGTCATAAATGTGTTACCTTCACGGGATATTCTTAATCTTGTTGAGATAAAATTCGTTCTCTCGATATGTTATTACTTTATTTCATGATTTTCATTTTACTTCTTTAAATATGAAAAAGTCAATTACTAATACATAGCGATTAAATTATATGTTTTATGACAAATGGCATGTGACCATGTTCCTTTGTCATGAATCATGTAATACCAATGAGATGACATCATTTATCCTTTATTAGGCTATGAATTTCATTATGGTGGAATGATGTTACATAATGCAAAAGTCTTATACTCAACACACCCACTTTCAGCTCCTTAACTATTTGAGCTCAGGTTTTCATTTACATCAAAATATATGAGTCACATATACATAGCCCATCATCCATGTAGGTATGTCGCACGATGAACGTTACAAGTGACTAAATCCATAAACAGATCTAGGATAAATTCAACTTTGGTCTTGTTTGATGTATTGTTAGTTCAAACATTGAAATTTATATCTTTATTTTCTAAGAGTCATTCGTTCCGATGTTTAAGACAAAACATTTGCTAATTGGACTTGATAGAGAGATAATATTTTTTCAATCGATTTACTCAATTTTGATTAGACTACAGACTGTTTAGATTATCTACTAATATAAGTTGTCTTCTCGCATTATGGGATCCAATCACATAATACTACTTAATATTAGTTAAAAATTAGATAATCAATGAGCCAATATTTTGTTACATTTTGTTTTGCATGTAGAAACCTTTCAGGACATATACAAATGATATTAATGTATAATGAAATTTTATTTAAATTAAATTGTTCAAAATATTACAAATATAAATTGACGAATATACTACGTTTAGAGCACTGGATCTTGACATGAGGTGTGTTGATATTATGCTTAAGCCCAACGCAAATTCAATCTGGTCCGACTTATGAACATCTCTAGTGGGCTCGTTATCATTCTTAAGTAATGGTTAGTTTAGCATTAAAGTTGAAAAGTGTAGTAAAAGTTTATTTTAAAAAGTGTTTTCCAAAGTTTGACACTATTTATTGTTGTCGTAAAAAAGTGTTTTTGTGAATACAAAATATCTATTTTAAATATAATGTTGTAAAATAGAATATTTAATGGAAGAAAAGAGATAATTTAATTCAATAGGGTAAAAAAGTTAAAAATATTTACTTGTAAACTTGGGTTAAAAATTTACTTGTTTATAATCTATTTTATTTATCTGAAATCATTACTTTTCGATCTAAATAGTTTTGTCTAAGCTTTCAAACTTGAATATAAATAAAACAAAGGAGAAAGACATGGTGACAAATTGAAAATGTTATGGAGTTCTAGACGGTCAAACTTACAGCTTTCGCTGACTTTCACTACTCCAAGGAATGGTTTTTCACAAGAATCCGCGAGGCAAGATTTTCATATTGTTTTTAGTTGTAAGCCGCAATGAGAAAACTTGAAAAGAAAGACATGTTTTTTCGTAATTAAGAGGATACTAACAAGATCACATCGATTAAAAACAGTAAAAGAAATATGAAAAAATGAAGTGCAAAAGGATTTTGTTAGCTAAAATGTAACATAATTGGACTGTAAGAATAAAATTCAGTTATATGGCTCCAAAACTTTCAGCTTTAAAATGATTTTAGTTTAATGTTATTGTTAACAGAAATGGCATTTACAGCTTCTGCTGTATTTATTGATAAAAATAGACATGAAAAAGAGTTACATATATATAGTATACATTGCGAGGGACGCAATATTCAATCATCTGCCTCGTTTCATAAAAATAAATTGGTTAATTTTTCTTTTCTTCAAAAATGAAGGTTTACTTTTTACCAGTCTAAATCCAAATACAACATGCAAAACATGGCTTTCAAAAACGCTAGAAAATATACAGATGAATGCCGATGTTTAACGGTATTATTATTTAAGAGTGGCTGTAGTGTGATAATCAATCATGTTGTAGAGCATCCATAGTCAATAAACTTTGCAACATCCAAGGCCTCTCGTGGCAGTAGAACAGAGATACAGCCACAGAGCATGTCCGGCATAATCTCGTGAATGGCGGTATGGCCAATTAAAATAGAGAAAAATAATTTTCCATGCATTATTGGTTTTGATAAGAAAGCGTATTTTTGGTAGAAGATATGCAATTATGCATTTCATCCGTGAATAAAGGGTAATCGGACGATTAATCTGCTGAGAAGTTGAGAACCTAAAAAAAAAAAAAAGATTTTTTTCGTTAGTGTTTATAATAATTAGTATTATTGGAAGATTCTTAAGCCTCCATCATCCATATAATCTTCTTGTACCGCGTGAAACATTGATAGCTTAGCGCTGCATAATCTTCTTCGTTTTCCAGCGATTACAACCCTCACGCGTTTCCAAGGGCAGATTTGCATCTCTGATTGGAGATGCAAGTAGAGGGGCGTGGTCCTGTTATATTTAATGGTGACAGCTAAAGCCCTCCTAACTTTGTTTTTTGTATAATTTAGTTAGTTGGGAACAAGGGAACTGAGGGCAGCTCTGGCATATGCCTAGGGATGGCTTAGCCCTCATGCCCTGTCCGTACCTTTTTATCCTTTATTTTATTTTTTCATCAGTGAGAAATTCAGCTGTAATTTCATTTAGTAGTGATGTAATTGCTGGTCTACTTTAATTAAATTTCCAAGTAACTATGATAAAATCCAAGAGTTAAGTTCATTTTAATGATGGCTGTTTTGCATAAAACACTTGAAGAAACAACTAAGCTTCATCTTCTTGCATTATATCAGGTTAAATGAGCTTGTTGGATTGATTGGAGGAAGAATTGGGTAGTAGGTGAAGTTTTATAACAGTACTAATGTATGGCTTCATGATTTAGAGCCACTATGAGACAATGAGCTGGCTAGCTATATAATGAAGACCAGGAACTTTGAATAACAAACAAGCCTCTCCTGTCATTGGATTGACAGGAGATTGGTTTTGGGTCAAACCACCGAATTTTAAAAAAATTTAAGTTATTACAAGTTTGAGTTTTGTTGTTGTTTATAAGAGAAATTATTTGGGTTTTAAGTAATTTCAAAAAAAATTCATATTAAAATTTAAATGATTTTAGGTTTTTAAGATGAAATTTGAGTTAAATTAAATACAGGATGATAAAATGATTTAGATTTGATAAATTATTTTAGGAACTTACCATATTGAGTATTGAGCAGAGTTGCCAGAGTGTCAAAACCACGTGGTGTCTCGTCTCAACTCAGCTATAATCACCTTGGTTTGCAACTCAGAACCCACATGATATGACTGATTATTTACTTTAGCGGCTCTAATCTAACAATAACAGCTAATATAATTATTCGCGGATCCAGTGCCCTCGGCCCCGATCCTCACCCTGCCCCTCGTGCGTGCGCCTTAGTTGTCCTCCCTTTATATACTACTTATCCATCTCCATTTTTTTCTCAATTTCTCTTATCAAAAGCACACAACTCGGAGGAGACCCAATTAAAACACCAAATCCAAAAAAATGGTAGGCGTTTTCAGGCGCTCCCTCTCTTTTCCAAACAAAACCCTTACCCGTCCACCTAAACCACAAATTTCTCACCACTTCAGGTCCATCTCTCTCCCATGCAGATCACATCCCTTGATTACTCAAATCAAAGATGAAATCACCGACCTCAAAACCTGGTCCCGCAGTCCCGGGAAGCCAACCTCAGCTTGGCTTTGTGACGGTTTGCGCCGTCTAAAGGACCTTCAAGATTCCCTCCACGACATTCTTCAGCTCCCCCAGACCCAGCAGTTGTTAAGCCATAAGCGTGAATGGGTCGAGAAGCTCCTCGAAGATTTCCTCCGTTTCGTCGATGTTTACGGCATCTTCCAAACCTCGTTTCTCTCCCTCAAAGAAGAGCAACTCTCGGCGCGGGTGGCTCTAAGGAGAAAAGACGACTCCAGGATTGCCGTGTACCTGAAAGGTCGCAAGAAGATGGCTAAAGAGATAGCAAAACTCGTATCGTCTATCCGATGCATTGGGCGATACTCATTTCCTGCATCGGCTTTCGTTTCCATTTTAGACACGGAGCTGACCGGTGTTATCAGCGACATTATCGAAGTGACCGTTTCAGTATCGGTGGCGCTTTTCAACGGGATTTCCATGGCCTTTACTTCAAGCAAATCGTCATGGATTAGGTTGGCGTTGACCAAGAAATCCAACAAGGTTAAGACTGAGGGAAGCATCAAAGAATTTGAAGAAATGGGTGAAGCCAACGTGTGGAGCCTGAGAAGGAAGGGAGACGAGGAAGTGAGGATGGTTTTGGAGAGAATGCGAGACTTGGAAAGGTGCATTGCTGATATCGAAAGTGGAAGCGACAAAGCCTTTAGGAGTCTGATAAACACTAGGGTTTCGCTGCTCAATACTCTCACCATGTAGCCGTAGGAAGGAAATTTGAAAAAGTTATTTCACGTAATTATCGTCTCACAAACAAAATAGCGACGTAATTTACCCTTTTTATTACTGTGAACTCTCTCTCTTTATTTTTATCTATTCTTGTGTTCTTTTCCCTAGTAGAAAGAAGTGAAAAATTAGTGTCCAAAAGTGCATGCAAGTCGAGAGGCTTTCAATGGTGTATAGTCGTCATATTCTTTAACATTTTGGTCTTCAAAACATTAATTTGTTAGTATCATTTGTTTTTGGCAACAATATATACAATTTTGAGAGGCATTTTTAATAAAAATAAAATAAAATCCAAAGGCGTTATCTTTATACTCTGAGTTAGCTTCATTCATATGGTTCTTAGATCTGCCCGACATTTGCTCTATATACCAAATTCGACGGCAGTGCTTATCCAAAAAACCGACTGCAACTGTGGGGTATTTCACTTTAATTGTTTTGTTCATGGATCAGATCTAGAAAAATATGTGCCAATAAACTTAACTGATTAAATTTTAAAGTGTAACACTTTTACACTTTCTGTGAATTTAACCTTTATTTTTTAAAATTAAATTTAATCATCAATATTTTAAAAATACTTAAATTGCTTTTCTTTAATAAAATACTGACTAAAATATTAATTTTTTTAACAATACTAATATGTCAGACCACATGCACTTCATATTGAGATGACACTATTTATTTTATATTATCACGTCAACAAGTAATTTAAAAATTAAAAAATATTTAAAAATTAAAAACTATAAAAATTTCAAAATAACTAGCATGTGTATGAAAATTTAACATTTTAGATGGTATTTCTATTAAAAAGACACCAATTAGACTCTTTTTCAAAAAATAAATTGTCAAATTAAACTTTATTTAAAAGGTTAATGTCAAATTTAACTAAAAAAAAAAAGAACCAGGCGAACAAAATATGTAAGCGTTAAGAGCTAAATTTAATATTATGAAAAATTTTAAAAATATATAATTTTTTTAACAAATGTATTAAATAGCATTAATTCCCCATAAATAAATTTCCTTTTTATACTCAAATAAATGGCCAAAAGCATCAAAAGCTATATTAGTTACCCTCTTGTGTTGCTCATTAGCTTAATAAGAAACAAAAAGCTTTTTCCGTTGCACGTTGCCGGCAGTGGAAACATATATACTACGTGACAACTACAGCTCTTATATGCCTTAACGGCAATTAAAAGAATACAAAGAAAAGCAACCAATCGGCAAGAGAAAAGCTGAATATTATGACAATAAAATAGGCAGGGCAAGGAATTAAAGAAAACAGCACATGGTTTTGTCAGATAATGTTGAATTTGATCAGGTGGTTTTATTTCAAGGAAAACAAAAGAAAAGCGTTGTCGTGCCAATCATTCCTTCATCGTTAGTTTTGCTGAAGAAAATGCTACATCGTAAAGGAAATTATAAGTGATGAGTAGTGCAAATAATTGGGACTGCTTCAATTCCCTTCAACTTGCGATCAGAAATTATGGATTCTGCACCGGCAATGACAGATGATTGTTTGTGGAGAGAGGTTGGCATTCCCGGTAAAAGCGAAGCATCAAGATAGCCAAGACCTAATCGGGTGGTCCCTTTAGTTAGTTGGTCTCAATTATATATATATATATATATATATATATATATGTTGATCTCGTATATAAAGCAAGAAAATGTGAAATTATTTGACCAAAAAAAGAAAATGTTATCTCATTCGTCTATTCTATTTCTCTGAATAATTGGGAATTTTGATTTGTAATAACCTAAAAGAGATCTGCAACAATTGGAATGTACCCTCGAGAATGTCTAATCTGTGCTGTTTCTCTACTACAAGGTGAAGCTTATTTGTGGTGGGAATCTGTAATTCGACATCTGCCAACAGAACAGGTAACATGAGATCTATTTCAGAAAGAATTTCAGAAGAAATATGTCGGGGAATTATATATTGAAGACAAAAAGCAAGAATTTTTTTATGTTGAAACAAGGTGATCTATCAGTGGTAGACTATGAACGGTAATTTTCTAAACTCAGCCGATATGCTTTAGAGTTTATACCGACAGAGGCCAACAGTTGTAAGCGGTTTCTACGGGGTTTAAGAGATGAAATCAGAGTACAGTTGGTATCCCATTGAATCACAGAAATTTGTAGATTTGGTCGAACGGGCAAAAATGGTAGAGCAAGTTCTGGGATTGGATAAAAAGTCGGAAATAGTTAGATCGACTGGGAAACAAGCTGGAACTACTAGTTCTAATCCTCTACTAAAAAGATCTAGAGAATTCAGAGGTGGTTGGAGGCCGAGTTTTAGATCGAACCGAGGAGATAGAAACCGGAGAAAGCAGACTACGGTTTCTACTGGCAGTGTAAGAGGGCCTTCACGAGACATTGATATCCTGGATTGCGAGCATTGTGGGAAAAAGCATCTAGGTGAATGTTGGAAAATAACCAGACGATGCTTCCGATGTGGGTCTACCGATCATTTTATCAGAGACTACCCGAAAGGCGAAGGTACCGCACCAGCAGCATCACAAAGGTCAGTGTCTACTGCTCGAGGCAGAGGCTCGGGTAGGGGGGTTCCGTTTCCAGAGGTGGTGGTGTAAGAAAAGGCAGTGACATAGTTACTCAGCAGTCGCAGGCTAGAGCGCCAGCCAGGGCATACGTAGTTCAGACTCGGGAAGAAGGCGATGCACATGACTTCGTGACAGGTATATTTTTACTGTATTTTGAACCTGTTTATGCATTAATTGACCCAGGATCATCACATTCATATATTAATTCAAAATTAGTTGAGATGGGGAAATTAAAATCCGAGATGTCTAGAATATTAATAGAAGTGTCTAGCCCTTTGGGACAAACTGTGTCTGTAGACCGAGTGTGCCGAAGATGTCCGTTGATAATACAGGATAAAATGTTTCCTGTTGATCTGTTAATTATGCCTTTCGGTGACTTTGATGTAATATTGGGTATGGATTGGTTATTTGAATACGGGGTGGTTTTGGATTGCTATAAAAAGAGGTTCAGTATTCATGCAGAAGATGGGGACAGAATTGAGGTGAATGGTATCCGTACTAGTGGATCAACACGCATCATTTCGGCAATAAAGGCTAATAAATTACTTCTGTCGAAACCATTTTTTTATTTTTGAAAAACGGGATCGACTTTAAAATATGGAGTCGCCACCAATCCTTTTTGTTTAGGTGGGATTGGATCACCTTGTAAAAAATAATTTTGGTCTATGAAATAGAAAAAAATAGGTTCAGGAGTCGATTACACACGAGGAAGGATTAGCACCCTCGTATGCCCAAAACTGGTACCAAATTGATTAACTAATGTCCTTATGTTGAAAATCTAAAAAATTTTAAAATGTAATCCTTTTTGGAAAAGGATGATCAATTTGAATTGAATCTCAAGATTCACTCGTTCTAAGGAAATAAGACATCACATCCATCACGTTAGGATATGACATATTTATGCCTCAATACCGAGATTATCTTTGATTTTCAAAACAAGCAATTAAAATGTTATTTAGTTATTTGGTCAAACGGAAAAATGCAACCCAGCACGTTAGGGCACAATTTCCCGAGTTTCCAAACTTTAAATATTGCCTTATTTCAAAAGGTTCTCAAGTAGGTGATGATTTTAAAACCGGTTCAAAATATTTGGTTTGAAATTGGATGAAAGTTGGAATGGGAATCGTGATACAACAAAAAGAAATACAAGCATAATTACAAGCATGAAATATGGATTTATAGCAATAACACTTATACAAAATGAATAATAGCATTAACATTAACATTCAAAAGATAATAAATTAAAAACTAATTTTAAAGAGAAATATCAAGCCAATTAATACAAATAAAGTATAACAAGTTAAAAAAAAAAACAAATAATTTGTAAGAAGAACAGTTTGAAATCATTGATATATATAAACAATAAAAAAAATAACAAATGATGAAAATTTAAAAATCAATAAGAAATAAAGAGAAAAAAATCATATATTAAATAGTAATATATAAAGGAATTTTAAAATAAACATTAAGTATGTAGAAAATCAAAAGATGTAATATATTAAGTAATCTATATTACTTTAAATAAATAATATACATGAAATGAAAGATTTATTATAAAAAAATGTATATACATATAGATAGTAATATATAAAAATATTTGAAATGAGCGAAAATATATAATAAAATATGGTCTCTTAAAGAAATAAATTATGTATACTAAATTTAACAGAAAATATATATATACATAAGTAGTTTTAAAAGAAACTAAATATATACATAAAAGATTAAAAAAATATATACATAAAATAATACGAAAGTCAATAATATATACATAAAAAATAATAATTTTATCATAAATTATATATGTATGTATAAATTAGTAATATATAAAAGTATTTAAATTAAACATTATACAAGTCATTAAAACAAAGAAATATATATAATAGATGGTTTTGAAATTAAATATTTATATTGTAAATGTAAATAAAAAAATATACAAATGGAAAATAAAACAAATTAAAACATTGTAGAACCAATTTCAAAATAATCTTATTAAAATGGCTTTTTTTTAAATGAATAATAAATAAATTTAATACTATAAAAGAGTTGCAAGGATTATACAAAAGTTAAAAAAAATTAATTGAAATAAAAATAAAATTAAAAGGCTACTTTATAAATAAATAAAAAATCATTTAAACAAAATCAAGGATCAAATTAAATTGCGCATAAATAGTCAGGGATCAAACTAGCAAATATTCCAATAGCCAAAACGCAACACACAAATTGGACCAAATTGAAATGGCGCTCGAATTACAGAGATCAATTAAAAAAAACAAAAAAAATGTATAATGGATCTAATTGAATAGTAGCACGAAAATAGAAGGACTAAACGCACAAATATCCCTTCAACACGTAAACACGCGGATCCTAAGGGTATTGGATCGGATCGGGTCGGGGCGGCCTTATGCGACATCACTTTGAGGCCACTTAATCAGGCTTCAAACGACGTCGTTTCACATGATTTTAAAAGGTTAATAAAATCTTAAAACAATCGGAAAACTTAAGTCTTTTGTTTTGAAACCAAACCCTTGCCCTTTCCCTTTCTCAGTCGCGCCGAAAGAAATCGTAATCCGGCCACTATACTGCCATAGTAATCGACGATTAGCGACGAATCCTAGCCTCTTTGAGCATTCTTTTTAAAATCCGACTCGAATGCCTCAGTATTTTCAACCTTGAAGACCTTCTTTGCTTCGATTTCGACGAAGAAAGATAGATCTGACGGTGGTATTAACATATAAGTATTTCCCCTTTTATTTCTTCTCGCATGCAATAGGTATATAGATCAAAACAAAAAGCAAGGAAAAAAAAAGAAAACTCAATCAATCCTCTGATAATCACCTTTCAATATTTTTCTCTGCTTTTGATTTCGTATTTTTTTTTGCGTATGGGTGTGTAAATTTTCAGTGTACAATGCTTGGCTTTTTATAGCCAGAAAAATAAAATACACGTTTTTAATTCTTCTACTATATTCTACGATACCCTGCTATTCTCTATTGTCATTGTTGCTACTTTCTGTTGCAGGTACAGTTGTGGAGGAGGCTGCTGCTGAGGCTGGTGCGCGTGTGCGTGATGGCTGTGGCACGGATGCACGCGGGGCGCGCGTGGGGGAAGGCTGCGGCGCTAGAGTATTCTGGAAACCCCTAGGGTTTCCAGAAATTTTTAGGGTAATTGGGCTTTGATTTTGGGTCTGGGGGTTAATAAAATTGGGCTAGTAAAGGACTGATGGACTGTTTTAAGTTATTGGGTTTGTAATTTTATTGTATTGGACTTTTACTATTGGACTATTATTTTATTGGTTTTTATTTGGTTTTAATTATTATTATTTTTTTGGTTTTGTTTTTGGGTTTAAATTTGATTAATGGGCCCGGGTGAAATAGGCCTATTACAACTTCTACAGGGTTGTACAACATATCTAGCTTATGTTATTAATTCTGATTTGGTTGGGAGTCATTGTAGTAAAATCAGAACTGTATGCGAGTTTCCGGATGTATTCCCTGAAGAACTACCGGGTTTACCACCTGACAGGGAGGTTGAATTTGCTATAGAGGTTTATCCGAGTACATCTCCAATCTCTATACCTCCGTATCGTATGTCGCCTACAGAATTGAAAGAATTAAAGGTACAGTTGCAGGATTTGTTAGATCGTGGATTTATTAGACCGAGCATTTCACATTGGGGAGCTCCGGTACTATTTGTTAAAAAGAAAGATGGATCAATGCGATTATGTATCGATTATCGGCAGTTGAACAAAGTAACAATCAAGAATCGGTATCCATTGCCCCGTATAGATGATCTGTTTGATTAGTTGAAGGGAGCTTCAGTATTTTCGAAGATTGATTTGAGGTCTGGGTATTATCAACTAAAGGTAAAGGAAAGTGATGTCCCGAAGACTGCATTCCGTACTCGATATGGTCATTATGAGTTTTTGGTGATGTCGTTCGGGTTGACTAGTGCCCTAGCTGCTTTTATGGATCTGATGAACTGTATTTTCCAGCCGTATTTAGATCAGTTTGTTGTGGCCTTCATTGATGACATATTGGTTTATTCGAAGATAGAATTAGAACATGATCAGCATCTCAGAATAGTGCTACAGATTCTACGGGAAAAATAGTTGTACGGGAAGCTGAGTAAATGTGAATTCTGGTTGTCAGATGTGGTGTTTTTGGGACATGTGGTATCTGCTGAAGGGATTAGAGTTGATCCGAAGAAGATTGAGATGATTGTTCAATGGAAGGCACCAAAGAATGTATCCGAGTGCCAGAGGAGTTTTGAGATATTGAAGCAAATGTTAACCGAGGCACCAGTTCTGACCTTACCAGAGTCAGGAAAGGACTTTGTTGTATACAGTGATGCTTCTCTGAATGGTTTGGGATGTGTATTGATGCAAGACGGAAAAGTAATAGCTTATGCATCTCGACAGTTGAAGCCACATGAGCGCAACTACCCGACACACGATTTGGAGTTAGCTGCTGTAATATTTGAATTGAAGATTTGGAGGCATTACTTGTACGGTGAGAAATGTTACATTTATACTGATCGTAAGAGCCTTAAATATCTTTTGTCTCAAAAAGAGTTGAATTTGAGGGAAGGACGGTGGATTGAGCTTCTGAAAGATTATGATTGTGTAATAGACTATCATCCAGGAAAAGCAAATGTAGTAGAAGATGCATTGAGCAGAAAAGCTGCGGTTGAATTACGGGCAATGTTCGCTCGGCTTAGTATTAATGATGATGGAAGTTTGTTAGCTGAATTAAGAGTTAAGCCGGTAATATTTGATCAAATTAGAACAGCCCAACTAGAAGATGAAAAGTTGACGAAGAGAAAAGAGATGGTGCGGAATGGTATGGTAGAAAATTTTAGTATTGATGAACATGATTGTTTGAGGTTCCAGAATCGAATTTGTATTCCAACTACTTCTGAATTAAAAGAGTTGATTCTCTGAGAAGCACATGATGGTAATTTTGCTTTACATCCTGGTGGAACGAAGATGTATTGAAATTTACGGGAGTTATACTGGTGGCCAGGGATGAAGAAAGATATAGTTGAATTTGTTGGCAAATGTCTGACTTGTCAGCGAGTAAAGGCAGAACATCAGGTACCTACAGGTTTGTTATAGCCTATTAGTATTCCCGAGTGGAAATGGGATTGCATTACTATGGATTTTGTTACGGGGTTGCTACTGTCAGCAAGTAAAAAGAATGCCATCTGGATAATTGTTGATCGACTCACAAAATCAGCTCATTTTATAGCAGTTAGAACCGACTGGTCACTGCAGAAGCTTGCTGAGGTTTATATTTGGGAAATTGTTAGATTACATGGTATTCCGGTATCGATAATTTTAGATCGGGATCCTCGGTTTACATCGAGATTTTGGAAGCAGTTACATGAGTCGTTGGGTACACGGCTTAATTTTAGCGCTGCATTTCATCCGCAAACCGACGGACAGTCTGAGCAGGTAATTCAGATTCTAGAAGATATGCTTCGAGCTTATATCATTGATTTTGAATCAGGTTGGGAACGTTATTTACCATTGACCGAGTTTGTTTATAATAATAGTTTCCAATCTAGTATTCAGATGGCTCATTATAAAGCTTTATATGGTCGAAGGTGTCGATCGCCTGTATGTTGGGCAGAATTGAATGAAAGAAAAGTGATTGGGCCTGAATTAATTAAAGAAACAGAGGAAACAATTAAGAAGATTAAAGACAGATCGAAGACAGCCTTCGATAGACAGAAATCTTATGCGGATTTGAAACGACGAGATATAGAATATTCCGTTGGTGATAAAGTATTTCTGAAGGTACCGCCTTGGAAGAAAGTCCTGAGATTTGGCCGGAAAGGTAAATTGAGTCCTCGTTTTATTGGGCCGTATGAAATAGTGGAAAGAATTGGACGGGTGGCTTATCGACTAGCTTTACCTCCAGAGTTACAGAAGATTCACGATGTTTTCCATGTTTCTATGCTTCGGAGATATTGGTCAGATCCTTCACATATCATTCCTACCAAAGACATTGAAATTCGATCAGATTTGTCTTATGAAGAAGAGCCGGTTCAGATATTAGCTTGAGAAGTGAAAGAGTTGAGAAACAAACGAGTTCCTCTAGTAAAAGTATTATGGAGAAATCATAATGTGGAAGAAGCAACTTGGGAACCGGAAGAAACTATGAGAGCGCAATATGCTCATCTCTTCTCAGGTAAATTTCGATGACGAAATTTATTAAGTGGGGGAGAAATGTAATGACTCAAAATTCACGGGCATCGGAAAAGTACATTATCGGGCCTCTGTCTTAACGAAATGGGTTCGTAAATAATTATTAGAAATATTCATGAGTCTAGTGGTATGTCTAATTAGGTTTTTATTAAGTGAATTTAGCTTAATTAAGAGTGTCGTAACCATTTTTTTGGAAACAATGGGGATCGACTTTGGTTTTTGAAAACGAAAATAAAATGGGAGTCACCACCAATCTTTTTTGATGATGTGTGATCGGGTCACCTTGTAAAACGGTTGTTTTTAATAACGGTTTGATTTATCAAAACAACGATTTCGGTCCACGAAACTTAGAAAATGGATTCGGGAGTCGGTTACGTACGAGGAAGGGTTAGCACCATCGATACGCCCAAAATTGGTACCTAATTGTTTAATTAATGCCCTAATGTTGAAAATTTGAAAAGATTCGAAAATACGATCCTCTTTTATTTTTTAAGACTTGAACAAATCGAGATGGATGATGAGACCCCCTCATTTTGAAAAGGTAAAGTATCATACCCAGTAAGTTAGGGTGCGACACTTTGGACTCCCGAAACTGAGCTTGCCTTTTGATTTTAAAACTCGGCTTTAAGTTTGAAGAGGATATTTCATTATTTGTCAAATAAGGAACCAGAACCCAGTAAGTTAGGGCTCGATTTCTCGAAATTCCAAATACGGAATATTACTTTTATTTTAAAAAACTTATCTCGGGATATCTAGGTGCCGTGTCCAGTAAGTTCGGGCGCAACATTTCCGAGAATAAGTATTTTATTTGAAACTTGCATTGCGATTTTAATGGGGATATTCTGTTGTTTAGTTTAAACGAGAAAAACTGGAACCCAGTAAGTTAGGGCTCGATCTTCCCGAATCTCTAATACGAAATATCGGTTACTTTTTAAAACCTGATGCATCGAGAAAGATTAGTGTGACAAATGATGAGATGTCATATGTGAAAGGAATAATAATAATGAAATAACAATATGAAATTCGAATAATGTGCTAATACGAATGATAATAAAATATTGGTAATAATGATAACGGAAAAATAATAATATAGGTAGTGGTAAAATGAAAGTATTACGATAATAGTAGTATATTAACAGTAATAGAAAATAACGATAATAATGATATATATATAAAAATAATAATGGCAATTTATGAATGAAATAGTAAAAATAAATAAATAAAACTATATATATAAAATAATAATATAATAATAGTAATAATAATGGTAATATAATGATAAAAAAATAGATAATAATGATAATAGTGAAAACAACAAATAAGAATTTTAATAAATAAGATAATAATATTTGTAATAGTAATAATAATAATAGTAGAAAAATAAAATAACACATGCAATCATAAATATAAATAATAGTAATAGCAAACAAATAATAGTAAAAATATAATGAAAATAACAAATAATAATAATAATAATAATAATAATAATAATAATAAATTGATAAAGGATGATAATGATTTTAAAAGATAATAATAGTAAATAAATTATAAGGGTGAAGTCAAATAGAAAATAAAATTTCCGGGGGGCAAATTTAAAATGAAAGAAAGGTTAGGGGTTTATTTGCGCGCGCAAATAGACTGGAGGGACCAGAGGGCAATTTTCCCAGCAAGTTAAACGCAGCGCCTAAGGAAGGATCGAATCGCAAACCGCGCTGAAGTTTCGGGGCCAATGTTGAAATATTTGAAAATTTGATTTTAAAAACTAAAAATGCGGAAGGACCGATTGCGTAATTTCCCCTTAGCTTAAAAAACACGCGGATCCTGAGAAGGGTCGGGTCGGATCGGGTCAGATCAGGATGAAACGACGCCGCGTTTTGGGGTTAAAGCCACCCCAAAACAACGTCGTTTTAAGGGGCTATATAAGGCCTAAAACTCGAAAAAATTCATTTGAATTTGTGTGCTCTAAAAAAATTTCTGTTTTCTCGTTTTTCTCTGCGCAGCTCGAGAGGAAGGGTCACCGGGGGGCTCCGGTCCGAGATCGCGTCGTCGCGCCGGCCACCGCCCTTTTTTTATATTTTGAAATATATGTATAGTTAAAATAGATTTGTTTAAGTATTGGTCTTAAAACGGAAAAGGAACGAGGAACGAAACGAAAACCGAATCTTGTGAGATCCTTACTCTGTGCTGTATTTCCCTTGCTTTTCCTCTGGGATCTCTGGATTAGTGTTAGATATGTGATTCTTGTTCTTGCGGTTAAAGATCTGAAACACCCCACACCCGGCCCACGAGCTTGAACCGGATCTGGTATGTTCCTTAAATAAATCGGTTTTCAATGTTCTAAATGACTTAGAGAAAATTTGTGTAATTTTAAAAAAATTGTTTTGGGTTGGGCTTAATTTGAAACCTATTTAATAAATTCTGGAAATCCAACTTAAATAAGGTGACAAAATAATTTTTTGGGTTTATTATTTTAAAAGAAATAAATTTACTTATCTTTAATCAAACATAAATTGTATCATATTCAAATAAAAATAAACAGAAATAAAGAAAATCCAACTGGGCCTTATGGCCTTATTACATCATTCAAACCCAAAATAAAGTACTAAAATTTCATAAGGTCCAAATTCCAAATAATTTCTTCAAGCGATGCATGGCCACCTTTAGCTCCCGCCGACCCTGGTCCATTATCGCTCATCACCTGAAAAATAATTCCCCAACGGGGTGAGTCAACAGACTCAATGTGTACATAGTACTAATTTCCAACAAATCAGGCATACAAGTCATATCAATATCATGTTCATACAAAATAAAGGATGATGCAACCCAAATCCAAACCTATTTGTCCATCCGCTACACACCACCCGCACCAACCTCAGCACACCGCGGGGACTACTAAGTCGACCCTCCATCCGCTACACACCATCGAAGGCGATCGCTGCGATGACGCGTGCTCATCGCCCACTTATGTTGTGTCATTAGACATCTGTATTCACCGGATGTAACCGGTTACCACTTTTCACTTTATGTGACCGTAGTCACCACTTTACGTTGGTGAGACCGTAGTCATCACCTTCACTTTCTTCCTCCACAAATATCCCGAATGCCCCAATTATTTCATAACATATTTCACATACTTAATTTTCATTCATGTTACTAATCACATGTTCAAAATATATCACATTCACAATCCTATCAAGAGTAGGAAACGCACTGGTACTCCTTACCACATTTGTGGTGCTTAGCCACATTCACATACTGTTACATATTTATATATTTAATGATTGCCATGCAATTTATTGAAAGTTAGTAAGAGTACACACCTTTTTCGCTTAATAGTTTCCGTGAATTCAGAGAGCGATCTACCGATCTAGATCTTTCACTCCTATATTCGGCCATTAATTAAAACATATAAATAAACCTATTTGGTCTTAAAACCAAATCCTACTAGAAGTAGAATTACTTACCTAGTTGCCGAATTGATTTAATCAAGTCCCAACAGTTGCTATAATTCCTCTTCCTTGAAATCGGCTAATACTAGGTATGTAACCATGTCGATTTTCGATTTTTGAAATAATGGAAAACACTTAAACAATTTATGCCTTGGCCGAATATCCCTTACCTTATGATGGGATTCCAAATCTGAAGAGGATTCCTTTATAAGCCTCGTTGAAATCCTATAACTTCGTGTTAGATTAGATCTAACTTTGAAAACGTGAATCATAATCTTTAACCACATATTTATAATCCTTACCTTAGATCCTTAGATTTCCGGAAGATCCCCTTTTGATGTTGTGGATGATTGCCTCTTTCTTAGAATCCACAAAGATTCAAGCTTAACAAAGAGAAACTGAGAAGAAAATAGAAGAAAAGAGAGGATTTTGCTTAATGAAAATTCGCAGAGGGGTTTTGCCTAGGAGAATTTCGGCAGAGAGGAAGAGGAGCAAATGTTGATGAGTAGCCCTCCTGTCCTCCTTTTATAGCCAAAGTTATCACCTAGAGTCATTTACTTGGCCACCACTCCTCTTTTGATAATATTATCTCTTTTATTTAAAAGATAAAAGCCTTTAATCCATCAATTATCTCCTCAATTATCTCATTAGAAAATAATCCTTTATTTATCTCTTATTATTCACATATTTATGTGAATAAAACTCCTTTATTTATCTCTTATTATTCACATATTTATGTGAATAAAACTCCTTTATTTATCTCTTATTATTCACATATTTGTGTGAATAAAACTCCTTTATTTATCTCTTATTATTCACATATTTATGTGAATAAAACTCCTTTATTTATCTCTTATTATTCACATATTTATGTGAATAAAACTCCTTTATTCACATATTTATGTGAATAAAACTCCTTTATTTCTCTCATATATCCAAGTTTCCCGAAATGTTCAAGTTTCCATTTTTGGATCATTTCCAAAAATGTTTAGGTTTCCAAAAATGTCTAAGTTTCCAAAAATGTCTAAGTTTCCAAAATGTCTAAGTTTCCAAAATGTCCATTTCATTTCCATTTTCATTTCCATCTCCATTTTCATTTCCATTTTCATTTTCATTCATTTCTAGGTTTCCAAAAGTATCAAAAATTTATTCATAACACTTAAGACTTGTCATTTCATACAATTGATCCGAAAAATGCATAGGCCCTTCCTAGGATGTTACAGTTCTACCTTCTTAAATAAAATTTCGTCCTCGAAATTTCCTAACTAAACAGATTGAGGGTATTCTTTGTCGCATTGTCTCTTCCGCTCCCACGAAGCTTCTTCCGATCCATGATTGCGCCATAACACCTTGACTGAAGGCACCGACTTCTTTCGTAGTGCTTTCACGCCACGTTCCAAGATCTCGAATCGGCTCCTCCTCGTAGGATAGATCCGCCTTAACTCCACTTCTTCAACAGTACCACATGAGACGGATCCGATCGATAGCGATTTACGTAGCATGGACACATGAAATACGTCGTGACATTTGATGCAACTCGGTGGCAACTCCAATTGGTATGCCACCGCCCAACTCGCTTCAAGATGATTGATAGGGCCCTATAAACCTTGGGCTCACTTTCCGCTATGCATCGAACCGCATAACCTTCTTCCAAGGTGAGACCTTTAGAAACACTTGGTCTCCTACTTCAAACTCAATTTCTTTCCTCTTAAGGTCTCGCGTGCGACTTTCGCTTCATCGTAAGCTTCTTTCAACCGTGCCCGAATTAATTCCACCTTCTCCTCGTTTCCGCCACTAACTAACTCTGGACCCAAAACGCGGCGTTCTCCTAACTCGGTCCAACAAGTTGGTGTTCTACATTTCCTTCCATACAATGCTTCGTATGGTGCCATCCGGATGCTTGCCCGATAGCCGTTGTTGTAGGCGAACTCGGCTAGAGGCAAGTAATCTTCCCAACTTCCTCGGAAATCCATCACACACCTCTTAGCATATCTTCCAACACTTGTATAACCCGCTCGATCGCCTGTCCGATTGTGGATGAAAAGCCGTAGTGAAGTCTAGCTTAGTGCCTAATGCTTGATGAAGTGCTTTCCAAAACCGAGACGTAAACCTGGGTCTCTATCGGAGATGATCGACATCGGTACCCGTGTAGCCTCACGATCTCCGCCACATATAACTTGGCTAACTTTTGAAGGGAATAGTCGATCCTCACAGGATAAAATGTGCGGACTTGGTCAAACGGTCCACTATCACCCATACCGAGTCCTTCTTAGTGGGCGTAAAGGGAAGCCCACTAACTAAGTCCATGGTAATTCTTCCCACTTCCATTGGGGAATCTCAATTGGTTGAAGCAACTCGATGGGACTTGGTGTTCACCTTTACTTGCCGACATGTCAAACATTTCCCCACAAATTCAGATCACCTCTGTTTTTGTGTCCGACCACCAAAATTGTTCCCTTAGATCTCTATACTGCCTTGATGCCTCGGGATGCATAGCATAAGGACTACCATGCGCTCCCGAAGAATCCTTTGTCTCAACTCCTTATCCTCCAAGACAAACCTTTTCCTTGTAGCACAAGACTTCTTCATCATTGACGCCATAATCCTTTAATCCTCCTTGCCGCACTTGCTGTGAACTTAGTACTTAAGTCCTTATCCGCCAACCTGTCCCTCTTTCACCTCCTTCACCAGTTGGCTTGACTTATAACTCGCCAACAAAGCCTCGCGTCTTCATACAAACTTAAGTGAGCGAACAAAGCCTTAAATCCGACACAACCTTCCTACTTAGGGGCGTCGGCTACCACATTCGCCTTGCCGGATGGTATTCTATCGAGCAGTCATAATCTTTTAATAACTCCACCCACCTTCGTTGCCTCAAGTTCAACTCCTTCCGAGTCAACAAATACTTAAGGCTTTTTGTGGTCCGTGTAAATTATCGACCTTTCTCCATAAAGGTAGTGCCTCCAAACTTTGAGGCGAAAACCACCGCCATGAGTTCCAAGTCATGAGTTGGGTAGTTCACCTCATGCGGCCTTAATCTGTCGAGATGCATAAGCGACTACCTTTCCTTCTTGCATTAGCACACACCTAACCCCGTAATGCGAAGCATCACAATATACTACGAAGTCCTTACCGCCTCCCATTGAATTAACACCGGAGCTTCGCCACAAGACCTTTTTAAGCTTTTCAAAGCTCTCTCGTTGCTTATCCGTCCACACAAACGGTACTTCCTTCCTTAGTAACTTTGTCAAAGGTGCGGCTATCGACGAGAATCCTTCCACGAACCTTCCGTAATAGCACCGCCAAGCCTAAGAAACTTACGATTTCAGCCACCGACCTAGGTGGTTTCCAATCCAACATCGCTTCGATCTTCCTAGGATCCACTCTTATTCCTTCATGCGGATACCACATGTCCTAGGAACGCCACTTCCTTGAGCCAAAATTCGCACTTCTTTGAATTTGGCATAAAGCTTCTTTTCCTTAACACTTCTAACACAACTCGGAGATGCTCATCGTGCTCCTCCTCCGTCTTGGAATACACCAAAATGTCGTAGATGAACACCACGACGAATCTATCCAAGTAGGTTGGAAAACCCTATTCATCATATCCATGAACGCGGCCGGCATGCGTTCACAACCCAAACGGCATCACCACAAATTCAAAATGACCGTACCTTGTCCTAAAAGCGGTCTTATGAATATCAGCCTCCTTCACTTTCGGTTGATGATACCCGACCTTAAGTCGATCTTTGAGAACACTGTTTGCTTTTTTCAGCTTGGTCGAACAAGTCATCTATCATTGGCAAAGGATACTTGTTCTTGATGGTCGGTTTGTTCAATCGACGATAATCTATGCACATCCGCATAGTTCCATCCTTCTTCTTCACAAAGAGAAACAGGGTGCTCCCCCACGGAGACACACCGGGTCGAATGAACCCACGATCCAACAACTCTTGGATTTGAGCCTTGAGCTCCACTAACTCCTTTGGTGCCATTCGGTAGGGGAGCGATTGACACAGAGCTGTTCTCGGTAGCAAATCTATTCTAAATTCCACTTCTCTATCCGGGGGTATTCCGGCAACTCTTAGGAAATACATCCTCAAAATCCTCTACTTGCTTTAACTCCTTAACACCTTCCTCTTCTCCTCTTAACGCACTCACGAAGGCTAAGAATGCCTTACATCCTTTCTTAACCATTTTCTCGGCCTTCAAGGTTTGAAACTACGTTAGACAAGTAGTTCCTCCTTTCTCCGATCATCACTACTACCTCATCTTCCGGGGTTCTTAGTTCCATACGCTTAGCCGCACAATCCAACACGGCTCGATGCTCTACTAGCCAATTCATTCCAAGTATAAGCTCAAACTCTCCGAAGGGTAATTCCATTAAGTCACCAGAAAGTTCGCTCCCGAATCTCTCTAGGGTACATTCCGAAAGATCCTATCTATCCTCACCGCTTGGCCTAAAGGGCTTACTACGATTATCGCCTAATGTAAAGTTCGAGTCTCAGGCCTAGTGTTTCAACCACACTACATGCAACATAGGAATGAGTTGAGCCCACATCAATAAGAGGAAAATAGGGTTTGTCATGAATAAAGAACGTCGGTTATAACATCCGGCGCGTCTCCCTCTTCCTCCGCGAACGCGTAAACCAAACCCGGTTGCCTTGCTTCTGCGTTAGTAGCTGCACCTCGACCCGAGCTCCACGGCCTCTGCCACTACCTCTGTTGGCCGACCCACCCACTCTTTGAGGTCATTTGGCTGTCGCCTCTACCACCTGGTTAGCATTCTCGAGCTGGTTGGCTCTCATCTAATAGCTTGGGGCAATCCTTAATCATATGGTCCTTGGACCCACACTTGAGACATCGCCCCGCCTTTTCCAACACTCTCCCCGTGCTTCCTTCCACAATGTTCACAAGGGCAAAATTGCCGGCCCGTACTCACTGTTGACTTTGTGGCTCTGTCAACTCTAGCCTCTTGTGGCCTTTTCGGATGGCCCAAAACCTCTTTTGGGCTTATTTCATCCACACCGCTTGGTGGCGTCCTTAATTCCTCACCACTTTAGCCTTTTCCACCAAGGCGAGAGAATTCCCGCCTCCCGATGCGGTGCTATCAAAAGTATCAAATCATCCCTAAGTCCGTCCTCAAAACGAACACAGCGTTCATGCTCAGTCGCCACTACTCCTCGGGCATATCAGCTCAACCTCAAGAATTCCGCTTCATATTCGGTAACTGACTTACTTCCTTGTACCAACCCCAGAAAAGCCTTCCTTTGCTCATCTATATACCTGGTTCCCACATACTTCTTCTCAAATGCTTCCTTAGCATATTCCCAGGTCAGATCTTCCGCCGTGGCACCGTCCCGAACGGTTAACCACCATTGATACGCTTCATCGCGTAACAGTGCCGTCATCCCTTTCAACTTCTCCTCGGGGGTCAAGTCGAGCTCATCCATGATGCGCTCAGTTGCTTCCAACCAAGACTTTCGGTATCTTTGGGTGCCACTCCCGATACTCTCTCTAAACATTTCACTCCATTAGCGGACCGCTCGAGCTGTGCGGCACTTACGATTTCTGAATTGTTTCTGCACCACCACCAATTCCAAAACTCGCAGCCTGACGACGCGACACGGCATCTTCCTCCTCACTCGAGCCCTGCTTTGCTCAACATTGACAGCTGGGGGTGATGGTGGTGGTGGTATCTCATTGTCAGAACCTTGTCCCGATCTAACAGTCATCCTTCCTCTACCTCTTCCACGACATCCACGTCCTCTTGAGCTCATTATCGACGAGATCTGATTAAGGAATTTTATGTATTAGTATTCTTGTTTCACTTATTACCCGCGATGATATCTTATGAAGAAGAGTTTAAGAGTGGTTCTTTCGTATTCATACATGCATACAGTCTTGCATTCATTCATTCATCCATCAACAAATATGAACTTTCGTTCATTCAAAGAAACGTTGTAATTCTTGTTGTTGTTTTCGTTATTTTGCTTTTCCACTACCTAGGGGCATTTTCGTAATTTTATCCTACAGGGTATTTTCGTAAATTTTCAAAAATAAAAAGTTCCCTGGTGATTTTGACGAAAGTATTTTGGTACTTCTAAAGTTAGGAAATTTTGGAAGAATTTTGAAATCCGAGGGTATTTCGGTAATTTTGATCTCGAGGGTATTTTGATAATTTTTCCAAAAATCAGGTAAATTTGTAAAATTTATTAAGTTAGGGATATTTTCCAAGATTGTAAAACATTGAGGGTTCCTTTGAGAGTTACACTTTTCAAAGCAATGATATTGTAAAAATTTTGGAAATCAGTCGTTTTGGTAATTTTGTAAGTTAGAGCAATTTTGTAATTTTCCAAAATCAAGATAGTTTGATATTTTACAAATTAGGGTTTTTGAACATTTGATAAAGTAATGAAATTTTGTTAAAACTATGGGTGGTTTGGTCATTTTATAAACCAATGGTATTTTTTTTTATATATAGAAAAACGGCTAAGTCCCTTTCGGGTTTTATTCTTTGTGTTTAGCCTATGACCGAGCCCTCTTGGTCGAGGGTGAACCAAAGCTACGCACTGTGCAGGATTCGAATGAAGAGGAGGTGAGTCACGCGTGATCGCTTAAATACCAAGCTCTCACCGACCTTTCTAGACATGCGCATGCAGGTTGCCACACCACCGAGCCTTTCGAGTTAGAGGCGAACCGAAGCTACGCACTGCAGGATACTGCAAGAGGAGGTGAGTCACTAGGATCGCTTAAATACCGTGCTCTTAGGATCCAATCCTAGACATGCGCATGAGGGTTGCTACACCCTAGCTTAATAACTTAGTCATAGGTTTGTTAAGTTCATTAAGTCTTATGAGTTTCAAGTGTTTGAGTAGTCTAATCCTAGGTTCAAGTTCCTATCACACTCGTTTCTACGTTCCATGCCTTTTCTACCCTTTTACAATTCATAATTCACATAATCACACTGGATGGTTAAAGGTACTTACCGTGGATCATGGGTCGGAGACTTAGGTGCCATGCCATAAAACCCGCTTATTTCAAAGAAATTCATTTGGGCTCGAATTGAAAACGTTTTGGGCCCGAGCCCACAGCCGAGAGTTTTAAAATTGGGCTCGATATCAATCGAAACACCCCACACCCGCCCACGAGCTTGAACCGGATCTCGTATGTTCCTTAAATAAATCGGTTTTCAATGTTCTAAATGACTTAGAGAAAATTTGTGTAATTTTAAAAAAATTGTTTTGGGTTGGGGTTAATTTGAAACCTATTTAATAAATTCTCGAAATCCAACTTAAATAAGGTGACAAAATAATTTTTGGGTTTATTATTTTAAAAGAAATAAATTTACTTATCTTTAATCAAACATAAATTGTATCATATTCAAATAAAAATAAAATGAAATAAAGAAAATCCAACTGGGCCTTATGGCCTTATTACATCATTCAAACCCAAAATAAAGTACTAAAATTTCATAAGGTCCAAATTCCAAATAATTTCTTCAAGCGATGCATGGCCACCTTTAGCTCCGCCGACCCGGCCCATTATCGCTCATCACCTGAAAAATAATTCCCCCAACGGGGTGAGTCAACAAACTCAATGTGTACATAGTACTAATTTCCAACAAATCGAGCATACAAGTCATATCAATATCATGTTCATACAAAATAAAGGATGATGCAACCCAAATCCAAACCTATTTGTCCATCCGCTACACACCACCCGTATTCAACTTGTACACCGCGGGGACTACTAAGTCGACCCTTCATCCGCTACACACCATCGAAGCGCGTCATTTGCAATGCGCGTGCTCATCGCCCACTTATGTTGTGTCATTAGACATCTGTATTCACTCGGATGTAACAAGTTACCACTTTTCACTTTATGTGACCGTAGTCACCACTTTACGTTGGTGAGACCGTAGTCATCACCTTCACTTTCTTCCTCCACAAATATCCCGAATGCCCCAATTATTTCATAACATATTTCACATACTTAATTTTCATTCATGTTACTAATCACATGTTCAAAATATATCACATTCACAATCCTATCAAGAGTAGGAAACGCACTGGTACTCCTTACCACATTTGTGGTGCTTAGCCACATTCACACATACTGTTACATATTTATATATTTAATGATTGCCATGCAATTTATTGAAAGTTAGTAAGAGTACACACTTTTTCGCTTAATAGTTTCCGTGAATTCGTAGAGCGATCTACCGATCTAGATCTTTCACTCCTATATTCGGCCATTAATTAAAACATATAAATAAACCTATTTGGTCTTAAAACCAAATCCTACTAGAAGTAGAATTACTTACCTAGTTGCCGAATTGATTTAATCAAGTCCCAACAGATTGCTAGAATTCCTCTTCCTTGAAATCGGCTAATACTAGGTATGTAACCATGTCGATTTTCGGTTTTGAAATAATGGAAAACACTTA
Organism: Gossypium sturtianum; assembly: GCA_025698515.1. Classification (NCBI taxonomy): domain Eukaryota; kingdom Viridiplantae; phylum Streptophyta; class Magnoliopsida; order Malvales; family Malvaceae; genus Gossypium; species Gossypium sturtianum. The sequence continues at coordinate 152,816,374 of CM046955.1, read as the reverse complement.
AACAATTTATGCCTTGGCCGAATATCCCTTACCTTATGATGGGATTCCAAATCAAGAGGATTCCTTTATAAGCCCTGTTGAAATCCTATAACTTCGTGTTAGATTAGATCTAACTTTGAAAACGTGAATCATAATCTTTAACCACATATTTATAATCCTTACCTTAGATCCTTAGATTTCCGGAAGATCCCCTTTTGATGTTGTGGATGATTGCCTCTTTCTTAGAATCCACAAAGATTCAAATTTTAACAAAGAGAACGGAGAAGAAAATAGAAGAAAAAGAGAGGATTTTTGCTTAATGAAAATTCGGCGAGAGAGGGGTTTTGCCTAGGAGAATTTTGCAGAGAGGAAGAGGAGCAAATGTTGATGAGTAGCCCTCCTGTCCTCCTTTTATAGCCAAAGTTATCACCTAGAGTCATTTACTTGGCCACCACTCCTCTTTTGATAATATTATCTCTTTTATTTAAAAGATAAAAGCCTTTAATCCATCAATTATCTCTCAATTATCTCATTAGAAAATAATCCTTTATTTATCTCTTATTATTCACATATTTATGTGAATAAAACTCCTTTATTTATCTCTTATTATTCACATATTTATGTGAATAAAACTCCTTTATTTATCTCTCTTATTATTCACATATTTGTGTGAATAAAACTCATTTATTTATCTCTTATTATTCACATATTTATGTGAATAAAACTCCTTTATTCACATATTTATGTGAATAAAACTCCTTTATTTCTCTCATATATCCAAGTTTCCCGAAATGTTCAAGTTTCCATTTTTGGATCATTTCCAAAAATGTTTAGGTTTCCAAAAATGTCTAAGTTTCCAAAAATGTCTAAGTTTCCAAAAATGTCTAAGTTTCCAAAAATGTCCATTTCCATTTCCATTTTCATTTCCATCTCCATTTTCATTTCCATTTTCATTTTCATTCATTTCTAGGTTTCCAAAAGTATCAAAAATTTATTCATAACACTTAAGACTTGTCATTTCATACAATTGATCTGAAAAATGCATAGGCCCTTCCTAGGATGTTACAAGATCTGCTCTTATGATATGGTTAATCTCTTTTTTTTTTTTTATTTCATCCAAAAAAAGATCCTGTGTACAGTTTTTGATTGGCCTTTTATAGCCATTTCTAGAAAAGATTATCCCCATTTTCCTTGTTGTTCGTTTTCTCGTATTTAATGCTTGCAGTGCACGCGACGCAAGTTTTCGGCGGTGGAGTGCCGCGCTCGACAATGGCGGTGGATGGGACACGGTCGCCGAGGCGTAAGGTCGGGTCGATCATGCGGGTAGAAGACCGGGGTCAACAATCGAGAGTGAACAGTCACAGCATAAAGTCATGCATGGCGCTTAGGTCCCTTAGGGTTCCAGGAACCCTAAGTTAGATTTTGGGCCATTGTGTGTAAATGGGTTAAGGGATTGGGCCTATTGGGTTGGTGATGATTTTTTTGTAATTTGGGCCATAAGGACTTTTGTAAACTGGACTGTAAAAATAGACTTTTATTATTTTATTCTGGGTCTGATTTATGTGAGCTCGGTCAAAAATTGATCATTACAGCTGCCCCTTTTTGCTCATTATCGTATAACGGGAATGGAGCAAAGACTTTCAAGAAAGACCAATTTTGCCCGGTCTCGCTGAGTCTTGACTTCTTCGGTGCTTTTTTTCTTCAGGTAGTCTCATTCCAGTCCACCGTATCTTGTTACTTTGACTGCACCACCGCTATTCGGAGAGATGGGACTTGTGGTTTCAATCTGTTCCACTGCAACCTCAAGGTATAGGATTTGTCATTTTAATCCGCTCCACTGCAACTTCAAGGGGGTAGGATTAATATGATCTGTTCTACTGCAACTTCAAGAACGCCAAACCTGCTAACTTCGATCTGCTCCTGCAACATCCGGAATGCCAGACCTGCTATCTTCAATATGCTTCCTGCAAACTCAAGAATCGCCAGGCTGATGTCTTCGATCTGCTTTCTACAAACTCAGGGATTGCCAAATCTGCTATCTCCAATCTGCTCCCTGCAAACTCAAGGATTGCCAGACTGATGTCTTCGATCTGCTTCCTGCAAACTTAGGAATTGCCAGACCTGATGTCTTTGATCTGCTTCCTGCAAACTCAAGAATTGCCAGACCTGATGTCTTCGATCTGCTTCCTGTAATTTCAGGAATTGCCAGATCTGCTATCTTCAATCTGCTCCCTGCAAACTCAGGGATCGCCAGATTTGCTGTCTTCAATCTGCTTCCTGCAAAGCTCAAGAATGCCAGATTGGCTATCTTCAATCTGCTTCCTGCAAAGCTCAGGAATGCCAGATTTGCTGTCTTCAATCTGCTTCCTGCAAAGCTCAGGAATGCCAGATTTGCTATCTTCAATCCGTTTCCTGCAAAGCTCGGGAATGCCATATTGACTATCTTTAATTTACTTCCTGCAAAGCTCAGAAATGCCAGATTTGCTGTCTTTAATCTGCTTCCTGCAAAGTTCAGGAATGCCAGATTGGCTACCTTCAATCTGCTTCTTGCAAAGCTCAAGAATGCCAGATTTGCTGTCTTCAATCTGCTTCCTGCAAAGCTCAGGAATGCCAAATTGGCTATCTTCAATCTGCTTCCTGCAAAGCTCGGGAATGCCGATTGGTTGCCTTCAATCGCTTCACCTGCAAAGCTTAGGAATGCCAGATTGGCTATCTTCAACTCGCCTCGCAAAGCTCGGGAATGCCGATTTGTTGTCTTCAATCGCTTCGCAAAGCTCAGGAATGCCAGATTAGCTATCTTTATTCTGCTTCCTGCAAAGCTCAGGAATGCCAGATTTGCCTTCGATCTTGCCCTACTACTGTTTAGGGTGACAAGGTCTACAATCTTCAACCTATTCCACTACTGGTCAGTGGCAATAGGACAATCCACTACTGGTCAGTGGCAATAGGACAATCTTCAAACTATTCCACTACTGGTCAGTGGCAATAGGACAATCTTCAAACTATTCCACTAATGGTCAGTGGCCATAGGATGGTCTTCAACCTATTCCACTACTGGTCAGTGGCAATAGAACAATCTTCAACCTATTCCACTCACCGGTCGGTGGCAATAGGGCAATCTTCAACCTATTCCACTACTGGTCGCTGGCAATAGGACAATCTTCAAACTATTCCACCACCGGTCGGTGTGGCAATAGGACAATCTTCAACCTATTCCACTCTTTGGTCGCTGGCAATAGAACAATCTTCAACCTATTCCACTACCGGGTCGGTGGCAATAGGACAATCTTCAACCTATTCCACTCTTCGGGCGGTGCAATAGGACAATCTTCAACCTATTCCACTCATTGGTTAGTGGCAATAGACAATCTTCAACCTATTCCACTACTGGTCGGTGGCAATAGGATGGTCTTCAAACTATTCCACTCTTGGTCGGTGGCAATAGAACAATCTTCAACCTATTCCACTCATTTGGTTAGTGGCAATAGGACAATCTTCAACCTATTCCACTCACCGGTCGGTGGCAATAGGATGGTCTTCAAACTATTCCACTACTGGTCAGTGGCAATAGGACAATCTTCAACCTATTCCACTACTGGTCAGTGGTAATAGGACAATCTTCAAACTATTCCACTCATCGGTCGGTGGCAATAGGACAATCTTCAACCTATTCCACTCACCGGTCGGTGGCAATAGGACAATCTTCACCTATTCCACTCATCGGGTCGCTGGCAATAGGACGATCTTCAACCTATTCTACCACTGGTCAGTGGCAATAGGATGGTGGCTTCACCAATGTTGCTACACCGTCCTCTAGGGACATATCCTGTAGACTCAGTTTTATATACTTGTGTTTATGCAAATGATGTGAATACTATGATCGGAATGACTCAAACGCTCCTAACTACATGTGCTATGGATGACATTTACGTGAATGCAGAATGTCATGAGAATGATGATTTTTCAATGATTAAGATGCAATGATAGTAATAAATTGAATGCTCCTAACTAAATGATATTATGGAGGACATTTGCATGAATGCAGAATGTCATGATAATGATTCTTTGTTAAAAATATATAAGGATCAGGATGCGATGATCGAAACGCCCCTAATGATGATGTATGAATGAAATTATCCCTTTTAATGCTTAAGGTTGTCTCTCGCTCATCGCCCATCGAGTCTTATTGTCGACGATTACGCCGCTATCTCGCTCTCTTTGGTACCTTTGCCAAAACTCAAAGAAACAATCATATTTTGCTCAAATAACTTGCTCCAATGTAACTTCAAGATCCATTCCACGGTACCTATAGGACTTTAATGCTTATACCATCTTCAGATCCCCTCTCTTCAACTTCAGAGGGTGTAGGATCTGTGTCATCTTCAATCCATCCCACTATGACTCAGAGGTATAAAATTTGTAATTTATTCAAATGATTTGGTCTACTACACCTTCCATTCCCTGGGTGTCATGACCAGGTATGTGTGCATGATATTTGCACGGATACAGAACATCATTTTTTCTCGCGAATGATTCCCCATTTACACATGGGTTAATATTGCCCCTTTTTCGTCAAGATGGTATTACTGACGTAATATCTTGTCATTTTGTTCAATCACCATTTTTGACAAAATCCGAAGAGATAGCCTCAGTTCAGACTTTCCCTCTACCAATATTTCTATCCTTTAAACGTGAGGAGTTTTAAGCAATAGTCTTGTTTCAGGTCCTTGTATTATTCAGAAGCTTCCAGAGTAATATGCGAAACTTCTTTTATGAAAGTATTATTAGTACACCAATCGTTATTTCAATGCAAAATGCTTGAAAAATATCACAACAATGGATAAGAAGGGAACCAATTGAGAGCATAGCTTGAAACAAATAAGTTGATCACAGCTAGCAAGTGCAAAGAAAAAGAAAGTTTATTAAGAGTGTATTTTGCAAGGAATAAAATAATCACAAATAACAAAAATGGGTAAAATGGAAACTAGGTGCCCTGAGATATCGCACTGAGCTTCTCTGTTCAAACTTCTTGAGGACCATTTTAGGCTCAATATGTGTTTGGGGATCCAGTACTTTGTCGATGCCCCAAGACGCAACATACTTCTTCATTGTTAATTCAAGTGTAGCAAGATTATCAGATGCCCTACTTTCGATCAAAATTTGTCTTTGTCCTTCTCGGGTTTTCAACTTAAATCCCCTTTGGTCTCAAGGCGCCTTTATGGGTTTTTGCCTGGCCTCTCTTTTTCTTCTTTTTTCCCTTTTTTTTTTTTTTTTTTCTTTTTATAACAAATCAACTCACAGATTGGGCGGGTTCTTGCCATCCATCTTGGTTACTATCCATGTTTCCCTGCACGTGCATTCTTTGCTGCATAAGGCATTTACTTTTCTTCTTGAGTCTTTTGGATAAGAAGGATCCTTCTTAATGCCAGGTTCTCCTCTTGAAATTCTCTTGAGCGAACCTTTTTATTATAAGCCCGTATCATCCATTTTTGGTATATTTGACCATGAATACTTTCAATCAAGCTTACTGTAGATGTTCTGCTTTATCCAATTCAATCAAAACTTGGGGAAAAGGAATCTTATATTACAATAATTGTTTCCCTTTCATAAACCAATGAGAAAGATGCCCCGGTGAAAGTCCTGGCCAACGTTCAAGAAACCTAGAGGGTGAATGGTAACTTCTCTATGCCAACCTTTACAAATCTCAGTCATTTTTTTTACTGCCTTTGCTGCACTGAATGGTGTCTGATCTTTGAACATACTATAAATTTGTGCAATTATGTTAAACACATTTCTTTCTGGCATTCTTTATTGCCACACACTCTCTCTCTCCTTTTTTTTGGATTTGAATTTGATGACTGCTGACTTTGTAATTTTGGCATATGAAGCGACCTTCACCTTCTCAGTGAGGTAACCAACGACCATGAATATGAATCAATGTTGGCTAAAAGCTTTTGAGGAGACTGGCTTGATAACGTCCATGCCCCACATATAGGGAATCTGTGAAGAAATAAAGGAGGTGCATAAGTCCTGTATTCAATTTTCCTTTCTTGGTAAACCAGTAGCTCGAACCTTCTGGCAGTTGTAGAACCATTAACATGGGTTCTTTAAACACCAATCTTAACAGCATACCCACGTTTCAGTAGCCTAGGCGTGTCTTGATGTGATCATGCGAAAATATCTTTAAATTCTCGGAGATAACTCAATGATGCCTTACCTTATTCCTGCGGTGAGCTAAGCTTCCATCTTCACCTGTAGTGTCTGTTGACATTTCGTAAGGTAGGATTTACCATTCTTAATAAGTTAGGAAATAAGTTGCAATCTCTGTCGTCTTCAAAGTTCTTAGATCCCTTTAGACACATATCCCACTAGAAAGGGAGTCAGTAACAGCGTCGCTCATGTTATTGATATCTGGGACCCATTGTGGGTATGAAGGTAAATTCCCGAGAATAAATGATTCCAAGAATGATTATTTATGAATGAAGAATAAATAGAATGTATAGTATGAAAAAGAAATAAAATATTTGTTCAAAAAGATGCATTTTACTGAAATAGTAATTCTGGACACAAGCCTATTTCACAAAAGAAATCTTATTGCTTCTAGGCTTAAAGCAACAAGTACGTTTTGTACATTACTCTAAGTAAGATTCTAAATACTACAGGAATTTCTTCCGCAGTCTCATTGCCCAAAACGCTCCCAAGTTCATATTTCTGCATTTGGCGCGTCATCTATCTTCACAATACCCATGTTGATGAGTTTTTCCACCAATTTCTTGAAAGCAAGGCAATTTTCTATCGGATGCCCTGTGACCCCTGCGTGGTACTCACACTGGGCATTTGGGTCATACCATTTTGGGTATGGAGATTGCATTGGTTTCGGGTAGTGGGGGGACACAACGTGTGCATCAAATAAACTTTGATACAACTCCTTGTACGTCATTAGGATCGGCGTAAATTGGGGTTTCTTTGTGTTTTACCTTGTGCCCGATTCTTTTCTTGATGAACCCTGATACCCAGTTGTCATTATTTTTGGCTGGTTAACAGTAATCAACTTTGAGTACCCCATGTTCGTATTATTCACTTCATTTTCTTTCTTCTTCAGGGCTTTTAAGGTCCGTTCTCCTTTTTTCTTTGTTTCGGCTAAGCCATGTACCACAAGATTGACTCGATCATCCCCCGGATTAAAACCTGAACCCATTGGGAAGTTTAACAGGGCCGAAGTATCAGTCTGACATTGGGGTTTGATAATGACAGGTACCTCGCGCGAATACGCGTCTGGTTGAGTCGGGATATTTATCGGAGAGTAAACGATTTCTTCATCATCATCCACACCGTTGACCATTGAACCACTTCTTTTTTCAAGTCCTCCGGTTAGTAACTGGGTTACTGGCCTATCATGTTCATTTGATCTCGCATATCTTGTTGAATTTTGGCCAACTGCTCTTGCATCAATGTTTGCCTTTGCTCTAATCTCTCCAACCTTTGTTCCATATCTTCTGAAATAATTTTACCTAATTAGGGTCTTTCTACAAATTTTAATGCATGTAATATAATGTAATGCAAATGAATGAAATGCAATGCAAATGCATGGAATGAATGCAAAAAGAAAGAGAGGCGTTGATTATGAATTCAATTCTATTAGAAGAAATTTTCTAGAAAATACGTTTCTTTACATAAAACGGATTGCATATACGGCTTTGTCTTCATAGTCCAAGTGAAAACACCAATCCTCTCCTTCGTATCCGGATGCTATGGTCGTGTCTCGTGAACTTTCCCAATAGATGCCTTTTCTATCTCCTTGTTGCTTGGACTAGGCCGTGCATCCTCACTCGCTTATCCTCCACGATGTTCATAGGCTTCTTTTAGATAATGGAGACATGATGGCTCTCGAATAATCCTTGTCGGCTTGAACCCTCGGGCAAAGTCTTGTATTCTTCTACCTTCTTCAGATACGGATGTTATGGTCGTGTCCCGTGAACTTTCTCAATAGATGCCTCTTCTAGCTCCTTATTGCTTGGTCCAGGCCATACCTCTTCACTCACTTATCCTCTGCGATGTTCATAAAGAGATTGAGACACGATGACTCTCGAATAATCCTTGTCGACTTGAACCCTCGGGCAAAGTCTTGTATTCTTCTTCTCACGGGCTTTCATTCTCTCTCATTGTTTACTTGGACTATGACCGTATTATAATCCACTTAATCAAGTAACACATTTTCTTATGACAAACTCTTCTATTTAGCAATCGAATATGAATCAACACCTCCTTTCTAGGATGATGCGATGCAATGCAATGCAAGTGCATGGAATGAATGCAAAAAGAAAGAGAGCCGTTGATTATGAATTCAATTCCATTAGAAGAACTTTTCTAGAAAATAAAACTCTTTACATAAAATAGATTGCATATACTACGGTTTTGTCCTCATAGTCCAAGTGAAAACCAATCATTCTCTCTTCGCACCGGATATTATGGTCGTGTCCCGTGAGCTTTCTCCATAGATGCCATTTCTAGCTCCTAGTTGCTTGGTTCAGGCCGTACCTCTTCTTATCCTCTGCGATGTTCATAAGCTTCTTTAAGAAAGTCGAGACGTGACGACTCTTGAATAATCCTCTTTGGCTTGAATCCTAGGACAAAGTCTTGTATTCTTCTCATGACTATCACCCTTCTCGTTGTTTAGTTGGACTATATTCAGACGATCGTATTATAATCCACTTTATCAAGAAATTCATTTCCTTATGACAAACTCCTCTATTTAGAAATCGAATATTAATCAACACCTCATTTCTATGATGATGCAATACAATGTAATCAAAATAGAAGAAAACACGTTAGTACAAGAGAAATAAACAACACATAATAACTGTTCGGGTAACCAATAGGGTTTGGTGTGGCTCTATCTAGGGTAGGCTCTAGGTCTCTCTATATGTGGTTTGGTTCTAAAGAATGGTACTGAATCCAGCAGATTCCTCAATCCTCACCCATTATAGGCTCATACGGATCGAGTTCGGTTCAAGGGAATACATTTCCCTATGGCCATGCGGAGATGAAAATCTCACGAAGCACATAAGTACGGATGTATCCCGAAAGCAATTCACTAACCCATGCGGAGGTGAAAACCTCACGAAGGCATAGTTTCTATCGGAGGTGAAAGCAAGGCAATTTTCTATCGGATGCCCTGTGACCCCTGCGTGGTACTCACACTGGGCATTTGGGTCATACCATTTTGGGTATGGAGATTGCATTGGTTTCGGGTAGTGGGGGGACACAACGTGTGCATCAAATAAACTTTGATACAACCCCTTGTACGTCATTAGGATCGGCGTAAATTGGGGTTTCTCTGTGTTTTACCTTGTGCCCGATTCTTTTCTTGATGAACCCTGATACCCAGTTGTCATTATTTTTGGTCAAGCACAAGAATCAACTTTGAGTACCCCATGTTCGTATTATTCACTTCATTTTCTTTCTTCTTCGTGGCTTTTAAGGTCCGTTCTCCTTTTTCTTTGTTTTTGGCTAAGCCATGTACCACAAGATTGACTCGATCATCCCCGGATTAAAACCCGAACCCATTGGGAAGTTTAACGGGCGAAGTATCGATCACCGACATTGGGGTTTGATAATGACAGTACCTCGCGCGAATACGCGCCTGGTTGAGTCGGGATATTTATCTGAGAGTAAACGATTTCTTCATCATCATCCACACCGCTGACCATTGAACCACTTCTTTTTCAAGTCCTCGGTTAGTAAGTAAGCGGAGTTATCGCCTATCATGTTCATTTGATCTCGCATATCTTGTTGAATTTTGGCCAACTGCTCTTGCATCAATGTTTGCCTTTGCTCTAATCTCTCCAACCTTTGTTCCATATCTTCTGAAATAATTTTACCTAATTAGGGTCTTTCTACAAATTTTAATGCATGTAATATAATGTAATGCAAATGAATGAAATGCAATGCAAATGCATGGAATGAATGCAAAAAGAAAGATAGGCGTTGATTATGAATTCAATTCTATTAGAAGAAATTTTCTAGAAAATACGTTTCTTTACATAAAACGGATTGCATATACGGCTTTGTCCTCATAGTCCAAGTGAAAACACCAATCCTCTCCTTCGTATCCGGATGCTATGGTCGTGTCTCGTGAACTTTCCCAATAGATGCCTTTTCTATCTCCTTGTTGCTTGGACTAGGCCGTGTATCCTCACTCGCTTATCCTCCACGATGTTCATAGGCTTCTTTTAGATAATGGAGACATGATGGCTCTCGAATAATCCTTGTCGGCTTGAACCCTCGGGCAAAGTCTTGTATTCTTCTACCTTCTTCGTATACGGATGTTATGGTCGTGTCCCGTGAACTTTCTCAATAGATGCCTCTTCTAGCTCCTTATTGCTTGGTCCAGGCCATACCTCTTCACTCACTTATCCTCTGCGATGTTCATAAGGAGATTGAGACACGATGACTCTCGAATAATCCTTGTCGACTTGAACCCTCGGGCAAAGTCTTGTATTCTTCTGCGGGCTTTCAGCCCTCTCTCGTTGTTTACTTGGACTATGACCGTATTATAATCCACTTAATCAAGTAACACATTTTCTTATGACAAACTCTTCTATTTAGCAATCGAATATGAATCAACACCTCCTTTCTAGGATGATGCGATGCAATGCAATGCAAGTGCATGGAATGAATGCAAAAAGAAAGAGAGCCGTTGATTATGAATTCAATTCCATTAGAAGAACTTTTCTAGAAAATAAAACTCTTTACATAAAATAGATTGCATATACGGTTTTGTCCTCATAGTCCAAGTGAAAACCAATCATTCTCTTCGTACCCGGATATTATGGTCGTGTCCCGTGAGCTTTCTCCATAGATGCCATTTCTAGCTCCTAGTTGCTTGGTTCAGGCCGTACCTCTTCTTATCCTCTGCGATGTTCATAAGCTTCTTTAAGAAAGTCGAGACGTGACGACTCTTGAATAATCCTTGCTGGCTTGAATCCTAGGACAAAGTCTTGTATTCTTCTGCGGACTATCAGCCTTCTCGTTGTTTAGTTGGACTATATTCAGACGATCGTATTATAATCCACTTTATCAAGAAATTCATTTCCTTATGACAAACTCCTCTATTTAGAAATCGAATATTAATCAACACCTCATTTCTATGATGATGCAATACAATGTAATCAAAATAGAAGAAAACACGTTAGTACAAGAGAAATAAACAACACATAATAACTGTTCGGGTAACCAATAGGGTTTGGTGTGGCTCTATCTAGGGTAGGCTCTTAGGTCTCTCTATATGTGGTTTGGTTCTAAAGAATGGTACCTGAACCAGCAGATTCCTCAATCCTCACCCATTATAGGCTCATACGGACTGAGTTCGGTTCAAGGGAATACATTTCCCTATGGCCATGCGGAGATGAAAATCTCACGAAGCACATAAGTACGGATGTATCCCGAAAGCAATTCACTAACCCATGCGGAGGTGAAAACCTCACGAAGGCATAGTTTCTTACTCCCACTGAAGAGGGTGCGACCACAACAGTCATGCAATGCAATGTGCGCAAGAAAACAACAAACGAATGCAACAAAAGGATCGTAATTTTCAAATCAAAGTTTTAAATTTTCAAATCGAATTTTCAAATTTTCGACATCGGACAGAAAATAATCAATTTACGGCCTGACTCTCATTATGTCCCCAGTGGAGTCGCCAAGCTGTCGTAACCATTTTTTTGAAAAACGGGGATCGACTTTGGTTTTTGAAAACGAAAATAAAAATGGGAGTCGCCACCGATCTTTATTAGGTGTGATCGGATCACCTTTGTTTTAATAAAATGTTTTGGTTTACTAAAACAGTGCTTTTGGTCTACGAAATTTGAGAAAATGGGTTCGGGAGTCGGTTACGTGCGAGGAAGGATTAGCACCCTCGTCACGCCCAAAATTGGTACCAAATTGATTAATGTCCTAATGTTGAAAATTTGAAAAGATTTTAAAATACGAATCCTTTAGAAAATATTTGAATTTACTCGAATTGAATATTAAGATTCTCTCACTCGAAGGAATGAAATGTCACATCCAAAGACGATAGGACACGACAATTTAAATCCTCGAATCCAAGATCATCTCATGATTCCGAGACTCATGCATTGAAAATATCAAAAGGATATTCGATTATTTGTCAAGTGAGAAACCGAAACTCGATAAGTTAGGGCTTGATTTCTCGAAGTTCCAAATACGAAATATTGCCTCTATTTTAAAAAACTTATCTCGGAGTATCTAGATGTCGTGTCCGAGAAGTTAGGGCACAACATTTGAATTTCCGAGAACAAGTATTTTATTTAAAACTTGTATTGCGATTTTAAAAGGGATATTCTGTTATTCAGATTAAATGAGAAGAACCGGAACCCAGTAAGTTAGGGCTCGATTCCCTCGAATCTTTAATACGAAATATCGGTTATTTGAAAACTGATGCATCGAGAAAAAATAGTGTGGCAAATGATAATATGAAAACACGATGTTATAGGTGAAAAGAATAATAATAATAAAATAACGATGTGAAATAACACACTAGTACTAGTGATACTAAGATATTAATAATAAGGATAAAGTAAAAGTAATAACATAGGTAGTGATAAAATAAAAGTATTACGATAATAATCGTATATTAACAGTAGTAGAAAATAATGATAAAATAATAATGATGATAAAAAATAGTGGTAGTAGAAATATATAAAAAAATGTAATAATAATATTAGTGGAAATAGAAGTATATACATAAAATAATATAAGTATAAATATATAAATAAAAATTAAATAGATGATAATAGTATTAAACTAAGGAAATAAATATAGATAGGAATATAGTAATAATAGTGATAGTAATAAAAAATGATAAAATAAGAAATAGTAATAATGATAAAACTAATAAAACTAATAATAATAATAATAATAATAATAATAGTAATAATAATAATAATAAACAAAAAGTGAAAATAGTAATAAATATAAATGAAATAATGAAATAATAATGAAATGATAATAATAGTAATAAATGTAAAAGAAATAAAAATAAAAGAATAAAATAGTAATAGAATAAAGTAATAGTAAAAATGAGGTAATGATAATAAATATTATTACATTATTAAATGAATAATACTAATAAATAAATAAATAAGTAAGAATAATAATGATAATGGCGTTAGTAAAAAAAAATAGTGATACTAATAATAATAGTATAGTATAGTAGTAATAATAATAATAATAATAATTGCAAAATAACTAAAAAGGGAGTAAATTGAACTTAAAACGAAAGTTTGGGGTCAATTCGAAATAAAAATAAAAGAAAAGGACCTATTTGTACATGCGGAGGAAGCGAAGGGACCAAATATGTAATAAACCCCTCTGGCCAAAACGCGCAACAACGAAGGGGACCAAATTGAAAACCAAAATAAAATATTGGGCGGGATTTTAAAATAATAAAAATCTGATTATAAAACACTGAAAAAGCGGAAGGGCTAAAAGTGCAATTAGCCCTTCCTTCAAAAAACACACGGATCCTAGGATCTGGGTCGGGTCAAAGTCGGGTCAGATCAAAACGACGTCGTTTTGGGCGTTAAAGGCCAGCCCCAAAACGACGTCGTTTTGGGAGGCTATTTAAGGCCTAAATTTTTGAAATAAAATTCATTTGTCACCTGCTTTTAAAAAAAATTAACCCTTCTCTTGTTTTTTCTCTGCAGGTTAAAGGGAGAGAGGGATTCTGGCACCGCCCCGATCGCCGTTCTCCATCGCGCCGCCATCGCCGGCCACGTACACGGTGGCCGGAATTCCGAAACAGGTAAGATTTCTCTCTTTTTTTTTATAGATTAATATTTATATATATATGTACTTATATCGAGTGAAAAAAGAAGAGGAAAAAGGCTTCGAAAATAAGAAAAAAAAAGTCACCTTTTTAGCCTCTGATCTGATTTTTTAGTGGTTTTTTTAGCGTTTAACCCTTGCTCTCAAGTGTTTGTATTTGCCTTTTGCTTGTATTTGAAATCTTTTTTTCTTGTATTTCGAATCTCTCTTTGTTTCTTATTCAAAAAAGAGAGCCCCCGTTTACATGGTTTTTACTTGGCTTTATAGCCATTTTTACACGATTTTTTCGGACTATTCTATGCTGTCTTTTCCTTTTTATTGTTCCTGCAGGTAAGTGGCGGTGCTGCGCATGGGCGGTGGCCGGTAGAGCAGTGCTCAGAGGTCAGAGCAAGTGGCTGATGTGAAGGCCCTAGGTGCGGCGCACCTAGGGTTTGAAAAATTCTGATTTTTGTTAGTGGGCTTTAGGGTTAAGTGTCTGTTTGGGTTTTGACAGGGTTTTTATTGTTTGTTTTAATTTGGGTCTGGTATTGGGCTAGGTCTTATCGGGCCCGGGCAAAAATTGGGTCGTACAAAGAGTAATTAGCAAAAAGGACTAAAGTGAAAAAAGGGTAAAAGTCTAATTATAGATTGAAAGAAAAAAAAAGGGACTAAAATGGAAATTAAGCCATTAACAAAGAATGAGTTGGCAAATGCATAAAAATCTTAGATTTTTATGCATAAGTAATATATTAAATTATTATTATCATTATTTATTATTATGGTTTTATATTAGATATTTATTATTATTATTATTATTATTATTATTAAATTGATATTATATTATGAAATAAATTAAAATAAAGATAAATGTATGGTGATTAAATTATACAAGCGTAACGCATATATTTATACATTTGTAATAAATTTATTTAATTACTTTTTACTTGAGTAAATAAATTTTTATTATATTAAAATATTAAATTATATAAAAATAAAATAAATTAAATCAAGAAAAGTGTAGGGTGATGATAATGTACATCTGTAATACATATATTGTTTTTTAAATAGATATTTGTTATAATATTATATAATTATTATTAAACTAATAAATAAATAAAACATAAATGAAATAAGGAAGGAAAGAAGAAAGAAACAGAAGCTAATTCGAAACAGAGCAGGAAAAAGAAAGAAAGAAAATAAAAAGGAGAAATTAAGATTTTAAAGCTTGGAGTTTAATTTGGTAAGTCAATTAAGTCCTTTTTATTTAATTTTGATGTTTTAGAAGCTTTAGAACAAAATTTTGTTGAAATTAAGTTGAGGTTTTGGAAGTTCTTAGGTTTTTGAACATGATTCATGTTGAACAAATTGTTAAATTAGGGGTTTAATTGAATGAATTTTTAGTTAGATTTGATTAAAGGATTAAATTGTAAAAGAAGCTATTAGTTTTACATAGTAGGGACTAAATTGCAAGAATTTCAAAATTAGGGTTTTATGATGAAATTTAGATAGTTATGTCTAAGTTTTGTTGAAATTTGAGTAGAAATAAAGTATGAATTGAGATAGAAAAGTAAGTGAATTTAGTTAAGACTAAATTGAAATTAAAGTAGAAAATTGAATAGAAATTCAATTAATTAGATATAAATTAGTAGTGTATTAATGATTATGAAATTATCTTAATTTTTTGTAGCTAATATAGCACCCGAGGCATCCACGAAGAAAGGAAAAGAGAAGATCATCGGTGAGTAATCGCGAATTTCGAGTTTGTATTACTATAACTCAAACTACTATTTAGTTAATGTTATATTTAAATTATTATGTATGGTAAGTAAATTATAAGGTAAGTATTACTATTGACATGAATGAAATTGAGATAAAGTATGAATATGTTTGAGTATTTAAATTGTTTATTGATTAGAAAGTGGAAAATGTATTAAATTGAATTGTGATTAAATTGAAAGGTGTGTTTTGAATTGAAATGAGATTGAATTGAGAAATGATTTGAATACCCTATTAACTAATCGGGCTGAGTCGGATATAGTTGGCATGCCATAGGATTTGGAAGAGTTCAGGGGATTTTTGGTTTGGCCGAGGAGATACTGATGTTACTATATTTCTTCGGATTATCCGAAGAGGCATTTAATGCATTTCTGGTGTGTTTGGGAGGATTATTTATTCTGGTGTGTTTGGTTGGAATCGTGTATCCGTCAAGGTCCGAGTCTTGTTAATAGGGGTAAGCAAATGAAATGATAAAACGAATGAAATTGATCGATTGATTTATTGAAGAAATGAGAAAGTTGAAATTGTGAATTGAATAAAGACTGAAAACGAAAGACATGAACCAAAGGTTCATGAGATGATTGAATGCAGTTTGATGATATGTGATATCAATTTGATTAATTGAAAATTTGAAAGTTAAAGTATGATTTAATATATATATATATAAATTATTATATGTTTGCTATTTATATGTTTATACATTATTATTTGTTATTATAGTTTGAATTATGGTAATACCACTGAGTATAGGCATACTCAGCGTACGGTTGTTTCCGTGCGCAGGTCAGTAGAAGTCAAAAGTCCTGGTTCAACATCCAGATCAATCTCGACTTCAGAGACAATTTGGTGATGTAATCCCTCTTTTGGTAAAAGTGGCATGTACTTAGGTATTGTATAAATTATGTACTTAAGTTTTGAAACTTTGGTTGTAAAATGATGTCTAATATGTGTTATAAGTATGAAATGAATTAGTATGGCATATTCGGTAAAATGTGGCATGAAACTAAAATGGGAAATGAATGAAATTATTAGTTCAATTAAAAAGTTATTTGTAATGACCTAAATTCAAGGTTATCAGAACAATGGTTTCGTAACTATAAATCCGATTTAAAGAGAAATTTATTTCAATATATTTGCATGAATATTTGTATGATAGGAAAATCGTATTCAAATATCGATAGAAAAATTTTACCGATTTAGTGGTTAGTTAGAAAGAGGAATTATTGAAGGAATTGGGTAAAAACAAGGTATCGAGACCTTGATCTCATAAATTTGGGTAGGAAATATTTTTATAAATATTTATAAAATGTTAGTAATGTGATATTAAAAT
Source organism: Gossypium sturtianum (assembly GCA_025698515.1). Taxonomy (NCBI): domain Eukaryota; kingdom Viridiplantae; phylum Streptophyta; class Magnoliopsida; order Malvales; family Malvaceae; genus Gossypium; species Gossypium sturtianum. Next base: position 152,799,465 of record CM046955.1, on the reverse strand, counting down.
TTCGTTAGAAAATTTTAACGTTTGGGTAGGTAATTAAATGAAAAAGACTAAATTGAAATAGGAGTAAAAGTTGAATTATAGATTAAAAGAAATTATAAAGGACCAAAATGGTAATTAAGCCATTTTGTATAGGTGAGGCGGTGTAATGTATAAAAATCTAAGATTTTTATAAAAACAATTATTATTATAAACTAATATATATATATATATATATGTGTGTGTTATACAAGAAAAGAAAAGAAACAAAAACATAAAAAGAAGAACAGAGAGCAAACGTGAAAGAAAGAAAGAAAGAAATGAAAGAAAAGAAAAAGGAGAAATTTATGATTTAAAGCTCGGATGTTTAATAGGTAAGTCAATTTAGCCCTTTTTTTTTAATTTTGATGTTTTATAAGTTTTAGGGCAAAGTTTTGATGAATTTAAGTTGAGGTTTTCGAAGCTTTAAAGTTTTTGAACATAGCATATGATGAACAAAAAGATGAATTAGTGGTTTAATTGAAAGAATTTCAAGTTAGAATTGGGTAAATGATTTAATTGCAAAATAAGCTATAAGAAAACAGTTTTGAGACAGAAGCAGTAGAGTAACTTTGAAAAATCACCAAAAATCGTATAAGTGGAATTAGAAGTTGAGTGAGATATGAAATTAAATCTTATTGAGTCTATTTTCGTATGAAAGAAACAGGGAAAGCAAAGAAATTCTGTATTTTGAGATATTTAGATTTTTGTGAGACTGGTTCAGAGTGATTTTGAGATCCCCTATTTTGACTTGGAAAAATCATTAAAAATTTTTAAAAAATAATTTTGGGACATAATTTATATGGTTAGATTCCTTAATTAGTATATTTTTAGAAGAAACAAACTAGAACATCATTTTAATTCTGTACAAAAAGATAATTAAATTTTAGCGAAGAGTGGTCGGAACTGTCAGACAACAGAACAGGGGTGACTTTAAAGAATAAACTGTACTTATTGGCTAAACCAAAAATTCTGAAAATTTTATGGTAAGAATATATGTGAGTCTAGTTTCAGGGAAAATTAGCAGATACTAATTTGGAGTTCTGTAGCTCAAGATAAAAATAATTTAGTGACTATGACTCAAGTAGACAGCTTTGAATGAACTAAAAATAATAATAGAATTATAGAGAATGCTACATGTGAACATGAAATGTATTAAATTGATGATTAAATTTATTTATTTAGATTCGGAAAACACAAATACGAAGCTAGATCGAGGAAAGGAAAAAGTCTCGGATTAGTAGATTTTTGTGTACGAACAAATATCGAGGTAAGTTCATGTAACTTAAATTATATTCTTAAATGCTTGAAATGTATGTTATTGATGTGAATATAATTTGAATGTTCATTATATGAAAATTGATGAAACATTGATATATTTGATAAAAAGGGGAAGAAATCCCGGTTGAATGAAAGGAAAATTCGATGGATCTCTGAAAAGGAATTGACGGTAAAAAGGATCTAGCCCGGACGGGTGATCCTATCCTGATATAGCCCTCCCGAAGAATATGTGGAAAATGGATTTAGCCCGGACGGGTAATCCGAATTAGGGTGCGAATTTAGCTTTGGACTGTAATTCGGATCCAAGCTCATTAGAGTAATTTTTTGCAGTAGGATTTAGCTGGACGGTATTCCCGACAATACTCTATAAGTTTATATTACAGGATTTAGCTCGGGGTGGTAATCCCGCTGTAAGGATGAGGTTCGCGGGAGTGTGCTCTCTGAAATGGAAATGTGCGCACATGAACATGAATTGACGGATCTGGATTTGTACACTAAAGTGTACCCCTAAAAATCCATCGAAATTTCGAGAAATTCAACGGGACAAATATAGAAAAATAATAAAGAAATGGAAATCATGGTATTGATGAGCTCATCAATCATGGTGTATATATTATTGATATATGGAAATTATTGGACTAACTTGAATGTTGAGTTTGTGTATGTTAGGATAATAATGCATTGAATGGGTATATGAATGTTTATTGCTTTGTATTGAACATATTAGGTAAGTATAATTTTTGTTACATGGGCTTACTAAGCACAAAGTGTTTACCCTATTTCTTTTTCCCCTGTTTTGTAGTGTTAAGAGCTCGGAGGTCGGATTCAGTCGGAGACACATCACACTATCAACCTCAAGATTTCGGTATATAAAGAAACTTTATTTTGGAAATCAATGGCATGTATAAGCTAATAAAGTAAATGTTAATATGAAATGAATGTAAGGTCAGCCATTGGTATGGCTAACAAATTTTGGTTTGGTATGTGTTGAGGTTATCTTATAAATATGCATGAATTTATTTTGAAAATATGTTGAATCGAATTGATTGATGTGGATTGGTCTCGGTTTTAAATTTGTAGGGAAGGCTAGATATCTATAAAGGGGCTATATTAAGTAAAATAAAATAAAAAATTCGTAAATTTCGGTAATGCCTCGTACCCTATTCTGACAACGAATACGGGTAGGGGGTGTTACATTATTTATGAGTGATCAAGTAGATAAATTGTTAAATTAATGTTGTAGGCATAGTTAGGTATGTTTGAGTGTGGAAATGTATGGTTTGTTATATTGGTTGTAAATTGGTTGCGGTTTGAAAATTTGCAGGGAAGGCTAGATGTTTATAAAGGGGTTATATTGAGTTCAAAAAAAAAAATTCGGAGTACTCGAACTAGTCTAGTTCCACTTTTAATACGTGTTTTGGGCCACGAAGGTTCATTATAGGGTTTTAATAATTAAATTATACTATGTATGTTATTTTATTTTTGAATTATTTGTAAATTATCCGATATGTTCGGTAATATTCTGTAACCCTGTTTTCGCGACGGTTTAAGGTTAGGGGTGTTACATGATTTGTCTTGTGTTCCCTGGCCATAAATAAATGATGTTTTAAGGGACCCCATCATTTCATGTTTTCCAGGAATAAAGCTGTAATATTCATTATTCAAGGGTTGAAAAATACAGTAATTTCCCATGAAGTCCTTTGATTTTTTTTTTTTGGTTTAAAATCTTTTAATGTTGGTTAATTATATTATGCTTAGACTAAATTAAAAGTTGATTTTGATCGGACCTTTCTCACATTATTTTTTTCATTAGTAAGATTTAAACTAAAACCTTATTTAAGGTTTATTAAATTTGATATTACTTTAGTTCGGTCGATTTTTTAAATTTTTAGACTTATTTAAAAAATAAATTTTATTTAATGATTTTCAATATCATTTAACTAAAATTTTAAGCTATTTCAATAAAAAAATTCTAAATAATTTTCATAATTTTAAATATAAAATATTTATTTTTATATCATAAAAAATTAAAAATAAAATATATATTAAATAAAAATCAGTAATTGAATTTATGTTTGGATCCTTATTTTGATTTTTTTTAATGCAATTGTTATACATTTATAGTCCTAAGGCTAGGATCAGGGATTGGCCCTATTAGACTAGCAATAGGCAATAGTGACAAGGAAGGACCGTAGTTGAACCTATATAAACTTCACTTGGTGATCAAAGGTGGACCTTTCCCACCCAAATAAACCAAGCTTTGGGCTACATATCTGTTTTTGCCGAGCAGGTAGGCCTCTTAACTTATTTTAAGCATCTTTTTTCAAAAGCTTTTCACTCTCACAACACCTAATTTCCTTTAATGGGATTTAAAGCCATTTTGTGGCATAAATGGTTTCTAAGTTGAATCGAAATAAAGTGAAAATAATTGAAGTGCTTTAATTCTTTTTAGACCATATAAAGTATAAAGACGGAAAATGGATTAAAAATTGGGGGTGGGGTGGAAAGGACCCCTACATAATGCACCTACCATCGTACAGAGTAGGACAGGCAGCTCCCATGCACAGTGACATTGCCCTTATTTCCATTTTCCAAGCTTAAAAAACTTCATGGATTGGCATATTTCCACTTGAGAAATTCATTTGTTCCATGATTACAATGTCTACTTTTGTAAATAATTTCCCAAACGAGACAAACTATGATACCAACGGAAATGGTGGCCAATGACCCCTTACAGCAGTACAAGAAATTAACATGGTGGTTCAAGTTAGGGGTGTGTTTAAAAAGATGTCTTGTTGATTAGTTAATCTTTTATTTTAAATCTTCCATTAAAGTAAACTAAAAAAAAAACAGAAAGCATGAAAAGGCTAAAACATCTTTGTTATATATTATGAGGGACAAAAGCACTTTCCCTTCCCCTGATTCGTGCACTTAGGTTTTGAAAATGAATGGCACCTGCAATTGTTGCTTAGTAAATAATATTCAAAGTAGCGCAAGGATTTGGGCAGAGGTAGAAGTAGCCCTACAGCTACAGACATGTGATGGCATGGAATGACACATCAAAATATATATTTTATAAGGGCACTAATAAAAGGTAGGCTTTCATAGGAATTGGGATCATGTAAAAAGCTTGGGATGAAAATGAGGGCCATGCCTTCTCCTCATCCACACATTTCCCCACCTTAAGAACAAAAGAAAGAGACCAGATAATAAGACAAAGATTTTGTTGAGTTGGAATTCCTCCACACTATCCATTGGAGTTCAAAGATGTAAGTTCCATATTGATGTAAGGATTATTGGATTAAGTCCATGGAAAGATATTGTTTGTTTTACAAGTTTGAAAACAGGCATTGTAATTTTATCCTTAGCAAAAGGTTGCTCACAATGACTTTTGCTTTATAAGATCTTGTAATTGTGCAATGTGCAGAGGTATATTCACTTTTGGTTCAACCAATGATAAAAGTAGATAGCAAAATTGTGTTTAGGAAGTAAAGCAAAATATTTGACAAGTTTGGCAAGATTTGATGTGTAGCAATGAAAACCAAGAAAAAGTTAAGGTGACGCCAAGATTCGCCCTGCTAATTCAAACAAGTAGCATGGGTTTAGGATTGAAGAAATTTCCCAAACATAATTAGCAAAAGGAGGAGATTTTGAGCAGGTGAAACAACAAAAGAATCGGTAGTAGTTGTATTACCCCAAAGATGATCAATAACAATCCAAACAATATTACCTATCACAGTGACAGCCTCATAATTGCCCATAAACTTTTCATTAAAATTAAACATTATTCATCCCTGGCTTTTAGAGTAGATGAACTTAGGCCTTAGGAAGCAAGATTTTCCCCAAAATTTTGTCTAAAAATGGCACCTAACTTTGGGGTAGGAATAAAAAGAGTAAAGCTGCCATAAAAGTAGCATAGAGTGTGGAATGTCATGTTATCTTAAGAAAACCGGTATCAAATTTATCACGAAATGCCATATTATTTAAAGAAAAATGGTATTAAAATTATCGCTTGATTCATGTTTGATTTATGGTCTATGTTTGAATTTTGCAATTATTCTTCTTTATAAAGTCGTTTCTAAAGTATGAACCTGCATTATTTCTTTAAAAATATAATATATGTCGTCATTGCATCTAATTTTTATTCGTTTTTAACATTAAGCACAGAAATGCATCTTTCTTATTCCATAAAAATAAGAATATATTATATAGGCAATTCTTTTATCTATATATAGGCAAAATTTTAAAAAATATATATACTGCTATAGTAGTAGTATATGATAAGAAGAAGAAAAGAAAAGAGAAATGTAAAAATGCAAAAATTAAGAGGAGGAGGACCACCAGGGCAAGAATAGGAAAATATCAAAGAGACGTTATGCGTATCCCGCCACTCTTTCCCATTTGTATAAATGCCACTCCACTGCTTACCACTCTTTACTCCCTTTTGTTTTCTTCTTTCGAGTTTCACCCCTTCTTTTGCTTCCTATTAAATGCGCCACAAAATTAAAGCTCATTTGGTAACGGCACCCTCACCCTCCATTAATCCTCCTTTTCAATTCTGTTTTCCAAGAGCCGTTGCCGTTACTTAAAACATAGTCTTTATTAGGGAAAATAAAATTCAGAACCCTTCAAAATATTGCCTTAGTTGATGATTTTCAGCGTTCTTTTGCGTTTTTTTTCATGGGCTGCGTAACTTCAAAACTCGACCAGTTGCCGGCGGTCACTTTGTGCGGCGACCGCTGCAATTTCCTCCAGGACGCTCTCCTGCAAAGCTACGCCTTCGCCGATGCACACGTGGCGTACATGCAGTCGCTCACGACTCTCGGGCCCGCTCTCCACCGTTTCTTCGATCAATGTCTTAAATCTTCGTCCGGCGATGAACCCACCGTATCTGACGAGAAACCGCCGAAGCGACGTTCGCCGCTGTCCTCGCCCTGTCATTCTTTTTCGAGTTCAAACTCAGATTCGCACATTCAATTCGATACTGATTTGGAAGACGAAGAGACGGGCGAAGATTTTAGTAAATATATTAACGAAATCCATCTAAATTATCTTAATCAGGGGATCCTAACATCGTATCCTTTGCCTAATCATGATTACCATTCTAATACGAATCAAAGCAGAGAAATCAGTGGCTCAGGCTGGAAAACACCTCCACCTCCGGCTCCGAAGAGTGCGGCTTGGGATTACTTGAACTTTTTTGATGAAATTTACGAGAGATACGAGTTGCCTTATTTTTCGAGCAAAGAAGTGAAGGACAAAGGAGGAGTTCATGAACATCTTGAAGCACAAGCAGTAAAGCAAGTTCATGGGGATGAGAAATCTAGTGCAAATTGTACTAAAGAAAAAAGAGAAAATCCGAGCGGAATAGCTGTTCCAGTTAAGAACGGTGATGCAGAGAATGAGAAGAAAGCAGATTCATTGCATATTGACAAGGTTCAAAAGAAGGCTGACATAAATGAACCCAAAAATCGAAGCGGTAAACAAAGTGCTTCTGAGGTAATCAAAGAATTGCAGGTCCTATTTGAGAAAGTTTCGGAGTCCGGAAATGGAGTTTTAAATATGCTTGACACTGGAAAATTTCGCTATCATCACAAAAAATCTGTTTATCAAGGTATAGTTTTAAACATTCCCTTAGCTGACCATGGGTTTGAAATTTCGATTACATTTTTTTTATGGTTTCCGCAATTCTTTCAGGTACTACGAAGGTATTTCATATGATTACTTCAAATTCATGGGAAACAGAGTCCTTACTGTCAAAAAGTAAGTTTAGTTTTATGGATAATGATGAGATTGTGAGTTCACAGAACCTGTCTTCTACTCTGAGGAAACTGTGTATGTGGGAAAAGAAGCTATATGATGAAGTCAAGGTATGGTTCAAGAATCAATATGCTTTTAGATTTTACTTTACTTTTTCACCTTTTTCTTTTAGTTCATGTTTTTGTGTCGAAGAGATGAATGGCTCGGTAAATTTTGAAATACTTTATCAGAGTTTATTTTCTTTGAAAAACTTTAACCGTAGTTTTTTAGGCAGCATTAAAATGTTTTATGGCTTATATATTTCTCAAATGATTACAAACATGGTTAGATGAGAGTATATCTAAACTGCTCTCTTGTCATGTAATCTATGAAATTGATATGTTTTCAACCAAATCAGGTGTTATATATTTGTACAAGAACATGTCTATTGGAAAAAAACCATAGCCATATGTTTGAATTGTTTGAGATCAACTCAGTATGGGGAATGTGGAAATTTTAGAACTCAAGGGTACGAACATCACTTACTTTGATTTAATAGATATGGTTCCTACTTTGATTTAATAGATATGGTTCCTCCAAGTATAGTGTTTCACAATGATTTAAGCAGCGCTTATAGGATGGTCAAGAATATAAATTTCAAGCATTATCTTTTTGTCATGCAGTTCTTTTCAACCCAGTTTTGGAATTCTTCACTAAAATTAAGGCTGGATAGAAACATAATATTGCGATGTGCATGTAGGATTATTGTTCAATATATTTAAATTTTCTTAACAATGTTATGAATTTAAAGATGGTGAGCCTTGTGTACTTATTTTTTGAAGGCTGAGGAAAAGCTGCGCATGATTCATTCAAAGAAGCGTAGCCAGATGAGGATTTTGGATCAGAGGGGTGCTGATGCTCACCGAGTCGACTCCACACGAACTTCGATTAGGGCCTTATCTACTAAAATGGGAGTTGCAGTTCAAGTTATTGACAACATAGCGATTACTATAAATAAGGTGATGGATGAAGAGTTATGGCCACAGATCAATGAACTAATTCACAGGTAAATTGTAGCTCTACTGAAATTAATCTGTGTCACATTGTGCAACTCTCAAGAACATAACAAGAAGACTTAAAGAGTACATCAGTACTCAACTTGTCAATGCACTAAATTTATATAGGAAAGAGAAGTAACTAGGTTTGGATTGAGTTGAATTTACTAGGAGACTTTTGCAACTAGCCATATTTTTGTCCAGTTATACTTTTAACTGATTCATTTATCATAATAATTGAATTCTAAACTAATAAAATGATTTGAGCTCTCAGTAGTTCCTAAGTACGTGCTAGATTTGGATATTCACTGTAGAGACTGCAGATTCTGGTTATTATCTCAGGAATAACCGTGCAATCAATTGTAACCAAAAGAAAATAGACTGTAGAGTTTGAAGAGAAGCCTTAGATTCTCTGGAGCTTCACATGGTCCTCAGTCACTGTTGATAGTCAGGATTAGGGAATTCAATCTCTGAGGGAACTAATCTGGGATGGGTGAAAATCAAGCATATTATGGTGATTAGATGATTCTCATTAATTCATTCATTTTCTTTTCCTTTTTCATTTCCAAAGTGACAATGAATTGCACGATTTTCTGAAGTTGGTTGATAAAATGTGGCTGATTGCAATTTACTTGTTTTTAGATTGTTTGGAATGTGGAAGGTAATGCTAGATTGCAATAGCTGTCAGTGCCAAAAGGTTATGGACGCCAAATGTTTGGATGTCATTACTCTGAATGAAAACCTTAATGACACTCATCTTGAAGTGGCAATGAAACTAAAGCTTGAACTTCAAAACTTCGTTCTTAGCTTATCTAGTTGGATTGAAGCCCAGAGGGGCTATGTCAAAGCTTTGAATGGTTGGTTACATAGATGTCTTCTATATGAACCCGAGGAAATAGCAGCAGATGGTGTTTCATCTCTCTCTTCCGGTGGATGCGGAGTACCCCCAGCGTTTGTGATCCTTAACCAGTGGACTGAAGTCATGGATAGACTTTTGGAGAAAGAAGTAGTTGAAGCAGTGAATACGTTTTTCATTAGCATCAACCAAGTTCTGGAACAGCAGCATAATTCAACTCTGCGGCAAAGGATTATTTCTGATAAGGACATGGAAAGGAAAGTAAAACTCTTGGAAAAAGAGGAGCAAAAGATGCAGAAAATGATGCAAGCTCGAGTGAAAAAGATGACGGAGTGGGCAAGGGAAGAAAGTGCCGTTCTTGAACCAAGAGATACCAGTACCACGGATGGCAGTAACATTAGGGAGGCTGCTAGTTTACAGCATGGGTTAAAGCAGATTTTCATGGCAATGGAAAAGCTTGCTATCCATTTCAGGCAAGCTTATGGGGAGCTCCACCAATGCACTGAAAAGTGCAAGGCCACTCAAGATAACCCCTAATGTCCTTATCAATCCAATTCCATGGTTAGGTACAGGGACGGCTTCTAATTTACTTAGCTCTGCAGCTTTAATTATTATTAGTTGAAAGAAGTATTCATTTCATTTGTGGTTTTGCTAGGGGGGATATTTATCCAATAAACCCCAATATGATAACATCTCATATGTCTAATTAAGAATGGTTTGTTTGAAACCTGTTTTGCACAGTTGAGTTCTGATTGTTGGCTGATTGATTGCCTTCCCATTGCTGAAAGTCAACAAACTGGATTGTAAAGTCATGGTCAGTAGGCATCCTCCCCTCATTTTGTCTTTGTCGTTTTGATTAAGATAAGGTACTGAAATTTTGGGTTGAGCGTGCAAGATTTGATAGGAAAAAAAAAAAGGGCATCCTTATCGTTACAAGCTTCATGTTTATCCGTTAAATGAAAGCTGCTGAAAAAAGCTTTTAAGTGTGTATGTATGTATATATTAGGGTGCTACTTGTATTCTTCTTAATTGTCTTTTGTAGTGATTTTTTACCTAATTATTTTTTCTCAGTATTTTATTGATTTGTTGATCTTTACTGGATTTGAGGCCTCACATATAAATATTTGTTTAAATAAGCCGAAGCCTGTTCAGTAATTAGATGAGTAGATGTTGGACTGTCGTGTGGTTGTTGGTAGTTGGTACAGTTAATCGGAGTCAAAATTCCACTCATAGCACCGAAGATATTTCCATTATGTCCGGAACTGGTAAGGTTTCAACGAGTTTTCAGACCACTGAATTGATTTATATATGATATAACAATTTATTATATAAATAATTCCTCAGTTGGGTAGCCCTGGCTATAATTGGAGAGCTTTGAGAGGGAAAGGAAAACGCTTGAGAATTGGGGGGCAGGCGTTTCCAATCCACGAACGCGGTTTGTGATTATGCATCTACTAATTGGAATCGGAAAAATGCTAAATCAAATTAAAAATAGTGTTAAATTAGTCTTATATGTTATATTTTAAAAATTTTAAGAAAATAAGCTATTTTTGGAAAGCTGAGTGTGCTTTTAAAATAGGAGGTCATTTTAATTTTATATGTATTTAGCTGAACGTACTTTTACATACATTATTTAAAAATGACATATTTTCTTAAATTTTAAAAAAAAATCCTTAAAAGGCCTAATAAAAAAATAAATAATTTAGCATAAAAATAGTTTTAAAAATATTAGGAGAGTATTTTTTATTAGTATAAACGTGACATAATCGAGAGTGGTGGTTAGTGAAAGTGAAAGTAGCCATTAAGTTTAAACATGGATTTTTTATGGAACAACGTAAAGGGAGATGTGGGATGATTTAGCATTGTCGATAGATTTAGGATTAAAAGAAATATATACTTAGAATTTTAAAAAAGAGACGTTAAGGACAAAAAGACACCTCCCCACCCCTTCAAGCACGTAAAAAGGACAATTCGAATAGTAGTAGTAGAAAAAACAAAACACGGAGGGAGGGACAAAGGTGTTTTTTTTTTCAGTGCAGAAAGGGGCAGTAGAAACTAAGAAAGAAAGGCAATGAGAAAGCTGCGGCAGCTTCTCTGTATTTAGATCTCTGTTTTAACTCAGCTCACACCCTCCTTTTCCTTCATATCTCCCAAAAACCCTGAGCTTCCACTTCTTCTCTCTCCCCTCTTCATTATATTTCTTAAAGAACAAAGAAGGAGGAGAAGAAGAGGAATCCTTATGGTTCTTTATTAATCGTTCGAGTCAACTCAGCTCTCACCCACCCCGAGTTATGGGCTGCTGCGGGTCTTCCTTTCTTAGAGGACACGACTCGGACCACAAAATCAATCACAACGGCAACAACAACAACAACAGCAGCAGCCGTCTACCTCAGGCAAGTAACGGTCCTGCTCAACCCTCCTACGGAACAGATTCACTTGGCGCTGCCGCCAGTGGCGTCCCTCATTTCTCAGAGTTCTCTCTAGCTGAGCTTAAGGCTGCCACCAACAACTTTAGCTCCGATTTCATCGTTTCCGAAAGTGGCGAAAAGGCTCCCAATGTGGTCTACAAAGGCCGCCTCCAAAACGATACTAATCGCCGTTGGATCGCCATAAAAAAGTTCGCCAAATTAGCCTGGCCCGATCCCAAACAATTCGCCGTACGTTCCCCCTGCCCCCTTCTTTTTCACCAACTCATTGAATTATTTCTAATTGTAGGGATTCATTTCTTCATTTTTTTTCTGGGTCTTTCCTTAAAGGATGAAGCTTGGGGTGTTGGAAAGCTGAGACATAAGAGATTGGCGAATTTGATTGGCTATTGCTGTGACGGTGACGAGAGATTGCTTGTTGCTGAATACATGCCCAATGATACCCTCGCAAAGCATTTATTTCACTGTATGTTCCAACTGTAGTTACCATTTTTTTCCTGAAAAAAGAAGAGAACAAATTAAAGTTTATTCAATTTAAGTGCCCATCATTCCTCTTCTGGTCTGTTGTGTTGGGTGTTTATTGATTGTTTTCATTAAATTTGTTTCCACCGAATTAAATCTCAATCAGTTAGATCCTGCATAATATTATCGTAACTCCTTTTTTTTTTTTTTCAAGTAAAGCAAATGACGTCATATTTTTGGCCATATATTATTGTCCAATGTAGACATAATTCTTGGTCTAATCTTTCCTTTTTTTGATGCTTTCATTTTTTGGCTTGGGGATAATTTCAGTTATTTAATTGTTTGACAGGGGAGAACCAGACTATCGAGTGGGCCATGCGGTTGCGAGTTGCTTTATTTATAGCTGAAGCATTAGATTATTGTAGTAGTGAAGGTCGTCCATTGTACCATGATTTGAATGCATATAGGGTTCTCTTTGATGAGGTGTTGCAACAAATATCTTTGTTTTTTTCTTCTTTTTTTAGGTATGGGTATTTTTATGATCTTTAATAGAGTGAATCAGTAATCTTGATATTGGTTTTGGCAGAATGGTGATCCTCGACTTTCGTGTTTTGGCTTGATGAAGAACAGTAGGGATGGAAAAAGCTATAGTACCAATCTTGCATATACACCTCCTGAGTATCTAAGAAATGGTAACTGCTTTAACTCTTTTGTTATTATTTATTTTCTCTGCTCTCACTGTAAAAAATGAAAACATTCTTCCATTGCATTGTGTTAGTCTAAACTTTAGTCGTTTAGTCAATGTTTTAAAATGTTTAGATTTGTGTTATCATTCATTACAGAAATAGACTTTCTGCAAATACCTGTTGTAATTGAGTGATCTCTGTCATAATTCTTGCTATCACTTCCTTTTTAGCAAATATGGGGGATAGGTGGGGAGTGTGTGATGCTGGAGTTGTTAGACCACTAATGGACAGTAAAAGTTCTCTCCATCTCCAATATATATAGATAATCATATTGCATTGAGCATCTGTAATTCTGAGCTGTGAAATTAGTAGAATTTTTGAAAGAGAAAGTGAACCAAGTCTCTCATAAAAATTGAATATTTAAAGTCTGAAGTTTCTAGTACTGATAATTTCACCATGATTAGTTGTCTGGGAGTCATTCCTGGTTCGAATGATTGATTCTGATTTGATTGACTAACTAATGTCTGTGTTGTAGGAAGGGTCACTCCTGAAAGTGTAATATTCAGCTTTGGAACCGTCCTTTTGGATCTTCTCAGTGGAAAGCACATTCCCCCAAGTCATGTAAGTAATTGTCCTTTTAGTATTCCTTCTTAGCTTGGAGAGATACAATGGACATGCATAATGAAGTGATTCCATCATCACAGCTGCATACTGTTGTGGTGGCTAAACCTAGGGCGGAATAGCCAAGAGAAAAATTGAATAGTCATCTAGAACATGGTTCTTATTTGAAAGTGTTGGATGTTTGGGTCTGAATGAATTTTGGTTCTCATGGATGGTAAGATTAAAGCTATAGGCACATTTGGCTTTGTTTTTAGATAATACATCATTCAACTCTTGGATCTAATGTCTTTCACCTGATTTATATATGAAGATTCTTCAGAAAAAATAAGGGTGAAAATATTAGTTCTGTTTCCGCTTGATTTTTTCTCGCCATTACTTCTACCTCCTTATTGATCCAAAGTTGTAATTTTAGGAGTATACTTTATAAAATTTTAATTTTTCATATTTTGTTTGTATGCATGCAGGCCCTTGATATGATTCGGGGAAAAAACATTCTTCTTTTGATGGATTCTCATCTAGAGGGAAACTTTTCAACTGAAGAGGCAACAGTGGTCTTTGATCTTGCCTCACGATGTTTGCAGTATGAACCAAGGGAGCGGCCAAATACGAAAGATCTTGTGGCTACACTTGCCCCACTGCAAAATAAATCTGATGTGAGCTGTCTTTCATACTCTTTTCACCCTTTTTCTAAAGTGCCTCATTTTCCTTCGTGGGATGTGCCCATGCAAGGAAATCTTGTTTGCATTTGCAGTTATGTTCTTATGAAAGAGAGAATTTGGATTTTGCCAGACTCTGAAGATCTTGAGTCTTCATTTGCAGGTTCCATCTTATGTGATGTTGGGAATTCCCAAACATGACGAAGGGCCTCCTACTCCTCAGCACCCTCTGTCTCCAATGGGTGATGCCTGTTCAAGGATGGATCTGACTGCTATCCATCAAATTTTGGTAATGACACATTACAAAGATGATGAAGGAACAAATGAGGTAATTGGGTTGTGAAATATTGATTTGTGGATGCCTATCTATCATGTGGTGCTAAATCCCATTTGATATGGACTGGTTTCAGCTATCCTTTCAAGAGTGGACCCAACAAATGAGAGATATGTTGGAGGCAAGAAAGCGTGGAGATGTAGCATTTCGTGACAAAGATTTTAAAACTGCTATAGAGTGTTATTCTCAGGTACACATTCCATCTCGCGCTTGGAAGAATAGATGAAATTTATGCACAGCAATTATATGGTCCCAAAAGAACTTTAGACCTTACCGATCTAATTCATTAACTTAATATTGATTCTGGTATCGTATCAGTTGTACCCTGGGGATTTTGGCTCAATAGATGAATGAGGATTTTGATACTGAGCCAAGCATTGAAATATAGTAAGCAAATTGGAAATTTTGAGACCCTTGTTGCTTCTTATGCTTCATGGATAAGCTATATGGATAGCATTCTGCATATAGATAATTAACCAAAGGAGTAAACAAGCGTTTTCATGCAATAATGGCTGGTTAACTTGATCCCATTTTGTTTGCAGTTCATAGATGTTGGAACCATGGTTTCTCCAACTGTGTATGCAAGGAGAAGTCTATGTCATATTCTGTGTGATCAACCAGATGCTGCACTCCGAGATGCAATGCAAGCACAATGTGTCTACCCAGACTGGTCGACAGCATTTTATATGCAGGCTGTTGCCCTTGCCAAGCTAGACATGCACAAGGATGCTGCTGATATGTTGAATGAAGCTGCTGCTCTAGAAGAGAAAAAGCAACGGGGTGGGAAAGGATCTTGAGAGTTCAAGTTTGTGGCTCTGTAATATTCTTTTGTAAGGGTGCTGAGATCAACTATTATGGTGGTGGTTGTAACCAAACATGTGAGATTCATGTATAGTAGAGAGTTAGAATTGTGGTTTTCGTCCAAATATGGCATGTTCTATTTATCCACGGAGGGAGGTAGGGGAGGCAATTGTTTTTGGCACTGGAACTTTTATTAGGCACCGATACCACCTCTTCTTTTTTTCCTTTGCTGTTATCTTAATGAAATAATTGATTTTGCTTGATCATGAAAGTCTCATTTTCATCCCATAGAATGTGGCCTAGAAAAACAAATTAAAAACAAGGAACTGAAGTGCAAATTAACCCTCTCAAGGGTGCAATTATTCCATTCTGATACCTGTCAAGGGTCATTGTTATTAATATGAACTCTGTCATTGTCTTTTCCTTTCTTATTGTTCACTAAATTCAATAATAGATACATTGTGTGTAACTACTGCAGCCAGCCTCATCGATTTTATTTAATTACAGAAGAAAAAGGTATGGGATTTGAATTAATACTATACTAGCACAAAAGACTCAATAGAGACTTAAGTCAAAAATGTGCAATCTTTAATCTAAGAAACATATAGCTCAGCTTTTCCATCAATGAAGAGGCTCATAAACTCTTCTCCATCAACAGTTTCCTTCTCCATTAGAAGTTGAGCAAGCTTGTGGAGAATGTCAATGTGGGTTGTGATTATCTGCTTTGCCCTTGAATACGCTGTCTCTACTAGATCCCTTACCTCAGCATCCACCACGTCAGCAGTTGCCATTGAGTAGTCTTTTTGAGAAGACATCTACAATGGGATTTTGCAAGTCAGATTATGTATTAAGAAAAGAAAAAGCAGCAGCGATAACAGGAGGTTGTTCCAGGTATCAAATCAATATTGCTAGTACTGAAAGAGCATCACCTGTTGTCCTAAGAAAGGATTTCCACCAGGTCCACCAATGGCAACTTGTCCAATCTTTTTGCTGAACCCAAATCTTTCAACCATCTGCCTTGCCACTCGTGAGACTTGCATAAAGTCATTTGATGCTCCTGTTGTCACATTTTCCTCACCAAAAATTACTTCTTCAGCAATCCTGCGCAAGTAACGAGACCAAAGTTCCTTGAATAAGGTTTGGTGGCAGACATTAAAACTAAAATTCTTGTCCTTATATTCAAATGAATTTTATCTGATGATCCTTTCTAATCCAGCAGCTAACAAGGATTAAGATGGTTGGGCATACTCCTCGCACCAATTGTTCATGAGTACTAAGATAAAACTTGAGAAACTAACCTTCCACCGAGTGCAACTGCCATCTGGTTCTCTAGGTAACTTCGGCTGTAGAGACCAGATTCAAGCCTCTCCTCACTTGGAGCAAAAAAGGTAAGGCCACCAGCTTGACCACGAGGAATGATAGAAATCTTTGCCACAGGATCATATTCAGGCATGAGTGCACCAACTAAAGCATGGCCAGCCTCTGTGAATTTGAGTGCATACAAAAAGTCAAATACCTAGGATCAGACTATAGACAAGGCAAAACCCAGGGAGCAAATGCATACCATGATAAGCAACCAATTTCTTCTTCTCATCGGAGACCACAGCATTTTTCTTCTCTGGTCCAGCAATGATCCTCTCTAGGGCATCTGATATTTCATCTTTGCTTATTTCCTTGAGGTCACGCCTGGCTGCAAGAATGGCCGCTTCATTCATCAGGTTCTGCAAATCAGCTCCAGTGAAACCCGGGGTTCTCCTTGCAATCTTTTCAAAATCCACGTCCTTTGCAAGTGCCTTTCCTCTAGAATGCACCTACAAAAAGAGTACACAAAAGGATCTAAGGTGAGCAACTCAACAAAGAAGTCAAGGACAACAGCTTGATGTTGGATAGATTCAATGCATTTGCAAGCTACTGACAATTATTTACTATAAAATTCCAATGCATGATAACATAGATTTTGACTGATGAGCAATTCATGGAGACTCTTACAAAATCAGAAGTGGGACTCCATTAAGATAAACAGAATAGCACATTCATTCACTCAAATTGGCTATGCCAACTACATTTCTACACTGAAAATGTGGAAGCAAATGAGTTTCTAAAGGACTCACCTGAAGAATCTTCACTCTCCCAGCAACATCAGGCCTATCAACTGTAACCTGTCGGTCAAACCTACCGGGCCTCAATAAAGCCGCATCAAGAACATCGGGCCTGTTAGTTGCCGCCAAAACAATGACACCGGAATTCCCCGAAAATCCATCCATCTCAGTCAGCAACTGATTGATTGTCTGCTCTCTTTCATCATTTCCTCCTCCAAGCCCAGCTCCTCTCTGTCTCCCAACAGCATCGATCTCATCTATGAATACAATGCAAGGCGCTTTGGATTTTGCCTTTTCGAACAAATCCCTTACCCTGGACGCGCCTACTCCAACGAACAACTCCACAAACTCCGAAGCTGCGCATGAGAAAAATGGCACCCCGGCTTCCCCTGCCACGGCTCTCGCCAATAGAGTCTTTCCGGTACCAGGAGGGCCAACTAATAAACAACCTTTCGGGATTTTAGCTCCTAAAGCTGTGTACTTGTCTGGGTTCTTCAAGAAATCGACAACTTCTTGGAGTTCCAACTTTGCCTGGTCAGCTCCAGCTACGTCAGCAAAGGTAACTCCAGTCTCTGGCACTTCTTGGAACTTGGATTTGGAGCGTCCAAAATCCATGGGTCCGCCGAGCCCACCGGGGCCACCTGGCCCACCTTGAGCCCGACGGAAGAGAAAGAACAATCCGGCAAATGCAAGGAAAGGGAAAAGCAAATTCCCAATAAAGTTGAAAAGCCCATTACCGGATTCACCCTCGGACACCGAAATATCGACACCATTCATGGCTAAAATGTCGATGAGATCGGGGTCATTGGGGACAATCACAGAGGCTCGACGACCATCAACGGCGGAGAGTTGGAGGACGGAACCGTCTTTGCTGAACCTGACTCTCTCCACTTTCCCCTTCTTGACTGCGTTCAAGAACTCACTGTACCTCCATTGGCTGCCTTCGGGAAGGTCAGAGGATTGAGATTGAGGCTTGGGAGCAGTTAAGAGCAGGTCTTGAGAGAAGGGTGACTGGTTCGAAGGGCTTGGATTGGTTGGCTGGGCTTCGATCACAGGCGGTGGAGTGGGCGGAGCGTTATCCACCGCTAGTGCTTGCGGGGTCACGGAAGAGAAGAATAAGGCAGCTAAAGTGGCATGAGAATGGAGGGCTCTAAAGGTATGGTTTGAGTTGGGTTTGTTGTTGAGGATGGACTGAGTTACTTGCAACTTTCTTGTAGTTTTTGGAGTTGGAGGAGAGAGTAAGAGTTGGGTTCCGAAAAAGTTTGATGAAAGCAATGAATTAGCCATTGATGCCTTTGGGCAAGGGTGGAGAACTGAGTCTGAACTGCGAGTTATATGTACTATGGTCGCCGAGGTTGTTGGTTCATTGGGGTTTTGATTTTGATGTTGCAGGTTTTGTGCCACGTGTTCATCCTATTATCCACCAAATATATCTTCTAGCCCCTGTGTGTGTATGCTTCATTTTGGAGCTCATAAAACCAAATTCAAATCTTAGGGAGAAATTAAGGCTTCGTGCTAAACGAAGAACCACTGAATTAAAGTACAGCACCCAAAACAGTTCTAAATCTATGGGCTTTACAAAAATAGCCCAATTAATAAAAATCATTTCTGGTCCAAAATGAGTAATGAAGTTTACGTATTCGTGGGCTTAACAAATCAATTAAGTTGGCCCAATGTCACCTCATTTCATGTGCAGAAAATAAACGCTCAATTAAAAATAAAATCCTTTATTTTTGGATTTCACAATTTCACCATATTCTCGTGATAAACCCAATAACTTGAAAAACCCCGAATATGGAGCCTCCCCAATATACCTCCGAGAACCCTAACGATGTCCTTTCCGACGACGACTCTTCACCGGAAAACACCAATCCCGACGATCAAGAAATCCCCAGTACGACACTCGACCCACCTATTTCCGATACCCAAGATGAATCCTCCGATCCCGTCCCCGACGAGCAACCCCAAAACACTAATTCGAACCCCGCCGAGCCTGGTCCACCTGCACGCAAGCGCCGCCGAAGAAAGCGTTTCTTTACTGAACTCATCGCCAATCCATCCTTCTCCAAGAACCGTCGCCCTAGAATATCGGGCCTAGCTAGAGAAATGGACACCGAAGCTTTAGTCGCGATTTCTGTTGGTTTCCCTGTTGATTCTCTTACCGAAGAAGAAATCGAAGCCAACGTGGTGTCCAGAATCGGAGGCCAAGAGCAAGCCAACTACATCGTTGTAAGAAATCACATTCTGGCTCGCTGGAGATCCAATGTATCCGTCTGGCTGACGCGCGAGCACGCCCTCGAATCAATCCGAGCTGAGCACAAGAACCTAGTGAACGCAGCATACAATTTCCTTCTCGAACACGGTTACATTAATTTCGGTTTAGCCCCGGCTGTTAAAGAAGCGAAATTGAAGTCTTTTGATGGTGTAGAAAGAGCCAATGTGGTGATTGTGGGTGCGGGTCTTTCCGGTTTGGTCGCGGCGAGGCAATTAGTTTCCATGGGGTTTAAAGTTGTCATCTTGGAAGGTAGGACGCGCCCTGGAGGGCGCGTGAAGACAAGAAAGATGAAAGGTGATGGGGTGGTCGCTGCAGCGGATCTTGGTGGGAGTGTTCTCACGGGAATAAATGGAAATCCACTTGGGGTTCTTGCAAGGCAAATGGGATTACCGCTTCATAAGGTGCGAGATATTTGTCCTTTGTATTTGCCAGATGGAAAGGCCGTAGATGCTGATGTTGATTCTAGGATAGAAGTTTCATTTAATAAGCTATTGGATAGGGTTTGTAAGCTTAGGCATTCTATGATTGAGGAAGTTAAATCAGTTGATGTTCCATTAGGGACAGCATTAGAAGCCTTTAGGAGTGTTTACAAGGTTGCTGAGGATTCACAGGAGAGCATGTTGTTGAATTGGCATCTTGCTAATCTTGAATATGCTAATGCTTCCTTGATGGCTAATTTGTCTATGGCCTATTGGGATCAAGATGATCCATATGAGATGGGCGGCGATCATTGTTTCATACCCGGTGGCAATGAGAGGTTTGTTCGAGCACTTGCGGAGGACCTTCCCATTTTCTATGGGAGGACTGTGCAGAGTATCAGGTATGGTATCGATGGTGTTAGGGTTTACGCCGGTGGGCAGGAGTTTTGTGGGGATATGGCTCTTTGCACTGTTCCATTAGGAGTTCTCAAGAAGGGATCGATAGAATTTGTTCCCGAGCTTCCGCAAAGAAAGAAGGATGCCATTCAGAGACTGGGATTTGGGTTGCTGAATAAGGTTGCTATGTTGTTTCCATACAATTTTTGGGGTGGAGAGATTGATACTTTTGGCCACCTGACGGAAGACCCAAGTATGAGAGGCGAGTTCTTTTTGTTTTATAGCTATTCTTCCGTGTCAGGTGGTCCACTCCTTGTTGCTCTAGTTGCCGGAGATGCAGCAATCAAGTTTGAACTGATGTCTCCTGTTGAGTCCGTGAAAAGGGTTTTATACATTTTGCGAGGCATTTTTCATCCAAAAGGGATTGTTGTTCCAGATCCTGTCCAGGCTGTTTGTACCCGGTGGGGAAAGGATCGCTTCACGTATGGATCCTACTCTCATGTTGCTATTGGTTCATCCGGGGATGATTATGATATTCTAGCTGAGAGTGTTGGAGATGGGAGAGTCTTCTTTGCAGGTGAGGCAACTAATAAGCAGTATCCTGCCACAATGCATGGAGCCTTTTTAAGTGGCATGAGAGAGGCCGCTAACATGCTTAGAGTGGCCAGGAGGAGGTCATTGGTTCTATCTGACAAAGTTAATAACGACTTGGAGAAATGTGATACTTTGAATAAGTTGTTCGAGAACCCTGACCTGACATTCGGGAGCTTCTCAGCTTTGTTTGATCCCCATTCTAATGATGTGGGATCGCATGCATTAATAAGGGTCAAATTCCATGGGGATAAATTAAACTCGAGTCACTTGTGTCTTTATGGCTCGATAACGAAGAAGCAAGCCATTCAGTTAAGTGAAATGAATGGAGATGGGAACAGGATGAATTCGTTGCATCGTGACTTTGGGGTGAAGTTGGTTGGTGGTAAAGGGTTATCAAATGTTGCGGAGTTGCTGATATCACGAATCAAAGCAGCTAAACCAACCTAAATGCAAGCGACAAAGGCTAATACTAGGTTACCTCACCAGCAATTCAAGCAATACGAAGATGCTGTTGAGTTGTGGACATGTCTTGTTTTTTCCTTGGATTGATTGAAATAGTTGTGGACATTCATAGGAATATCGAAATGACTCATTTAATTGTCTTCTCACATCAATGTGCAGCTATTCTTGTTGTTGAATTATTTATTGAATGAAATTCTTGTTTGTTTCCAGTATTATGGGAGGAAAGTGGGACCCTATTGCCATTTAATCTTGTGTACCCTGTTGGGAAATCATTCAAATGTTGTGTGTGGCAGTGGCGCCATACCACTCTAGGATCTGAATTTTGGAGGGAAAACAACATACCAGTTAAAATGTATCTTCAGGCCAACTGCTAATTTTTGCTTTTGGTTACAACATTTGAAGAGCAATTCAAGCATCACTAAGGACATATGACTTTTCAAACAATGCTGGGCCCAACATCAAGAAAGCCCTGGATAACACTTAATACATGGTTTTAGAGTTGAATTTTGATAGTGGTGAAATTACTTAGTAATTAGATTGAATATTATAGAGGTCAAATTAAATTTTGTGATGAGAATTCAAAACAAAAAAAGAAAAAAGGTAAAAGTAAAAAAAATAAAATCATTAAGGACATAATATTAAAAATGAGTATATAAAACTTCAAAAAAATGTAAAAGGTATCAAAATCATGTATTAAATAATATATTTATATTTGATCTAAAAATAATATATTTACATTAAAATTATATAAATTATATACATATAATTAAAAAAGAGAATTTATTAAAAAAAAAAGGAAAACAAGTTTAATTGGTTTTTTAACCAATTTCAATCGATTCCAGACAGTTGGCTTAAAAGTCAATTTAACTTTTTGTCGAGACCGGTATACTAATTCTCGGTCCAACTGATTCTATCCGATTCCAACAACCATACCACTGGAAGCCTCAAGCCCCAATAAAAATTCAAGTTGTGGTGAGGCACATTCTCCCACTCGAGAAAGTGCCAATGAGACTTGTTGAATAATGTTTTTTCGTATCGTATTAGGGAAAATATAGGGGTTATTTATACATGTTCCTACTGCTACTATTACAGCTCACAATAGGGCCCACTGTTTTGTCTCGGCCTTTGGGTTGATGGTACTGACATTCTCTGGGCGTTCCTTGGCTTATTGGACATGTGCCAGCGGAGCACGCGGTCCTTTCTGATCCTGGGATTGACTCCCCCAGCGAACCTCGCACCTGCCAGTCACGAGCAGGGATCCCTTGCAGGGCTCGCGATCCCTTCCGCGAACATAGCTCACAACCTTGTCCCTACGAGGCTTACCTGAGCTCTCCTCTCGTGACCTCATTCTTGCGAGGCTTACACGAGCTCCCCTTGCGGGCTTCTCGCATGAGCTATCTTTGCAAACATCTAACATTTCCGCGAGGTCCTCAGCTGGCTATGCCTATAGACGAACATTCTTCTTTCGAGTCGGAGATCCAGATCCTATCGATCACTTGGGCTGACGGTTCCCAAATCCTAACAAGACCATAGTGAAATAAAAAGCAAATTAAACTAAAAATTTCAACGTATTAAAAAAAAAATACTAATCCAAAGAGAGTTTTAGTGATCCAAACTTTTCTTTCTATTACAATTAAAAGATGATCTCGATGCCTTCACTTAAAAATGATTTATTTTTTGCCAAAAAATTATAGCCAACATATCAAACAAAAACCTAACATTGATGAGTAATCTCCTTTGGAAAACGAAATTTTACATACACAACACACAAACCTCCACCAATCACATTAAGACTCATATAGGAAGTTTATAGTATAACAACACATTCTTCAATTAATTGCAAGCACAAATGTTAAACCTTATTTATGACATAAAAAATAAATATCTACTAAATAGATAGATATACAACGAGGGACTCACCAAAAAACTATAAATAACTTCATCAAACCTCTCTATATGTGAACTCCATCAAAATATTTCTACCTATCAACAATCACCATATTACCTAAACCACTTCTCCAAAATTGTAGACATTGTGTGACCTGCAGGCATTCCTCAAATTTAGTTTCAACAAACAATGTGAACTATAATAATTGATCTAATATATTCTCTCATTAACCTATAGAAGCTCTAATAACATTTGCCTTAAATAACGAGCTTGTCATGTACTGATCAAACTATATAATACCCCCCCCCCCCTCTCAATTTTTTTTCCTTCTCAGTTATCATAAGTCAAAACGACCATACAAAAAGGTGAAGTACAATATCATATTTAGCTATTGGGCAGAAACTAGAGTTGGCTACTCACGTATCATTGAGCCAGATAACTAAAAAGGTGATTTTTTAATAAGTCTAGTTTTGAATAGCATCTTGGGTTATGCTGTAACTCTAAAGTCTTAACCTCTTAAATTGCAGTAGTCGTTATTACCATGTGGGTTGGTGGAAATCCTAATGAACTAACATTGGGCCCCTATTGGACGCTCCAGATAAAGCTTGTTGAAAGTCGGTAACGAGATTGTGATTTGAGACCAACCCCAAATTTCCTAGGAAAGAAGGGAGCATGCCCAATAATTGGCCTTTTTTTTTTTTTTTTACATAATGATTTCTTTTTTTCTCTAATTTTATTAAAAATATCATTTTATTCCTTCATTTAATGTTTCGTCTCTTTTAACCCTCGAATTTACATCTTTTATCAAATCACTCCTAAAATAGATGGAAAGTTAACATTTGTTAACTCTACTGATGTGGTATACACATAGATTAGATGATACGTCGACATATTAATTAATTTTTTAAAAATTTTAAAATATTAAAAAAAAATTAAATATTAATGTATCATCTCGTGTTAATCCAGCATATGCAACATCAAGAAAGTAAAAAATTTTAATTTTTCATTCATTTTAGGTGATTTAACAAAAAAATATAAATTAAAAAATATAAAATATTAAAAAAAAAAGTGGACTCAAATAAATTATTATGGCTTTTGTTTTAATTTAAATTGATATTCGCATCCATGGGCGATGACACATTGGTCAAATACTGAAAAAGTTGTTAACAGTGACACGTCACCTAACGGAGGGAAATCCAGTGGTTAACTTTTATCCTGCAGTTCTGCTTTGAATAATTGTACCTCATCTCTTTGACTTCTTTTAGAACTTATAGATTTCATTTCAAGTTTATTTTTTTATTTAAATACACGTAATTGTGCGGTTATAATGATGTCATATTTTTATTTAATTCAAAAAATAAACTAATTATTTGTTACCACTTTTTCAATAACAAGCTGTACTTGTAAAATTAAAATATTTTGGACTTCAATGAAATATTTGATAAAAAATAGAGTTAAGTTGAAATTTAAAAGATTAGTAATGAACTCTTTATCTATAATTTTGGTTGGGGATTCGAATTTGGCCTTTTTAATATGATATTAGTTTTTTTTAAATAGTATTGATATTTTATAAAATTTATTCATTTTAATAATGATGTTAATTTCTTAATATTTAATTTGAATTATAAGATTGATTTAATAAAAATTAATTGTATTTTTATATTTTGTTAATAAAATAAATTTAATGTTAATTGGAAAAATATTTAATGTTAGTGTTTAATTTGTTACCACATAAGAATACTGTGGTTCTGTATCCGTATTTTAGGGTATATTTAAGAAAAATTAATTTATTAATATTATTAATTAATTATAATTTTTTATTAAATTAATATTAATATAAGTAATTAACATAGAAATAATTAAGCAGGGCTTTAAAAATTAAAAAAGTCAAATCGAAATACTAAATAATGTAGTAAACCTTTGATTAAACAATTACTTATTCAAACTTGAAAGGGTAACAAGGACAGAGACGATTGTGAGAAAGCTTGAAGCATTTCATCAATGCATAACTATGGCGTAGAATTGAAGGGTGGCTACTGGACACCAGGCGCCAGCCTTGGCTTTCTTTTCTTTTCCCTTCATTTCAGTACGTTATGGCTTACGAGTTACGACCAGTCGAGTAACGACGGAGTGTAGATAAATAGCGAAACGGCATTAATTACGTAGGTAGGGGCTCAAGCAGCTACTACTACTTGCAACTGGACTGGGTCTGGGTCCATATGGACCACCGCCTCATTAAAGAATCCCAAAAACTTTGCTCAACTCTCCCCAGTCTCAACTCCGAAAGCAGCCCCCACACAGCCTAATTACCATGCAATGCAAATATCACTTTCAAAGGGAAAAAAAATTGAGTTGGGTTATTTTCATTGGGACCGGGGGAAGAAGGGTGGTGTGGAGGACAAGTAATGGTGTGGTGTTTGACGGAGACGTATTTTCTTGCAACATTCCCTTTGTTTCGACTCCTTTGGCATTTATCCCATTTATACTTTTTCTCAATGTAAAAGACATATTGAATATGGAGTTCCCTAGTGCATACATTTATTGACCTGGAGTATGGGGTGGAGAGGTCCCCGTATATTAAATTTAAAGGTTGATGATGATGAGTCAGGCTTATCAGGTGGGGATCCATTGAGCCTATTGAACATGGATCCCCCATCATTAGCTGGATCCCCCCAAACACATCCCACTAGACATTCCTTAATGCGAACAATGAATCTCTGTCGTGCGCTTTTGTAGGAAGTGCTTCTTCTTTTGTATGTGCTAAAATTGCCATAATACTGTTTGTTAATCAACAGATAAGATAAATTACATCAATTGATTAATCATACGGAAAATCCAAAAATGGAAGGCAATTTGGGGGGGGGGGGGGGTGATGCAAGAAGAAAGCAGGAAGAGGTTGAAAAGACTGATCCAAACAAATAACTGACATGCAAAAAAGTTCACGCGTAAAAGAAGGGTAGTGAGTGAGATGAGATGGAAACAAATATCAATGAATTCTATTGCAGGTCTCGCTATCTTAAATGCCGCGTGGGCTGAAGCCGTAGCGGTAGAGGGTAGCTCCCTTGTTTCTAAGATGACAATTTTTTATCTATGCAAGTGATTTAAGTTTATTTTATCAATATTTTAATTGGCTTAATTTTATTGTTATACTTCTCTGACATTATATTTAATAAAAAAAGAGACCATAACAAAATATCAAAGGAAGTTGAAATTTTTTTTCCCCAAATTTATATTTGAACTGTAAATTGTTTATAAGAAAACTTTCTACCGGATTTAAAGTAATATAAATTATCATCTTTTTAAAATTTAAAACGAAATCATATATCTACTCCAAATGAAAAATTGATAACTAATTTCAACTATCAATGTAAATATAGTAATAAATTATATATGTTGAGGATTTATAAATATAGAAATTTTAAGATTAATTATAGGTGTCCGAATCCACCTAGCCATCCAAAAGATGTCTTATTAGCTTCTTTCTTGCCAAATGAAAGCACTGATCAATGTAATATTGATTCCATATTTTGTTTAAATTCTTAATTTGTTTGTCTTGTAATTGTTTTATTTCTGTATTAATGGAATATGTTATATGTATTTTAATAAATTTTAAATAATAATAACTTATTTACTTTTCATGATTTAGAAATTTTCATTTCTTTTCTTTTACCAATTGCGAAGCAAAGAGAAAAACAAAAGAAAATTCAATATAACAGACTGGATTGAAAGCCATAGAAATTCTAAGGAGAAAAAAGAAAAGAAAGATTGTGCAAGTGGCCGCCGGAAAACAGGAAATTCTAGCCTTCATTTCTAATAATATACAATGATACATAAATTTGTGTTTCGTAAGGATAAAAAATTGGGCATTTTCAACTAAAACCATCCTGCTTAGTATTATAAAATATTTAAATAAATCTTATTAATATTAAATTATAATGCAGTTCATATATTTTAAAGTTTTTTATGTTAAATAGTCACATGATGCCGTAACACAATAGGGTTTATTCAACTTGCCGTTTGGCGGTTCGTTAAGCCGCCAAGCCTTAATTTAGTTAGATAATAATTTTGGGGTCAGTCATCATTGTCTGTCAGTATTCCGCCTGTTTCCAATCAAATTAAAGATATCCATCTGTCTTTGATAGGAAATATCACAGTGAGCCAAAGTAAGATAATATAAAATTTAAGGAAAAATAAATGCATATAACAGTGGCTTTGCCAAGCTGCTTTTCATTTGTTTCCCCCTACAGTTCCCGTCTTCTGGTAGACTGGAACATCTACAACTCCTTAGCTCTATTATTCACTGTTATAACGAGCTGAAATTTTCTTTCTGGGTCCATTGATTTTTTGAAGCAGTGCACAATAAAACAAATAAATTAAGAAAAAAAGGCTCCATAATGAAATCATTACATCCAAACGAGATGGGGTATCTGCAACAGCAGTAGAACAGAAGCAGCAGGCATGGAAAAGAGAATAAAAAAGCTGTTTTTCAATAATTCAATAATTTTTTGGTTTTTCCTTGGTGTTCATTTCCTGGCAACTTTTACAAAGGAAGCAGCATATGGCAATGAATGAAAATTACCAATAGCCATGGACCAGCGCAAGGAATTTTGATTAATTTATTATTCATCCCATGGATTTTTCTCCTTTCTATCCCTGAGAGTAATACAGTGGATGCAAAATTTGAAAGGATATAAACCCTACCTAAATGCTTACTTACATTTGCAGATCCACTAAATCGTAAATAATAATTAAAAAAAAATGAAAGAGAGACCTTTGTCGTCCTTTAATTAACGAGCAATTTCAGTTTGCAAAGATGAGTTGAGCTCCAATTGTTCAGCCTCCCACCTTGCCTTAGAAACAACTCCATCATGAATTGGCACGTACTCCTATATATATATATTTAAACAAAACACTATCCTAACTTTTAGGAACAGATATATATACACACAATAATTATATAAATAAATAAAAAAGTATTTATCACTTTCTAGTAAAATGGACCCAATAATTGAATAATTGTCTTGTGATATATATACGATATATGAAACGTTGAAAATCGACCCACCTCAAGTTTTTGGACAAGTTCTCTTGCAGTTGGAGCAGAGACAATGATACTACGTTGGGTGGGTTTAATGAAGCCATCATCCACGGCTTTGTCTAAGAAGCTGAGCAGATAATTATAGTAGCCATCCACGTTAATCAAGCCAACCTGTTTGTCACCAAATGAAACAAAACCAGTTTTTTTTAA
This sequence comes from Gossypium sturtianum, assembly GCA_025698515.1. NCBI lineage: Eukaryota > Viridiplantae > Streptophyta > Magnoliopsida > Malvales > Malvaceae > Gossypium > Gossypium sturtianum. The sequence continues at coordinate 152,771,152 of CM046955.1, read as the reverse complement.
CGTTGGTAATAGTTTCCAGTTTCAACCATTAGGTTGATTCATGATGATGATGAGACTTAAAATGGCTTTACAGGCTTGTCGTGGATTCCCAGCTGGGCCCATGTTATGACTTCTAGTAACTCTTCAAGAGTTCCATATCCACCTGATTGATTAAAGTAATTGGAAATAAACAGTAATTAAGTTACTCACAATGGCATACTTCATGAATCTTGACTAGCATAATTAATGGTTAATGAGAGAGAGAGAATTGAAAGTTGAAAGAGACCTGGTAAGGCGATAAAACAGTCAGAATGGCGGGCCATCTCAGCTTTCCTTTGGTGCATATCCGCAACAGCTTTGACCTCTCCTACTGTTTCCCCTGTTATCTGCTTAACCAAAAACAAATAGCATGGTTTGAAAACGGACTTTACACTAAAGACGAAAAAACAAATGGGGTGTATCACAGATTGTACAGACCTCTTTGTTCATCAGAGTTTTGGGGATAATACTGCGATAAAAGAAAGAGAATCAACAAACAGTATATATGTAGAAAGTAAATGATGAAGAAAATCAAATCTCAATCAGGTACATATATATATTATATGTATGTATTGGTACCCTAAAACGTGTCCTCCACCACGGTGGACCTCCTGAGAGACCAAACCCATCAACCCGACGCTTCCCCCGCCATACACAAGATCCAACTTCCGGGACACCTTGAACATGAAATCAAAACCACGAGGATATTGAGAGCTTAGTCAAAAGTTGTTAGCGAAGAAGGCATATGAGAGAAGAGTGGAGTAGAATACCAGTTCTTTTCCCAGTTCTAGGGCAGCATCACGGTAGCAGTTTCGCTTGCCGGAGCTGCTTCCGCAAAAGACGCAAACCCTTTTGAACCTGCTGGAATTCAATGCTTTATTCTCATCCATATCTCTCTTTTTGTTCTCTGCTTTTCGGTGAGTCTGTTTATTTTCTTTTTACTGCTCTTTCTATTTGATTGATTTAACCTAAAGCAACGACAGGCAGATTCTTCGGGCAATAGAAGGAGCCACAATACCCAAAGAGGAATGTGGGAATACACTATATAAAGGATCCCCCCTATTTCTATTGCAGTGCTTATAATTTCGTTACACGTGGAATCATGTGGTGCCTCAAAACCCCGAAATTTTTTGCTTTACCAAATTCGCCGACAGGATTTTCCTTAGTATTATTATTATTCCATCGCTCTTACACTCTCGTCCATTGATTTTATTCCACGTTGCACGACATTTTCCTCTCCGTTTCCAGAGGATATCATCTAGAAATTTGCAAAACCATGATGCCATTTTTTCTTTCCATGCAAGACGAGTTAAATAATTGGAGTATTTGGAATGATGCCAAATACGTACTTAAGAGAAAAAAAAAATCAAATTTAAGCGTAAACCTATTCAATAACCAAAGTAATTGAAAGACAGTCTAACTGCAATTAGAAATTTGCTCACGTGTATGACAAGTTATATTACAGTATTTATTCCATGATTCCCCTAAAAATACACTTCCATACATATTTTTGAATGAAACCTTGGAAACTTAGTTGATTGTCCTTGTGTATATCCTTGAGGCTACCCGTCATTGGCAAATGGCAATATTACACTGCAATTTAAATTTCATTGGTAAGAGTTTCCCTGTTCCCAGCACAGCGTGTCATTTAAAACCAATGATTGGATCACTTGTGTGCGCAATGGCCATTATTTAAGCAACAAATCGACATCCCCTAGTATTATTTTTGTCTTCGTCTTAGCTGCATAATGAAGCCCTACGCCTGCATGCATATGCACAAAACTATAGCCCGCAAATTTAACTATATCTATTTCCTTCTTCGGCCTATAATATTGAAGTCATAGCGTAGGGACCTATAGATTTGGTTCCTTTTCTTTTCTTCATCCTTAATTTCGACTAGGAATGTAAGAATAAACTTTGAGATCTATCCCAAATTAGAATAACTTCATACAAAATCTAGGCAAGAAAAACTACCTAAAACAACCTTAGAAAGAAAAAGAAAGCAAAATTAAGGCTTAGATTTTCTTGGAGCAAAGAACATGCATTGGATGATTAGGCTCAAAGGGTCCACGAAAAAGATAGGAGGGCAGGTCGCTATGAGGAGAGTAGCTGGCACATTGGAGGAGGCCCGTTTGTTTATATCTTTCAAATTTGACCTAAGCCTATTTTTAATGCTCGTGAGGCCCATCTTTCAACTTTTGAGCGTCAACTAGTTCCGTACTACGATCGAATATGATTGCCACAGGTGTCAAAGATAAGATTCTCTTGGTTATCAACCGACAAACTTAGGCTTACAAGGTAAAATTCCAGTACGCTTCAATTCAGAATTCGTGAATTTTTTCTTTTCCTTTTGAGAATGAAGTAGGTATGTATATAAAATTATTATTTTATTATTTCATATATATACAATTATTAAAAAATAAAATAAAATAATATGTTATAGAAAATTTATATATTTCTTGTTTAAATTTTTTATTAAATATTTACTTGAATTAGAAAACTAAAAATATTAATAATAAATAATAAATAAATTAAAATAGAGCGAGGTGGAATGAAGTGTGATGGGGATGGATGCATCCACTGTCCACGATGATAATAATGGTTTTCAAGATTATTCATTTATAGTGAAGTGAAAGAGATAATGAAATAGAATATGCAACTATGTACCATGTAACAATAATAGATTTAGCAACATATGATCACTACAATTACAAGTTATGATACTCTTTGGTTTCTTTTTTTTTTTGAAAAAAAATATTTATTAATTCTAATTTCCTCCTTGCTTACTTAAATCGGATCAACTCTGAAAATTTTGGAAGGTAATAAATGAGTTTGAGAAAGCATGAAAAGACTTGATGAGTCAAATTAAGCATTCGGCTAGGGAGAAACATGAATAAGATTCGGTAGTGTTGAAGCAGTGTTAATATTGTACAAGGAAAGCATTTTTATTGGAAAAAGGAATTGCATCTGCATGCATGTACTTGTCATTTTCTGCAAAGAGAAAAAAAGGGTTTGCTAAGTTGAATTTATAGTTCAAGAAATTAATATGAGATGACAAGTCTTATCCTGGAGATGATTTTCAAACTTTCTGAGCCAATCCGTCAATAGTAGGGAAGCCTCCTCTGCTTCAAACTTCAGCAGCAAGGGGCTCCACCCTAACAACCAACACTATCGGATTCAAGGGAATAAATATTAATTCAGTAACTCCACCAAATTGTACAATAATTTTAGATAAGTATTTTCATTCACCACGTCTTGTCGTTGCAAAGCAATAACAAGAGGTTTTTTGGTTTTTAGTAACCACTGATATTCGTCTAAATATAATCACAACATCACTTTGACTTAATTATGTGATGTATATATAAAACTCCGTCGATTTATATCCATCCATATAGCAGAAAATTGCGTATGACCCAGTATATATGCCTCTTACGTGCACATCTAGTTTTCTTGATTTTTCTTCAGAATTTCTGAAAACTTAATTTTTGGTATTACGTGTACAACTTTTCCAGGGTTTTCTTTTATGGGATTCCATGTCCCATTACAAGCAAACAAAGTAGTGAGTAAAGGGAGAACCTTTTGCTGGGGCCTTTCAGACTGACTCTTGGAGAAAAGTTGTTAAAATTAAGCTTTTTGGTCGGTAATGAAATGATGGTTTATAGTAAGTGAGTGAATGACAAGTCATGGGCAAAGAAAGATAAATAAATAATGCAAGTCTGGGTTTGATATATTGCGGCAGTGCAGGCAACGTCTGGTGTTGCCACATACAACGCTCTATCCTCATAATTGAGACTTTTAAAGTTATATTTTATTATAAATATTTTATTCGCAGCAAGAATTTAACATGTGCCTAAAGGCATATGTGCCACGACATTTATAAAAATCTATTTGAGTAGATTTATTCCATCTAAGTTTTAATTTTTAAATCTATTATCAAGTGTCACAGATTAAAATTTTCGTCTTTCAATCTATGCGTTTTTAGGTGATTTCTTTTCTTTAAATTTATCTAAATCAACTTAACTCTCGACAAATAAGAATTCTCATAAAACTTCTCTAAAACACAGAAAATTAAAGTGGAAGTAACTCAAAACAAAAAAAACAACAAAAGAACAAAAAATGTCACAAGAAAACAAAGCATGTCAAGTGCTTCAATGATATATCCACTAAGACTTAAAGTATACAAATCATGCAATTTTAAGTAAATTGAATATTAATCTCCACAAGACACAAAAGAAAAGGGTGAAAGACAAGGTTTTGAACCTGATAACCACTCGCCTAATTTAAAATCTTATGCATTTTACGAGAGGAAACATTGTTTACCCTGCGTTATCAGTTATGTAGTGTTTACTTTGGGTTAGCAGTACAAGCTTACAACATATACACTTGGGTTGCAATTATCCTTTAATTATTTAAAATATTTTTGAGGATAATTATTTAATCTTGAATAAGTTGTATTATGTGTCAATCAAGCATTAAAGTAGTTGAGAAATTGTCTAAAAAATAATTAAATTTATAAAGTATGTTAAATTATTATGACGATATTTTTTTGTCATTTTAATATTTTAATATAAAATTAATAACATTTTACGTTACAAATTTAAATATTCAACTTCAACTTCTAACCAAAACATTATATTTAATTTTTATATAAACTTTTGATAAATATACTTTTTATAAAATATTTTTCAAAGTTTGTGAAAAATTTAATGTCAATGAATCTTCTCACACTCAAAGAAAATACTGAAAAGCTCATATTATCGAATAGAAAACGTACCATTTTTAATTAAGAAAATGTAACGTTTTTAATTAGTTTTGTTAAATTTTTACAAAATCGTCTTGGTAAATGGGTTTAAAGGTTTTGTCGGGAATTGTATTGATATGTGGGTAGCTTATGAAGTGCTGCACTCTAAAGAATAAACGTATAGCAAATAGGAGGTCATTCACTTTAAAGTTCGATAGGAGCAGACATTTCATAAAGAACATTGTGATCAGATTTGGTGCTTGAGCCTAATTATGTTCGGCTTCTTATTCTGCGGTTCTTAATGGCCAAAGTTGTGGTTCTATTGGTCTTAGACAATGAGATCCTTTGAACTCATATTTATTTTCTTTTATTTCTGACTATGACTCGAAGAGAGGGCCTTTTACAGGGCACTAGAGTGAGCAGACGTGATCCTAGTATTACTCACTTGTTTTATATGGTGAGGCTCCGGTTGCTCGGGTCATATTTACCTTGAAAAATATTGGTGGGTCGTAATAAGCGAGCTGTTTTTCAAAGATTAAGGGATCAGTTAAATAACTAGACTTCTCGTTTACTCTTGCAAGGGGAAATGAAGTGTTTATCAAAGCTACCCTTACCTATACCATGCCATGTTTTTTTCTTACCAAGTTCTTTATGCAATGAGATTGATTCCATTATTAATATTCGGTCATGATCCCATTTCAACAGTTTTTTTTTTTTAAAGGGTAATCAAACCGGCAAATTTCTATTATTCTGTAGACCAAATATCAAGAAAACTTCAATTCGGCCAAAATCCACATTCAGCCAAACCAGAGGTGCACAATAAAACAAATGCATTCGGCCATAAAAAATCCACACTTTAACAGGAAAACCATAATGCATAAATGAAGTTTCAGTTTTCATCTCATTATGCTTACAATCCCATTTCACCATCACTTTATTGACACCGAAGAAAATAAACAGAAGACATTCCAGAACAGCATCTGTGCCACGCACCCATAAGCAGATAAGCTTCTTCAGGCTGCAGCTAAACACAATGTCACTGATCATTGAAATGGAGAACAAGTTTTGTTCATGTCATACTTCATTCTTGCTAAACACACTTATATGCACATCTTTAATTGGCAACAGACACATAAAAAGGGGCAAAAGAAATAACCATTAAAAGGTTCTAAGATCTCATAATAATGCCGATGCGAGTCCGAGATTTATCTCTTCTCTATTCATGTTTTAATGATGATTCTTGTGCATGCATATGCAAATGTCATCAATCATATGGCCAATATTAACAGACCATTAAACCTTCAAGTTCTAGACTTGAAGCACATCTATGGTCATATATACCTTTATGTAACAGCTTGAAGTTCAGTAATAAACTCGAATTACTGAAAAATTAAAAAAATCAAGGTTTCAAGCATCAACAAATTAATGACCTCCCTTCCACTTGTGTTAAACTTAGCTATCATAAATGCAAAATTACACAAAAGGGGAACTAAGTAAGTCATGCTAGGCAATCACATAAAAAGAAAAGCAGTACCTAATGCTTGTCTCCATGGCCATGAGAATGGTCATCATGGCCCTCCCAAGGGTGTCGCCAACCCTACAAGTCGAGAAACAAAGTCCACTTAATAATGAAATAAGGTTACTGTGAATAAGGCTGATTATGAAGACAACTGAAAGGAGAAACTTCTTATCAACAATACGGGACCATCCTGCTTAGCCCTGTACAGGACCCAAAACCTGAAACACCAGAGATTTTGAGAAACATCAGAAAATCCACCAGCATTGCAGTATCATATTTTTCAATGTTTGCCATGAATTTTCTTATTTTCATGGCTTTTGGACCCACCAGAGCTGACAAAGTTTGATCTTTGGTGACTAACAATTATGCTAACGTGGCAGTTAACAGTTTCCACATCACCCAACATAGAAATTAAAAAAAAAAAAACTGATTAAATAAAGAAAATGTTGTTATTTTCTAATTACTAAAGTTAATGCATATTTATTTTCCATGGTAACCCAGAAAGCAATTTATTCCAAAATATAAAATCATGAAATTAGTTAATTCAAAATATAAAATGAAAAAGTATGAGATTTTTCAGTAATTATGAAATAAATACATTTTCTTTAATTAATTAGAAAAACATATTGGTGGAAATTAAAGAGTTTAACCCAGTTTCCCTAAATATTTTTAATTAGAAATACTGACATCATTTGTTACTAACCGCAAAAAAAAAACCTATTTAGTTTGAAAGTATTTAATCAAATATTTTGGGATTACCATTAAGAAAACGGAATCGTGGTTTTGAACACAGTCATGTTGTGCATTTTGCTGTCACGCATGCATGATAAAAAAACCGCCTTGTTGTAAAGCAATGAATGCCTCCTTTTCCATTTCATCACTTAAGTGGATAATATATATAATTTTTAGTTAATAACCATCATTAAAAGTAAAAAACAAACAATAATAATTTTGCATATTGCCCACTTATGAGACGGGAAAGAAGGCACGATGCAGCAGATTTTTATTCCCAAGAGAAAACGCTTAATGCTTAATTTGGTTTTTAAACTATTTAAAATATCATTTCGTTAATCGATTATTGAATGACTTAATTGTATTAAACAGATGTTAGAATGGTATTAATTGAATGAGATATTATTATCTAGATCAAGAAATGCAACAATCGGATTTGAATCGAGAAAAAATAAAAAAAAGTATCTAATTAATCATCGACTTTTTTTTTGTAACCATTTTAGTCAAGGTAAGTTCGTATTTCATCTTAAAATATTACATTTGAATTTATAAAATTAACTGATATCTTTATATAAGTATTTATATATTGATGATAAGATTGTTTTGATTTGAAAAAAAGGAAAGAACTGCGATTGAAATACATCATGGTATTATACTCAAAAAGGAAAAAACTATGGTTGAAAGACACCATGGCATTACATTCGGTATTTCCGAATCTATGAAAAAGTTGTAAGGGAAGTCATCCGAAAAGGATAACAAATGAAAAGGATGTATTCGAAAAGGATATCAAATGAAAATGTCAAAAAGGATAGCAATGAAAGGTCGATCTCATCCTTTAACCATTCGCTATTCGGGTAACATGTTTCAAGTGAGATATGTATTATAAGTATGAATATGAGATGAATGTTTTGATTAGTATAGTTTGATAATGAATATTAATACCTTGGTGTAATTACATGTTTCTTATGCCTATAAATATGTTATCTAGTTATGTTTGTGGTGTGTTTAGATAAATAAATGGTATATGAGTATTTTCCGAGTATTCGATGTTGTTTCATTTGGTTCAATGGGTAATTAAAGCTTTAAAAGAGAACATGAATATGTGAAATCATTCATGGTTTTGAAAGATGATATAGATTATATTGATATGTGTACTTGAAATGAAAAGCGAGTGTTTATTGAATAGCATATTGAAATGCTTGTTATAAAATATGTCATGATTTGGTTGGATTTACATGTGTTGTTTCACCTACTAACCTTGTGAGGTGGTGAGTATAGGAAAAGAATTTTTTCTTATGACATAATGAAACTATGCTTGGTTTAACATAATGTGTTCGGTAAGTTTAAGTTTCCTTTATACGAGCTTACGAAAGCTCAATCGATTAGAATCTCATTGGAGCACCATCACACTATCCATTCGTCATATTGGTAGTTTTGATTGTTTTGGTTAACGGTTATAAATGACATGTAATAAGAGTTTTTATGCTATGTACCAATGTGATGTGGTTTAAGTTTACATGCATATATGCCTTGATGTTGGCTTATAATTGTATATATGTAAGTATGTGTTTTGGTTACTTGTGAATGTTTTGAGAGTTAAATGATTATTGGTTCATTGAAGTGTGAATGAAATGGTTGAACGGTATGCTTTTAAACAGTTATTTGGTAAATATGATTTATGTTTAATGAATGAACTTGAAATGTTAAATTGAGTCAAGTTTATGTGTTAAATTGTGGTGTCAATTGAACATATATTGGTTAGGCACATAAGTTGGTTGATTTTGGTATGTTTTTGGTATGTTGTAAAGTGTTTTGGTCATGTGAAAATGATTGGAAATGGTATGGTTTGTTGTGCAAGAAAAGGCTAATGTTTTGGCTTGTTTTAGGGGAAAATTATGTTGCACACGGCCTGAGACACGGGCTGTTACACGACCGTGTGCCACACACGATCACCCCACATAGTCATATGTTTCAAGTCAGTATGCTACACGGTCTGAGACACGGCCGTGTGACTCGACATTAAATGCACACACGACCTGACATACGACCTGCGACACGGCCGTGTGACCCTATTTCGAATACCCACACGAGTGGACACACAGTCTGGGCTATGCCACACGGCCTGGCCACACAGCCATGTGACCCCTATTTTCCTGTTTTCAAGATTTTTCCAAAATTTTCTGTTTTGTTTCAAATTGATCTTTGATTGTTCCCAAATTATTTTTAAGACCTCGAAAGCTTGGTTTAGGGCCCCCATAAGAGTATTTTTACTATGATTATGTTAAGTTGCATAACCGTTTCTATTTTGAAAATAAATGTGCTGATTTGTACGGTAATGCTTCATAACCCTAATCCGACGATAGAGACGGATTAGGGGTGTTACAAAAATAATATATATACTTTTAAGTAGATCGGATATGAATACTCAATCAACTCGAGAGTGAATGTATGAATCATCCATAACTATTTTAAATCAGTGGGCTTTTAAATTGAATTTTAAAATTTAGGTTTCAAAAACTAGGGTTTAAAGTTTGATTTAAATAGAATTAGTTCAATTGTTGATTCAACCAGTTCGTAACGATTTACGGATCAATTGGTTCAATCCTCTCTTTAGACCGATACCTCAATTAGTTCTTCACTAAATCTATAAGTTCCAATTATGAAATCAATGTGTAAATTTGAATTCATCAAAATGTTTGAGGCTCAATTTAAGCCTATTTAGGTAAATATTTGATACGTGTACGATCACAGATAATATATGTTAGAATAACTATAATTTGAATTAATCAGTACTGTAAAAATTAGACTAATAATTGAAATATATTCGAATCTAAAATAGAATAATTCAATGAAAGAACTCACGCATAGTATTTGTATTCCTCTTTATATTTACACATAATGAAACTCATAATCTGAATTGTATTATTTCGACCAAGACCCGCAATAATTATTAGTTATTATTAGACATCATATATAATATAAAGTCATAATATATAAAAAAGAATTCCTGGTGGCTGCCAAAGATTCCACAAGTATCTATAATACATACATCCAAAGGTTTGTAGGGATGAAAAAGCTTCCAAAACAGATAAAGAAACAATAGCGTGATTCCTTTTGCTTGGTATATATATGCCTAGCTAGTGTTTTCAAAATTATTTCTTAATCATTCTTTTATCAACTACATGCAGTGAAGTTGAGAACTTTACGTGCCCCCTTAAGGGCTAACATTCCCCTTCAATTGCTACAGTTCAAACTTCGAGCTCAAGGACCTGAGGAGGAGGAGCTTGTGCTGGGTTTTCATGGACGTTATTCTGCATAGTGTTGAGAACAATGGTGGGAATGGATTGAATTGTGAGAGAAAAGTATCGAATAAAGCGTATAAATTGATGGAACAGTCGGTTGTGCCAAGGAACTGTGAGAATGATGAATAAATAGGTAACGCAGAAGCTTGAAGGGGGAAAAAAGATGGAGGCAAGGAGTGAAATGAACAAGGCAATGGAGAAACCTCGAGCTTTCAAGCTAATAGGATGGGGAGTGAGAGGGAATTCAACAGAGAAGAAGAGGAAGATTACCATTAATATAATGGCAAAAAACAAGGCTAAGAACCCAAGCATCATGGTTGAAACCTGTTGGCCAATGAGGGCACCAGCAAGTAGATCAAATGAAGGTTCATTTTGGGATGCTACAAACAGAAAAAACCATATCAGATTCAGCAGTGGAGGGAATGTATACCTCAAATCAATCAGGACCTGCATTTTTTTTAATGTACTTCTGCTTTTGAGGAAGTAGAGGGGGAATGGGGGGGCACTTATTTAAATGGTAGTAAAAGATTAAAAGAAAAAAAAGTTAAGATTGAAAATGGCATTGCTGAAAAGAAGAAAAAGAAGGTAAAGACAAAAAGAAGAAAAAGACTTGGAAATTCTGAGTCAGAAAAGCCATGGCAAGGTTGAAAAAGTAATGAAATAAATTAAGAGATTCAAAATCCAAATCAGTGCCATCAATAAATAAATCAACGGTAATGGAAGCCCTTAATTTGCCCCAAAACCCTTGGCTTTGTTTGTTGAGTTGATGGTACATGCAGGCATACAGGAGATCATTATCATTGGGGATGACCTTTCATACGTGTGACAAGTGACATAAACTTCGCAAGTCAAAGTCTTTATTACTTGCTAACTATTATTTATATAATTAAAGCATTTAGGGTTCCAACTTGACTTATCTCAAATTACAAATATTATTATTACATATTTATTATTTATTTAAATAGAATAATAATGATTTCACAAACATTCATAGTAGATGGTAAAGGACAAGCCCCATCAACATAACAAAGATTTTAGCCTCAACATCAATAGAACATTATGACACGTTGACAATTGGCTTTGTCATAACTCAAGCACGACATATCTGAAGTGATTGCAAACACTTAATACGATAAGGAAATCAGGCCCAGATGGTCCAAAACGGTGAGCAAAAATCGACAAAAGAATCGAGCATTCACCAAACTAGAGAGGATGACAATAAAATTATCCCTAAAATCACTTGTAAAACTACTATTACATGCATAAGCAAGACTAAAAAACGTGCTACAAAAGCAAACAAAAACTTCTAAAACTGAAGACTTATTAAACAATCGAAAAACAAACAAAAAACATATAAAATTTAAGACAACATGGGTCTAAATCGACACGTGAAATGATTTATTATTCTAAAATACTCTCAAAACAAAAACAGATTAAGAAGTTGACAAAAAGCCAACGACTTTCCAAGAAAAACTACTGGTGGCCGGTGGAGTTTTAGCGAAAGACAGGTACGGTCACTTGTCCATCACAACTTGTGAAAACAACAAAGGTACCCACAAAATAGATCTGTGATAAACCGTAATAGTAACATATTTTAAGCCCACATTTAGCATGCTTTTGGATGATTTAAGCCTTGAATTATGTAATTTGGTGCTCTTAATCCTTTGTTTTCATGTTTTATACTCGTGAAAGCACAGGAGGATGAAAAGAACGAGAAACAGTGCCTAAAAGCAGAGTAAATGGGCCATATCACGAAATCGACACACCGGGCACCGGGACGAGACCACACGGCCGTGCTCCTTCAGCAGCCTCGAACATGGCCTGGCCACGATTTACACGGGCATGTGCCATGGCCGTGCCCCTGCCGTGACAAAGAGAAATTTCACTCGTATTAGAATACTTAGAGGCGAAGTAACACATTCTGAAGCCTATATAAACACCCTAAGTATGACCTAAAATGGGAGACCCAGGACTTTAGTCAGGGGGCGTCCAGCTAGGCCAAGGAGCCGAGCCAGAAAGGGCAGATTTGTGGGAGTTTACTTGAAGAAGCCAGTTGATTCATCTCAAGAAGCTGGAATCATACTCAAGACGGAGGATCTCTCATTCAATTCCTTCAGGGGGTTTTAGGGATTTCTTATGTTTTGTTTTATATTTTCTTTTGAGATGTTTTCTTTTATCATTATGAACTAAACCCTCAGATACCTGAGGGGGATGAAACCTAAGATGAATCTTGTTATTGTTTTCTGAACTATATGATAAATATTTGACTTGTTCTTAATTATGTGTTCTTAATTCTTGTGTTGATATTTCCTGGATATTAATTCAAGTTTGATGTGCTTAGGTGGAGGAGCAAAAGTTCCTGCCTAAGAGTAGATCTAGCATGATTAAGCGAAGTTGATCGCATGCCTAGAGATAGGGTGACGAGATTTTGCCAGATTAGGGTGAAACCTAATATGGGAGTCCATAGATCGAGTTAATGCAATTCTAGGGGTTTTAATTAGAAAGAGATTTCAATTAATCAACCTAGGGTTAGACGTTATTCGCCTCGAGAGAGGGTCTAATATATATTAGAGAATCTTACGGATCAAGTCAAGTGAATAAATCGTCTGGTTCAGAGTTAGATAACAAGTGAAGTCTAGGTGGATTCTTCCTTGGGTATTGTCTTAATCAATTGGTTTTTCCCATAAGTATTTCCCCAATTCATTTTCTTTGTCTTAGAGTTTTTTAGTTTAGTAGTTAGTTAATTTAGATTAAACAACCAATTTTCTTTACTTTAGGCTAGATAATAAAAAGAAAGTTAGTATTAGTACTTTTAGTTCCTTTGGGTTCGACAATCCGGTCTTGCCTTAACTATACTACTGTTCGATAGGTGCGCTTGCCTCAAATCGTTATCATAGTTAGTTTCCAGGTTCGATCATTCTCATTATAAATTTTAAGACTTTGACATCGCATAAAACAACGATCAATCTGCAAATTGAAAAGAGAGAAGACATGTGTAGTGAGTAAGAAGAATAAAGAAAGAAAGGTTGATGGGAGAGGAAAAAGGCGTGTAACAACCCAATTTTGGGGCTAGTCAGAATGGTGGTTTTGGAACCACTAAATCGAGGTCAGATAAATTAGTTTTAATATTATTCTATGTGTTATGGCATAATTATATGAGTGTATGAAAATTTTGGTGCAATAATTTTGGTGATTGCATGCTTAATTGCTAAAAAAGACTAAATCGCATTGTAACACCCCTAACCCCGAACCATCGCCGGAACAGGGTTACGAGGCATTACCGGACATATCAGACAATTTACGAATATAAATTTTGTTTAATATGAATTTCGGCAGCATTTCTGCTTATTATTATATAAAACCCCCTGTAAATTAAACCATATTCATTTCAATCATAACCAATTCAACCAATTCATTCCATATATTTATTTTCTATTCTAAATATCTTCTAATCAAACTCAATCAATATAATATCAACTTAAATTTATCAAAATATTAGTTAGATTAAAATAAATATACTTCATTCATTATAATTCTTAAATTTGTAATACTAACATTTTTAACCATTTACATTCAAAACATAATAACCTTTACACACAACCTACGTACATGCCACATTATGAAAGGGAAATATACATCACCAAAAGTTTCTTTGAAGTCGGGTCCGCTTCGGATCTTTGGTTCGATGATTTGACTTCTACAACTCGCGCGGAAAGAAACAACGTCTGTTGAGAGTATACATATACTCAGTGGTATTACCATAATTCAAATTATAAACATAATAATCATATCATTAATTCATATAACTTTAATTTAACTAAACCAATTCAAACATAACTTTCATATAAGTTTGTCCTTCTCAATATATTCATACAATTCAATTTTAGCTATTCAACAATTGAAATAATACACAATCATGTTGAGCCACTATCCATTTCTTGAACCAATGGTTCATACTTTCTATTCTCATACTCATATTCCAATCACATTTTTCAGTTCATGTTCTATTTTCGCATTTCTTCCAATGGCTCAACCATTTCATTTTATTCAATTTAACCTTTTCTTTATTTACCCCTATTAACAGACTCGGACTTTAACGGATACACGGATTCCAACCCAAACACACCAGTACGGCACATTGTGCCTAAAACGGTACATAGTACCTGATCAGTATACGACACATAAGTGCCTGAAACGACACACGAGGTGCCTGATACGACACACGAGGTGCCTAAAATACGACACATAAAGTGCCTGATTTACGACACATAAAGTGCCTGATCGGCAAAGCCGATAAATCCCGTACTCTTCCAAATCCTATGGCATGCCAATTATATCCGACTCAGCCCGACTAGTTAATAGGGTATTTCAGTTCTCAATTTCATTTCATTTTCATAACAAATTCAATTTCGATATCAATTACACTTTTCCATTTCAAACCACATACAATTCAATTTCAATACATATTCATCATTCAACTCAATTTCCATTCAATTCAATAAAAACACTTACCTTATAATTTACTTACCATATTCATAAATTAATCTAACATTTAATGAATAAATAAATAGTTTGAATTATAGTAATACAAACCCGAATTTGCTTGATTATTCCTCGGTAACCTTCTCCTTTCCTTTGTGGGTTGATGTCTCGAGTTCCTTGTTAGCTACGAAAATAATAATAATTTACATTATTAATTACAACATTAAATTACAATAAATAATTGAATTTTATTCAATTTCTACTCTTCCTCTTCATTCCACATCCTTTATACACAATTCTATTATTTACTTATAAGTTCTTTCAAAGCTGTCTACCTGAGTCATTATCACTAAATTATCTATATCTTGAATTACAGAATTCCAAATTAAGATCCATAAATTTTCTATTAAACTAGACTCACATATCTTCTTGCTTTAAAATTTTCAGAATTTTTGATTTAGCCAATAAGTACAGTTTATTCTTTGAAATCACCCCTATTCTGTTGTCTGACAGCTCCGACCACTCTTTGCTAAAATTTAATTATCTCATAATAAAGAACTTATTTGCTTTCTCTGTTTCTTTCATATGAAAATAGACTCAATAAACTTTAATTTCATATCTCACTCAACTTCTAATTCCACTTCCACGATTTTTGGTGAATTTTCAAAGTTACTCTACTGCTGCTGTCCTAAAACTGTTTTCTTATAACTTATTTTGCAATTAAATCCTAATTAAGTTTACTTATTTCTTAACTTAATTCATGCTTTGATTCTACTTAAATTCCTTCCATATTCAACTTGATTATATAATTTTCATAATAAAACCCTAATTCATAATTTCTTCCAAATTAATCCCTATAGTAGAAAACTTATAGCTTACCTTACAATTTAATCCTTTTACTAATTCTAACTTAGATTTCATCTAATTTAATCCATAATTCATCTTTTTCTTCAACATAAACTATATTTAAAAACCTAAAAACTCTCAAAATACCAACTTAGTTTCATCAAAATCTTGCTTTAAAGCTTCTAAAACATCAAAATTAAGAGAAAATGACTAAATTGACTTACCTTTTAAAACCTCAAACCTTAAATCTTTAGTTTTTCCTTTTTCCTTCTTTTTTTCTTCTTCTTTCCTGCTTGTTTCGAATGTTTCTCTGTTTCTCTCCTGTTTCTTTTCCTATTTCTTTTATACTATTTACTTTATTATATAATATAATATTATATTAATATAATTATTTAATAATATTAATAATATATTTTAACACATAAAATCTCAGATTTTTTTTAAGCTTATGCCGCCTCAACTTATGCTAAATGGCATAATTGCCATTTTGGTCCTTTATAATTTCTTTTAATCTATAATTAAACTTTTACTCCTTATTCAATTTGATCCTTTTTCCTAATTACTTTAAATTAAGCTAAATTCACTATATAAAAATCTAATTAAACACACTACTAGACTCATAATTACTCCTAATGATTATTTACTAACTCGATTTACTAAGACGGAGGCCCGATAACACATTTTTTTATTTTATTTTATTATTATTTTTTTCTTTCTGGTGCCCACGGATTTCGGGTCGTTACACGCATAAAGTGCGAAAGTTTCATTTTACAAGCTAGAGGTGTCTAATAGCTATAGAATATTAAATTGGAGGTCTTTAAAGTGCAATTAGGCCTTCCTAAAGGTGATGGCCGGCCAAGGGGACAAGAGCATTAAATTTGGTCAATATTTGGTGACATTAGGTGACTAAGTGAATAAAATAAGATATAATAAAGAAAATGTTATCATCTTTTTCATTTCTCTTCTTCTTTCATCGATTTTTGCACTCAAGAAAGGGCCTTGGGAGCTTGAAATTTTAGCAACTTATTCTCCTTGCTAGTAAGTGATTTTAGTGGTCTTTCTAGATAATATTTGTACTTTTGAAACCCCTAAAGCTTAAGCTAGCTAAAGAGGAGACTATTTTGCAAAATGGTTGAAAGTTGAGGGACTTTCCATAAGAGTGCTTATGTTGTTTGCTGAGTTTTTATGGAAGAAAATGAATGTTAGTGGGTTAAAGAGCAATTTTTGTGAAAGGTGTTTCCATGAAAACACCTAAAAAGACCTACTTGTAAAGGTTGTAAATTGAGTAGTAAATGCATGAAATGATAGATCTTATGAGTTGTAATAAGAGTAATAAATGTTCAGCTAGGCTTGTGATAAACCACAATTTATACATATTTTAACCCCATGC
This sequence comes from Gossypium sturtianum, assembly GCA_025698515.1. NCBI lineage: Eukaryota > Viridiplantae > Streptophyta > Magnoliopsida > Malvales > Malvaceae > Gossypium > Gossypium sturtianum. Next base: position 152,754,122 of record CM046955.1, on the reverse strand, counting down.
TTGGCTTATTTTTGGATGAATTTTCATTAGATTTAATGAATCCAATGCTCCTAATCCTTTAATTTCATGTTTCACACTCAGGAGAGCTTAGGGAGTCGAAAAGAACGAGAAACGAGCCAAAAAGGGACAAAATAGGCGTACCTCAGAAATCAACACGGCCTGGACTATCACACACGGGCAGACCACACGGCCGTGTGTGACGAGCAGAATCGAACACGGCCTAAGCTATCGTACACAGGCGTGTCACACGGGCGTGTCCCTGCCGAACCCAAGTTTAATTCTATTCGGAAAAGACTACTTGAGGGCCAAGAAAGGTGCTCCAAAGCCTATATAAACACCCTAGGGGAGGACCTAAAAACACACAGAGTAGAAAGCAGAAAATACTCGAAGACAGCCATTGGGAGCAGCTCGGAGGAAGGATCTCCATCAAGACTAAAGATCTCCTATCAATTTCCCTTGAAGTTTTTGGGTTTTCTTATGTTTTGTAGTTTTCTTTATTTTAAGATGTTTCCCTCTATCAGTATGAACTAAATCCCTTAAATACCTGAGGGGATGAAACCTAAGATGGATCTTATTACTATTTGATTTATAAGATAAATACTTGTTCTTATTCTTAATTGTGAGTTCTTATTCTTATTTTAATAATTCAGGTTATTGATTCAAGTCGAATGTGCTTATTCAGAGGAGCAAAAGTCCCTGTTTAAGAGTAGATCAACACAATTAAGCGGAGTTGATTGAAACCCTAGAAATAGGGCGACATAAATCTACCGGATTAGAGTCAAATCTAATAAGGGAATCCATAGATCGAGTTAATGTGACAATAGGGGTTTTAATTAGAAAGAAATTTCAATTAATCAACCTAGAGTCAGTTGTTTTTAGTCTCGAAAGAGATATTAACATAAATCAGGGATTTCTACGGATTAAGTCAAGTGAATAAATCGTATGAATCAGAAGTAATAAGTAAAGTCTAGGTGGATTCTTCCTTGGGTATTACCTCTTTCATAAAGTGTCTAAAAGAATTTTTCCAATTCATTCTCTGTCGTGCTTTTAATTAATTTTAGTTTAAAAGAAATCACTACAATTCTTAGGCTAGATAATAGGAATATAGTAATTACTAGTACTCTTGGTCCTTATGGATACGATATTTCCGGTTTTACCATAACTATACTATTAAACGATAGGTGCGCTTGCCTTTATTGTGATTATAGTTAGTTAAAGACACACCAGCTTGTTTAATGAGGAAATTTGATGAAAAATGATTTACGAGCCTAGGGGCAAAATCGTAATTTTGCCAAAGTATAAGGGTAAAACGGTCATTTTTGCCTAAGTAGAAATTTTGAAGTGTCATGATTCATGTAGTGATTAAATGAGTAAATTTTATTATTATAGATCAAGAAGAACGCAGAATCAACCTTGACTGGGGAAAAGGCAAGGTTTCAGATTAAATCGCAAATTAACATATTTTGCACCGAGGTAAGTTTATGTGTAAACGATACATCCTTATGACGTATGTTTTTACCTATTAATGCATTGAGTGGATGTAAACGCTTATTGGTAAAATTTATTGAAAATTATATATAATGGGGAGAATCTCAAATGATCCTTCGGAATAGAAATATGAGTACGAATAGATTTCCATTAATATGTAATTAGTGGTGGGCTGTGTGCGATACCACTTTGTTATTTATTAACGATGGGCTATGTGCGACACCATCGTATTTGTTATTATTTTGGTGGGCTATGTGCGATACCACCGTAATTATCATTGTCGGTGGGCTATGTGCGATACCACTGTAATTATCATTTTTGGTGGGCTGTGTGCGATACCACCTTATTATTGATTAATGGTGGGCTGTGTGTGAAACCACCAGTTATCTTGTATCGTTCCGAAGGGTTCATCGAGAAACTTGTTTAAGTGTAAATTTCATGTGGCTTTGTGGTGATAAGTGCAGGGCATATGCGCAAGTAAATGTGAATAATGCGTATGATATGTGTTTGGGATGTGGTAAGGCTTGTGTCGTAACCATCTTTTTAATGTTTGGAAAACGAAAATGGGGATCGACTTTAAAAAGAAAACGGAGTCGCCACCAATCCTTTTTTGTTTAGGTGTGATCGGATCACCAATAAAACATTTTGTTTTATTTTAAAAAAATTAATTTTGGTCTACGGATTCTAAGAAAAAACGGGTTCGGGAGTCGGTTACGCACGAGGAAGGATTAGCACCCTCGCAACGCGCAAAATTGTTACCTAATTGATTAATTAATGTCCTAATGTCAAAAATTTGAAACGATTTTAGAATACAATTCCATTTTAAAAAATTTTAAATAACTCGAATTGGATGTTGAGATTCACTTGTTACAAAGGAATAAAATATCACATCCAGCACGATAGGATATGACGTTTCAAACCCTCGATGCCAAGATCCTCTCGCGATTTCCAAAGTTCATGCATTGAGATTTTTATAAGGATATTCAATTATTTGGTCAAACGGAAAATCGAAACCCAGCACGATAGGGCACGATTTCTCGAATTTCCAAACACTAAATATTGCCTTATTTTTTAGAAAACATGGTCAAAATTTTAAAAGGATATTTAGTTATTTGGTCAAACGGAAAACCGAAACCCAGCACGATAGGGCACGATTTCTCGAATTTCCAAACACTAAATATTGCCTTATTTGAAAAAACTTTTGAATAAAATGGACTCAAAAATACATTTGTTTATCTTGATTGGGGATAAAAAAAAATATCGGGCGGAAGTGGGAATTAGAATCACGATACAATAACAAGGAAAAAGCAGAGTTACAAACATGGAATAATAATACATGGCAATGATGTTATAAAACAAATAATATCATATGAAAGAACACATTAAGATATACACAATAGCAATGGTCTCATATCAACATTATGCAAATGCTAACGATAATAATAAAAAACTTATGAATTTTTTAAAAAAATAAATTTAAAAGAAATATAAAGCAAATTAACACAAGTAAAACGCCACAAACCTTTAAACGATGATGAATGAATTTAAAATGAATAAAAAAGGAAATTTGAAACCAACAATACATAAAACAATTCAAAAATAAGTCATATGTACAAAAATTTTAGAGAGGCAATGCATGAGAAAATTTGAAATATATAAAGAACTAAAAACAAATATAATAACATATAAATGAGTTTTAAAATAAATATTATGTAAGAGGAAATTTAAAATAAATGATATACAAAATAATTTAAAACGAAATCTATCAATCTAGGATAAATAATATACATAAAATAAAATAGCTTAATATAAATAATGTATATATATAAAAATAATAATATATAATGGTGTTCAAAATAAACATCTTATAAAACTTTAAAACAAAGAATATAAATAAAAGAGATTTTAAAAAAAAATTACATAAATAAAACGATTCGAAAAAAACAAAAGAAAATATAAAAAATACAATTGATACAACATGAAACCAATGATGTATATAAAATAATTCAATAGGATGTTTATTAAAACAATTGAAAAAAGATTATATATAATATAAAATAATTTAAAATGATGAATAATATAAAAATGAATAATGAATTCCATATAAAAATTTAAAATGAATAATATATAAAATAGTTTAAAAAAAACTGAAATTAAATAGAAAAGGGCTCTATTGAAATCAAAATAAAAATCAAAGGATAATTTACAAACAAATAAAACTATTAAAACAACATTGAGGACTAAAATATAACGCGCGTCAACGAATGGGGATCAAAAGTGAAAATACCCAAGTTCCTAAAACGCGGCGTTCAAGGAGGATCAAAATGCAATAAAATAAAATTTTGCGGCCAGATTAGAGAAATAAAAATAATACAAAAGGCAACCTAGGACCCAATCGCAATGTGCTGCAAAAGCGGAGGGGCCGCGCGCATAAATACCCCACTTTCAGGCAAAACACGCGGATCCTCAGGGTTCAAGTCGGGTAAACCCGATCCATCTCAAAACGACACCGTTTTGAAGCTATCGCAATTAGCCTTAAACGACGTCGTATCTCTCGCCTATAAAAGGCAAAATTTGTTTTAAAAAATCATTTGATGTTGGATTTAAAAAAAAAAACAAAGGGGAGAAAGTTGTTTTTCTCTCTGGCTCCCCGATTTCAGGCTATCGGGCCACCGTGGCGGCCGTCGGTTGCTGTTAACGGTGCCGCCATCCACAGTGGTCGGAGGAGACCAAAAGAAGCCCGTTTCGACCGCTTCTCTCCCCCAAACCCAGATCTGACCTCCAAACACTCAAGACCCCTTCAAAAATCGAAAGAAAGAAAAAAGAACCCTTCGGTTTCGGTTCCGATGGTCGCAAAAAAGGTAAAATCTTTAATATTTGTTCTATTTCTCTATGTATGCGTGACATGCGAAACAAAAATAGACTCAGAAAATTTGAAAAATACCTCTGTTTTCTATATCTTTGTATTCGAAAATCGTTTTTTTACATTGTTTTTTTGCCTCCGTTTATATAACCGAATTCAAAAAATATAAAAAATACAATCATTTTCTTTTTCTTTCGATTTGCTACTGTTTTCCCTCTCTGTACAGGTACGGGCATGCGTGGCGCTGTACGCAAGCGGGCCGACGTGGAGGGGCGAGCGTGTGGCGTGCGCGTAGTGGCGCGCGTGGAGGCACGCACGCGGCGCAAACTGCCTCTGAAACCCTTAGGGTTTCTGTCTGCCGAAAAATGTTTGGGCCATTCGGGCCGTGTAACTAGATTGGATATTTGGGTTATGGGCTGCTATTGTAAATGGGCATTTTTGGGTGTGCTGTAATTAGCAATTTGGGCTTGTAAGAACTGTGGACTTTGGGTTTTTTATGCTTATTATTTTTTTATTTTTTGTTTTTAATTTTGGTATGGGCCCAGGCAATAATAGGCTCTTACAGCTGCCCCTCTTTGCTCATTGTCGTGTAACGGGAATGGTGCAAAGACTTTAAAAGGGCCAAATTTGCCCGGTCTTATTGAATCTTGCCTTCTTTGGTGCTTCTCTTCTTCAAGTAGCTTCATTCCACCCAACTGCATCCTCAGGGGTATAAGAACTAGTGCTTCGATCTAATTCAAGGATATTAGACTTATAGTTTCAATCTGCTCTGCCGCAACTTTGGGGAGATAAGATTTGCTATCTTCAGTCTGCTCCACTGCAACTTCAGGGAGATGAGACTCTCTATGGTAAATTTAATCCGACCTACTGCAACTTCAGAGGTATATAATTCGTCGTTTTAATCCACTCCACTGCAACTTCAAGGAGATAAGAATCCAAAGAGAAGAGATTTGTAACCTCAATCTTCCCTACTGAAACTTTACGGAAATAAGGGTTGATCCTCAATGTAAACTCAGGGAGGCGGGATTTGTAATTTCAACCAACTCCGCTGGAACTTCGAGGAAATAAGAATTCAGGGAGAAGAGATTCGTAGTTTCCATCTTCTCTACTGAAACTTCAAGGAAATAAGGATTGATCCTTAATGTAATCTCAGGGAGGCGGGATTTGTAATTTCAACTTACTCTGCTGGAACTTCGAGGAAATAAGAATTCAAGGAGAAGAGATTCGTAGTTTTCATCTTCTCTACTGAAACTTCAAGAAAATAAGAATTGATCCTCAGTAAACTCAGGGAGGCGGGATTTGTAATTTCAACCTACTCCGCTAGAACTTCGAGGAAATAAGAATTCAGGGAGAAGAGATTCGTAGATTCCATCTTCTCTACTGAAACTTCAAGGAAATAAGAATTGATCCTCAGTAAACTCAGGGAGGCGGGATTTGTAATTTCAACATACTCCGCTAGAACTTCGAGGAAATAAGAATTCAGGGAGAAGAGATTCGTAGTTTCCATCTTCTCTACTGAAACTTCAAGAAAATAATGGTTGATCCTCCGTAAACTCAGGGAGGCGGGATTTGTAATTTCAACCTACTCCACTGGAACTTCGAGGAAATAAGAATTCAAGGAGAAGAGATTCGTAGTTTCCATCTTCTCTACTGAAACTTCAAGGAAATAAGAATTGTGGCTTTTGATCTGTTTCACTATTGCTTAGTGATATAAGATCTGTAATTTTAATCGACCGTATCTTTGATCCGCTTCGGCGCAAACTCGGGAACACAAGATTCGCTATCTTGGCCGCGCTCCATCGCAAACTCGTGGATGCGGATCGTATCTTCGATCCGCTTCACCGCAATCTCGGGAAGACAAGATCTCGCTATCTTCAATCTGCTCTACTGCAAACTCAGGGATGCCAGACTGGTATATTCGATCCGCTTCACTGCAAGTTTAGAAAGACAAGATCTGCTATCTTCAATCTGCTCCACTGCAAACTCAGGGATGCCAGACTAGTATTTTCGATTCGCTTCACTGCAATCTCAAGAAGACAAGATCTGTGAATTCACCGATGTTGCGACACCGTCCTCTGGGGGACCTATCCTGTAAAATCGGTTTTATGTGTTTATGCTTATGCAAAGTGATTAGGATGCTATGATCGGAATGAATCGAATGCTCCTAACTGAATGTATTATGAATGATATATACAAAATGTCGTGAGAATGATCCTTTTTAATATCATTGCTCGTATCATGCTATCTTCTTGCTTGGCTGGTATTCCAGATAGAAAACTTGAGAAAACCATTATCTTGCTCAAAAGATTTGCCCCACTGTAACTTCAGGGTTCATCTCATTATGACTTAGGGGTATAGGATTTGTAACTTTCCAATCCATCCCACTGCTATTCAAGGGTACAGGACTTGTATCATTTTCCATCCGTACCACCGCAACTCAAGGGTAGAGGACTATAATTTGTTCAATCAAGTGATCTCTTCCCAGGCGACCTAACCAAATGTGTATGCATGATATTTGCATGGGTACAGAATATCATTTTTCGCGTGAATGATTCCCCTTTTACACTTGGGTTAACATTGTCCATTTTTCGTCGAGATTGTATCACCGACGCAATATCTTGTCACCATTTTTGACAAAAATCTGTAACAGTCCGGTTTATACCCTAGTCAGAACAGTGGTTTTGGGACCACAAATCCGAGTTTGAATAATATTTTAATATTATATTCTGTACCGTTGATATGTGATTAAGCATGTGGTAAATTTCTGTAAGTTAATTTTTCCGTTTGTGTGTTTAATTTGATGAAAATGATTAAATTGCATAAAGTTTAAAAGTGACTTTTCATTTGATTAATGATCAAATTGAGATGGCTTTATTATAGTGAAGTCCTTAAAGGGCAAATAGCCCATTTTTATTTATAGTGGACGGTAACATGGTTTTATAACATGTTTTTATATGTTATTTTATAAGTTAAAAGTTATATTATATTTATTTTATAAGTTATAATTATATTATAATAAAAGATACATGAAAGTGGAGCTCATTCTTTCATTCTCCACCGAATATAGCAAGGAAAGGAAAGAAGAAAATGTTCTTTTGATTTTCGGCACTTGTAAGCTTAAATTAAGGTATGTTTTGAGTCAGTTTTCGATAATTTCTACGTTTTTACAATCGTTGCTTTGAGAGCTACAAAACCCATGTATTAATTTTGTGAATTGATGATGTTTGTGTAAGATGCCATTGTTGATATGTTGAGTTTTGAGATGAGTTTAGTTGTTAAATGAAATATTTGAGTTAGATGAACATGTTATGTTCTTGAAGTTTTGATGAATTTAGCTAAATAGTGCTAAATTGTGAAAATAGCAAATTGAGGGACTAACTTGCTAATTTTATGGAAAATATGGGCTTGTATGATATATATGTACATCTGGCTAAGCATGTGTATGTATTAATTTTGTGAATTTGATGTTATGAGAAAAATGGACTAAATTGATAAATTGTGCAAATGTGAGGGTTAATTTGCAAATAGCCCTAAATATGTGAATGTGGATTGAATTAAATGAATTGATGAATAAAAGGGTTAATTCTGAATATGTTTAGATCAAGAACCGAGGAAAACGGACTTAGATCGCGGGAAAGCGAAAATAACCGAGTAGCCATTTCCGTTTCCGTTAAAACGAATCCAAGGTAAGTCATTATGCAAATAAACGTACTTGTATGAAATTATAACTGTTCATATGACTAATGTTGATAAATGATGATTATGAGAGGTTATGCATATGAATTCCGAGATAAGTTCGATATAGTGACTAAGTTTGAGAAGTCCCGTTCGAACCTAGGAATAGGTAGGATTAGCTATGTCATGACATAGGTTTTTGTTCTGTTATATCATGTAAGATCACGTCTGGGACGTTGACATTGATTTGAGATTTAGTGTAAGACCTCGTCTGGGACGTAGGCATCGACATGAGTATTACGTGTAAGACCACGTCTGGGACGTTGGCATCGATATGATTTATACGTGTAAGACCATGTCTGGGACATTGGCATCGTAATTATTCGTGTAAGACCCTGTCTGGGACAGTGGTATCGATATCCGATTACATGTAAGACCTCGTCTGAAACGTTGGCATTGTACGATTATTCTGAGCTTTCCAAGTATCCTACTAGATTTCTTACGGTTCAACGGGCAAGTCTATGATACGAATGGCTACGTAAATAATGAATTCGTTTCAGGTACGTTGATTTGTACACTAAGTGTGTATATAAGGTAAGTCCCTATATGATCTTATTATGATGATTATGTATATTGGGATATCAAATTGATATGTGAAAGTGAGCATAAAAAGCTAAGTACTTATATATGATTCTTGAATTGATGATGGTGGCAAATGTGGCCAAAAGTATGAACCAAAGCATATATGTGAGAAATTTGTTAAGTATAAGAAAGGTGTCTATGTTTTTATATGCTTATATGTTTACACATATAGTTTATTTGTATTATGACTTACTAAGCTTTTGGAAAGCTTACTCTGCATATGTTTTCTCTGTTTTATAGGTCGTCAAAGCTACTGAAGGCTCGGGACCGTCACGGATTGTCATCACACTACTAAACTCATTTTGGTACACTTTGAAAATGTATATGGCTAGATATGGCATGTATAGACTAGTCCTTAATATGAGTTATTATGTGAACTTAGCCATGTGATTTGGCTAGTTTTGTTTTGGTAATATGCTTAAATGAATGTGGTATGTGAAGTTTGTTTTGGTATGATTAGTTGATATATGAAATGGTAAGTATATAGATGAATGGTGCTTGGGCATATTTGAGATTTAGTCATGCAAATTGGTATGTTTGGAATTGGTTTTGGATGCATAGATTGAATGGATATTTAGTATGTTTTTGGCTGCCATATATGCATGATATGTGTTGGTAAATAATACTTGTAGGTATGACCCAAGTGGGTGGCATTTTGATTTTGTAAATGACCTATAATGTCACACGGCCAGGGCACACGGGCGTGCCTAGGGACCGTGGGAGAATATCAGGATTTAGCCTAGTAGTACACGGCCTCGACACGGGCGTGTCCACTAGCCGTGGGGGGGCACAAGTCGAGTAGCTAGCTTAATGTCACACGGTTGTGGCACACCGGACGCGTGCCCACCGTCTAGTAGTCGTATGGTTTTTCCCAGATCGACCACGGCCCGGCACACGGGCGTGCTTGGTGGCCGTGGAGCATAAGTCGATTCGACCACGGGAGGACACACGGGGGTGTCTAGCGGCACCGTGGAGGGCACACGGTTTTCCCCACGGGCGTGTATCCCCTGTACTTTAGAAAAGTTTTAATTTTTCATGAAATTTTGTAAGTGTTTCGATTTAGTTCCGACTCGGTTTATAAGCATGTTTAAGGTCTCAACGATCGTATTAAGGGACACTATGCTTGAGAATGATGAATGAATGTATGAATTTCTATAGATTGTTTCCGATCTGTCCGGTAACGCCTTTAACCCTAATCTGACGTCGGATACGGGTTAGGGGTGTTACATTTGGTTGGTATCAGAGCTACGGTTTAGTCAAATCTCGGACTAACGTAGTGTGACAGAGTCTAGCTATACATGCTATATATCTGAATTGTTATAGTGTGATGAGACCTGACGTGTAAAATGTGATTTCTGTATAGTAATGGATCCTGAAAGAGCCGTAGCTGACGACGTAGAAAGTAATGTTCCTACTCTCGCGCAAGGGACAGCTCCCTCCGATCCGAGATCGGCTACTAGCGGTCAAGGGGAAGAAGCTAAACAAGCTTTCTTCCAAATGATGAGTGAATGGTTCACTCAATTCATGAGGAATAACCCGACTGTTTCGCAACCCCCGCCCCTGGTTAATCCCCCTCAAACATCAGTTGTGCCTCCGATGATGGGTATAAATCTGTTGAATAAGCCTCTGGTTGACAAGATCCGTAAGTATGGGGCCGAAGAGTTCCGGGCTACCAATGTTGATGATGCTAAAAAGGCCGAGTTCTGGTTAGAGAATACTATCCGGGTATTCGACGAAATGTCTCTGACTCTGGAAGAATGTATAAAGTGTGTTGTATCATTACTACGAGATGCAGCTTACCAATGGTGGAAAACTTTGATTTTTGTTATTCTGAAAGAACGGATGACAAGTGACTTCTTTCAGAGCGAGTTCCAGAAGAAATATATCAGTGAGAGATTTGTAGATCAGAAACGAAAGGAATTTTTGGAACTAAAACAAGGCCAAATGACTGTTTCGAAATATGAATGAGAGTTTGTGAGACTGAGTCAGTACGCTCGAGAATGTGTATCATCTGAAGCTATAATGTGTAAAAGGTTCGAAGATGGGCTTAATGAAGACATTCGTTTGCTAGTCAGAATCTTAGAAATAAAAGAGTTTGTTGTACTCGTTGACCGAGCGTGCAAAGCTGAGGCACTTGGGAAAGATAAAAAGAAAGTCGAGTTTGAAGCTCGAGATATGAGAAAGAGATTTGAGTAAATCATTTTGCATCGCTCCAAAAGATTCGAGAGATGATCAAAGCCGTTCGAGAGTTAATATGGGATATTCAAATAGAAATCGAGATAGATCACAAATGAACTCCAAAGCTCCAGCAACTTCAATGGCAAGTGTTGGTAATGTTCGATCCGAGAGACCCGAATGTAAACATCGCAAAAAAGGCATCAGGAAGTCAGAGATTAAATGACGAGCTTGCTTTGGATGTGGATCACTTGATCATTTTATCCGTGATTGCCATGAATCGCGCTGCCGTAGACTCGCTCGTAGAAATCGAGATCTGATAATGCACCTATGAGAGGTAGATCTTCGAAGAATGTAAGAAATGTTGGTGATAGTCAGAGAACTATGAGAGACAATGTTGCGAGATCTGAAGCTAGAGCGCCTGCCAGAGCGTATGCTATCCGAGCTCGTGAGGAAGCTTCATTACCTGATGTTATAACGGGTACTTTTACACTTTATGATACTTCTGTGATTGCATTGATAGACCCTAGTTCTACGCATTCGTATATATGCATGAATTTAGTATTCAGTAAGACTTTTTCTGTAGAGTCTATTGAGTTTGCTATAAAAGTATCGAACCCCTTAGGTAAAAGTATTCTTGTTGACAAAGTATACAAGAATTGTCCGTTAATGTTTCGAGATATCTGTTTCTGTGCTGATCTGATGCTTTTTCCATTTGATGAGTTCGATATTATTCTGGGTATGGATTGTTGTTTTTGCATGATGCTGTTGTGAACTGTAAAAGAAAGACTATTGACTTGAGATGTCCGAATGATGAGATTGTATGAGTGGAGTCTAATGATTTGAATGGATTGCCTTCCGTGATATCTATTTTGAAAGCTCAAAGTTATGTGAAAAAGAGTTATGAGGCATATTTTGCTTATGTGATTGACTCAAAAGTGTCGGAAAAGAAAATTGAATCAGTGCCTGTTGTCTGTGAGTTTTCTGATGTATTCCCTTAAGAATTACCGGGTTTGCCTCGATTCGTGAAGTTGAATTTGGTTTTAAGTTGTTGCCTGGTACTACACCTATATCGATAGCTCCGTATAGAATGGCACCAACAGAGTTGAAAGAGTTAAAATCACAGTTGCAAGAATTGACCGATAGAGGGTTTGCTAGGCCGAGTTTTTCGCCTTGGGGTGCTCCTGTTCTGTTTGTGAAAAAGAAAGATGGCACGATGAGAATGTGCATTGATTATCGCCAATTAAATAAGGTGACAATAAAGAATAAATATCCGTTGCCCAGAATTGACGATCTGTTCGATCAGTTAAAAGGAGCTACTGTATTTTCTAAGATTGATTTGAGGTCGGGATACTATCAGTTGAGAGTGAAAGATTCAGACATTCCGAAAACCGCTTTCAGAACGAGGTAAGGGCATTATGAGTTTTTAGTTATGCCATTTGGACTAACCAATGCACCTGCTGTTTTTATGGATCTGATGAATAAAATCTTCAGACCGTACCTAGATCGATTTGTTGTGGTGTTCATAGACGATATTTTGATTTATTCATGGGATGAAACAGAGCATGCTGAACATCTGAGGATTGTGTTGCAAACTCTGAGAGAAAAGCAATTATACGCAAAATTCAGCAAATGTGAATTCTGGTTACACGAGGTTAGTTTTCTGGGGCATATGGTGTCAGCTTCTGGAATTCAAGTTGATCCGAGCAAGATTTTTGCTATTTTGGATTGGAAACCTCCGAGGAACGTGTCTGAAGTCCGTAGCTTTCTGGGCCTAGCTGGTTATTACCGCAGATTTGTAAAAGGCTTTTCGACGATAGCTATTCCATTGACTAGATTGCTTCAGAAAAATGTTATATTTGAATGGTCGGATAGATGTCAGAAAAGTTTTGATCGGCTTGAAAACTCATTAGCGTAAGCTCGGTGTTAGTACAACCAGAATCGGGTAAAGAATTTGTAATTTATAGTAATGCTTCGTTAAATGGTCTGGGATGTGTTCTGATGCAGGAAGGCAAAGTTGTAGCTTATGCCTTGAGACAATTGAAGCCTCATGAAAAGAACTATCCGACACACGACCTTGAGCTAGCTGCAATTGTGTTTGCACTAAAGATATGGCATTATTATCTGTATGGCGAGAAATGTCACGTGTTTTGAGTCATAAAAGTCTGAAATATCTAATGACTCAGAAAGATTTGAACTTGCGTCAAAGAAGATGGTTAGAGCTGTTGAAAGATTACGAGCTTGTGATAGATTATCATCCGGGTAAATCAAATGTGGTTGTTGATGCGTTGAGTAGAAAATCATTATTTGCATTACGTGCTTTGAATGCTCAGTTAGATTTGTCTGATGTTAGTTCTGTGATAGCTGAATTAAAAGTGAAACCATTGTTTATACAATGATATGTGATGCTCGTAAATCGATAATGAGTTAATAACAAAACGAGCTCGGTGATTTGAATTCGTAATCTGAATTTCTAGTTGTTGATGATTGTTTGAGATTCCGAGGTCGTATTTGTGTTCCGAGAAATCCAGAGTTAATTCATTGATTTTGAGTGAGGCACATAATGATGAGTTTATCTGTTCATCCGGGAAGTACAAAGATGTACCATGATCCAAGCAACACTACATGGTGGTCCGGTATGAAACGGGACATTTCTGACTTTGTTTCGAAATGTTTAATTTGTCAGCAAGTGAAAGTTGAACATCAAGTTCCGTCTAGTTTGTTACAACCGATTCTGATTCCTGAATGGAAATGGGATAGAGTAACAATGGACTTTGTTTCTGGTTTACCTCAGACTTCAAGAAAGAATGATGCGATTTGGGTCGTAGTTGACCGATTGACGAAATCTGCCCATTTTGTTCTGGTAAGGTCTGATTATTCCCTTGATAGATTAGCCGAGCTTTATATTTCTGAGATTGTGAAATTGCACGGAGTGCCCATATCCATTGTGTCAGATAGAGATCCGAGGTTTACATCGAGATTCTGGAAGAAACTGCAAGAAGCTTTAGGCACGAAACTGCATTTCAGTACAGCTTTTCATCCGCAAACAGATGGTCAATCCGAGCGGATTATTCAGATTCTCGAAGATATGTTAAGATGCTGTATACTTGAGTTTAATGGTTCGTGGGAACAATATCTGCCTTTGATTGAGTTTGCATACAATAACAATTTTCAGTCAAGCATCAAAATGGCACCTTACGAAGCTTTGTACGGACGTAAATGTCGTACGCCTTTGTTTTGGACCGAGCTCAGTGAAAATAAGCTACATGGGGTTGATTTGATAAAAGACTCAGAACTGAAAGTAAAACTGATCTGAGATTGTTTGAAAACAGCATCTGATCGTCAAAAGTCATATGCGGACTTAAAACGAAAAGATATAAAATTTGAGATCGGTGACAAAGTGTTTTTGAAAGTGTCACCGTAGAATAAAGTACTCCGTTTCGGATGTAAAGGCAAGTTTCTGAGATTCATCGGACCGTATGAGATCATTGAGCGAGTTGGACCTGTCGCATATCGATTGTTGTTGCTATCCGAGCTTGAAAAGATCCATAATGTATTCCATGTCTCGATGTTCAGTAGATATCGATCGATCCAGTACATGTGATTGCTCTATCTGAAATTGAAATCTGATCTGATATGACATATGAAGAGGAACCGATCCGTATCTTAGCTCGTGAAGTAAAAGAGTTGAGAAACAAGAAAATTCCGTTAGTGAAAGTATTATGGAATCGGCACGGAATTGAAGAGGCGACATGGGAACTGGAAGATTCAATGAGACAGCAATATCCGAATCTATTTAACGGTAAGACTTTCGGGGACGAAAATTCCTAAGGGGGAGAATTGTAACAGTCCGGTTTATACCCTAGTCGAAACAGTGGTTTCGGGACCACAAATCTGAGTTTGAATAATATTTTAGTATTATATTCTGTGCTGTTGATATGTGATTAAGCATGTGGTAAATTTCCGTAAGTTAATTTGTCCATTTGTGTGTTTAATTTGATGAAAATGATTAAATTGCATAAAGTTTAAAAGTGACTTTTCATTTGATTAATGATCAAATTGAGATGGCTTTATTATAGTGAAGTCCTTAAAGGGCAAATAGCCTATTTTTATTTATAGTGGACGGTAACATGGTTTTATAACATGTTTTTATATGTTATTTTATAAGCTAAAAGTTATATTATATTTATTTTATAAGTTATAATTATATTATAATAAAAGAAACATGAAAGTGGAGCTCATTCTTTTATTCTCCACCGAATATAGCAAGGAAAGGAAAGAAGAAAATGTTCTTTTGATTTTCGGCACTTGTAAGCTTAAATTAAGGTATGTTTTGAGTCGATTTTCGATAATTTCTACGTTTTTGCAATCGTTGCTTTGAGAGCTACAAAACCCATGTATTAATTTTGTGAATTGATGATGTTTGTGTGAGATGCCATTGTTGATATGTTGAGTTTTGAGATGAGTTTAGTTGTTAAATGAAAGATTTGAGTTAGATGAACATGTTATGTTCTTGAAGTTTTGATGAATTTAGCTAAATAGGGCTAAATTGTGAAAATAGCAAATTGAGGGACTAAATTGCTAATTTGATGGAAAATATGGGCTTGTATGATATATATGTACATTTGGCTAAGCATGTGTATGTATTAATTTTGTGAATTTGATGTTTTGAGAAAAATGAACTAAATTGATAAATTGTGCAAATGTGAGGGTTAATTTGCAAATAGCCCTAAATATGTGAATGTGGATTGAATTGAATGAATTGATGAATAAAAGGGTTAATTCTGAATATGTTTAGATCAAGAACCGAGGAAAACGGGCTTAGATCGCGGGAAAGCAAAAATAACCGAGTAGCCGTTTCCGTTTC
Organism: Gossypium sturtianum; assembly: GCA_025698515.1. Classification (NCBI taxonomy): domain Eukaryota; kingdom Viridiplantae; phylum Streptophyta; class Magnoliopsida; order Malvales; family Malvaceae; genus Gossypium; species Gossypium sturtianum. Next base: position 152,738,412 of record CM046955.1, on the reverse strand, counting down.
CATTAAACCGAATCCGAGGTAAGTCATTATGCAAATAAACGTACTTGTATGAAATTATAACTGTTCATATGACTAATGTTGATAAATAATGATTATGAGAGGTTATGCATATGAATTCGAGATAAGTTCGATATAGTGACTAAGTCCGAGAAGTCTCGTTCGAACCCAGGAATAGGTAAGATTAGCTATGTCATGACATAGGTTTTCGCTCGTTATATCATGTAAGACCACGCCCGGGACGTTGGCATTGATTTGAGATTTAGTGTAAGACCGCAAATGCGGGACGTAGGCATCGACATGAGTATTACGTGTAAGACCACGTTTGGGACGTTGGCATCGATATGATTTATACGTGTAAGACCATGTCTGGGACATTGGCATCGTAATTATTCGTGTAAGACCCTGTCTGGGACAGTGGCATTGATATTCGATTACATGTAAGACCTCGTCTGAAACGTTGGCATTGTACGATTATTCCAAGCTTTCCAAGTATCCTACTAGATTTCTTACGGTTCAACGGGCAAGTCTATGATACGAATGGCTATGTAAATAATGAATCCGTTTCAGGTACGTTGATTTGTACACTAAGTGTGTATATAAGGTAAGTCCCTATATGATCTTATTATGATGATTATGTATATTGGGATATCAAATTGATATGTGAAAGTGAGCATGAAAAGCTAAGTACTTATATATGATTCTTGAATTGATGATGGTGGCAAATGTGGCCAAAAGTATGAACCAAAGCATATATGTGAGAAATTTGTTAAGTATAAGAAAGGTGTCTATGTTTTTATATGCTTATATGTTTACACATATAGTTTATTTGTATTATGACTTACTAAGCTTTTGGAAAGCTTACTCTGCATATGTTTTCTCTGTTTTATAGGTCGTCAAAGCTATCAAGGCTCGTGGATCAGTCACGGATTGTCATCACACTACTAAACTCATTTTGGTACACTTTGAAAATGTATATGGCTAGATATGGCATGTATAGACTAGTCCTTAGTATGAGTTATTATGTGAACTTAGCCATGTGATTTGGCTAGTTTTGTTTTGGTAATATGCTTAAATGAATGTGGTATGTGAAGTTTGTTTTGGTATGATTAGTTGATATATGAAATGGTAAGTATATAGATGAATGGTGCTTGGGCATATTTGAGATTTAGTCATGCAAATTGGTATGTTTGGAATTGGTTTTGGATGCATAGATTGAATGGATATTTAGTATGTTTTTGGCTGCCATATATGCATGATATGTGTTGGTAAATAATACTTGTAGGTACGACCCAAGTGGGTGGCATTTTGATTTTGTAAATGACCTATAATGTCACATGGCCAGGGCACACGGGCGTGCCTAGGGACCGTGGGAGAATATCAAGATTTAGCCTAGTAGTACACGGCCTCGACACGGGCGTGTCCACTAGTCGTGGGGCACAAGTCAGTAGCTAGCTTAATGTCACACGGTTGTTGTACACGGACGTGCCTACTGTCTAGTAGTCGTGTGGTTTTTCCCAGGATCGACCACGGCTATGGCACACGGGCGTGCTTGGTGGCCGTGGAGCATAAGTCAGATTCGACCACGGGGAGGAAACACGGGGGTGTCTAGCAGCCGTGGAGGGCACACGGTTTCCTCCCACGGATGTGTATCCCCTGTACTTTAGAAAAGTTTTAATTTTCCATGAAATTTTGTAAGTGTTTCGATTTAGTCCCAACTCGGTTTATAAGCATGTTTAAGGTCTCGACGACCGTATTAAGGGACACTATGCTTGAGAATGATGAATGAATGTATGAATTTCTGTAGATTGTTTCCGATCTATCTGGTAACGCCTTTAACCTTAATCCGGCATCGGATACGGGTTAGGGGTGTTACAAAATCTGAAGAGATAGTCTCAGCCTAGACTCTTCCTTAACCTTGGTGAGTTTTAAACAATAGTCCTGTTTCAAGTTCTTGCATTACTCAGAAGCTTCCAGAGTAATATGTGAAACTCCTTTTATGAAAGTATTATTAGTCCACTAATCGTTATTTCAATGCAAAATGCTTGACAAAGATCATAACAATGGACAAGAAGGAAATTAATTAGGAGCATAGCTCGAAACAAATAAGTTAAGCAAAGATGGCAATCGCAATCAAGAAGGAAATTTATTGCGAACCTATTTTGAAAAGAATAATATAATCACAAATAACAAATTTAAAATGGGTAAAAGGGAAACTAGGTGCCCCAGATATCGCAGTCTGAGCTTCTCTGTTCCAACTTCTTGAGGACCATTTTGAGCTCAATATGTGTTTAGGGGATCCGGAGTACTTTGTCGATGCCCCAAGACGTAACATACTTCTTCGTTGTTAATTCAAGGATAGCAAGACTACTGTATGCCCCATTTTCAATTAAAATCTGAGCTGCCCTTTTCGGGTTTTTAACTCAAATCCCTTTTGGCCTCAAAGCGCCCTTTGCGGGTTTTTGCCTTGGCCTCTCCTTTTTCTTTCTTATTTTTTGATGAATTGTTTTTCGATTTTTATATTTTTATTTCCTCTCTTTTTTTTTTTTTGCATTGAGAGTGGGATTTGATAACTGTCGACATTGTAAGATTGGCATAAGAAGTGACTTTCACTCTTTAAATGAAGTAGCCAGCGACCATAAAGATGAATCGGTGTTGGCTTAGCAGCTTTTGACGAAGTCGGCCTCATAACATCTATGCCCCACATATAGAAAAAATAGAGGAGGCACGTAAGTCTTGTCTTCCTTAATTTGGCATTTACGGCATAACTGATGCAATTTCTCTTTTTTGGTAATCCAGTAGCCCAAATCTCTTGATTAGCCTGGCCATTGTAGAACTATAAACTTGGGTTCTTTAAACACCAACCTTAACAACATACCCATGTTTCAGTAGCCTAGCGTGGCTTGATAATGATCGTGCGAAAACGTCTTTGAATTCTTAAAAATAGCTCAATGGTGACTCATCTTATTTTTATGGTGAGTTAGGTTTCAATTTTTACCCTTTTCCTAAGCTCGCAACGTCCACTAACCTTTTGCAAGGTAGAGTCTATTTTCATCTTGTTCTACCATCTTTAACAAATCAAAAGATAGGCTACAATCTTTGTCATCATTAAAGTCCTTAGATCCCTTAGAACCATATCTCATTCAAAAAAGGAGTCAGTAACAACGTCGCTCATGTCGTTGATATCTGGGTACCTAGGTATGAAGGCAAAAAAAATTCAAAGAATAAATGATTCTAAGGCTGATTATTTGTATGGTATGGTCATGAATAAAGAATGAGAGAATATTCTAAAAACAAAAGAACGTATAATATGAAATGGAAAGAATGAAAAAATATTTGCTTAAAAATATGTACTTTATTGAAATAACAATTCTGAACATAAGCCTATTTCACAAAAGAAATATTATTACTTCTAGGCTTAAAGCAACAAGTGCGTTTTGTACATTACTCTGAGTAAGCTCTAAATACTACAGGAATTTCTTCCGCAGTCCAATTGTCCAAAACGCTTCCAAGTTCCTATAGGCAGATGCTTGGAAAACTTTTATTCCTCGGTTCCCTCTTCGGATGTGCCATTGGTGTTCTGATTTCCTAATTTCTAGGCTTCTGATGACTTCTTCAAGGAAACGCAACTCTTCTGCCCCCACTTTCAATTATCACATTTTACTACTTCGTCATCGAACTTCACAATACTCATGTTGATGAGATTTTCCACCAATTACTTGAAAGTAAGGTAATTTTCTGTCGAATGCCCTGTGATCCCCGCGTGGTACTCACACTGGGCATTTGGGTCATACCATTTTGGGTATGGAGGTTGCATCGGTTTCGGGTAGTGAGGGGACACAACGTGTGCATCAAATAAACTTTGATACAACTCCTTATACGTCATTGAGATCGGCGTAAATTAGAGTTTTTCATTGTTTTGCCTTGTGCTAGATTCTTTTCTTGATGAACCATGATACCCAGTAGTCACTGTTTTTGGCTGATTAACAGTAGTCGACTTTGAGTATCTCATGCTTGTATTATTCACTTCATTTTCTTTCTTCCTTGTGGCCATTCTCTTGTTACTTTCTCCTGCCTCTATCTTTCCAATTTTATGGCATTCTCAATCATTTCTCCAGTCATTACAATGTCCGAGAAGCTCTTTGTAGCACTCCCTAGCATATAAGTGATAAACGGGGCCTTCAGTGTATTAATAAAGAGCATGGTCATCTCTTTCTCTAAGAGTGGTGGTTGGACTTGCGTCGCCACCTCCCTTCGTCGCTGGGCATACTGCCTGAAGCTTTCGTTTGTCTTCTTCTCCATGTTCTGGAGTGTAATCCTATCGGGCGCTATGTTTGTCACGTGGCTGTATTGTTTTATGAAAGCTTGAGCCAAGTCTTTCCATGTACCAATTTGGGAACGGGTTAACTGATTGTACCATTTGGCTGCTGCTCCCACAAGGCTATCCTGGAAGCAATGGATCAACAGTTGGTAATTATTAATGTACCCCGTCATTCTTCTACAAAACATAGTTATGTGAGCCTCGGGGCAACTTGTCCCATTATATTTCTCGAATTCAGGCATTTTGAATTTATATTGGAGTACCAAGTCCGGGACCAAGCTTAAATCCTTGGCATCAATTCCATAACAGCTATCGGCACTTTCTATCGCTTTAAACTTCTCCTCCAACCATTTACATCTATCTTCTAGCTGTTTTGGTAATTCTACTTTTGTTCTCTCTCATTCAACTATTTCATCCAAATCAGGGACATTAGCATTGATTGGATTATCTCTGAACCCGAGCCGCTTTGAGATTCATTGAAGCACCCACTTGGAATTGTTGAGGCTCGATCGTGACAGTGGCCTTCGTAAAGCTACTTCAGTTGTGTTTGCACATGTGGTGGAGTAAAACCAGGGGATATTGAGGATACTCAGATTCTCCTCAAAGATCAACCATGAGGCTCTTTCCTTTATCCATAAGCCCATTCAACACCAAGCGTCATCCGAGTCATCATATTTTTCTAAGATTCCATCATTTTGTTCATCATATCCTGCTGGATCTTAGCAAGCTGCTCCTGCATCTGTGCCTACATTTTTTCTTGCATATCGTTTTGCATTTGCTTCAATTTTTCTAGTCTTTTATCCACTGACTTAGTCTTTTTTCTTGTGTCGTAGGGATGCGTATTTGGTAAAGTTTTGTCAGTTTTCAGGTTACTGAAATAATTTTTAATTAATTAGAGTCTTTCTACGAATTTTAATGCATCTTATGTGATGTAATGCAAATGCATGAAATGCAATACAAATGCATGGAATGAATGCAAAAAAGAAATAGAGGCATTGATTCTGAATTCAATTCTATTAGAACAACTTTTCTTCATATCCGGATGTTACGATCGAATCATGCAAATCCTCCCAAAAGATGTCTCTCTTATTTCCACTCGGCTTGATCTGGGTCGTGGTTCGCTGCTCACTTATCCCTGCGATGCTAATTAGCTTCTTTAAGAAAGTTGAGGCATGACGGCTCTCAAATAATCCTTGTTGGTTCGAAACTTCGGGCAACAAAGTCTTATTTTCCTCCACTGACTACCAGCCTTCTCTTGTTGTGTTTACTTGGACCACATTTAGACGGCCGTATTATATTCCACTTTATCAAGGAATTCATTTTCCTATGTCAAGCTTTTCTATTTAGTAATCGAATATGAATCAACACCTTCTTTCTATGATGATGCAATACAATGCAGTCATAAACAAAACACGTTAGCACAGAAAAAATAAACAACAGAATAGAACACCTAAAAGGGTAACAACTAGGGTTTGGGTATGATTCTACCTAGGGTAGGCTCTTAAGGCTTTCTATATGCAGTTCGGTTCTAAAGAATGGGTACCTGAACCAGTAGATTCCTCGATCCTCACCCATTATAGGCTCATACGGATCGAGTTCAGTTCAGGGGACTACATTTCCCTATGGCCATGCGGAGGTGAAAACCTCACGAAGACATAGGTACGGATGTATCCCGGAAGCAGTCCACTAGCCCATGCGGAGGTGAAAAACCTCACGAAGACATAGTTTCTCACTCCCACTTAAAGGTGCGACCACAACGGTCATACAATGCAATGTGCGCAAGAGAATAACAATCATATGCAATGATACAAACAAGTACAACAAAAGGATCATAATTTTTCAAGTCAAATTTTCAAATCAAATTTTCAAATTCCTGACAAAGGACAGAAAATAATTAATTTTGCAGCTTGACTCTCGAAATTCCCCAGCAGAGTCGCCAAGCTGTCGTAACCATCTTTTTAATGTTTGGAAAACGAAAACGGGGATCAACTTTAAAAAGAAAACGGAGTCGCCACAAATCATTTTTTGTTTAGGTTGATCGGATCACCTATAAAACATTTTGTTTTATTTTAAAAGAATTTATTTTTGGTCTACGGATTCTAAGAAAAAACGGGTTCGGGAGTCAGTTACGCACGAGAAATGATTAGCATCCTCGCAACGCCTAAAATTGGTACCTAATTGATTAATTAATGTCCTAATGCCAAAAATTTGAAACGATTTTAGAATACAATTCCATTTTAAAAAATTTTAAATAACTCGAATTGGATGTTGAGATTCACTTGTTACAAAGGAATAAAATATCACATCCAGCACGATAGGATATGATGTTTCAAACCCTCGATGCCAAGATCCTCTCGCGATTTCCAAAGTTCATGCATTGAGAATTTTTATAAGGATATTCAATTATTTGGTCAAACGGAAAACCGAAACCCAGCACGATAGGGCACAATTTCTCGAATTTCCAAACACTAAATATTGCCTTATTTTTTAGAAAACATGGTCAAAATTTTAAAAGGATATTTAGTTATTTGGTCAAACGAAAAACCGAAAGCCAGCACGATAGGGCACGATTTCTCGAATTTTCGAACACTAAATATTGACTTATTTGAAAAAACTTTTGAATAAAATGGACTAAAAAATACATTTGTTTATCTTGATTGGGGATAATAATAAAAATATTGGGCGGAAGTGGGAATTAGAATCACGATACAATAACAAGGAAAAAGCAGAGTTACAAACATGGAATAATAATACATGGCAATGATGTTATAAAACAAATAATTTCATATGAAAGAACATATTAAGATATGCACAATAGCAATGGTCTTATATCAACATTATGCAAATGCTAACGATAATAATAAAAAACTTATGAATTTTTTTAAAAAATAAATTTAAAAGAAATATAAAGCAAATTAACACAAGTAAAACGCCACAAACCTTTAAACGATGATGAATGAATTTAAAATGAATAAAAAAGGAAATTTGAAACCAACAATACATAAAACAATTCAAAAATAAGTCATATGTACAAAAATTTTAGAGAGGCAATGCATGAGAAAATTTGAAATATATAAAGAACTAAAAACAAATATAATAACATATAAATGAGTTTTAAAATAAATATTATGTAAGAGGAAATTTAAAATAAATGATATACAAAATAATTTAAAACGAAATCTATCAATCTAGGATAAATAATATACATAAAATAAAATAGCTTCATATAAATAATGTATATATATATAAATAATAATATATAATGGTGTTTAAAATAAACATCTTATAAAACTTTAAAACAAAGAATATAAATAAAAGAGATTTAAAAAAAAATTACATAAATAAAACGATTCGAAAAAAACAAAAGAAAATATAAAAAATACAATTGATACAACATGAAACCAATGATGTATATAAAATAATTCAATAGGATGTTTATTAAAACAATTGAAAAAAGATTATATATAATATAAAATAATTTAAAATGATGAATAATATAATAATGAATAATGAATTCCATATAAAAATTTAAAATGAATAATATATAAAATAGTTTTTTTTTAAAAAACTGAAATTAAATAGAAAAGGGCTCTATTGAAATCAAAACAAAAATTAAAGGATAATTTACAAACAAATAAAACTATTAAAACAACATTGAGGACTAAAATATAACGCGCGTCAATGAATGGGGATCAAAAGTGAAAATACCCAAGTTCCTAAAACGCGGCGTTCAAGGAGGATCAAAATGCAATAAAATAAAACTTTGCGGCCAGATTAGAAAAATAAAAATAATACAAAAGGCAACCCAGGACCCAATCGCAATGTGCTGCAAAAGCGCAGGAGCCGCGCGCATAAATACCCCACTTTCAGGCAAAACACGCGAATCCTCAGGGTTCAAGTCGGGTAAACTCGATCCATCTCAAAACGACGCCGTTTTGAAGCTATCGCAATTAGCCTTAAACGACGTCGTATCTCTCGCCTATAAAAGGCAAAATTTGTTTAAAAAAATCATTTGATGTTGGATTTAAAAAAAAACAAAGGGGAGAAAGTTGTTTTTCTCTCTGGCTCCCCGATTTCAGGCCATCGGGCCACCGTGGCGACCGTCGGTCGCCGTTAACGGTGCCACCGTCCACGGTGGTCGAAGAAGACAAAAAGAAGCCCGTTTCGACCGCTTCACTCCCCCAAACCCAGATCTGACTTCCAAACACTCAAGACCCCTTCAAAAATCGAAAGAAAGAGAAAAGAACCCTTCGGTTTCGGCTCCGATGGTCGCAAAAAAGGTAAAATCTTTAATATTTGTTCTATTTCTCTATGTATGCGTGACATGCGAAACAAAAATAGACTCAGAAAATTCGAAAAATACCTCTGTTTTCTATATCTTTGCATTTGAAAATCATTTTTTTACAGTGTTTTTTTTTTCCTCCATTTATATAACCGAATTCGAAAAATATAAAAAATACAATCATTTTCTTTTTCTTTCAATTTTTTCTTTGTTTGTCCTCTCTGCGTGCAGTGCGCGCACGTGGCGGCGCCAGCACGGAGGAGGGGTGGACGTGGAGGAGGGGCGAGCGCGTGGTGACGTGCGTGGAGGCACGCGCGCAGCGCAAACTGCCTCTGAAACCCTTAGGGTTTCTGTCTGCCAAAAAATGTTTGGGCCATTCGGGCCGTGTAACTGGGTCAGATATTTGGGTTATGGGCTGCTATTGTAAATGGGCCTTTTTGGGTCTGCTGTAATTAGCAATTTGGGCTTGTAAGGACTGTGGACTTTGGGTTTTTTATGTTTATTATTTTTTTATTTTTTGTTTCTAATTTTGGTATGGGCCCGGGCAATAATGGGCTCTTACAGCTTGAAATGAGTAAGCATGATTACGAGGATATGAATTGCTTTTACATAGCATGTAATGTTGACTGATTATTATGTGGTATGATGCTTATTGTTTACATATAGACTTACTAAGCTCAAAGCTTACTCCCTTATCTCTTTTCCCTTGTTTTATAGTGTCGAAGAGCCAGCTCGGGATACGGAGATCAGCACAGGATCACCCACACTATTAGCTCATCTTGGTATAGTTAGATTTAGCATTTTGAGTATGGCATGTACAGGGACTAGACTAAGTTGGATGTCATATTTTTTTGGCCAAATGTGTTGGCTCATTCAAAGATGAACACTTTTGTATAAGGCCATAGTTGGTGGCTCTTTCTTATTAATCTATGAAAAGATGAGGTTATTCATGAATGTGCAAGATGCATGATTGGTTTGCTTAGTTCAAATATGCATGAATGGGTTGAAGGTTTGATGTGAATTATGTTTGTATGAGTTGGGGTGATAGAAAGAGCTTGGCAAATAACCTTGTTCTTGTCCACACGGGTAGACACACGGGCGTGTGTTTAGGCCGTGTGTGACACATGGTCAACCTCATGGGCGTGTGGTTAGGCCGTGTGTCCCCTTGCATGCTAGGTTTACAAGTCAGTATGCTTACTAGTAACCACATGGGAAGAGACACGGCCGTGTGCCTCAACTGTGTGGAAGACACGGCCATGGACATGGGCGTATGCCCAGGCCGTGTGCCTCAACTGTGTGGAAGACACGACCATGGACATGGGCATATGCCCAGGCCGTGTGAAGTCTACACCTAAATTTTGGAATTTAATTCGCCACACAACCGAAGGACACGGGCGTGTGCCTTGGCCGTGTGACATTTATGGGGTGATGATGTCAGAAACAGAATGCCAAGATTTTTGCACACAGGCTAAGACACGGGCGTGTCGAGGCCGTGTAAGGGAAACGGGCCATGGACACGAGCGTGTGTCCGGCCGTGTGAAAACCTCTGTAGGTTCGAACTGAAAAATAAATCTACACGGGCATGTGATATACCACACGGGCATGTCCCTTCCTCCACACGAGCGTGTGGACTGTTTAATAAAAATTTTTCTAAGTCTTTTAGGGATCTCTTAAAGAGTTCGATTTGATCCCGAACCATTCTTAAAGTGTGATTTAAGCCTCGTAGGCTTGTTTAAGAGGCGTTATAAAAAGTTTTAATTTGGGGTGGAAAGTCAGATCTCGGTATTGTATGATCGTCTACGAATAGGTTTAGTAATGCCTCGTACCCTATTCCGGTATTGATTACGGGTAAGGGGTGTTACATTTAGTGGTATCAAAGCTATGGTTTAGTCGGTTCTCGGGCTACTGTAGCGTGTGTACTAGTCTAGCTATACATGCCATAAACATATATTGATAGTGCGGTGACTCCTTGCAATATTAAACTGTGTTTTCGTATAGTAAATGGATCCCGACCGAGCTACTACTGATGACGCTACTAGTAATGCGCCGGCTCCCGCGCAAGGAACCGCGCCTGTAGAAAGTAGACCTGAGACTATGGGTCAAGGAGAAGAGGCTCGAGAAGCCTTTCTCCATATGATGAGTAATTTGTACACTGAGTTTGTACAAGCAAACCCTAATGCACAACCTCCTCCACCCCCACCTATACCTCAGCCAGTCCCCATTTAGTAAGAATGACTAAACCCCCGGTCGATAAGCTTCAAAAGCAAGGGGCCGAGGAATTTAGAGCCAATATAGATGATGACCCTGAGAAAGCAGAGTTCTAGCTTGAGAACTCTATGCGGGTATTCGATGAACTTTCTTGCACACCCGAGGAAAGCTTAAAATGTGCTGTGTCGTTACTGAGGGACTCGGCATACCGCTGGTGGAAAACATTGACATCGGTAGTTCCAAGGGAGAGAGTGACATGGACTTCTTCTTAGAAGAGTTCTGAAAGAAGTACATAAGTCATCGATTTATTGATCAGAAGCAGAAGGAGTTTCTTGAATTGAAGCAAGGCAAGATGACTGTGGCAGAGTATGAGCGCGAATTTGTTAAGCTCAGTAAGTATGCTCAAGAGTGTGTGTCTACGGAAGCTATTATGTGCAAGAGGTTCGAAGATGGACTGAATGAGGATATCAGATTGCTAGTTGAAATCTTGGAATTGAAAGAATTTGTGGTGTTGGTCGATAGAGCTTGCAAGGCTGAAGAGTTGAATAAGGAAAAGACAAAAGCTATGATTAAGGCCCGAGATGCAAGGAAGAGGTCGATGAGTAAGTCGTTCCAAACTCAATCAAAAAGGTCCAAGGCTGGGTATTCACACCGGGATCGGGGTAACACATATTCAGGCTCGAGAGTTCAAGCCACCTCGATGGCAAGCGTGGGCAATGCAAAGTTAAATAAACCAGATTGTCCAAATTGTGGTAGACAACATACTGGGGAGTGTTGGGGAAATAATCAAACTTGTTACAAGTGTGGTTCACCCGACCACTTCATTCGGAACTGTCCAAAGAGAGATGAGAAAGACAGAAAACAAGAAGTAAGAACGAGCAATGTACCGTCGAGGGGTAGACCACAGAGGAACCCTGGGAGTGGACTAGTAATAGAGGTGGGCCTAGAGATCCTGCTGTGAGGTCAGAGGGCAGAGCACCTGCAAGGACTTATGCCATTCGCGCTCGCGAAGAGGCATCATCTCCCGATGTGATAACGGGTACTTTTTCTCTTCATGATATCTCTGTTGTTGCTTTGATTGATCCGGGGTCTACCCATTCTTATATTTGCATGAAATTGGTATCTAGCATGAGTATGATTGTTGAGTCTACAGAATTTGTGGTGAAAGTGTCAAACCCGTTAGGCAAGCATGTACTAGTTGACAAAGTGTGTAGAAATTGTCCTTTGACAATTAGAGGTCATTGTTTTCCGGCAAATCTCATGTTGTTGCCGTTTGAGGAATTTAACCTAATTCTTGGCATGGATTGGTTGACTGCTCATAATGTTTTAGTAAACTGTGGTAGTAAGTTAATTGAATTGAGATGTGTAATTGGAGATGTCATTTGGGTTGAATCAGGTAAATCGGATAATATGCCTATAGTGATTTCGTCTATGGTAGCTGAGAAATACATGAGAAAAGGGTATGAGTCCTATCTCGCCTTTGTGTTGAATACTCAAGAGTCAGAGGTAAAGATTGAATCAGTGCTTGTGGTGTGCGAGTATCCGGATGTGTTTCCGGAAGAATTACCCAGATTGCCTCCAGTTAGAAAGGTCAAATTTGGTATTGAGTTAGTTCCGGGCTCAGCACCTATTTCGGTTGCCTCGTATAGAATGGCACCATTAGAGCTAAAAGAGTTGAAATTTCAGTTGCAAGATTTAATTGATAAGGGTTTTACAAGACCGAGCTATTCACCGTGGGGTGCTCCGGTACTTTTTTTAAAGAAGAAATATGGGTCGATGAGATTGTGTATAGACTACAGACAGCTCAACAAGGTGACAGTGAAAAATAAGTATCCTTTGCCAAGGATAGATGATTTGTTCTGTAATAGCCCAAATTTCAGTGATGTCAAAAATAATGGTTCGAGACCACCAAATCTGAGAAATGGACTCGTAGATTATATTTATTTAATATTTACGAGTCAAATGTAGCTTTTAAAATATTTTTAAAATAGTAAATTGTGTTTTATAAAGATTTATTTGGTCAAGAAATCGAGAAAAAGAGGTATCGAGATCTCGGTGTTATAAACCGAGTCATAAATATTTTTATGAATATTTAAGGAATGTCAATAAGGTAGTATTAAAATTTCGTTAGAAAATTTTGACGTTTGGGTGGTTAATTAAATAAAAAGGACTAAAATGAAAAGTGTATAAAAGTTGCTAAAAGGATTAAATAGCCTAATTGTCAAATGAGGAAGGACCTAAAGTGAAAATAAGCCCAAAGGAGATATTTTGGGCGGCAATAGCTGAGAAAAATCAGGAAATGGATGAAATAAGGGTAAAATTGGAAAATTGCCAAAATTAGTTAAATAAGTATGGGACCAAATTGGAATTATCTAGATTTCTCTTCATTTTCTTCAGCTGAAAAACAGCCATGGGAGAGAGTTTCAAGCTAGTTTTCATACTCAAGCTTCATGTAAGTTTAATTCTTACTTTCCCTTGAAATTTCTATGTTTTGGACTTTTACAATTGGATCCTACTTACTATGTCATTAGTTTTTGATTCTATAGCGAAATTTTAAAGTTGATGTGGATTAGTGCTGGAAGAATATGATGAATAAATATTGAATTGAAGCTTTAATTTTGTTATATGATGATTTTATTAAGTAAAATTGATGGAAATTGATTTTAGGACCTAATTGTGAAAGAGTTGAAATTAAGGCCTAGAGTTAAAATTCTGATTTTCAAAGGTTATGAAGTAGTTTAAAATGATAGAGAAAAGTATTAAATGAGAAAATTAGCTAAGTTGAGGGGTTAATTGAGCAAGGATTGAATTGTATGAAATGTGGAATTTGGGACAAAATAGAAATCAACATGTTATACTAAAGCAGTTTTGGACAGCAGCAGTTGTCTAATTTTGAAAAATCACCAAAAATTGTATAAATAGAATTAGAAGCTGAGTAAGATATAGAATTAAAGCTTGTTGAGTCTATTTTCATATAAAAGAAACAAATCAGGTAAAGAAAGTCTACATATTGAGATATTTAAATTTTTGTAAGACTGGTTTAGAACAACTTCGTGATCCCCTGTTCTTACTTTAGAAATTCACTAAAAATTGTACAAAAATAATTATGAGTTATAATTTATATGTTTGTATTCCTTAGTGAGTCTATTTTCATTATAAATAATCAGAAACACTATATGAAAACCGTACTATGAGATAATTGATTTTTAGTGAAGAGAGGTCAGAACAGTAGAACTGTGTAACAGGGGAGAACTTAACTAATAAACTGTACTAATTGGCCACACCAAAAATTCTGGAAAAATTATGGTAAGAAGATATGTGAGTCTAGTTTCAAATAAAATTAACGGTTTGAAATTTAGAGCTCTGTAGCTCGAGATAAAAATAATTTAGTGAATATAACACAGATGGACAGCTTGAACATTCACATGAGTAAAGAGTGAAAATTATAGAAAATGTTACTTACAAGTGTGTTGTTTATACTAAGGATGTGGATGGAGAGGAGGAGGGAAAATAATATATGAATGACTTGTGTATAAATTGATTACATGCTCGATTATAATTGATATAATGTTTTATTTGGAATAATTATTATGAAATTATGATTATCGTTATAATACAAAAAAATTGAACTTGTGAGTTTATATGGCTAAATTTTAGTGATCATTTGTTAAATATGAATTTGCTGTAGAATTATGAAAATTATGATAAAATGAAAGAATAAAGCGATGTAATTCAAATTAGGAAAAATGCAGAATTGAGTACGTTCAGTATCGTGATATGTGATGAATTGATTGGATAAGACCATGGTTAATCCATGGCAAAGTGTGAAACGAGGTATGGTATCATCCATACTTGAGTTGTGAAATGTAGGTATGGTATTAACCATACTTGAGCTAAGAAATGTAGGTATGGTATTTCCCATACCGAGTTGTGAAATGTAGGTATGGTATCATCCATACCGAAATGTGGAAACGTAGGTATGGTATCATCTATCCGAGTTGTGAAATGTAGGTATGGTATTAACCATACCGAGCTAAGAAATGTAGGTATGGTATTTCCCATACCGAAGTTGTGAAATGTAGGTATGGTATCATCCATACCGAGTTGTGAAATGTAGGTATGATATCATCCATCTTTCGAGTGTGAAACGAGGTATGGTATTAACCATCTTGAGTTAAGAAGCGAGGTATGGCATTTCCCATACCGAGTTGTGAAATATAGGTATGGTATTTCAATGAGGAAAACCATATTGAGTTGTGAAACGTGGCATCGAGCAACGGCGTACTCAATTTCGTAAGATGTTTCCTAATTTGATAATAAGTAATACAAGAGGAGTGAACCTATTGAAAGAGATTGAGTAGTTGTTAATGTTGATCTCAACTATGTGAAGTATTATAACGATGGTAGTTTTAACCTACCGATCGAGTGAAAAGTGGTAGCTCTGGCTATCTGATCAGTGAAAAGTGGTAGTTTCAGCTACCTGATCAGTGAAAAGTGGTAGCTCCGGCACCGATCGATGAAAAAGGTAGCTTGGCTACAAGTGACAAGTGATTTCCGTGTAAGACCATATCTGGAATATGGCATCGGTGTGGTACGTGTTTAAGATGAAAGACCATAGCTATGTTATGGCATCAGTGATTATCAGTGAAATTTAATGCATACTGGTGCAGAACAATTCCGTAAGACCTTCACTAATTTGACGAAGTTGGTAAGTGTTATATAGAATTACGTGATATAAGGAAATATGAGTTGATGATACATGAATATAGAACTTGGTTGGTGAATGAGCTCATTTGTGATTATATATTTGTACAACCTTGAGTGTATTATCCGTATGAAATGGTATTCCGAATGAGTTAATGAAAAGAGTTCTAAAATGACATAATCTAAATTCGAAATGAAATATTATGAAAATGTACTTGGAATGTATTGGTATGTCTTGTGTATGTTATTTGAGTTCATAATATGAAAAGTAAATGTATGTGAAAATATGAGGTGATGATATCTGTACATAGAATTTATTGATGGAAGCATACATCCTAATGGATTTTAGAGAACATTGAAATTGGGCTCAATAAGTGAGTTGCCAATTTAAATTGTAATTGGCAGGAAAAGTTAGTGAATTGCATGATTATGAGTTGTTACATGTATTTGTCAAAAATACGAGGAAATGATGGTAAATGATACATGGAAATATGAGACTATAATATATACAAACATGAAATGTGTTTGATAAATGTGTTCATTCATAATTATAGAATTTTTGCATCTCAAGTGCACTATATGTATAAAGATGATGTTTCAAATGATTGGATAAGTAAAACTCAAATATGAAGTAGTTTGAAACCAAGACAAATTGTTATAAAAAAATGTATATGAAAAAGCAGAGGTGCGATTGTTATATGCTATATGAATACATAGGATGAAAAAGTACAAGTACAAGAGAAATTTAATGAGAATTGAGCCCATATACGTTTCTTGTTATTTATATGAAGTGTACGACTAACAAATCGTATTAAGTATAAGGCTCAGTTGAATATCTTAAATTGGTTTTTGTATGTATTAAATGTGGGTGAAGAATAAGGATCAAATGAGTGAGAAATATGGCTTGAAAAATATCATAAATTATGAAAATTAACTTTACCACACGGCCAAGCAACACGGGCGTGTACTAAGGCCGTGTGACTCAAGTTTCTCCACAGATGCAAGTCAAAGAGTTATACGCCCTATAGGCACGGCTATGTGAGCCACACGGGCGTGGGACTCTTGTAAATGAGATAAACTTAAGGATTTAAAAAAAAAAAAAATTATACGATTCAAATTTAGTCCCGACCCAATCCCAATGCATGATTTGGACTTCAAGGGTTCGTTAAAGGAACTTTTATAATCAATTTTGATATTTGAGTGATAAATGGTTTAAATAATCTGTAAGTGTTTCGTACTCTTCGGTAATGCCTCATACTCTGTTCCGGCGTCGAACACGAGTAAGGGGTGTTACATTTAGTGGTATCAGAGCTATGGTTTAGTCGATTCTCGGGCTAACATAGCGTGTGCAACAGTTTAGCTATACATGCCATATGTGAACCGTGATAGTGTGATATCTCCCGGCTCTAACGAAATTATTTTTTTAAGACAGAAATAACTTCCAATCGAACTATTGTCGATAATGCTAAAAATGATATTGAGATGATTGAAATGTGCTTACGATGTATTGAAATGTGGAAAGGTATTAATAGAAGTTCATGATATGCATGTGTTAATGTGCTTAATGAGATAACAATAAGTTGGGAAATGTGGAAAAGTGAAATGAAGCGGAAGTCTATGTTGTGATAAGGTCATCCATGTATGTTGGTAATCATATGATATTATGTGCCTAACATGCTTGATTAAGTGAGTGTTATGAGTAAATTTACTCAAAATTCATGGAATGTATGTTTAGGTACACTTGTTTAAACAAGATAATCGAAAAGTTCGTGTAACATGACTAAGTATGAAAATTTGTTTAGAGTGAATTATGTGATTATAATGATATTACATTGATGATGAATGTTGAGTCATATGTGTGTTTTTATGAGAGTCAAGTTAGAGGCTTTACGACCCCACCTCCTTACCAGTGTTGCTTTATGATGGAAGTCTAGAGTCGGCAAGTAGTGTTTTTCTTCTGGCTTTATCTAAGGAATCATCAGTATCTTTATTATTATTTTTATGAGTTATGTTCTCGGATTTTCGGTATGGTATTGTATCTTGGTTTTCCTATCATTCATACTTCGTAAATTGTTAATCATGGCTTATCTTTAAAGTGTGTTCTTTAACTTGTGATAACTATGTCTGTTATGGTTTGATCATAGAAACGTGGTGATTCTAGTATCTGGGTTTCTCTAATTTTCGTGGAAGGACTTGATATTGGAAAAAGGTATAAATGGTGAAAATATTTAAATTTCTCCGCTGAAGGAATTTTCGAGGACGAAAATTCTTAAAGAGGGGGAGAGTTGTAATAGCCCAAATTTCAGTGATGTCAAAAATAATGGTTCGAGACCACCAAATCTGAGAAATGGACTCGTAGATTATATTTATTTAATATTTACGAGTCAAATGTAGCTTTTAAAATGTTTTTAAAATAGTAAATTGTGTTTTATTAAAGATTTATTTGGTCAAGAAATCGAGAAAAAGAGGTATCGAGATCTCGGTGTTATAAACCGAGTCATAAATATTTTTATGAATATTTAAGGAATGTCAATAAGGTAGTATTAAAATTTCGTTAGAAAATTTTGACGTTTGGGTGGTTAATTAAATAAAAAGGACTAAAATGAAAAGTGTATAAAAGTTGCTAAAAGGATTAAATAGCCTAATTGTCAAATGAGGAAGGACCTAAAGTGAAAATAAGCCCAAAGGAGATATTTTGGGCGGCAATAGCTGAGAAAAATCAAGAAATGGATGAAATAAGGGTAAAATTGGAAAATTGCCAAAATTAGTTAAATAAGTATGGGACCAAATTGGAATTATCTAGATTTCTCTTCATTTTCTTCAGCTGAAAAACAGCCATGGGAGAGAGTTTCAAGCTAGTTTTCATACTCAAGCTTCATGTAAGTTTAATTCTTACTTTCCCTTGAAATTTCTATGTTTTGGACTTTTACAATTGGATCCTACTTACTATGTCATTAGTTTTTGATTCTATAGCGAAATTTTAAAGTTGATGTGGATTAGTGCTGGAAGAATATGATGAATAAATATTGAATTGAAGCTTTAATTTTGTTATATGATGATTTTATTAAGTAAAATTGATGGAAATTGATTTTAGGACCTAATTATGAAAGAGTTGAAATTAAGGCCTAGAGTTAAAATTCTGATTTTCAAAGGTTATGAAGTAGTTTAAAATGATAGAAAAGTATTAAATGAGAAAATTAGCTAAGTTGAGGGGTTAATTGAGCAAGGATTGAATTGTATGAAATGTGGAATTTGGGACAAAATAGAAATCAACATGTTATACTAAAGCAGTTTTGGACAGCAGCAGTTGTCTAATTTTGAAAAATCACCAAAAATTGTATAAATAGAATTAGAAGCTGAGTAAGATATAGAATTAAAGCTTGTTGAGTCTATTTTCATATAAAAGAAACAAATCAGGTAAAGGAAGTCTACATATTGAGATATTTAAATTTTTGTAAGACTGGTTTAGAACAACTTCGTGATCCCCTGTTCTTACTTTAGAAATTCACTAAAAATTGTAAAAAAATAATTATGAGTTATAATTTATATGTTTGTATTCCTTAGTGAGTCTATTTTCATTATAAATAATCAGAAACACTATATGAAAACCGTACTATGAGATAATTGATTTTTAGTGAAGAGAGGTCAGAGCAGTAGAACTGTGTAACATGGGAGAACTTAACTAATAAACTGTACTAATTGGCCACACCACAAATTCTGGAAAAATTATGGTAAGAAGATATGTGAGTCTAGTTTCAAATAAAATTAACGGTTTGAAATTTAGAGCTCTGTAGCTCGAGATAAAAATAATTTAGTGAATATAACACAGATGGACAGCTTGAACATTCACATGAGTAAAGAGTGAAAATTATAGAAAATGTTACTTACAAGTGTGTTGTTTATACTAAGGATGTGGATGGAGAGGAGGGAGGGAAAATAATATATGAATGACTTGTGTATAAATTGATTACATGCTCGATTATAATTGATATAATGTTTTATTTGGAATAATTATTATGAAATTATGATTATCGTTATAATACAAAAAAATTGAACTTGTGAGTTTATATGGCTAAATTTTAGTGATCATTTGTTAAATATGAATTTGCTGTAGAATTATGAAAATTATGATAAAATGAAAGAATAAAGGCGGTAATTCAAATTAGGAAAAATGCAGAATTGAGTACGTTCGTATCGTGATATGTGATGAATTGTGGATAAGACCATGGTTAATCCATGGCAAAGTGTGAAACGTAGGTATGGTATCATCCATCTTGAGTTGTGAAATGTAGGTATGGTATTAACCATACTTGAGCTAAGAAATGTAGGTATGGTATTTCCCATACCGAAGTTGTGAAATGTAGGTATGGTATCATCCATCTTGAGTGTGAAACGTAGGTATGGTATCATCCATACCGAAGTTGTGAAATGTAGGTATGGTATTAACCATCTTGAGCTAAGAAATGTAGGTATGGTATTTCCCATACCGAGTTGTGAAATGTAGGTATGGTATCATCCATACCGAGTTGTGAAATGTAGGTATGATATCATCCATCTTGAGTTTGTGAAACGTAGGTATGGTATTAACCATCTTGAGTTAAGAAACGTAGGTATGGCATTTCCCATACCGAGTTGTGAAATATAGGTATGGTATTTCAATGAGGAAAACCATATTGAGTTGTGAAACGTGGCAATCGAGCAACGACGTACTCAATTTCGTAAGATGTTTCCTAATTTGATAATAAGTAATACAAGAGGAGTGAACCTATTGAAAGAGATTGAGTAGATGTTAATGTTGATCTCAACTATGTGAAGTATTATAACGATGGTAGTTTCAAACACGATCGGTGAAAAGTGGTAGCTCGGCTATCGATCGGTGAAAAGTGGTAGTTTCAACTACGATCGGTGAAAAGTGGTAGCTCGGCTACCGATCGATGAAAAGAGGTAGCTTGGCTACAAGTGACAAGTGATTTCCGTGTAAGACCATATACGGAATATGGCATCGGTGTGGTGCGTGTTTAAGATGAAAGACCATAGCTATGTTATGGCATCGGTGATTATCGGTGAAATTTAATGCATCTTTGTGCGAGAACAATTAAAGTAAGACCTCCACTAATTTGTGAAGTTGGTAAGTGTTATATAGAATTACGTGATATAAGGAAATATGAGTTGATGATACATGAATATAGAACTTGGTTGGTGAATGAGCTCATTTGTGATTATATATTTGTACAACCTTGAGTGTATTATCCGTATGAAATGGTATTAGAATGAGTTAATGAAAAGAGTTCTAAAATGACATAATCTAAATTGAAATGAAATATTATGAAAATGTACTTGGAATGTATTGGTATGTCTTGTGTATGTTATTTGAGTTCATAATATGGAAAGTAAATGTATGTGAAAATATGAGGTGATGATATCTGTACATAGAATTTATTGATGGAAGCATACATCCTAATGGATTTTAGAGAACATTGAAATTGGGCTCAATAAGTGAGTTGCCAATTTAAATTGTAATTGGCAGGAAAAGTTAGTGAATTGCATGATTATGAGTTGTTACATGTATTTGTCAAAAATACGAGGAAATGATGGTAAATGATACATGGAAATATGAGACTATAATATATACAAACATGGAATGTGTTTGATAAATGTGTTCATTCATAATTATAGAATTTTTGCATCTCAAGTGCACTATATGTATAAAGATGATGTTTCAAATGATTGGATAAGTAAAACTCAAATATGAAGTAGTTTGAAACCAAGACAAATTGTTATAAAAAAATGTATATGAAAAACAGAGGTGCGATTGTTATATGCTATATGAATACATAGGATGAAAAAGTACAAGTACAAGAGAAATTTAATGAGAATTGAGCCCATATACGTTTCTTGTTATTTATATGAAGTGTACGACTAACAAATCGTATTAAGTATAAGGCTCAGTTGAATATCTTAAATTGGTTTTTGTATGTATTAAATGTGGGTGAAGAATAAGGATCAAATGAGTGAGAAATATGGCTTGAAAAATATCATAAATTATGAAAATTAACTTTACCACACGGCCAAGCAACACGGGCGTGTACTAAGGCCGTGTGACTCAAGTTTCTCCACAGATGCAAGTCAAAGAGTTATACGCCCTATAGGCACGGCTATGTGAGCCACTGCGGGCGTGGGACTCTTGTAAATGAGATAAACTTAAGGATTTTAAAAAAAAAAAAATTATACGATTCAAATTTAGTCCCGACCCAATCCCAATGCATGATTTGGACTTCAAGGGTTCGTTAAAGGAACTTTTATAATCAATTTTGATATTTGAGTGATAAATGGTTTAAATAATCTGTAAGTGTTTCGTACTCTTCGGTAATGCCTCATACTCTGTTCCGGCGTCGAACACGAGTAAGGGGTGTTACATGTTCGACCAATTGAAGGGAGCTACAGTGTTCTCTAAGATAGACCTGAGGTCTGGCTATTACCAGTTGAGAGTTAATGAGCAAGATGTGTCGAAAACCGCATTTCGGACGAGGTATGGCCATTATGAGTTTCTCGTCATGCCCTTTGGCTTAACGAATGCTCTTGCAATCTTTATGGATTTAATGAACTGTATTTTCCGACCGTACCTAGATAAATTTATAGTCGTTTTTATTGACGACATACTAATTTATTCTCGGGATGAGAGTGAGCATGCGGAGCACCTGAGAACTGTTTTACAGACTCTGAAAGGCAAGCATTTGTATGCTAAGTTTAGCAAGATTGAGTTTTGGCTCCGAGAGGTCAGATTTTTAGGACACATTTTGTCGGGTGATGGAATTAGAGTTGATCCGAGTAAGATCTTAGCTATTGTTGAGTGGAAACCGCTGAAGAATGTGTCAGAAATTAGGAGCTTTTTGGGCTTAGCGGGTTACTACAGACGGTTCGTTAAAGGGTTCTCCATGATTGCTACACCGATGACGAGACTGCTACATAAAGATGTTAAGTTTGAATGGACCGAGAGGTGCCAACAGAGTTTTGAGAAACTGAAAGCCTTGTTGACAGAAGCACCGGTTTTAGTACAACCTGAGCCGGGGAAAGAGTTTGTAGTCTACAGTGATGCGTCATTAAATGGTCTTGTCTGTGTGTTAATGCAAGAGGGTAAAGTAGTAGCTTATGCCTCGAGACAGCTAAAACCGCATAAAAAGAATTATCCGACTCACGATTTGGAGTTGGTTGTTATCGTTTTTGCTTTGAAGATTTGGCGTCATTATTTGTATGGTGAAAAGTGCCGAATATTTACCGATCACAAAAGTTTGAAGTACCTGATGAACCAAAAGGATTTGAATTTGTGACAACGGCGGTGGCTCGAATTATTGAAGGATTATGAGCTGGTAATCGTTTACCATCCGGGGAAAGCGAATGTAGTTGAGGATGCCTTGAGCAGAAAATCCTTGTATGCTTTGAGAGCCATGAGTACGAGCTTAGCATTGTCTGATGATGGTTCTATATTTGCCGAGTTGAGGGCTAGACCATTATTTCTTTAGCAGATATGTGAAGCTCAAAAGAATGATAGTGAGATGCAAGTTAAGAGAGCTCAGTGCGAATCGAGAAATAACTCTGATTTTCGGGTTGGTTCAGATGATTGTTTGATGTTTCATGATAGAGTTTGTGTACCTAAAAATGACGAGTTAATTCGAGAAATTTTACATGAAGCACACAATGGTTGTTTGTCAGTACATCCGGGTAGCACAAAAATGTATAATGATTTGAAGAAGTTGTATTTGTGGCCGGGTATGAAATGAGATATTTTCGAGTTTGTTACAAAGTGTTTGATCTGTCAACAAGTGAGAGCCGAGCATCAAGTACCTTCGGGATTACTTCAGCCAGTGATGGTTCCCGAGTGGAAGTGGGATCGAATCACGATAGATTTAAATGTGAGGTTACCTATGACTCAAAAAGAAAGATCTTGTGTGGGTTATTGTTGATAGATTAACGAAATCGGCTCACTTTATACCGAGTGCGTGTGGATTACTCACTTGACAAGTTGGTCAGAAAGTGTATATTCTTTGAGGTGGTGAGATTACATGGTGATAAACTGAAATAGTAACACATTTTAGGCCCACATTTAGTATGCTTTTGGATGAATTATCCCTTATTTTATGTAATTTGGTGCTCTTAATCCTTTCTTTTCATGTTATATACTCGAGAAAGCACCGAGGGGATGAAAAGAAGCATAAAGCGGGCTTAAAACGGGACAAATGGGCCAAAGCATAAAATCGACACGGCCTGGACCAAAGATCACACGGTCGCTACTCCTTAAAGATCTCGAACATGACCTGGACCACGATTTACACGGCCGTGCCTCATCAACGAAGTCCACATGGCCTGACCATGATTCACACGGGCGTGTGCCATGGCCGTGCCCCTGCCGCGGCCAAGAGGAGTTTTACTCGGATTTGGATGCTTGGAGGCAAAGAAACACACTCCAAAGTCTAATTAAACCCCCAATTAGGAATTGCACTCAAATTAGGATACTTGGAGGCCAAGTAACACATCTCAAAGCCTATATAAACACCCTAGGGGGAAACTTAATCGGGGAGTTCGGCGAAGCCTTCCGCGCGGGGCTTTTGTCCGGGGCGTCGTCTTGCTAGGCGAGAAGGCGATTTGTGGGGATTCACACTCGGGGATAGCCAGTTGATCCATCTCAAGAAGCGAAATTATACTCAAGACGGAGGATCTCTCCGTCAATTCCTTTAGGGGGTTTTAGGGATTTCTTATGTTTTGTTTTATCTTTTCTCTTGAGATGTTTTCCTTTATTATTATGAACTAAACCCTTCGGATACCCGAAAGGGATGAACCCTATGATGAATCTTGTTATTGTTTTCTGAATTATATGATAAATACTTAGTTTGTTCTTAATTATGTGAGCTTAATCAAAATTTAATGTGCTTAGGTGGAGGAGGAATAGACCCTGCCTAAGAGTAGATCCAACATAATTAAGCGGAGTTGATCGCACGCCTAGAGATGGGGTGACGAGATTTTACCGGATTAGGGTGAAACCTAATATGGGAATCCATAGATCGATTTACTGCTATTCTAGGGGGTTATTATAAGAGAACGAGAGTTCCACTAATTAACCTAGGGTTAGACGTTATTCGCCTCGAGAGAGGGTTTAATATACGTTAGGGAGTCTTACAGATCAAACTAAGTGAATAAATCGTATGTTCAAAGTGTTAGATAACAAGTGAAGTCTAGGTGGATTCTTCCTAGGGTATCATCTAAATCAACTGAGTTTTTCCCAAGTTATTTTCCAAATTCATTCTTCTTTGTCTTAGAGTCTTTAGTTTAGTAGTTAATTAATTTAGATTAATAAACAAATTCACTTAATTTAGGCTAAATAATAGAAAGAAAGTTATTATTAGTACTTTTAGTTCCTTTGGGTTCGATAATCCGGTCTTGCTTTAACTATACTACTGTTCGATAGGTGCACTTGCCTCAATCGTTGTCAGAGTTAGTTTCTAGGTTCGATCATTCTTTTTATAAATTTTAAAACTCTGATTCACAACGATCACATGGGGTGCCCATATCCATTATCTCAGATAGAGATCCAAGGTTTACTTCGAGGTTTTGGAAAAAGTTACAAGAAGCCCTGGGTACGAAATTGAATTTTAGTACCGCATTCCATCCACAAACCGATGGCCAATCCGAAAGAGTGATTCAAGTTCTTGAGGATATGCTCCGATGCTGTGTTTTAGAGTTCGAAGGTAGTTGGGAAAAATATCTACCTTTGGTTGAGTTTGTCTACAACAATAGTTATCAGTCGAGTATACGGATGACACCGTACGAAGCTTTATATGGTCGCAAGTGTCAGACCCCTCTGTATTGGACCGAGCTTAGTGAAAAGCAAATTCACGGAATTAATTTAGTTAGAGAAACCGAGGAGAAGGTGAAAGTGATCCGTAATAGTTTGAAAGCTACTTCGGATCGACAAAAGTCATACGCGGATTTGAAAAGGAAAGAAATTGAGTTTCAGGTGGGCGATAGAGTATTCCTGAAAGTATCCCCGTGGAAGAAAATATTGAGATTTGGTCGAAAGGGCAAATCGAGTCCGCGATTCATAGGGCCGTATGAGGTTATTGAAAAGATTGGACCAGTAGCTTACCGGTTGGCTTTGCCGACAGATTTAGAGAGAATACACAACTTGTTTCATGTGTCGATGCTGCGACGATATCATTCTGATCCTTCGCATGTGATTTCTCCGACCGAAATTGAGATACGACCAGATATGACCTATGAAGAGGAACCAATTAAGATTTTGGCTCGAGAGGTTAAACAGTTGAGGAACAAAAGTATAGCCTTAGTGAAAGGGTTATGGAAAAAACACGATGTAGAAGAATTACGTGGGAACCGAAAGAAGCCACGAGAGAACAGTACCCAAACCTCTTTACCGGTAAGATTTTCGGGGACGAAAATCTCTAAAGGGGGGAGAGTTGTAACAGCCCGATTTTGGGGCTAGTCAGAATAGTGGTTTCGAAACCACTAAATTGAGGTCGGATAAATTAGTTTTAATATTATTCTATGTGTTATGGTATAATTATATGAGTGTATGAAAATTTTGGTGCAATAATTTTGGTGATTGCATGCTTAATTGCGAAAAAGAACTAAATCGCATAAAGTGCAGTGTTTCATTTTACAAGCTAGAGGTGTCTAATAGCTATAGAATATTAAATTGGAGGTCTTTAAAATGCAATTAGGCCTTCCTAAAGGTGATGGCCGGCCAAGGGGACAATAGCATTAAATTTGGTCAATATTTGGTGACATTAGGTGACTAAGTGAATAAAATAAGATATAATAAAGAAAAGGTTATCATCTTTTTCATTTCTCTTCTTCTTCCACCGATTTTTTCACTCAGGAAAGGGCCTTGGGAGCTTGAAATTTCAGCAACTTATTCTCATTGCTAGTAAGTGATTTTAGTGGTCTTTCTAGATAATATTTGTACTTTTGAAACCCCTAAAGCTTAAGCTAGCTAAAGAGGGGACTATTTTGCAAAATGGTTGAAATTTGGAAGACTTTCCATGAGAGTGCTTATGTTGTTTTTTGAGTTTTTATGGAAGAAAATGAACGTTAGTGGGTTAAAGAGCAATTTTTGTGAAAGGTGTTTCCATGAAAACACCTAAAAAGACCTACTTGTAAAGGTTGTAAATTGAGTAGTAAATGCATGAAATGATAGATCTTATGAGTTGTAATAAGAGTAATAAATGTTCAGCTAGGCTTGTTTAATGAGGAAATTTGATGAAAAATGATTTACGAGCCTAGGGGCAAAATCGTAATTTTACCAAAGTATAAGGGCAAAATGGTTATTTTTGCCTAAGTAGAAATTTTGAAGTGTCATGATTCATATAGTGATTAAATGAGTAAATTTTATTATTAGAGATCAAGAAGAACGCGGAATCAACCTTGACCGGGGAAAAGGCAAGGTTTCGGACTAAACCGCAAATTAACATATTTTGCACCGAGGTAAGTTTATGTGTAAACGATACATCCTTATTACGTATGTTTTTACCTATTAATGCATTGAGTGGATGTAAACGCTTATTGGTAAAATTTATTGAAAATGATATATAATGAGGAGAATCTCAAATAATCCTTCGGAATAGAAATATGAGTACGGATAGATATCCGTAAATATGTAATTAGTGGTGGGCTGTGTGCGATACCACTTTGTTATTTATTAACGATGGGTTATGTGCGACACCATCGTATTTGTTATTATTTTGGTGGGCTATGTGCGATACCACCGCAATTATCATTGTCGGTGGGCTGTGTGCGATACCACCTTATTATTGATTAATGGTGGGCTATGTGCGAAACCACCGGTTATCTTGTATCGTTCTGAAGGGTTCATCGAGAAACTTGTTTAAGTGTAAATTTCATGTGGCTTTGTAGTGATAAGTGTAACAGCCCGGTTTAGACCCTAGTCGGAACAGTGGTTTCGGGACCACAAATCTGAGGTTAGAAAAATATTTTAATATTATTTTTAGTGTTTACAGTATGTGATTAAGCATGTGTGAAAATTTTATGTGAAAATTTTATCGTTTGTATGCTTAATTTGCAAAAAGGACTTAATCGCATAAAATGCAAAAGCTGTGTGCTAATTGTTAATGTGCTTAAATGAGTTGGCTTTTGAATGTGATGGCCTTAAATGGTAATTATACCATTATAATTGATAGTGGACTAATATGGACAACCATTATATGTTTTAATGGTTAATTCATTAAGGGCAAATTGGTAAATGATAATTTAAGTTATATTTTTAATTAAGTAAAACATATATAAAAGCATTCATCCTTGTTAATGCCGAAAATTTAAGAAGAAAAGAAAGAGTTAGGGCTTGAAACATTCGGCACTTGCATAGCTTGATTGAGGTACGAGTTTTGTTCGATTTTTGATGATTTTTATGTTTTTGTGATCGTTACTTTGTGCTCTAGCTAACCCATGTCTTAATTTTTGAATTTGTTAGTGATTTTTAAAGATGCCATTGATGAATGTTTGAGCTTTGTGGTAGTTGATGATGAATAATGAGTAACTGTTGATAGATTTTAATGTTTTGTAAAGTGATTTTTAGCAAAAATGTCAAAAAAGGGTTAAATTGTAAAAATGAGAAATTGAAGGACTAAAATGTGAAATAAATGAAATATGTGGACTAGTATGAACATGAGGAAGATTCGGTTAAGCATGGGTAAATTGAAATTATGTGTATTTGATGGTTTTATGAAATAGGGACTAAATTGTCAAAATGTGCAAATGTGAGGGCTATTTTGTAAAATGCCCTAATTGTGTGTTTTTGGATTGAATTGAATGATTTGGTGAATAAAAGAGTTAAATTTGAATATGTTTAGATTAAGAAAAGAGGAACTCGGATTTAGATCGAGGCAAGAACAAGGTGCTTGATTAATCGACTTATATCGTGATTTTACGTCCGAGGTAAGTTCGTGTATAATACAAATTGTTTAAAAAATGTTTATTTGTTATGAAATGAATAGAAATGTGATTGTTGATCTAGAAATTTGGAATGTAAATTCAAAGAAATGTAGCACTATGTGTACGTAATTATAATGGTTATTACAATGAATTGCACTAAGTGTGCGAGATAAATGAATGCCTTGGTTAAAATAGTTGGCACTGTGTGTGCGATATTGAGATATCTTTGATTTTAATAAATGGCACTAAGTGTGCGATATTATTATAGCTTCGGCTAATTTAAATGGCACTAAGTGTGCGAAATTATTATAGCTTCGGCTAATTAAATGGCATTGTGTATGCGAATTCATCGAAGGTTGAAAGAGGACTGAACGAATTATGGTATTGAGCATTGAATGGTAAATATGGTAGATAAATACGTGATGGTACAGGTATGTACAGAGCCTATGTGGTTGATGAAGTGTGTATGAGATAAATGGATAGTTATGCGAATGAATGATGGAAAGAGTGAGATTAAGTATCTTGGTAAATGCTTGTTCATTGAACATATAGTTATGTATGAAAGTGAGGAATTGTTATGGATGAGAATTGAGTATTGAAGAGAATTGAACTAGGTGTTGATAATTTTGTATATTGAATTTGAATTGTTGAATTAATTGTGTTATATTACGAACTTACTAAGCTTTTAAGCTTACTGTGTAAAGTGTTTCTCTATTTTACAGTGTCATTAAAGCTAGCTCGGATCCGAGGATCGTCAGCGACTCAATCACACTATCGTCCATCTATTTTGGTACTTTTGGAAGTTGTATATTTGGTCTATGGCATGTATAGGCTAATGATTATGGTATGTTTTGAGAAGTATAGATCTTGCCATGTGATATGGCTTGATAGTTAATGGTTTTGGTTTATGCTTTGGATAAATGAAATGAATTGTTATTATGTGTATGTGTGTTTTATGTGAATTATCACTATGGTATGAATTAGTGAAATGGAAATGATATGTTTCATGTTTAGATGTGGTAAGGATTGAATGATGAATGGGTTATATTATTTTGATGTGAAATTGATACTTTGGATAGGTATGCTTGAGTTGGATTTGAGTATGGAAATAAATGATATAGTAGAAGGTTAATTGGTGCATAAATTTGTATGTTTTGGATGCCATTTGAGGTGTGAATTTATATGGGTTGATGCTTGTAGATGTAACCCAAAGTGTGGATGGCAAATTGGCCTTGCAAATGGCCTATATTTGCCCACACGGTTGAGCACATGGGCGTGTGGCTCGACCGTGTCTCTTAAGTTTGTAATTTGAAAACAAGTCAGACTCGCACACGGGCTAGACACACGAGCATGTGACTGGCCGTGTGAAATAAGTCAGTGTCGACCACGGGTTAGGCACACGGACGTGTCTTCGGCCGTGTGGTCAAGTTAGTAGGTATGCCCTGTTTTGACACGGCTTGGACACACGGGTGTGTCTGAGGTCGTGTGACCTCTGTAGCTTGAAAAATGTTAAATTTTTGGAAAAATTTCGTATGTGCTCGGTTTAGTCTCGACCCCTTTCCAATGCATGTTTAAGGTCTCGTAGACCTTATTAAGGGACTTAATGACATTGATTGATTATGTTTTAATGGTGTATGAATAATTAAGGTTAAATATGATGACTTGATCGGTAATGCCTCTTAACCCTATTTCGGCGACGGATACGAGTTAGGGGTGTTACAATAAGTGCAGGACATATGCGCAAGTAAATTTGAATAATGCGTATGATATGTGTTTGGGATGTGGTAAGGCTTGAAATGAGTAAGCATGATTATGAGGATATGAATTGCTTTTACATAGCATGTAATGTTGACTGATTATTATGTGGTATGATGCTTATTGTTTACATATAGACTTACTAAGCTCAAAGCTTACTCCCTTCTCTTTTTTCCCTTATTTTATAGTGTCGAAGAGCCAGCTCGGGATACGAAGATCAGCACAGGATCACCCACACTATCAGCTCATCTTGGTATAGTTAGATTTAGCATTTTGAGTATGGCATGTATAGGGACTAGACTTAGTTGAATGTCATATTGTTTTGGCCAAATGTGTTGACTCATTCAAAGATGAACACTTTTGTATAAGGCCATAGTTGGTGGATTTTTCTTATTAATCTATGAAAATATGAGGTTATTCATGAATGTGCAAGATGCATGATTGGTTTGCTTAGTTTAAATATGCATGAATGGGTTGAAGGTTTGATGTGAATTATGTTTGTATGAGTTGGGGTGATAGAAAGAGCTTGGCAAATAACCTTGTTCTTGTCCACACGGGTAGACACACGGGCGTGTGTTTAGGCCGTGTGTGACACATGGTCAACCTCATGGGCGTGTGGTTAGGCCGTGTGTCCCCTTGCATGCTAGGTTTACAAGTCAGTATGCTTACTAATAACCACACGGGAAGAGACACGACCGTGTGCCTCAACCGTGTGGAAGACACGGCCATGGACATGGGCGTATGCCCAGGCCGTGTGAAGTCTGCACCTAAATTTTGGAATTTAATTTGCCACACAACCAAAGGACACGGGCGTGTGCCTTGGCCGTGTGACATTTATGGGGTGATTACGTCAGAAACAGAATGCCAAGATTTTTGCACACAGGCTAAGACACGGGCGTGTCGAGGCCGTGTGAGGGAAACGGGCCATGGACACGAGCGTGTGTCCGGCCGTGTGAAAACCCCTGTAGGTTCGAACTGAAAAATAAATCTACACGGGCATAGAACACGGGCATGTGATATACCACACGGGCGTGTCCCTTCCTCCACACGAGCGTGTGGACTGTTTAATGAAAATTTTTCTAAGTCTTTTATGGATCTCTTAAAGAGTTCGATTTGATCCCGAACCATTCTTAAAGTGTGATTTAAGCCTCGTAGGCTTGTTTAAGAGGCGTTATAAAAAGTTTTAATTTGGGGTGGAAAGTCAGATCTCGGTATTGTATGATCGTCTGTGAATAGGTTTAGTAATGCCTCGTACCCTGTCCTGGCATTGAGTACGGGTAAGGGGTGTTACAAGGCGGGTGATAACCAGCCCGAAGGCTAGCACCGCTGTTGAGCAAAACAAACGATAGGAAGCAAACGACTTGGAGAGAAAAAAAGAAAAAAAAATAGAGTTTTTCTTAACACACAAACAACTTTTTAATTAACCACTAATTTTTTTTAAAGTAATTGATTAAATAAGGTGTTACATAGACATGGCCTACCATTAGAGACACCTTCGCTAGAGATAGCCTCGTTACGAGATTCTACTAGATCTATCACCTCCACCATTTGGTCATGAATGCAAGTGGTCTTCTCTTTCTCCATGAGGACTATTCCACCGGGCTATAAGGAATACGCAAGCCAATCACTTCTAACAATTTGACTATCTCGACAAAATATTTATAATTTGTCACTGACATACCGTGCAACTTGATCACCTCATGTCACATTATTG
The DNA here is from genome assembly GCA_025698515.1 of Gossypium sturtianum. Classification (NCBI taxonomy): domain Eukaryota; kingdom Viridiplantae; phylum Streptophyta; class Magnoliopsida; order Malvales; family Malvaceae; genus Gossypium; species Gossypium sturtianum. Next base: position 152,706,474 of record CM046955.1, on the reverse strand, counting down.
ACCCAACAAAAGAGCCTAAAACAACAATGTTCTACGAGGTAAACTCATATATCTCTCCAACCAAAATCATCTCTCTTCCTCCTCCATCCTTTGTCAAAATCAAACATTTCTTTTCAATTCCTCCATCTTCACCTTGTGTCTTTTTGTTCTCATTGAGTGAACCGCCTCAAACTTCCACACTGCATTTTGGTATCAACATATGAAAGAATCTTTAAAATTCATAGATAAATTATTCATATTACATAGATAATTAGACCCGATCATGGGTTGGGTCACCTACCCAGGCCTGAAGGTTCTCCGGAAAAGTAGAAGGATTTGGACAAAAATATAGGCCCGAAAAATAAGCTTTGACAAAAATAAGGCCTATTTTTTAAATGGGTTGAACCTTGGGTAAAATTTTTTTTTGCCTGGACCAGGCCCGAATTAGCCTAATTTTTTTGTATACTGTTGTTTGCTGCTATTTTTTTATTTTATTGTTATTGTTTGAATATTTGTGTAACTCTTGTTTTGTTTTTATTTTTGCTACTATTTTAGAGGCATTTGTTTGTTAAGTTGCAACTATCTTAATGTTATTTAAGTATAAATATTTTTTTTAATTTATTTTTAATTTGTTGAGAAACATTTGTTTTTATGTTTTTATTGTATTTGATGTATTATATTTTTAGAATTTGTTTTTATATAAAAAAAATTAATCTTATTATTCAAGATGAATCAGACCCAGACCTAAAATTTTGCACCGACTGGTTCAACTCATGATAAGCGTATAGATTATTTATTAGAAATATAAGAATGTTAGGATATTCATTGTTTAATATATCCTACAATTGAAAGCATTTATTTAGTACATTAATGAGATATCACACTATATAATTTATAATTGTTAATTTATTAAATAATAAATCTTTAATAAATCTAAATTTATGGCATTTAAAAATAAAAAGGTTATGATGTTAAGTCCTATGCTGATATCAAGGTTCACTTCATGATGTATGTATATATACCTAAATTTATCATCATATAGGAAAAGCTTTGATGAGGGATTAGAGATAAGAGGGGATGAGAAATCTTGGCCGGCCAACCATTTACTAAAAAAAAAAAACTATTTCTTTTTTTATGCTAAAATAAAGTAACATATTTATCTTCATTAGTAAATTTCCGTCGCACTTCCTCTATATGACTAGAAAAGTGTCTAATATTCTTATTTTCACTTTCCATTCCATTGATGTAGTGGTTTTCGTAGAAATGGGAAATCTCCCCATGGCCATGTGAGAGACGCAGGCCAAGGACCATTATTAAACACTTCTAGATGAGCTCATAAAAAGAAAATGACAAAACTAGTAATATGTATTAAATTATGAAATACGTGTAATATAATTTTTGTTAAAATGATAAAGTTGAGAGAAATTAGAAGATTTTTAAGTTTTGGGTTTAAATTTTTTCGTGTGCATATATTTTTTTTAAAAAAATTGAATGTGAAAAAATAAAAATATTCTCAAAATTATATTTATTATTTTATAAAAATATTGAATTTTTGGTAATTTCATAATTCATGAATGGATGGTTAAAAATTAAGTTTTACTGGATCACTTCCTTACATATATATTTATTTACATTCTCCTTTATCCATGAGAGAGTTTAATCAAATGATGATTAATGTATATCTTTAATTTGTGGTGATTTGAAGATATAACTTATATTATCGAATATGTGATGGTTAGAATATTTTTATTTTTTTTTTAAAATTAGGCATTTCTAATTCTTTTTATAAAAAAGTTAAAGATTTTTTATTTAAAATTTGAAATACTTGTATAATTTTTTGATTTTTTATGTTTTTATTTTGAAATAGTATCATACTAACAATAAAAGATTGAGGATTGGTTTGCTTCAAATTAAATAAATGTACAAAAAATCAAAGATTAAATTTATTATAATGCCTTATAAATCAAACACTAAAATAAATATTAATAAATATATAGTACAATTATTTTAATAAATGGACCAATAGCAAAACAAGTTTGTAATATTGGAATGCGGGCCCGGGGGAATTGAAAATAATCTATCAATAGAATTTGGGATGGGATATGTTAGAATATCATACAAATGGGATGAGATTTCTTACGTCTTACGTTTTGAATTTAATTACGTCCAAGTATATTTTGTTTGTTGTTTTTTAAGAAAATACTAATCCTAATAATACAAATCTATGGTACATATAATAAACAATAAATAAATTATTATAAAGACAGATTGATAGTAGCTGCAGTTTTAAAATAATTCAGAAACAAATGCATCAACTGATGAATATCGATTGACAAATAAATAATTGTCAAAATCTTTAAGAGACCCACCGTATTAGTGATGCTAAAAGACCTAGTTTGAGATTACCTATCTTCCTCCTCATTATATTGGATCTATCACTATTACTATAATCTATCATGATAAAGCCTTTTGAGAACAGTTTCTAGTAGATTTGGCAACACCATTATATTGATAAATCTCATATATATATATATATATATATATATACTACAACATGACTAGAAACAAAAACTAAAAATAAACTTTATCCACTTTTAAAGAAAACAAAATAAAAATCACGAAAAATGTGGACAAAATAAAACCACAATAATTAGCCTTAGCTTTATAGAACTGCTGTAAGGGCATAAAGATGTGATGAATGGCGGAGAAGAAAAGTTTATTCACATTCAACTAATAGTTTATTATTTTACTGCGATCTTATTATTTTTGTTTAGCAAACATGATATGAATAGTTTATAATAGAAGCAGCTGAAGATGCAGAGGGAAGAGTCTTGGAAGAAGATCCATGGATTTTACCAAAAAGCCTTTTAAGTGATCTATTGTTCTACAAATCTTCAGCATATCGTATATTAATATAATTATCTTGGTCAGTATAGTATAGATAATGCATGATTTGCTCTCATTTTCCCGCTTGCCAAGCAGGTGAATGGTTAGTCTCTTTCAAACCTTGTGGTGTCATGAAAACAAGAGACAGAGGTTTCCAAGAGTTGTACATATACACAATATTGCAGATATATAATTTATGGATTTTGCCGTATATGTAAGAATATCAGTTCTTGAAATTTGATGGTACTGGTGTTTACTCAAAAGTAAAATTAATATTTCGTCCACTCTTCTTCTTCTTACTATAATGCTTTTAGTTTTCATAATAGATTTAAATTTTCATGTCATACAATATAATACATATTAACTTTGTCATAAGGATGTTGACTTTTATATGTCAACTTTTTTGATGGGTTAATTACTCATTTTAGACATATGTTAGCTTTTATTTTAAATAATTTATCTAATGTGATAAAATTGCTATACTAAAAGCACAAAAATCTAATTTTAGTGAAGTTTAGTCTCATGCTTCCAACTATATAAAATTATTAATTTAGAAACCAACATTGACAATAAAAATTTTAGTCACACTGTTGTAGAAATTAATAGTGCTAAACACCTGTATGAGGACACATATTCAAGGTAGTTATTAGTGGGTATCATTTTTCTACTCGAATTGATATGTACTAGTATTGATGTGTTTTGATGTATTTAAGATTTATCATTATTTTTTAAAAATATTTTATATGCATATGAAAAATCTTACAAAATATCAAAGAATTAGATAAAACAATATCTTTTAGGATAGATTACATCATTAATCACCCAATTATTCGTGTGATTCTGTTTAGTCTCCAAACTACAAAAATTTTCAAATTTATCACTAATGCTTTCGACCGGTTCTGTTTTGGTCACCTTCCATTAAACCATTAATGAAAATTGTAACATCCATATACACGACCCGATCATCGGTCCATGTATTGAAATGTTAATAAACAAATAGAGACCTAATTGCAAATTTCGCAAAATTTCCAGGCCGACATATTGCAGATAGGAGGTCATTCACTTTAAAGTTCAATAGGAGCATACATTTCATAAAGAACATAATGATCAGATTTTGTGGTGAGCCTAATTATGCGTTGTTTATGTTTGGTTTGTTATCCTGCGGTTCTTAATGGCCAAAGTTGTGGTTCTATTGGTATTAGACAATGAGATCCTTTGAACTCATATTTATTTTCTTTTATTTCTGAATATGACTCGAAGAGAGGGCCTTTTACAGGGCACTAGAGTGAGCAGACGTGATCCTAGTATTACTCACTTGTTTTATATGGTGAGGCTCCGGTTGCTCGGGTCATATTTACCTTGAAAAATATTGGTGGGTCGTAATAAGTGAGCTGTTTTTCAAAGATTAAGGGATCAGTTAAATAACTAGACTTCTCGTTTACTCTTGCAAGGGGAAATGAAGTGTTTATCAAAGCTACCCCTACCTATACCATGCCATGTTTTTTTCTTACCAAGTTCTTTATGCAATGAGATTGATTCCATTATTAATATTCGGTCATGATCCCATTTCAACAGTTTTTTTTTTTTTTAAAGGGTAATCAAACCGGCAAATTTCTATTATTCTGTAGACCAAATATCAAGAAAACTTCAATTCGGCCAAAATCTACATTCAGCCAAACCAGAGGTGCACAATAAAACAAATGCACTCGGCCATAAAAAATCCACACTTTAACAGGAAAACCATAATGCATAAATGAAGTTTCAGTTTTCATCTCATTATGCTTACAATCCCATTTCACCATCACTTTATTGACACCGAAGAAAATAAACAGAAGACATTCCAGAACAGCATCTGTGCCACGCACCCATAAGCAGATAAGCTTCTTCAGGCTGCAGCTAAACACAATGTCACTCATCATTGAAATGGAGAACAAGTTTTGTTCATGGCAACAAACACATAAAAAGGGGCAAAAGAAATAACCATTAAAAGGTTCTAAAATCTCATAATAACGCCGATGCGAGTCCGAGATTTATCTCTTCACTATTCATGTTTTAATGATGATTCTTGTGCATGCATATGCCAATATCAACAGACCATTAAACCTTCAAGTTCTAGACTTGAAGCACATCTATGGTCATATACCTTTGTGTAACAACTTGAAATTCAGTAATAAACTCAAATTACTGAAAAAATAAAAAATCAAGGATCCAAGCATCAACAAATTAATGACCTCCCTTCCACTTGTGTTAAACTTAGCTATCATAAATGCAAAACTACACAAAAGGGAAACTAAGTAAGTCATGCTAGGCAATCACATAAAAAGAAAAGCAGTACCTAATGCTTGTCTCCATGGCCATGAGAATGGTCATCATGGCCCTCCCAAGGGTGTCGCCAACCCTACAAGTTAAGAAACAAAGTCCACTTAAGAATGAAATAAGGTTACTGTGAATAAGGCTGATTATGAAGACAACTGAAAAGAGAAACTTCTTACCAACACTACAGGACCATCCTGCTTAGCCCTGTACAGCACCCAAAACCTGAAACACCAGAGATTTTGAGAAACATTAAAAAATCCACCAGCATTGCAGTATCATCTTTTTCAATGTTTGCCATGAATTTTCTTATGATTATCCATGGATCCAAAGGATGATGGAACAGCAATTATTAGAATCAAAATAAAAAAAGCCATGGATCATGATACCTAAGATTGCTTTTGATTTTATTCTTAAAAATGGTTAAAAAAGTCTTAAAATAGCCCTTGCATAGTTTACGAATTCTGCTTAGTAGGACCCAAACAAATAAAAAGTTTGAAGCCTAAACTGGAAAACAAGCGAAACCTAAGATCTAGAGCCTTCTGAGAATCCAAATAATTAGATTTTGATCCAAATTCAAGCCTTTACTGTACTCTAGGAATTAACTCTTCCCTCTAAAGGCATGTCCATAGCTTCTTCTTCTTCAGCGGTGCTAGTTAAAATTGCACCCAATTTCCCAATTGCTAAAGCTAAACAGATTCATTCGATAAACTGAATCTAATAAAGCGAAGTTCGTGGAATGGGATTATTGTTAAGCGTGCTTTATTCCATAAGGCAGATTTAAAATGGCAGATTAATGCAAAAGAAGACAAGTGGAGGTTCAGATTAGATCACACTAAAAGGGGGGGGGGGGGGGAGATTACCACATGACAGCGCACAAGCCCTTGCCGGTGACGACGTGCCATCTCTTTGGGTGGTGCAAAGTTACACCTTTGTAAGTTGTGCTCCCTCCACGGCCACCTCCCATCGGTCTTTCTCACTGTGATCAAACCCTAAAACACCAGAAATGGTCTCAAATGTTCGAAGCAGGAATTGGGGCTCGCGACTCGACTCGGTGGAGTTGATCACTAGATTGCCAATAGCTTTGATTTGAACGATCACAACCGTTGGATGCAAAATCGACCATCAGTGCACAACTGAAGGCGTGATTCTTATAGGTGCTGGACAGAATCCTGAGCTCGTTTATGGTACTGGGCTTTTGGGTCCTGTTCTAATTGATGCTAAACAAATGTATTGAAACCCAAGCCCAATAAATTATGACTTTTCTTCAGCCGAAATACAAAATGTCGTCGGCCTATAAAAGAATACGCTAAAAGCCTTCAAATTTGTTATGTTTCAAAGCAAAATCAACCTTAGACGGTTATGTGTTGAAATAAGGGTATTTTTTTTTCCACATTCACTTTATGATTTGAGCTTAGTTCTTCTCAAGTCAAAGTATTATGTCTTAAAATAGGTTTTTTTTACCTTTTTAACCACAAGTGTACTTATCATTTTACTTTCTGGATATAGTTTTATTCAGACAAAAGTGATATTCATATAAAACTTTTTTTTTAAATATATTTGATTACAAATTCCTTAAAAAAAAATTTACTTCCGCTTTCTTCAACTACTTTTTGGTTGAAATAAGCGCTTTTAATTGTGCTATTGCTATATCTCGTTAAGGAATGCTTGCTAATCAGCTCCATATGCCAATACTTTGTCAAAGTAAGGTAGCATAATTACGTTATGCCATTGCTTAGGTCTACTATAATACCAAAACCAAAGGGACAAAAAAGGGAGAATACCCTGAATCTGGATAGTTTTGAACTGTTTTGATTTTGGCCAATTAGTAATGGAATCCGTTGCAGGCTCCTAGGTTTCGGCAAGTTCTATAATTAAGGCGTAGATTTTTTGTGTCGGAGGATCAAAGGTTGGGGTTTCCTGATTGGAAGTTAGTTGGATATGATCCTTCACGCTTCTCGAAAACACTCGAGTTAAGCACTGAATTATTAAGCATTATCTGCAGGTATGTTTGCACATGGACATGGACATGGACATGGACATCCACCATTTCTCTTCGCCCCATAACATATCTTATAGATTAATGATTTTAGTTTGTTTTATTAGATATGGTTCACCATTGATGTGGTTAAAGTAGTGGTTTAAATTATGTTGGTTTTATACTTTATTCAGCCACACCGACCTTTCTGTATCAGATTTCTTCTGATACATCACCTGTCACAAGAAAGCCAGGAACTTGGGTTCTCACTTGTTTCTACAAGGAGAGAGAGGCTTTTTACTAAAGATACTAGATCAAACTTGAAAAAACATCCCTTCCTAAAACAATTTATCTAAGATAAAAGACTTTATATAACACTTGTACTTTATCAATGCATTTTCATCTAGAATCGCAATTACATGAAGCAGAAGCCCGTAGGGACTAAAATCCATGTGGAGTGCTTGGACCCTGACCCCATGTTGAGGAAAATTCAACTCAAACCCGCGTCCGTATCCTTCTTTCCTATCCAATCAGCACACGGCTTTTGTTGACACTCGAAACTTAGATTTCTATAAAAGAACCATATACGTACACACACGTACAGATTCTGGTTCTGTACGTGGTGGCAGGCACAGTCGTTCGTATCAAAACCTGCTTACAAGTTTGATACCACAAAAAACCTGACCACTTCTTGTTTTGAGTTTGACAGCCACTGCAGGGTAGGGTGTGCTTATTTACAATTCCCACGATGAGATCGAAGAAACTGGTGGTGGCCCTCGCAAGGAAGTGGAAAACGATGGCTGGCTTTGGAAGAAGAACCATATCAATCAACCGCAAGCCAGCAAGAGCAGGCCATTTTGTTGTCTACTCTTCGGACAAGAGACGTTTCGTTGTTCCCTTGGCATATCTCCGCACCAAGGTTTTCCAAGAGCTGTTAAGATTGTCGGAGGAAGAGTTCGGAATGCCCAAGGATGGCCCTATAACTTTGCCATGCGATGCAGCAGTGTTGGAGTATGTCCTTTCTTTGCTCCAAAGTCACGTCTCTTAAACGCTGGAGAAGAAATTGCTTTTCTTTATTGGACTCGAATCAGTATTGTTCCACAATGGCTTCTCAAGACCAGGGTTGACCATCAATGAAAATAATCTACTTGTTTGTACCGCAAATATAAGTTACCTTGGTGTATGAGTGTCTTCTGCCGAAAAATAAATAATATAAGTAAAAGAACTCCATTTTTGGAAGGTTATAAATAATATAAGTAGATAAATAAGAATGTTTATTACTAACATGCATGCCAGCTTGTTCACATATGTGCTTTTATCATCATAAACTTGGTCCAAATCAAGCGGAAGAGAACTTCAGCTAGCAATGAAAGGCTTCGTGATATATTTAAAATGAGAAAAACAAAAAGAATGGGAGCTGATAAACCGTAATATGTTCATATTTTAATCCCATATTTAGCATACTTTTGGATGATTTATTCCCTGAATTGTGGAATTTGATGCTTCTAATCCTTTATTTTCATGTTTTAAACTTAGGAAAGCATAGGAGGATGAAAAGAATGGAAAACGGGCTTAAAACGTGTCAAGAATTGGCCTGCAATGCAACATGGAACCAAGAGTAAATGTGAAGTTAGATTTGACTTGGAGCAAGTATGGTTCGAGGGAGCATATCACCTTTTGTTGATTTTGTAATCTAGCCTAATCTTTTGTAATGAGATAGCTAAGCTTATAGGACATGATGACTACCTTAATGTGATGTAATGGCTAATATCTTAGCTATTATTTTATGTACAAGTTGAATATGTATTAGTCAAGTCTATAGGGAGTTGGTAATTCATTAGGTAATTGTCTTTGACTATTCAACTCTTGTATTTTATGTATATTCACATATCAATGAAATGGTTATTAAGTCTTTAGTCATTATCTCTTGTGTTCAAACTTCTTTTCATTGTTTTGGTTTCCATCCTTCTTCTTCATTGTTGTTCACATATGATCACATGCAAACTTCATGCATATTGCATGCTGAGTTGCTGCCATTGTTCCAACAATTGGTAATCAGAGCCAGCCTTCTTTGAGGACCTCTCTTGTTTGTGTTTGTCGGTGGAAAACAAAACTTAAGAAGAAAGAAACCTCCTTACTGTTGATCTATTTGTTTTGTTGCTGAAAAATAAGTTATACACCACCTCCACCACCTGTGTTCACTGGTGAAAACTATCATATTTGGTTTGTAAAGATGAAGACTCATCTTCTGGCACAATACTTGTGGAGTGCAGTTGAGAGTGATGCTGAGCCACCTCCATTGAGAGCCAATCCCACCATTGCTCAGATCAGGCAGCATAGTGAGGATCGAGCCAAGAAGCACAAGGCTATGGCCTGCCTGCAGAATGGAGTGTCAGATGTCATCTTCACTCGAATCATGGCCTGTGAATCACCTAAGCAAGCATGGGAAAAGCTGAAGGAAGAGTTTATGGGCTCGGATAAAACAAGGCAGCAACAGGTGATCAACCTTAGAAGGGAGTTTGAGAACTTGAAGATGAAGGAATTAGAGACCATCAAGCAGTACTCTGATAGAATAATGGCAACAGTGAATAGCATAAAGCTCCTAGGAGAAGACTTCACTGACAGTAGAGTTGTTGAGAAGGTGATCACTACTCTCCCAGAGAGGTTTGAGTCAAAGATCTCCTCATTGGAGGACTCGAAGGACCTCACAACTATTACCTTGTCTGAGTTGGTGAACTCCCTCTATGCACTTGAGCAAAGAAGGGCCAACAGACAGGAAGAGCATCCTGAGGGAGCTTTCCAAGCAAAAGCCAAAGATGGCTCGAGTTCTATTCAGAGACCAAAGAAGCCTTGGACTGACAGAAGGGAAAGATTCAGGAAAGATGCAGAAAGAAGGAGGTTTCCACCTTGCAAACATTGCAAGAAGACTAATCACTTGGATAAGCACTACTGGAACAGGCCAGATGTTCAGTGCAAGAGCTGCAATAAGTTTGGTCACCATGAAAAGGTTTGTAGAAACAAAGACAAACCACAAGCTGAACAGCAAGTTCAAGCAAAGACTGCTGAAAACTTTCCAGCTCAGGAGGAGTATGTTTTCACTGCCTCAAACTTTGCAACCAGAAGCAAAGAAAAGTGTAGTTAGCTAGTGGATAGTGGCTGCTCACATCACATGGCAGCTGATGAGGGCTTGTTCAAGGAGCTTGACAGGAGCTTCACTTCAAGGATCAAGATTGGCAATGGGAGCTTGATCGAAGCCAAAGGCAGAGGTGATGTTGTTATCAACTCAGGCTCAGGTAACAAGCTAATTTCAGATGTGCTTTATGTGCCTGACATAGATCAAAACTTGCTTAGTGTTGGTCAGTTGGTTCAGAAAGGTTATTCACTAGTTTTCAAGAATGATTCATGCATTATTCAAGATTGTCATGCCCAGGAAATTGTCACAGTGCCTATGGCAGATAAATGCTTCATGTTTGATGTAAGTCAGCTTGAAAACAAGGCTTACACAAGCCTAGCTGACAATGCTGGCCTATGGCATAGAAGATTAGGCCATGCCAACTCGAGTCACTTGATTTGATGCACAGTGTAATTTAGTGAAGATATGACCAAGGTTGAGTTAACAAATGTTTGTTTGTGAGGCTTGCCAATTTGGTAAGCAAGCCAGGTTGCCTTTTCCAATCAACAAGGCATGGAGAGCTCGAGAGAGGCTTGAGTGGTGCATCTCGACATCCGTGGTCCAATAAAGACCCTTCTCTTAATGGGTATGTAAGTACTTTGTCTTTGTTCATTGATGACTTAACCAGATTCTGTTGGGTTTATTTCTTGAAGCAGAAGTCTAATGTATTAGAGGCCTTTAGCAAATTCAAAGCTCAAAGTGAAAATAAAGCAAGTTGCAAGATTAAGGCATTGAGGGATGGACAATGGGGTGAATACTTGTGCGAGAGGTTTTGAAAAGTGTGTGAGCAGCGGTGGGATCCATCACCAACTAACCATCTGTGTACACTCCTCAACAAAATGGAGTGTGTGAAAGGAAGAACAGAATCGTAATGAACATGGCGGATGTTTCTTTGTTTGAAAGCAAGTTGCCAAGCACCTTTTGGGTCGAGGTGTTAACACCAAGTATACTTGCTCAATGGACTTCCAACACATGTTGTGAAGAATATGACTCCATTTGAGGCTGGCATGGACACAAGCCATCGGGTTTCCTACTTGAGAGTGTTTGGATGTGTGTGCTATGTGCATGTACCTGCTGAAAGAAGGACCAAACTTGAGAAGAGGTCAGTTCCAGCTATATTTGTGGGCTATAGCAGCACCAATAAGGGCTACAGGCTCTATGATCCCTCAACCAAAAGGATTTTGATAAGCAGGGATGTCAAGTTTGATGAAGCAAGGACTTGGAGCTGGGATGGTTCAAATGCAATGCAGATTGATGAAGACTTGATTGATGGTAGTTTAGAACCAGCTGAATATGAGTCCAGCAATGCAAATGTGGATGACTTACCTGTGAGAGGTACCAGGACCATTGCTGACATCTACCAAAGGTGCAATGTGGCCATAGTTGAGCCTTCAAGCTTTGAAGAAGCTGTCAAAGACAAGTAATGGAAGAAAGCAATGGAAGTTGAGCTTAATATGATCCACAAGAATCAGACTTGGGACTTGGTAGACAGACCTGTCCAGAAGAAAGTGATTGGTGTCAAGTGGATCTTTCGAGCCAAATTCAATGCTGATGGCTCATTGAACAAACACAAGGTAAGACTTGTGGAAAAAGGGTATAGTCAGCAATATAGTATTGATTTCTTGGACACTTTTGCTCCTGTGGCTAGACTGGACACCATCAAACTCTTGATTGCCTTGGCTGCTCAAAAATAGTGGAAAATTCACCAGCTGGATATTAAATCAGCCTTCTTGAATGGCTTCCTCAAAGAATAGATCTACATCGAGCAACCTGATGGTTTCAAAGTCCTTGGAAATGAGGACAAAGTTTACAAGCTGAGGAAAGCACTCTATGGCCTGAAACAGGCACATCGAGCCTGGTATGACAGGATTGATAACCACCTGTCCAAGTTGGGATTTGAGAAAAGTTTGAGTGAGCCAACACTCTATGTGAAGAAGTCCAACAATGAGACCTTGTTGATAGTCTCAATCTATATAGATGACTTGCTGGTGACTGGAAGCAAGGAGGACTTGATTCATGAGTTCAAAACACAAATGCAACATGTTTTTGAAATAACTGACCTGGGAATCATGACATACTTCCTTGGCATGGAAGTAAATCAGACTGATCAAGGTATTTTCATCAGCCAACATGCTTTTGCTTTGAAAATACTCAACAGATTCAACATGGAAAATTGCAAGTCAGTGAGCACTCCTATGGCTCAATGAGAGAAGCTAACAAGTATAGGAGATCATGAGAGAGTTGATGAAAGGCAATACAGAAGCTTAGTTGGTTGTTTTCTTTACTTGACAGCAACTAGACCAGATCTTATGCATGCTGTTTGTTTGCTTTCAAGGTCTATGCATTGTTGTAATATGATGCATCTCAAGGCTGCCAAGAGGGTGCTTAGATACATTAAGGGAACATTAAGTCATGGGGTTAAGTTCAAAAAGGAAAATGAGCTTAGACTGGTTGGCTACTCGGACAGTGACTGGGCTGGATCCACAGAAGACATGAAAAGCACCTCAGGCAACTTCTTTAGCCAAGGTTCAAGTATGTTTTGCTGGTGCTCGAAGAAGTAACAAACAGTTGCTCAGTCCACAGCTGAAGCTGAGTATATTACTGCAGCAGCAGCAGTGAATCAAGCCATTTGGCTTAGAAAGTTGCTAAAAGATCTTAATGAAGAGCAACTTGGTCCTACTGAAATCTTTGTTGATAACCAGTCAGCAGTTTCCATAGCTAAGAATTCGATTTTTCATGGCAAAACAAAATATTTCAAGATCAAATTACACTTTGTTCGAGAGGCTGAACAATCCAAGGAGATCAGTCTTGTTCATTGTAGCTCACAAGACCAATTGGCAGACATTTTAACTAAGCCACTTGGTACATCAATGTTTGAGCTCTTGAGAAGAAATATTGGTGTTTGTTGCATACAGACCAAGGAGGAGTGTCAAGAATTGGCCTGCAATGCAACATGGAACCCAAAGAGCAAATGTAGTTAGCTTGACTTGGAGCAAGTATGGTTCGAGGGAGCATATCACCTTTTGTTGATTTTGTAATCTAGCCTAATCTTTTGTAATGAGATAGCTAAGCTTATAGGACATGATGACTACCTTAATGTGATGTAATGGCTAATATCTTAGCTATTATTTTATGTACAAGTTGAATATGTATTAGTCAAGTCTATAGGGAGTTGGTAATTCATTAGGTAATTGTCTTTGACTATTCAACTCTTGTATTTTATGTATATATTCACATATCAATGAAATGGTTATTAAGTCTTTAGTCATTATCTCTTGTGTTCAAACTTCTTTTCATAGTTTTGGTTTCCATCCTTCTTCTTCATTGTTGTTCACATATGATCACATGCAAACTTCATGCATATTGCATGCTGAGTTGCTGTCATTGTTCCAACAAAACGGGCCAAATGGGCCAAAGTAGGAAATCAACACAGCCTGGGCCCAAAGCACACGGCTGTGCCCCTTTAGCAGGCTCGAATACGCCTGGATTCAATTTACACGGGCGTGCCACACGGGTGTGTCCCTACCGTGACAAAGAGGAATTTCACTCGGATTAGGATACTTAGAGGCAAAGAAACACATTCCGAAGCCTATATAAATACCCTAAGTATGACCTAAAAAGGGGAGTCGACAGAAACCTTCTGTCAGGGGCGTCCAGCTAGGCCAAGGAGCCGAGCCAGAGAGGTCAGAATCATGGGATTTACTCGAAGAAAGCCAGTTGATTCATCTCAAGAAGCCAAAATCATACTTAAGACGGCAGATCTCTCCTTCAATTCCTTCAGGGGGTTTTAGGGTTTTCTTATGTTTTGTTTTATCTTTTCTTCTGAGATGTATTCTTTTATAGTTATGAACTAAACCCCTTAGATACCTGAGAGGGATGAAACCTAAGACGGATCTTGTTATTGTTTTCTGAACTATATGATAAATACTTGATTTGTTCTTAATTATGTGTTCTTAATTCTTGTTTTGATATTTGAGGTATTGATTCGGTATTGATGTGCTTAGGCGGTGGAGCAAAAGTCTCTCTGTCAAGAGTATATCTAGCATAGTTAAGCGGAGTTGATCGCAACCCTAGACATAGGATGATTTAAAATCACGGATTAGGGTCAAACCTAATATGGGAGTCCATAGATCGAGTTAATGCAATTCTAGGGGTTTTAATTAGAAAGAGATTTCAATTAATCAACCTAGGGTTAGACGTTAGTAGCCTCGACGGAGGTATTAACATACATTAGGGAATCCTACGGATCAAGTCAAGTGAATAAATCGTCTGGTTCAGAGTTAGATAACAAGTGAAGTCTAGGTGGATTCTTCCTTGGGTATTGTCTTAATCAATTGGTTTTTCCCACAAGTATTTCCCCAATTCATTCTCTTTGTCTTAGCGTCTTTAGCTTAGTAATTAGTCAATTTTAGATTAAACAATAATTCACTTCAATTCTTAGGCTAAATAATAGAAAGAAAGTTAGTATTAGTAATTTTGGTTCCTTTGGGTTCGACATTCCGGTCTTGCCACTAAACTATACTACTGTTCGATAGGTGTGCTTGCCTCAATCGTTGTCACAGTTAGTTTCTAGGCTAGATCATTTATTATATAAATTTTAATACTTTGACATAACGATCAAGTTTTTGGCGCCGTTGCCGGGGAACCAAAATATTAAGAACGCTCAATTTTTATTACTTTAGCCATTTTTTTTTGCAATTTACTTTTTTTTTGTTTTTAAATTTGCTAACTTTTCTTCTTTTATTTTGTTCGTAGCAGGTACCTCTAGTTTATGACTAGAAGGAACCCGACAGGACCCTTAATTTACGACAGCGATATTGAAGGAATCGTTCGCAGAAATCGTAGAGAAATAAGGCGAAGCCTAAACTACATAGAAGAAGAGCAAGAGGACAATACTAATAACACAGAAGAGATGGCTGATCACTAGAATAATCCACTCCCTCCTGTGGTTGCTGAAAATCCTCCTCCTCGAACTATGTATGATTATGCTAAACCTAGTTTAACAGGAACTGAGTCAAGTATTGTTAGACCTGCTATTGCTGCAAATAATTTTGAACTGAAACCTAACACAATTCAAATGATACAGCAATTTGTTCAGTTTGATGGTTTGCAGGATGAAGATCCAAACAATCACTTGGCGAATTTCCTAGAATTTTGTGATACTTTCAAAATAAATGGTGTCTCTGATGGTGCCATCCGTCTTCGGTTGTTTCTGTAACACCCCTAACCCGAGACCGTTACCGGAACAGGGTTAAGAGGTATTACCTATCAATCAGAACGTTTAACATCTAGAATTTACGACACAAAGTCAATCATTTTCAATCTCATTCAATTACAATCATGGTGTCCCTTATCGAGGTCTACGAGACCTAATTCACATGCTAAAGAGGGTCGGGACTAAATTGAACACACACGTAAATTCTCGAACACTTAAATTTTTTTCTAAAATTCGGGAGACACGCCCGGGAGGAGGAGGCCGTGTGCCTCCACGGCTACTAGACACCCCGCGTGTCCATCCGTGTCTATATCTGTCTATTTCAACACGGTCACTGGGCACGCTCGTGTGCCCATTCGTGTCTATATACTGGCTATTTTAACACGATCACTAGGCACGCCCGTGTGTCATGGCCGTGTATAACTAAGCTACATACTGCCAATTCACCCACGGTCTTAGGCACGCCCGTGTGCCTCAACCGTGTGACATTATAGGCCATTTTGCAAGGCCAACATGCCACCCACTTAGGTCAAACCTACAAGCAACACATACCAAAACATATCATGCACATAAGGCAACCAAAAACTTACCAATATGACTATCCAATTTATGCATTCAATTCTCATTCTAATCATAACAAATTCAATACCAAAATCTATCTCATCACAAGTATAATACATTCAATACCAAACATCATTCCTTCTCAATTTCACTAATTCCTACTAGCATTTTACCAACACACGCTACTACCATTCAATAGTCAATTTCTCAACCCACAAATCATGCCAAAAGATGCATCACATATATCAAATTCATTCATGTTAAGACTAGCACATATCTAGCCACATCTCATGGCTATTTACAAACATCAAACATGATTCAAATGACTAGCCTATACATGCCATATTTTTAACTATGTACATCTTTCCAAAAGTACCAAATTAGTTTGTCGGTAGTGTGATAAAGATGCTGACGATTCCCAAATCCGAGCTAGCTTTGCTGACACTATAAAACAGAGAAACAATCACACAGTAAGCTTTCAAAGCTTAGTAAGTTCGAGGCATAATACAATTAACTCATTAAATTGAATCAATCTACAATTTAAAACATCACATAGATAATTTACTTATGATACACAAACTCAACCATGTCTAACCCTCACATAGCATTCCATTCATCTACATCCAAATTCACCAACCACATAGGTTTCATACATATCATCATTCATATCCACTAATCCAATTCAACCATTTATGAAATCATACATAATATTGTCTACCACAAAGGTTAAATACGTACCTTTTTGTCAACAAATAGTTACCAATATGCTTCTCAATCACTCGGTTTACATTACGATCAATCTTTGCTACTCTCTTGATTTATTCGCACACTTAGTGCTAATTCAATAAACCGAACTTATAATAAAGATCGCACACACGGTGCCAATTCAATAAGCCAAACTTATATCGATATCGCGACACACAAGTGCCAATTCGTAAGCGAATTTATATCGGTATCGCACACTGATGCCAATTCGATAAACCGAAGCTTCAATCTTTTCGAACACACAGTTCTATTCATTTCTATATCTTTTCTAATTTCGCACACTTAGTGCCTCTATTTCAAAATCCACACATAGCATTTCTAATATCATTATCATATACATTTATTCATTCAAATTTACATCACAAAGATATAGTTTACAACTAGTATTATATCCGAACTTATATCAATATCGCACACACAGTGCTAACCACAAAGCCGAAGTTTATATTACTTCGCACACACAGTGCTAATTATATTGGTCACATTTCCGAATACGCACATTTAGTGCCATATAACTCGAGCTCTCACATAGCATTTACAATTTGATATATCATACCATTCATTTCATAACATTAAGCATAGTTAATTACACGCATTATGTCCGGACTTACCTCAGACGTCGAATTATCAAAACGGTCGATTAATCGAGCACTTTTTCATTGCCTCGATCTCGATCCGAACCTCTCCTTTCTTGGTCTATACACATTCAAATTCAATCCATTCAATCACCAAATCATTCATTTTAGTCCAAACACACACATTTAGGGCATTTTACAAAATAGCCCTCATATTTTCACATTTCGACACTTTAGTCCTTAATTCATCAAATCACCAAATATACATAATTTGCTTGTGCTCAAGCCTAGTCGAATTCTTACTATGCTCATACAAGACCACACATTTCATTCATTTCACATTTTAGTCCTTCAAATTACTAATTTCTCAATTTAGCCCTAATTAGCTAAATTCACCAAAAATCCAAGAACAAAACATGTTCATTAAACACATATCTTCCATTATACACCAACATTCATCACAAAGCTCACCATTTCATCAATGGCACATTTCATAAACATCATCAATTTAGAAAATTTAAGCATATGTTTTGAAGAGCACAAAGCAACGATCACAAAAACGTAGAAATTATCAAAAAACGAAACCAAATCATACCTTAATTTGCATCAAAAGCTAGCCGAAACCTAGCTTTGTTTTCTTTCCTTTCTTTCCTTCAAAATTCGGCACTTACAAAGATGATAACATTCATCTTTTCTTTCATTTGTTTTATTATAATAATTACATCAATTACCTTATTACCCATTTTATTATTAATCCATTTCCACTATCCATTGGTATTTTTGTCCATCTAACATCCACTAACTTGAAAATAGACTAATTACCTCATAAGGCCTCCACCTTAAAAAGCCATCAACACATAGGTACTTATAAATCAGCACACAACTTTTACACCTTATACAATTAAGCCCTTTTCGCAAATTTGACACACAAATAATCAAATTATCACACAGAATTTTCACACAGACTAAGTCACATAATATTCACACAGAAAATATTATTAAAATATTTATACGACCTCAGATTTGTGGTCTTGAACCACCGTTCCGAATAGGGTCTAAACCGGGATGTTACAACTCTCCTCCCCTTAGGGATTTTCGTCCCCAAAAATCTTACCAGTGAATAGGTGTGGATATTGCTCTCTCATAACGTTCTCAGACTCCCACGTAGCCTCTTCAACTCCGTGTTTGTGCCATAAAACTTTCACTAAGGAAATTCTTTTGTTTCTCAATTCTTTAGTCTCTCGTACCAAAATTCGGATCGGTTCCTCACTATACTACAAGTCTGACTGAATCTCAACCTCAGTAAGAGCAATCATATGAGACGGGTCAGATCTGTACTATCGAAGCATAGACACATGAAACACGTTATGAATCTTTTCCAACTCAGATGGCAACATCAATCTATAAGCAACCGGCCTAACTCGTTAAACGATCTCATACGACTCGATTCGAAGTATTTCCTTCCACGGAGATAAAGGCAATCCCGATACAAAGTCTATCGTGATTCTTCTCTTTCCACTCAGGATTCATAATTGGTTGTAACAAACCGGATGGAACACGAGGTTAAGCCTTAACTTGGCGACAACTAAACACTTCGACACAAAGTCGAGATGTCCGTTTCATGCCGAGCCACCAATTCAAAATCAAATCGAATCAACTCTAAATTTCTCGGAACACAAATCGATCTCGAATCTCAAACAATCATCACTATCAACTCAAGTTCGAATCGTAATTCAAATCACATTGAGCTCGTTTTGCTATCATCTCATCATCCATTTTTTGGGCCTTACAAATCTGATGTACGAACATCGGTCTCATCTTTAACTCATCCAAAGCTGAACCATCATCACACAGATCTATCTGAGAATTTATACCTCACAAAGCACATAAAGACTTCTGACTTAAGGCATCAACAACAACATTATCTTTGCCTGAATGATATTGAATCACAAATTCATAACTTAATACGTTCAACTCACTGAATCAAATCAATATACAAAGTAAACCATCACATAGATAGTTTCACCAAAATGCTCAAACTTAACTATATCCGATACTCACATAACTATCCATTCATCTATTTTTAAATTCATCAACCACGTAGGTTCCATATATATCTTTTCCAACACTTAGATAATGATCTTACATGCTATTCCATGCTCGATACTACACATCAATTGCTCTTTGTTATTTATTCAAATTAATCGCACACTTAGTGCCACATTTCTCGATTCCACATACAGTATTTCTAGTCAATAATCACATATTCATTCATAACTTTTAGATATAAATTTAACAACTCGTATTTCCCGTAGCTGATACAATATGCCCAGAAATCCAACCTCACGCAACCAAAACTAACATTTGCTAAACTTAGCATACAATTATTTCTCGCGCAAAGTCTATAACACAACTCTCAAGCGCTCGTCAACTTGCATCTCATTACATAAATGAATCAGAATGTCATCAATAATCACCACAATAAAACGATCCACATATGGTCTGAATATACGATTCATCAAATCCATAAACACTGTAAGAGCATTCGTTAGTCCAAAAGGCATAACTAATAATTCATAAATCACAAGCATAGATTCAACTTTCTTATCAGTCACTTTTATATCAATCACCTATGTCAAATAAGCTTCGCAACCCCTTTTCTACATAGTTCAAATCTTTTATCGCAGATACATTAACTGGTACCCCTTTCATATTACTAGATTTAATTCAAACTATCTCACCGTTTTGACTTCTCAATTCTATACTCTTTTGTTTACAATTCACGATGGCATTATGCAGAGTAAGCCAATCCATACCCAGAATTATGTCAAACTCATTGAATGGTAGTATCATCAAATTAGCCGGAAAGCATATATCCCGAAACATCAATGACCAATTCTTGTACACTTTATCCACCAAGACACACTTATCTAAGGGTTCAATACTCTAATTACCAAATCAGTAGACTCAACAAGTAGAGTCTTACTTGATACTAAATTCACACACACATACGAATGAGTAGATCATGGGTCTATCAATGCAATCACATCAGTATCAAATAGAGTAAAACTACCAGCGATGATGCCTGGAGATGAAGCTTCCTCTCGTGCCCGTACTGTATAAGCTCGGGCAGGTGCTCTCGCCTCCGATCTCACAGCGGTATCAATAATCCCTCTTTGACTTCCACTTACATTTTTGGCATTTCTGGGTGATCTACCCCTAGCCGTCACATTACTCGAATTCACACTCTGAACATTTTCTTCCTCAGCTAACATTGGGCAATCTCGAATGAAATGTTCTCGTGATCCACATTTATAGCAAACTCTAATGTTGTATTTGTCCCAGCATTCTCCCACATGTCTTCTTCCACACCGTCTACACTCAGGTTTGTTGCTTTTAGCACTTTCGACACTTGATTCATTCGGAGCTTGAATTTTCAGACCAACACTTAGTCTTGCGTGGTCTTTATACGGATGTTCAAAGGAAGTATTTGATCGGTTACTTGCATCTCTAAATCTCTTTGTCGAAGGTTGAGACAACTTACTCATTGATCTTTTTCTTTCATCTCGAGCTTCAGAATCGACTTTCTTCTTTTCTTTACTGAGTTCCTCAGCTTTGCAAGCTCTTTCAACTAACACAACAAATTCATTTATATCAAGTATTCCAACAAACAATTTAATATCTTCATTCAATCCCTCTATGAAGCGTTTGCACATAGTAGCTTCAGTCGAAACATATTCTCTCGCGTATTGACTCAATCTTACAAATTCTCGATCGTACTCAGTAACAGACAAACGGCCCTGTTTCAACTCTAGAAACTCTTTACGTTTTTTATCAATGAAACGCTGACTAATATATTTCTTTCTGAACTCAACTTGAAAGAAGTCCCAGGTGACTCTCTCTCTCGGAACTACAGATATCAATGTTTTCCACCAGCTATAAGCTGTGTCTCTCAACAAGGAAACTGCACACCTAATGCACTCATCAGGATTTAACGACATCTCATCGAATACTCTAATTGTATTCTCAAGCCAAAACTCGGCCCGCTCAGCATCGTCATCAGATGTGGCCCTAAACTCCTCGACCCCGTATTTCTAGATCTTATCTACAGGAGGCTTACTCAATCGGATTGGATCTGTCACTTGTGGCACTAAAGGTACTTGTGGGGGTGGAGGTTGTGGAGCAGCCGGATTCGTTCAAACGAACTCCGAAAACCACTCACTCACCATTCGAAGGAAGGCTTGTTTAGCCTCTCCTCCCTCACTATTATCATTCGGCCTAGATGTGGCCGACGCTGTCCCTTGAGCGAGAGCAGGCGCATTACTCTCTACGTAGTCAGCAACTGCTCGATCGGGATCCATTACTATATGAAAACACATTTATAACTGTCAGGATTCATCACACTATCGTAATTTCATATATGACATGTATAGCTAGACTCACACGCGCTACGTTAGTATGAGAATCGACTAAACCGTATCTCTGATACCAATAATATGTAACACCCCTAACCCGAGACCGTCGCCGGAACAGGGTTAAGAGGTATTACCTATCAATCAGAACGTTTAACATCTAGAATTTATGACACAAAGTCAATCATTTTCAATCTCATCTAATTACAATCATGGTGTCCCTTATCGAGGTCTACGAGACCTAATTCACATGCTAAAGAGGGGTCGGGACTAAATTGAACACACACAGAAATTCTCAAACACTTAAATTTTTTTCTAAAATCCAGGGTAGACACGCCCGTGGGAGGAGGCCGTGTGCCCTCCACGGCTACTAGACACCCACGTGTGTCCATCCGTGTCTATATACTGTCTATTTCAACACGGTCACTAGGCACGCCTGTGTGCCCATTCGTGTCTATATACTGGTTATTTTAACACGGTCACTAGGCACGCCCGTGTGCCTCAACCGTGTGACATTATAGGCCATTTTGCAAGGCCAACATGCCACCCACTTAGGTCAAACCTACAAGCAACACATACCAAAACATATCATGCACATAAGGCAACCAAAAACTTACCAATATGACTATCCAATCTATGCATTCAATTCCCACTCCAATCATAACAAATTCAATACCAAAATCTATCTCATCACAAGTATAATACATTCAATACCAAACATCATTCCTTCTCAATTTCACAAATTCCTACTAGCATTTTACCAACACACAGTTACCATTCAATAGTCAATTTCTCAACCCACAAATTATGCCAAAAGATGCATCACATATATCAAATTCATTCATGTTAAGACTAGCACATATGTAGCCACATCTCATGGCTACTTACAAACATCAAACATAATTCAAATGACCAGCCTATACATGCCATATTTTTAACTATGTACATCTTTCCAAAAGTACCAAATTAGTTTGCCGATAGTGTGATAAAGATGCTGACGATTCCTAAATCCGAGCTAGCTTTGCTGACACTGTAAAATAGAGAAACAATCACACAATAAGCTTTCAAAGCTTAGTAAGTTCGAGGCATAATACAATTAACTCATTAAATTGAATCAATCTACAATTTAAAACATCACATAGATAATTTACTTATGATACACAAACTCAACCATGTCTAACCCTCACATAGCATTCCATTCATCTACATCCAAATTCACCAACCACATAGGTTTCATACATATCATCATTCATATCCACTAATCCAATTCAACCATTTATGAAATCATACATAATCTCGTCTACCACAAAGGTTAAATACGTACCTTTTTGTCAACACATAGTTACCAATATGCTTCTCAATCACTCGGTTTTACATTACGATCAATCTTTGCTACTCTCTTGATTTATTCGCACACTTAGTGCTAATTCAATAAATCGAACTTATAGCAGTATCGCACACACAGTGCCAATTCAATAAGCCAAACTTATATCGATATCGCACACACAGTGCCAATTCGGTAAGCCGAATTTATATCGGTATCGCACACACAGTGCCAATTCGATAAACCGAAGCTTTAATCTTTTCGAACACACAGTTCTATTCATTTCTATATCTTTTTTAATTTCGCACACTTAGTGCCTCTATTTCAAAATCCACACATAGCATTTCTAATATCATTATCATATACATTTATTCATTCAAATTTACATCACAAAGATATAGTTTACAACTAGTCTTATATCCGAACTTATATCAATATCGCATACACACACAAGCTAACCACAAAGCGAAGTTTATATTACTTGCGCACACACAAGATCTAACTATATTGGTCACATTTACGAATACGCACATTTAGTGCCACATAACTCGAGCTCTCATATAGCATTTACAATTTGATATATCATACCATTCATTTCATAACATTAAGCATAGTTAATTACACGCATTATGTCCGGACTTACCTCAGACGTCGAATTATCGAAACGGCCGATTAATCGAGCACTTTTTCCTTGCCTCGATCTCGATCTGAACCTCTCCTTTCTTGGTCTATACACATTCAAATTCAATCCATTCAATCACCAAATCATTCATTTTAGTCCAAACACACACATTTAGATCATTTTACAAAATAGCCCTTATATTTTCACATTTCGACACTTTAGTCCTTAATTCATCAAATCACCAAATATACATAATTTGCTTGTGCTCAAGCCTAGCCGAATTCTTACTATGCTCATACAAGGCCACACATTTCATTCATTTCACATTTTAGTCCTTCAAATTACTAATTTCTCAATTTAGCCCTAATTAGCTAAATTCACCAAAAATCCAAGAACAAAACATGTTCATTAAACACATATCTTCCATTATACACCAACATTCATCACAAAGCTCACCATTTCATCAATGGCACATTTCATAAACATCATCAATTTAGAAAATTTAAGCATGGGTTTTGAAGAGCACAAAGTAACGATCACAAAAACGTAGAAATTATCAAAAACTTAAACCAAATCATTCCTTAATTTGCATCAAAAGCTAGCCGAAACCTAGCTTTGTTTTCTTTCCTTTCTTTCTTTCAAAATCCGGCACTTACAAAGATGATAACATTCATCTTTTCTTTCATTTGTTTTATTATAATAATTACATCAATTACCTTATTACCTATTTTATTATTAATCCATTTCCACTATCCATTGGTATTTTTGTCCATCCAACATCCACTAACTTGAAAATAGACTAATTACCTCATAAGGCCTCCACCTTAAAAAGCCATCAACACATAAGTACTTATAAATCAGCACACAGCTTTTACACCTTATACAATTAATTCCTTTTCGCAAATTCGACACACAAACAATCAAATTATCACACAGAATTTTCACATAGACTAAGTCACATAATATTCACACAGAAAATATCATTAAAATATTTATTTGACCTCGGATTTGTGGTCTCAAACCACCGTTCCGACTAGGGTCTAGACCGGGATGTTACAGTTTCCCTTTTCTTTGAGGAATAAAGCCAAACAGTGGTTGAATTCTCTTCTACGAGGATCAATCACTACATGGGAACAAATGACCGAAAAATTTTTATTAAAATATTTTTCGTCGGCTAAAACGGCTAAGTTAAGGAATGATATCTCTTCTTTTGTGCAGATGGATTTAGAGACACTTTATGATGCATGAGAGAGATATAAAGATCTATTGAGAAGGTGCCCACACCATGGATTACCCTTGTGGCTACAAGTCCAAACCTTTTCTAATGGTGTAAACCCTTCAACCAGGCAATTGATCGATTCAGCCGCCGGCGGAACCTTGAATAACAAAACACCTGAGGCTGCCTACGAGTTTATAGAAGATATGTCACTGAATAACTATCAATGGCAAGTCACAAGGACAAGGCCAACAAAAACAGCCAGAGTTTTCAACCTCGACGTAGTAACCATGCTATCCAATCAGGTAGAACTCTTAAATAAAAAGATTGATGGTTTGTATAATTCTTCGCAGGTACATCCAGTGATGCAGTGTGATACGAATGGAGGGTCGAACAATACGGAACATCCACCCTACAACCCTGGTGTAGAAAGCGAGCAGATGAACTATATGGGTAATAATTTTAGATCTTAAAATAACCCCTATAGTAACAATTATAATCCAGTTGGAGGAACCACCCCAATTTTTTATGGGGAGGTCAAGGAAATCAAAGACAAGAACCCCTTCCAAACTTCCAACAACAAAATTCTACCCATGGGAAAAGAAGCCGAACCTTGAGAAGATCTCGACAAAATTTACAATGATTGTGTCGAAACACGTTTCCAAAACACCGAAACAACACTTAAAAATCAACAAACATCGATTCAAGAGATCAAGAATCAGGTAGGTCAACTTACCAAGATCATGTCAGAACGACCACAAGGTAGATTGCCAAGCAACACTGAAACTAACCCAAATGAGCAACTTCAAGCCATAACCGCTCATGATAGTAGAGGGTTAGATGAGCCCAAATTAAGACAAGAGGATATGGTAGAAGAAGGTAAGGTCGAGGTAAGTCATGATAAATCAAAATCGGTAATCAAATAGTACCAACCTCGCATACCATATCCCGAAGCAATGAAAAAAGATAACACAGAGGAACAGTTCGGTAAGTTTTTTAAACTTTTAAAGAAATTACATATTAACTTACCATTTCTCGAAGCTCTTTTGCAGATGCTAGATTCAGGGAAATTTTTAAAAGAGCTTTTGACAAATAAGCGGAGGTTAGACGAGGCATCGCATGTGGAGCTGAACTCAGTGTGCTCAGCGATTCTACAAAACAAACTACCACGAAAATTAAAAGATCCAGTGAGTTTTACGATTCCTTGTTTAATTGGTAGTTTATCGGTTGATAATGCTTTAGTTGATCTAGGGGCAAGTATAAATGTCATGCCTTATAAAATGTTTAAACAACTAGGTCTAGGGAAACCCAAACAAACTAGGATGAGCATTCAATTAGTGATAACACTATTAGAATTCCTAGGGGTATAGTTGAAGATGTACTCGTAAAATTGATAAATTTGTATTCCCGATGAGACTTTGTCGTTTTAGACATGGATGAGGACAATACGATCCCTTTAATTTTGGGAAGACCCTTTTAGCAAATCTGCTAGAACAAAAATCGACATTGATACAGGCGAACTCATACTTCGTGTAGGTGACGAGACAATCACTCTTAAAGCACTTGACTCGGCTAGGACATCAAGTAATCAAGGTGAGAAAATTAATTTTATTAATGATCATTCGGTTAAACCTTCTTTTCAGGAAGCACCACGGAACTACACAACGGAGCCAGATCCTAGACCTCATGCAACCAATGAATTAACTCATGAGGAACGAAGGCTTCAAATCGATGAACTAGACGAATGTAAGACACATTTTAAAGAGAAATTAGGGATACACGCAGTAGAACCAACGCCATTCCATGGGACAAAAAAATTAAGATCGAGAGATCGGGTATTATTAGATAAAGCAGATCCTCGAATATCTCCTTCAGACCTTAATACAAATGAAGAAATCCCTTTTACGGTACTGAATGTTTTCCCATACGGAACAGTCGAGGTAAGTAATCCTATTTTCGGCACTTTTAAAGTAAACGCTACTCGACTCGAGTTATATCATGATAGTAGAACTGATAGCATGAGAGAGGATGTTCAACTCTTCAAACCACCATGAATGTGCAAATGAGAGGCAAGTCTAGCTTAAGATTTTAAACAAGCGCTTCTCGGAAGGCAACCCGAGCTCTAACTCCGTTTATTTTTACATTTATTTCTACTTTTATTTCTCCTTTTTAGCATCTAACTATTAACTAACAAAAGTTCAGATTTCCATACCACACGGCCTTGCACACGACCGTGGCCGTGGCCGTGTGGATACTACGGACATCCGTACTGACATGGCAGATGTAGTACAAGCCAATGACGAAAGATTTCTAAGATCACGGACGATTATAAATGGGCACGGTCGTGCGATACGGCCATGGCCGACACTGAGGAAAGTCTCACGGGCTCTGACTAAACACCACGGCCATGCGATACGGCTGTGGTCGATACTATTTTATCAAACATGGGCGTGGTGACCACGAAACGGGCGTGGGAAAAACGAACAAAGTACAACACGGCCGTGCGACACGGCCATGTGACCCAACACGCCCATGGTACACGGGCGTGGGGATGTACCAGATTTGAAACTTCTATTTAAAACACTCATTGTTCCCTTTCTCACTCATTCCCTTTCATCCATACCCTTTACACTCTCCCCTCCCCCCCCCTTTCCATTTTCTCCCATTCTCCTGCCCCAAAATCTCCATTTTAACATTACCTATGTCGAAGAAGCGAAAGGATCCTAGCATAGTCTCCCCGTGGGAGACCGATCTATATAAGTTTATGCTGGCCGCTTCATTCACTAGACAAGCCGAGGACATTTGAGGCCATTTAGTTTTTATTTTTCTTTTCTCTTCTCCTTTATTTCCTTCTCTTTAACTCTCTTATGCTCAATTTAATTTATTTTATTTCAGTTTTTTAGTTTTAGGTTCTTCAGGCTGCTTGGGAATCACACACCACGGCCTTAGAAATCACACCCACCTCGCCAACCATCTAACGATAAGGACTTTTCAATCCATTAATCTTCTTTTTTAATTTTATTTTACTTTTTATTTTTCTTCCTCTTATTTTTCTTTTCTTTAAATATATAATTAGTATATTTTGAATTGTTCTTATTATTTCTTGGCTTTTTCTTCACAAGCTGCCCAATTTCTTCATCTAGCGCAGCAACTGTGGCCGGCCACCATACCACCAGAAACGCCTCCTCCAACTCGGCCCGAATTCCCCTCGTTTCTTTCTTTTGACTCCACCTAAAATTCAGGAAGTTATACTCTCCTCCTTACCTTATGATTTTCTTACTACATTATGGATATCTATCTTTGTACATTGAGGGCAATGTACACCTTAAGTGTGGGGGGTGAATCTTAAAAGTGCCTAACTTTTTGCATTATTCTCAAATTCCTGAATTATGTCTTGTTCTTAAGTAAAATTTCTCATATTACTGTTAGAATGAAATTCCCTTTAATTTATGATTTTCATTGATATGTTTTGGATTAAGTCATAGTTAATTGTGCAGTGATGATTTAAACTTTAGGAGACTAAAGAATCAAGCATGATAAGTCCATTTTTCATGAAATTAAAAATTTGTTAGGTTGTCTACCTGAATTTAAGTATTACCTTGAAGTTTGAAATTTACAAAGTTGACATCAAAAGCCCATAATTTTTGGTGAGATTTTGAGCCTTTTAGAGCATATTCTTTTTCTTGCTCACTTTATTGATTATGAGTGTGTCAATATTGATTTGTTATTCTAGAACTTGCTTCGATTATACATGTTGAGACCACACCTTTGATTTGATATACTAAGATGATAAAGGCACCTAGGTTTTAACCCACTTACTCCCAAAAAGCCCACCTCCACAATTAACCCTTAGTGAACCCCTTTGATCCTAACAACCCTTTTATTGACTCACCCTCAACATTAACCAAAAACCATTATTGTTGAAATCCCTTTTATTAATTTGACCCACATTAAATCAAGGTCTGATTTGAACAGATTACTTAGCTAAGCTATGCTTCCCATTTCAGTTGTTAATTTCTTTATTATTGTATGATTTGTTCTTAAAAAAAACGAAGTATATTCATTAGTAGTTCTATGTTATTTGAGCTCAAACTGTTAATTTCATTATCTTTAGAAAAAGCTCATGTTATTAGTATTAAGTTTCCAATTGATGTAATTATTTATTATCAGTTTGTCGTTTCTAGTTAGGTAATTTGTCAGGTAAATCTCGATTCTAACCCTCTAACTCAGCCTTTATCTACACCTTTAACCCAAGCCCGATTACAATCCATAAAAGACCTTTTGATTTGTGTATCATATCATTTCTGATGGTGGAGATTTGATTTTCATGCAAGCCTATGGGATTAACTTTTCATGTTCGACTTCTGAGTGCTTATTTTTTGACCTTAAACACTTCGAGTGATTTGAGTGAATCTTTAGTGAGGATGTCAATTTTTGTCGATTTTGAATCAGAGGTAATTATTTAGGTAAGGGGAAACACCTATTTTCGTACTATAAAAACTATGACTTTGATTGTTTGAATCTTTAGGAACCTTCCGGTTAAATTATCAATATATGAATTACCTATGAATTATGATGAAACATTGTTGATGAAGGTTATAAATTGAGAAAATTCGATTTTATTTGTGAGTGGAGAATTTTGCTTGAGGACAAGCAAAATCTTAAGTGTGGGGGTATTTGATAAACCGTAATATGTTCATATTTTAATCCCACATTTAGCATACTTTTGGATGATTTATTCCCTGAATTGTGGAATTTGGTGCTTCTAATCCTTTATTTTCATGTTTTAAACTTAGGAAAGCATAGAAGGATGAAAAGAACAGAAAACGGGCTTAAAACGAGCCAAATGGGCCAAAGTAGGAAATCAACACGGCCTGGGCCCAAAGCACACGGCGTGCCTTTAGCGTGCTCGAACACTACTGGATTCGATTTACACGGCAAGGCGCACCACGGGCGTGTCCTGCCGTGACAAAGAGGAATTTCACTCGGATTAGGATACTTAGAGGCAAAGAAACACATTCTGAAGCTTATATAAACACCCTAAGTATGACCTAAAAAGGGAAGTCGACAGAAGCCTTTTGTCAGGGGCGTCCAGCTAGGCCAAGGAGCCGAGCCAGAAAGGTCAGAATCGTGGGATTTACTCGAAGAAAGCCAGTTGATTCATCTCAAGAAGCCGAAATCATACTCAAGACGGCGGATCTCTCCTTCAATTCCTTCAGGGGGTTTTAGGGTTTTTTTATGTTTTGTTTTATCTTTTCTTCTGAGATGTATTATTTTATAGTTATGAACTAAACCCCTCAGATACCTGAGGGGGATGAAACCTAAGACGGATCTTGTTATTGTTTTCTGAACTATATGATAAATACTTGATTTGTTCTTAATTATGTGTTCTTAATTCTTGTTTTGATATTTCAGGGTATTGATTCAAGTATTGATGTGCTTAGGTAGTGGAGCAAAAGTCACTGTCTAAGAGTAGATCTAGCATAGTTAAGCGGAGTTGATCGCAACCCTAGACATAGGATGACGAAAATCTGCCGGATTAGGGTCAAACCTAATATGGGAGTCCATAGATCGAGTTAATGCAATTCTAGGGGTTTTAATTAGAAAGAGATTTCAATTAATCAACCTAGGGTTAGACCGTTAATAGCCTCGACGGAGGTATTAACATACATTAGGAATCCTACGGATCAAGTCAAGTGAATAAATCGTCTGGTTCAGAGTTAGATAACAAGTGAAGTCTAGGTGGATTCTTCCTTGGGTATTGTCTTAATCAATTGGTTTTTCCCACAAGTATTTCCCCAATTCATTCTCTTTGTCTTAGCGTCTTTAGCTTAGTAATTAGTCAATTTTAGATTAAACAATAATTCACTTCAATTCTTAGGCTAAATAATAGAAAAAAAGTTAGTATTAGTACTTTTGGTTCCTTTGAGTTCGACATTCCGGTCTTGTCACTAAATTATACTACTGTTCGATAGGTGCGCTTGCCTCAATCGTTGTCACAGTTAGTTTCTAGGCTAGATCATTCATTATATAAATTTTAAGACTCTGAAATAACGATCAGGAGCAAAGAGATAACTTGGAAAAAACAAGGAGTTAAATATCGCCGATCAACGAACGTCGTCTTCTTCAACCTTGTTAACCACAAATGAACATAATCGATCAGAAACTGTGTTTGCTTCTATTACGTTGTTTAAAGCTTGTTACAACCTTTGCATGAAACTAATGTAAATTAGCGGTTGGCCGATCTATAAGTTAAAAACTGTGAATGAAGAGAATAACAGATAGAGATTGGTGAAGTAGTTGAAGATGATTCTTCTATTCCTCCTTATCAGACACATGGCGTCCATGCAGATGAAGTACAGTTCATCTTCTCCGTTAAGAAATTGATTGTTGCTATCAGTGGAACATGAATATGCCAGTAAATAGAACCCAAAAACCATCTCAAGATCCAATTAAGAAGGATACCCAAGCTCAGACCCTCAGGATGCGTGGCTTCCCATCACGGAGTCAAGAAATGGTAGCCTTCACACTCTATGCCCTGGAATTGGAATTCGAGCCTTTGTACTTCCGGTGGCCGTCACCATTCTTGGCTAGTATGGTTTCAGTTCTTATATGTGAAGCACTGCATAACAACATGAACACTTGGTCCTCATGCTCCAACTTTGCACGCATATACATAATGTTTGCTATTTTACTAAAATAGTAAAAATGATTAACCTGCTGTTCATATAGCTACGAGTTTGGGGGCTCCCAGCAGCAGTATATTATGAAATTGCTAGCTTGGAAAAAATGTTGGTAAATGACGTTTAATTTGGCTTTTAAACAGGCGACGATGCCCTCCCTCCAGAGTAAAGAAACCGTCTATGACACCATGCGGAGAGGGTTGAAAGTTGCATATTTGATCATTGTACTGTCCTCATTAGAACTGAAGTATTTTCAAGCCTCACTAGACTGAAACTTCTCGAGTAATTAGGAATTTCATTTCAGATTTCAGTTTGCTAATTTGGTTGAAGCTCTTATTTATTTGATGAAGATTATATGTGAATGTACATGTTTTTCATTAGGTTTTGAATATGTTATCGAGTGAATGAGTAACGTCAAAATTTAGTGCAACTTCTAAGTCTTTTAGTGGCATGCTCATATGACTATTGTTAGTAGCAAGTTTAGTTATTTATTTCATTTTAGTCAGTAGTGGTGAATATGTGAAAAATGACTTAATGGATTTAACTCTTTAAATGCGTCCATTTATTTATCAAATACCTGCGTGTATTTCCATTCCAGTTTTTGCTCTCTTTTATGGTATAGAGAGCTAGGTTTTTCGGTTGTTCATCATTCTTCTATCTATCAACTTTATTTCATTGGAGAAGTTTGAAAGTATAAAAGGGAGCTTTTGTGATTACTTGAATGGAATTCTCAAATGCAGGTGGTATGAAGAAACTTGTAAGTGGAGGACGTGTTTATCCGTTTTTAGTCAACTTAGGTAATGGTTAGTACTTAGTAGTGGTAAATGTGTTTATTTGTTTCATTTTGTGAACATGATGTATTTTATGAAAAGATATGTGACAAGTGATTAGTGTGGATTTAACTCTTTAAATAGAGAAAGTAAATCAATGTACACATCTATTTTCACAACTTTATTTATCAAATACATTTGCTTATTTTCATTCCAATTTTTACTCTATTTTGTTTTTTGCTTATCCATATTTCCTGGCTTTCCTAAAATCCGATATCCTCATACATGCAAATATATAATTTTCAGATAAATAAGTAGTTAATACAGAAGAAGAAGAAAAAGCTAGGTTGTTTCTTTTCATGCAATAATTATCAGAAAAAAAAAACATTATTTGTTATAAAAAAATAATTAGACATAAAATAAAAAATAATTAATATAAATTTAAACTTGAAAATAAAAAGTTGAGTAAAAACTCTTGTAAAAAATAAAATTTCTTCAAAATAAGTGATAATTTTTCCTTCTTTTTGAAAAAACTATTTCATGAGAATGACTAAATATTATCAATTGAATTAGTTTATTACTAACTCATATACTAAAACATTGTAAAAAATAATACTCCGACAAATTTGATATTTGAGCAAATTTAATCAACTCAAGCAACAAGAACTTAGATGTAAAACTACTTTGTTTACCGTTGTACAAATTTAAAGGGTCAAGAAGTTTAAACGGATCCATCGTAGTGAAAACCAAATAAACGAAGTATTTAACTCTTCAATCAAAGTATACTATTGATCTATTGCAAATTACATGCAAAAATGTTCCAATCACTCACAGCATCCACTCCTATCCTCTTATGCCTTTTAGACTACGGCCAAGTCTAAACACATTACAAAATAAAGCAAATATTGTTAACTACATTCCCACCGGGATTAGCATCTAAAATTTAGTTTCTCGCAACCACGAATACAAGGAAAAGATAAGTAGTGAGAACCATACTGTACCTTAAAGTTAACTGCTACAAGTTCAATTAGAAAATCCCAACTTTCCACCTCAACTCATTAGACTCCCCAATGGTTCACCAACTTTTGAGGTGATCATATCGAAATGATGGTCCTTCGTCAGCTTGCCTCAGGCCAAGTTACATACTTTTAACCACAGCCGGCTTGCCTCAGGCCAAAAGCAATGATCAATAGATCTTAAATTTACACAAGTCTGTTTTAAACAAATTCAAGCTTCAAGTAGTTTTACATTGATAAAGGAAGAAGCATCCTTCTCTTCTTTTTCCTAGCCAATCTAACTTGTTTTGTGATTTTCATGCAGAGAAGCAATAGCATTGTGATGCATACTAGGATAAAGGCAAGATGAATATGCCTAAAATATAACGAAACAGCTGAAAAAACCAGGAATGCTAAAATAACCAGTTCCCATATAACAAAGACCACAACATCGACCCTGTAACCACAAAACAAGAAAGCACAATGATTAGAATTGGTCCAATCCAGAGACATAGAAGAACAAACGGGACAAAGGCAAAATGAATGGATAAAAAAAAAACTACACAGGCAAGTACTCTCTACGTCACATTCTGTGATAAAAGGTCAGAATCTCCTGCCTCATACAACTGATTTAATCAAATCATAACCCTACAAACATTTCAAAACTTGTTGGAACTAGTACACATGCATAAGTAACACAACAATCAAATGCACACATGTTGCAAAGCACATGTTCAATGCCAACAGTTTAGTATTTTCAACTTCTGGCGTCAAGTCTTCTCAATAATGAGGACCCCTAGCCTAATCCTCCATGATCTGAAACAATTCTTTAAGCACCCGAGTACCAACAGATTGGAAAGCATTCTACTCTTGTAGATGCTTCATAATATCTAGGGAGAAAGACTGGAGATATACATGATAAACAACCATAACAGCTGAATCAATGGCAAGATAAAAGCAAGCATTGTATGCTCTTACAATCATACAGTTAATTCAGTCAATATAATATACAACCACACAAGTAGAAAAGCAAGGATTAGCAATATAATAACAAAATCAAAACTAAAGTTAAAACTGTTGTCACAGCTTTCATCAAAAGCCATACTCGTAACAACAGCTAACTCCCACGAAGCTACAAGAAACAACCACTGGAGGAATTTTCTAATTCTAAGCTTATCCCCAACGGCACAGGCTTCTTTCAGCTAGCTTATTTCTATTTCTGATGAAAATTAAGATGAATCGACAATTTCAAACATTATTTTCCTATACTTTTTGACCACCTAAAATTTCAATGTATTCTCAAAAGATAATATAATTGCTCCAAAAATCTTTGCTTTTTTCCCCCAATTACTGTTTATCCTAATTATCCTATAAAGCAGCTTGTGTATGTGAATCGGTAACGTTTTCCGATCGAAGCTCGGTTTTAAAAAAAAAAATCGAGAGCAGACCGTATAGCACGAAGATCTTGTCATCGAATAAAAACCAGGGTAAAACAGTCATAATTTCAACATAATATTCGAATGAGAAATTTTACGAAAAAATAAAATACCAAAAAAATAGAGAAGCAAATCATGGAATTAGGTTTACCTAGAAGACGTAAGATTAGACGTGGAAGAGAAAAACGAAACGGAAGCCCAATCGTGCTTAGATCGAATCTGATACTCTCTCAACTGCTCTGCTAAATTGGATCGCGTTATCATCGTTTCCTTTCTTCTTTCCCTACCCTTCGGCCTTGTACTTTCTTGGTGTTTGGAGAGTAAAAAATCGTTAAAATTTGAGAATTTGCAGAGCAAGATGCGAATTGGAGCTAGAAAAAGGGCATGGGAGAGCATCAATGCTCAATCGATTCAATTAGGCCTCGGTTCGTTGTGTTGGCTATGCGTAGACCCTCTCTCTCCCCCTGATTTTCTTGCTCTCTTTTTTTTTTTTTTTTTATTGGGTAAACTTCACCACAGGTCACCCAACTATGTTAATTTTCTTTTTTGTCACTCAATTATGATTTTTTTTAAATGATCATTCAACTAATTGAGATTGTTATTTTTGGTCCATTTCCGTTAATTGCACTAAGGGAGGGTGACGTGGTAGTTAAAAATTTGAGATAATAATAAATTTAACCCTTAACTTTTACATATTATATCAATTTAATCATAATTTTTAAAAATTAACTCTTAAAATTTACAAATAATATCAATTTTATCTTGATTTTGAGCTTTCAATCTGAGTACCACCCATCCGGCCTATTGCTTAATGGGCTTTATATATGGTATGGGTCAGCTACATTTTGATGCTATACTTCTATGTAAGTTGAAGGTTTAAGTTGGAAAAAGTAATAATAAAGTGTCTGTTCTCTATGATCACTGTTTTTTTATTCTTTGGGAACTAATGAATATGATACTAGTATTTGTTTTAAATTATATTGGATTGGTTTAATGAATGTTAAAGTTGGATTCTCACCAATAATTTTATTTTATCTATCGAAATAAAAATAAAATATTATGTTATGTTATGGAGTATATATGTAGTAATTATAATATATATATATATTAATAATTAAGATTTAATGGATGAAACTCATATCGTCATGTGTTATGGACCGTGTGTCTAGATTGTTGATAACAACCAAGGGTCAAAACTGCCAACTAAGACACTATTAGGGCTCTAAAGAAATCGAGAGTTTGAACATTTTAAGGGCATGAGGAAGCTCTAAGAGGAAAAGAAAGGCTCTAAAAGCATTGAGGAAGATATAGAGAGTTGGTGCAACAACCAAAACCTTTTAGGTTTGCAAGTGCCCACAAGCATTGTGCCAGGCAAATTGTCTTGGAGAACACAAGAACAGAGTCACAATGATTGATAGTCTAATCAGTCAAGCTATTGATTCACTGGTTTGATTAAAAATTATTAAAAATTTTAAAAAAATCTTGGTTTAACTATTTCGTACTGATTTTTAATCTAACTGATTCAACGCCACTTTCTAAACTGATCTCTCAACCGATTTCTGGTCCAACCAACCTAATTCAAACAACACTATAATGCCAAACAGGGTAAAAAATTTCCAGAATGAATTAAAATGAGCCGTACAAGACTAATGCATGGGAGAATCCTTTAGAATACCTCTAAACCACTTGAGACTGATCAGCACCACCTTAAGGAGATATTTTGGAGCTGGGATGATCTTAAGCTACCGATTTGAGTGAACGTGGACTTATAAATCAACATGCAGTTGCCTATAAATAGATTGGCACCCTCATCCCCATTTGTAAGAGTGACTTGAGAGTGTAGTATACACAGTGCTCATTTTAATGGGTGTTTGCCTTTAGTGCGGTGCATTTAGCTTTCTTTTTGTCTCATGTTGCAGAATCGTTAATGTATTTAATCTCACCGCCACCACTATTTTTACACTAACCGCAAGTAAACGTACCGACCATCCAAAAGGGCCTTTAGATATACTTGAGTAAAAAGTATTTAGTGTGTTCACTGTAATACATCGGTTAAAAAATTATAAAAATGACATTTTACATTTAAAATAAATTATATTATTTTAAAGTATTTTAGTTTTTTTTATTTTAAAAAATTCAACAAAAAAATTACATATAATAGGATTTGAACCTATATCATTTATGATTTGATTAAACCTTAATTTTACTACTCAATCAAAATTTTATTTTAATGTTTTTTACACAATTTATTTTATTTTATACATACTTTAATACATTCATCAATTGTATATATCTATACTATTGTTTAAGTCTCCGACTAAGTTGATGTTATAAGTCAATTAGGTACCAACTCAGTTAGGGAAATTACAAAAATATTATTCCGTAATTAAAACAAGTTATACTATTCGATGAAAATTAATCTTTTTATTTTTCTAAATAATTAAATAACTTACATTTGACCCATGACAGTTTCATTAATAAAACATTAACTTGACCGCTCAATTAAAACTTTATTTTAAAATATTTTGTACATTTTAATTTTACTACCTTTTATAATTGTATTTATTTAATGATTTTAATATGATGTATTTATGTGTTTAGATTTCGTTTCACTCACAATTTAACCTATTTTTTTTTAATATTGTACATATTGCATGTGTTATTATTAACTAATTTCAAACACTACGTTTCATGATTTATTGTATGTTGTTTTTAAATAAACCCCTGTGTTCTAAATATGTAGTTTCCACACGAATATGCTTGTAATAGAATTTTTAGTATTGATAAATTTGTTAATTGAACTAGTGATACAAGTTAACTCGACACCAACTAAAGATTGATGACAACATCAAGATAAATAATTATAATGCATTTAATATTCTTAATACGATATATTTATATGTTTAAATTTTATTGTGCTCACAACTTAATCTAATTTTTTATTTTAATATTATATATATTTAATGTGTTATAGTTTTATTATTTATTATATATTTTTTTAAACACATAATTTATATATATAATGATAGAATATGTAGTAAAAATATATGTTATTACTGAAATGTATTCTAAATTTTCTCATTTTTGACGATGGTTTTACTCTCATCCTATTAATTCACGGCCTATCGTTTATCTCGTCCTAGTAATTTTGCTCGAAACACAAATTTACAATCAGGGGCTGAGGGAATGGATAAGTAGTTTTTTTGCTAATTATTGTGTTTAATATTTTTTTTTATATTTTTTATATCCTTTTATATTATATCAGTTCACATGTAATGTGTTTTGTACGTGATTTTATATATTTATTTTTTAAAATTTATTAGATAATATATTTCTATAATTTTTTTAAAAATATAGTTTTAATTATGGTGTTGTTTGATAAACTGAGAAATTAAGTGTTGAAAAAATAAATATTGAAAATTTAATTCTTGAGTTTAAGTTAAAAAAATTATTTGATATATTACTTAAAATTAATTACTAAAGATAATTAAATTGTTTAAAAAATATAGAGTATAAAATTTTAAAAAAAATATTCTACATTTTATCTTTATCTTTTAACTTTTCACCTTATTTTAAAAAAAAAATCAAAATTTAAACCTAAAATTTTTATAGGATAATCTAATATTAAAATAAATAAAATTAAAAGTTAATTAATTAAAAATATTATCGATTAAATAATAAATTTCTCTTACTTCTTATTATTTTCTACATTTTTTTTTGTAAAAAAAGTCTATCTATTGTTTTAATTTTAGATTATTAAATCTGTGTAAAAAATTAGAATTGATCTAAGTTATAATAAAAGTCCACTAATTTGAAAAAAAAATTGATAGAATAAAATAACTTTTTAAAAATAATGAAAATAAAAAAAGTGGAAACTAATCAATAGTAAAATAATTTGACATTCAAATATGAGTTAAAATTTCATCTACAAAAATCATTACTTTAATATTATATTACCTTTGACATATATTTCACAATACAATGGTAAACAATATTTACATTATGTAAATATTATTAAAATAAAATAATAATAAAACTATGAAATATCAAATAATAATAATAACTAAATATCTTAAATAATAATGAAAATCATATATATTTTTGGGAATGGAAACAAAACTTATTAAACTGATTTTTTCCCAATAAATCTTTATATGTATTTGAATATTGAAAATGCTTTATTAATGTGTATATTTATAGTGCTAAATATTAATTTTAATTGGTATATAATTGTAATACTAATTAAGTGATAATTAATCTAAAATGATAAGTATAATTTAATATGGATGGAAATTCGAATTAAGCGATAATAACTATTACACTGATATTGAAAACAATATAAATAAATAAATAAACACATTGTAGCTTAAATTATCAATGTATTGATATTATCTTTATATATATAATATTATTCTCACACATTTAATTTTTATTAATTATAAAAAAAATGATTTTAATATTATTAATTATTAACATTTAAAATAAAATCATATTTATATATGTAAATTATATTTATTTAATTAAAAACTTGAATTTTTACTAATTTTAATTTATTCAATTATGTTATACGAGTTTATAGATTTTATTCAGTTACAAAATATAATCCTTGATAAATATAGATTTTAAAGTATAAAAAAGTATATTTTATATTTTAAATATTTCAATTTATTTTAAATAATAAATAACTATTTTACGCTCTTTTATAAAAAAAATTGTATCTTGTACTATCGAAAAATATTAATCCAACTCTATCAAGTATTTTATATTCGGATAAGTAGCAAAAAAGAATTTATAAATAATACGTAGCCTGTGTATATTTAATATTTTAATTGGGGTACCTTTCAGAAAAAAATAAAATTTATGTGGGGTATAGTATCACAAACCACCCACCTGTCGAAGTCACATAGGCTCCACCTCAAGTAACGTACCCCCAGGAATGTAACGGAGTTAAAAAAGTGAGATTAACGTACAACGAAGCCAACCCCACTATTCATTCCATGGGCCCTCCACAACCTAACAGTCGCAGATCTCAAAGTCTCCTTCTTCATCAAGCCAAGACACGTGGCCGCACATCTTCTCTTACCTGGGCCCCTACACCGACCTTCACAGGCCGAGACACCACCACACCCACGTTCTCCTTCCACGTGTCATTGATTCGCATGGTCGCATGGTCGCACGACTTGTAGTACAGAGTGTCAATTTTTTTTTTCTTTCCGGTCTTTTGACTGTTAATTTCCACCAGCGCTAGCTTATAAAGCACGACTACACTTGCTTGACACATGTGCTCAAACCAATAAAAAAGCGAGTAGACAAACAATCAATTTCGTTGGAGAGAGTTTTGTTTAGATTTCTTTTTGCTTTTATTATTGCGGACGTCGGTTACAGAAATGGCGCTCGTTTTGCTTGCCCGTTACCTTCCGTTATTGTTATTATTTTTAAAATTGTTCCTTTTCTTAATCGTGTCAGAACCGCGTTACGGGTGATGATGCTTTTGGACGCTATAAAATCCCAGCTTCTCGCATCTCAAAATCCATCAATCGGTATTCAGTAGTCAACTGTGAATAAGTGAATTGATATCCAAGCGTTCCATTCCATTTCCGTATAGTTCAAAAACACTTAAGTACTTTCGATCATATTTTAGTGTCAAAAATGGCCGAGGAGCATACCAGCAAGGCCCCTGAGTTGGAGAGCAGCGTTAGCGGTGAAGGAGCAGTGGAGAGCAAGGACCGAGGGTTGTTCGATTTCATGGGGAAGAAAGAAGAGGAGAAGCCTCAAGAGGAGGTGATCGTAACCGAGTTCGAAAAGGTTACTATCGAAGAGACAAAGGCAGAGGAAGAAGGTGAGGAGAATAAGAAGCATGGTCTCCTGGAGAAGCTTCACCGATCGGATAGCAGCAGCTCCAGCTCTGTAAGTACACTAATTCACCTGTTGTTAAATTAATGGGACTTGGTTGCACTATAATTATCCTAACATGAAATCTGTTGCCTGAACGTGCAGTCAAGCGACGAGGAAGAAGGTGAAGGAGAAGAGAAGAAGAAGAAGAAAAAGAAGGAGAAGAAGGGACTGAAAGAAAAGATTGAAGAGAAATTTGAAGGAGAAAAGAAAGAAGAGGACACCTCAGTTCCAGTAGAGAAGTGCGATGAGCCAGTAGTCCAGCCAGAGACGCCAGAGAAGAAAGGTTTCCTCGAGAAGATCAAGGAGAAACTCCCTGGACAACACAAGAAAGCTGAAGAGGCCAGTAGCCCAGCTCCAGCCCCAGCAGCTGAGCCCCATCACGAAGGGGAGTCAAAGGAAAAGAAGGGAATTTTGGAGAAAATCAAGGAGAAGCTTCCTGGTTACCACTCCAAATCAGATGAAGAAAAAGACGAGGCTTGAGATTCAAGTTCACATAAAAATACTGATGGGATTGTGTGTTTCTTAAATTGTTCAAAAATTATCTGTTTTTGTTTTTGAGGTTGTATTTGTTGTATATTTCATATTTAAGTTTCTTCTTTTCCCAGCATTTTTAGTACAAATCATAAGAAAAAAAAAAGTTTGCTTTCGGTATGTAAGAAATGACATGTTTCCATTCTGTCTTTTTGATATTCGAACAGTATTTAATGAATCAATTTCTTGCTTTGTTGTTTCTTATTTGGAGTCCCACTTGTATTTGCTTTTTCTAAATGAATTATGGTCAGTAATGAAGTTGGATAAACTTCAGCAACGTCACATCTGCCTTATATGAACTATATACTTTTAATTATTCAAGTTTTGGTCACTACTTCCATCATTTTTATCCTTCACCCGATTAATTTGATGATAATATTATTATATTACATTTTTAATAAAACAGAAGTATTGAATCCATCAATGAAATATTTAATTTTAAAATTCTAATTACAGTATTAAAAACAAACTTTAATATTAAAATTTTTAAAAAAATCCGGAGGAGCTAAAAATGTTTAAAGGTACGTGATTTACATTTGAGTGCAAATAATTAAAGGAAAAAAATGATGAGAGAAGTAGTTTCCACCGAGGAGGGAGGAGTAAAGGTGGCAAGGCCCATGATCACCGAAAAGTGGTTGCATTATCTCTCGCCTTTCGGTTGAAATGTCAGCTGCTAGGAATTGCTATTTACCAATCACTAAATCTTTTTTATGCGTGAAACGTATCAATCAAGACCCATCGACCAATCTCGTAGTATCTTTTTCCTTAACTGCGTTGATTTCGTGAGCACAATGTCATTATTTTCTTTGGATGGTTTTCATTCGAAAATATATATCTTTTCATGTCAGAATTCAAAAACTTCCTGCACATACCAAGACACCATATGAATCTCATAAAAGCATAGCCACAACAGTCAAAGTCGCATGTGATGTACAAACAATTTTACGCAATGAGTGGTGCTCTTTGATCTTAGATGGAGCTGTTCTTTTATCATCATTTTCTCTTCTTTCTTTTCTTTAAAAAATATTTTTCCACGTCTAATAGAAGTTCAAGACCTATATTATATGTGCCCAATGGCTAATTTGACAATAAAAA
This sequence comes from Gossypium sturtianum, assembly GCA_025698515.1. Taxonomy (NCBI): domain Eukaryota; kingdom Viridiplantae; phylum Streptophyta; class Magnoliopsida; order Malvales; family Malvaceae; genus Gossypium; species Gossypium sturtianum. The sequence continues at coordinate 152,664,051 of CM046955.1, read as the reverse complement.
TCTTGTTTTCTTATATCTCTCCATCACTCCAATTACAAGGCAGAAAGAATTGTATGAAATTGTGACGCCTAGTCATCTATATCACTTTATATTTTTATCCTAAATTTCAGGATTTAAAATTTGGATTTAATTTTTTTCAGAATAAAAATATTGAAATTCAGGATAAGAATACTAATGTGGCATAAAACTATTGGAAAGAGATATAGATGACGTGGCGTCACTGTTTCATACAATCCTTTCCTTTCCAATTACAAGGTCACCAAATTAAGAAAAAAAAAATTAGTATAAATTATCATTTTGTGAAAAAAAACAGATTGAACCTTTCTAATCCTTGATAAAACAGATTAATCTTGGACCTTTTCAATTTTTTATGATGAGATTGTAGACTTTTCCAGGGAAGTTGATTACCCAAGGCTGAATTATATAATTTATCACTTGTGTCCCAAAATTAGCCCCTTTTTGCCTATGCAAATGGGTATATGTATAAATTTTTGAAAACAAGCCCTTTGAGAAAGATTTTGAATGAATATACTGAATGCACTTTGAGAAATATGTCTGCGGGGGTCCAAAAAAAGATCAACGCTGCCGCAGAAGCAGCATATAATACGTTGAAAATAGACAAAGCCCCCGCTTTGTCAATCTCCTTCATGCCGAAGAACCCAAGAAATGATGCTTCTTATGCTCAATTTTCAAACTAATCTAGAAATGTATAGACAAAACGAGATGATCACGACCCTCCTTTTATTATTCCATGAGCCGAATCTGTTTCACTAAATACTAGGAAACATTATCGTATGTGTGTAAATATATATATATATATAGCTTCATGCTTGATGGATTATCTAGTGAGGAACACACTCTTTAAACTGACAAAATGCATAAACACCAGCATTTGTTACCGATTTTTGTTGCTCTTTGTGCAGCTTTTGCCTTGATAGATGAAGTTGATGGCGAGTATTTGATTGGAGTCGGGAGCTACGATATGACGGGTCCTGCCGCTGGGGTTAACATGATGGGCTATGCTAACATAGATCAGAATACGGCCGGAATCCATTTCCGACTACGAGCGAGAACTTTCATCGTTGCTGAAAGTTCTCAAGGTGCAAGGTTTGCTTTTGTTAATCTTGATGCAGGCATGGCATCGCAGCTTGTCACTATAAAAGTGCTTCAGAGACTCAAAACAAGGTAATAAGCCAAAGCCATGCAAGATAAGATTAACATATAAGATCCACACCGTTTTAGATGTGAAATGTTTGCTTTTGAAGGTTCGGAGATTTGTATACACAAGAAAATTTGGCGATCAGTGGCACGCATACACATGCTGGGCCTGCTGGTTACTTGCAGTACGTGGTTTACTCTGTTACTTCACTAGGGTTTATCAACCAAACGTTCGATGCGATTGTCACGGCGGTCGAGCAAAGCATTATTCAGGCTCACAACACCCTAAAACCTGGCTCAATCTTCTTGAACACCGGTAAGCGTTTTTCTACTTCAAATGGTTGACTTTCTTTTCCATGAAGGTATATGAGCAGCATGACCAGCAAGCAGCATGACATGTTTTTCTGTAGGGGATGTGGAAAATGCGGGAATAAATAGGAGCCCAAGTGCGTACCTGTTCAACCCTCCAGAAGAAAGGGCTAGATACACCACCAACGTTGATACAACAATGACCCTGTTGAAGCTTTTGGATAGTGCAAGCAATAGGAGCATAGGTGCATTCTCCTGGTTTGCCACGCATGGAACGTCCATGAGCCGAGAAAACAGGCTCATCAGTGGAGACAACAAGGGCGCCGCTGCCAGGTTTTTTGAAGACTGGTTCACTTTTAGCAACAATTCCCTCTCTACTCGAAACACCAAGTTTTCTACCATTCAAAGTAAGCATATCTCGGATTGCCCTCATTATTGTTGTTTAAATTCAGATAATGATAAAAAAAAGAGAACATTCCATGCACTGTGTGATAGACATCGTACTTGCTTTTGACAATATTTTCGTGTGAGAAAGACATCAGCACACTAAGAAACAAAGCTCAAAAGATCAAGGCCACGGGAGGAAAACCCTGTGGGAAAACAACTAGCCAAGGCTTCAAGGTGAGAAAAAACGATGGGTCCAGATTTGTGGGGGCTTTCTGCCAATCAAATGTTGGAGATGTGACCCCAAATGTGCTAGGAGCATTTTGCACAGACACTGGCAAGCCTTGTGATTTCAATCACTCGTCTTGTAATGGCAATGACCAGCTTTGCGTGGGGCGTGGCCCAGGGTATTTATACCTTACACCACATTATTCTTTTAACTTAAATGACTGTTTGCCTAGTTTTTTTTAACTTAAATTTGTGAAACAGATACCCAGATGAAATATTGAGCACAAAGATCATAGGAGAGAGGCAATTCGAAAAGGCCGTGGAGCTATTCAGTTCTGCTACTAATCCTTTGAGTGGAAAAATTGATTACCGCCACGCGTATATAAATTTCACCAGCATTGAAGTGCAATTGAATGAAAGTACCGTGGTAAAGACTTGTCCAGCAGCTGTTGGCGCGGGTTTTGCTGCCGGAACTACAGATGGGCCCGGAGTGTTCGGTTTTCAACAAGGAGACACCGAGGTTTGCACTTGGCAATTGGCATCCATATCGGACCATGACTTGCAGTCTTGGCTCTGTCGTCCTTGAACCTAAGATTTTGGTATCTCTCTGTGTGCAGATAAACGAGATGTGGAAACGATTAAGGGACTTGTTGAAAGAGCCTAGCCAGTATCAGGTAGATTGCCAAAAACCCAAGCCCGTTTTGCTTAGCACTGGCGAAATGTTTGTCCCCTATGCTTGGGCGGTAAGACCATTTTTAAAGAGCTGTAAGCTTGTGGTTCAAATACGAACCCTTTTTTTGTTTTGTCTCACACCACTTCATATTTCTGCAGCCCGCTATACTCCCAATTCAAATTCTGAGGTTGGGGAATTTTGTTATCTTATCTGTGCCTGGAGGTTTGTCTTCTCTTAACTGGTCACTTCACCTTCCGGTCTTTGACATATTTATCTTTACGTGACTAAGGTTTTAGTGCTTACATTAGTCATTTGCCCGAGATAAATGCTCCACTAATTACACTGCAGAGTTCACGACAATGGCTGGTCGGCGGCTGAGGGAAGCAGTTAAAGAGACATTGATAAATAACGGGAATGGAGAATTTGATAACGAGACACATGTTGTAATAGCAGGGCTCACAAACACTTATTCTCAGTATATAGCAACTTTTGAGGAGTACAAGCAGCAGCGATACGAGGTAAGGAAATGGAAGACTACAACAACTCGGATCAAAACAACAAATCTAGTTACCCTGCTGCTTTTTGTTTCAATATCTCATATGGTCCTATATGGAATTTACATATGTAGGCTGCTTCAACACTATATGGTCCTCATACATTATCAGCTTACATCCAAGAGTTTAAGAAACTTGCAAAAGCAATGGCTACTGGAGAACAGCTCGGTGGAACCGGCTTGTCACCGCCGGATCTTTCCTCTGTTCAACTCAGCCTCTTACAAGATCCTCTAGGAGACTCACCGCCCCCTGGCAAAAGATTTGGAGACATGCAGCAAGATGTTGCTCAACCAAAAGGCGGATCATTCAAGAAGGGAGATAAACCGAGTGCTACGTTTTGGAGCGCTAATCCAAGATATGACCTGCTGATTGAAGGCACATTTGCAGTAGTAGAGATGCTTCAAGGGGAGAGGTGGGTTCCAGTGTACGACGATGACGATTTTTGCTTGTATTTCAAGTGGAATGTAACAGTTGATAACGGTAGTTTGTATGGTTTAGCAACCATTGATTGGGAAGTGCCAGAGGATGCTGCTTCCGGGGTTTATCGGCTCAGGCACTTTGGATCGTGTAAGAAAACGAAGGACTCTCCAAATGAGTACTTTACAGGCGCATCCAGTGCATTCACAGTGTCATGAACACCCTCAGTGTACTCTGTATCATGTTTAGCACAAAATAAGGCAAAGTTGTCCGCTGACAAAGTTTTCTGAGATTTGAAATCCAGACAACTCTGGTTTATTGAAATTGAACATTTTAGATGTAAAAATATTAAATAATTTTTGTTAATAATTTAACATCCAAGTTGATTTTAGATGTAATTTTTATTAATTATTAAAAATTATTTTTAAAAAGTTATTTAATATTTTTATTGACGTGGTATGCCACGTCAATATGCTGTCATGTGCCATCCCCTGGTACTGTAGTGTCAGGCCTTTAATGATCAACTAATGATTTTTGTTAACAAAATAACCTAATTGATTATTTTTTTATTTACTTAAGACTCAATAAAATACATTTATTTTTAAGTACTTAATTACTATTTTCATTTTTTAGTAAAATAATTTTTTTAACTTAAGCCATATACAAAAGTATTTAATATAATGCGTCTATTTCGTTGTGGAACAGTATCGATATACCTGATAATTCGGAAAAACCAATGTACCAAGCTAGGATGCTGCATATTAATCTAATGGCGTAGTGAGTATTTGAATTTTAACGTTACAATGGGCTGGGGTTTAACTTGTTTTAGGGACATGGGCTGGCTAATTCGTGCTAGTATCCCCGTGGCGCATAAAATAGTTTTAACTTTTAAGCCCAAGAATGCGGAGTGAAGTGAAGATGGAGGACGTAAAAAGCTGAAAATAATGAGCGGTAAGTAACGACTAACAGGGAAACGACGTCATTTTGGCGGTTCCCGTCCGCATCACGAAATGCGCCGCTGCCTGGTCTCCAGTAAAATTCTTCTGGGGTCAAATATAGGCTGATGATAAACAAAGGCACCATTGGCATCATCGTAGCCAGCCTCGTCAGCTCCTAAACGTTGCGATTTTCGGGAACTCTACCCGCCCATTTCTGTATGCATCCCATTGCTTTTTTTCATAGGTCAAACCGAATTTCTCACTTCTTCGATTTTAACCCCCGCACGCCAGTTAGGTTCGTGCTTTTGATTCCCTTGTTATTTTTCTTCTTGGTTCTTAGATTTGGACTTAACCCTTTTAGCCCTGTCGTTTTTGAAGGATTTGATTTAATGCGCATTTTCATGATAATTCTTTCTCTTGGTTTATTTTTTATCTTATTTGATTAGTTCTAGGTTCTTCTATATGGCGATTGCTATGTGATTGTTGATTGTTGATGGGATCATCGGTTCTGATTTGTTGCATTTGGCATTACACTGACCAATTTTCTTTTTCCCTTTCTATTAAAAAGACAATCAAATCAATGTTGGTTATTATATTGGTTGTACAAACATGTACCTTAAAATTATAGGAACCTTGACTTTTGCTAACCATTGCAAAAGCAATTGTTTCTTGTAAGTTGTAATGCATTTGCTTGAGGTAAAGTATATTTCTAATGCTCAAATGGATTGATAGATGAAGTTCCAAAGTTGCAACAAAGCTGTTAGTGTAATGCAACAAAGCTGTTAGTGTAATGCAGATGCAGTCCTTAGAGCATTTATTTTTGAAGAGATTTTATAATTTTGTTTTATTCCATTCTCCTTATTTGTCTTGCTAGACAACTAAATATTTTTTATTTGATAATTAGAGAATAAACTAGACAAATAACTGTCTTCTGACCTTGGGCGGTGACTTATTATTATTGCAACATTTTTTGGAACTTGGTACATTTTGGCTGATGATAGTTACCTTAGGAATTTGAATTAGGGAAAAATAAGGATGGAAATAGGAGTATTACTTTTTCTTTTGCTGTTCTAGGTGATAGAAGCTGTTGAAGTGCTATGGCAGATCAGCACTCTAATGAGGGTCTGATTACTGGCAATGTTTCTGGGGAATCTTCGAATGGACTAATAGAGCTCAGGGTCAAGACTCTGGATTCACAGATATGTAGTCTTCATGTTGAAAAAAATGTAAGCGCTTGCTTTCTAGCTTACGCATTCTCAATATTTTCCTGCCATTCAGTGCCTCATCTAACTTGTAGCTGACGACTTGTTACTTGGATGTATTCAGACATCAGTCTCTTTGTTCAAGGAGAGAATAGCTAATGCAATTGGTGTTCCAGTTGGTCAGCAGCGGCTGATATTTAGGGGAAAGGTCTTAAAGGATGATCATCTCCTTTCTGAATATCGTATCCTATTATTTATGTTGTTAGAGAATTTCATTGTTGCAAGTTAATCAGATTTATTTTAAATTAAAAGTTTTCAATCTGCAGTTCACTGCTGGACCTTCTTAGATGCAATGTTATTGAACAGTTTAATCCAAACTCTGTAATTTGAAGCATGAGTGGTGCGTGTATTTATTGCATTACTAGGCTTGTAGAATAGTTCTATATTCAGATTGGTTTTATTCCTGACAAAATATGTAGACAGCTATTGGTGGTAGCTGATTATGCAATTTGACCCATTACGTTTACAAGTAGCGAGTCTAAGCAGTAGTTTTCTTTTCCGTTGTTTTCTCTTGCTATCCCTTTAATATTTTTGGTTAGTAGTTATACCATATGTTCTTATCCTATCAACCATGCAAAACTTGGGCAACTCTACATAATATCATCATTCCAAATTGATTACAAAGTAAATAGCATCAAGCCATCAACTATACTATTTCCTAGTCAGTTCATGTTTATTGACGCCAGAATTGAAAATAATCATTTACACAAATATTGGATGTGACCTTTGTGGTAAAGCAATACCTTGTACTTAATGGGAGATTTGGTAGCTGGTCAGTAATTATAGTTATTGAAAAAGAGAAATCAAGATATGAGTATCACAACATCAAATGCAAGTTTGCAACTCTGTCTAAGTTGTGGTTCAATTTGTGCCTTAAAATCCTTCACTGGTTTTAGATGTTGAGAATGGTGATACATTGCACTTAGTTGAAAGACAGCCAACGCAATCACAACCTTTGTCTGAAACAAGTTCAGGAGATACAAATGGAAATAACAGTAATCAAGGTATTGATATTTACATTGGTGCTTGTCTGGTCTGTGAAGTTCAGAGCATTTTACTAAAAGCTGCGGCTATCAAGATTTAATTGAAAAATGAATTGGCAGGAAATGATGCTAGTGCAGGCATTCCTCATAATCGTGTTGGGCAGAGCTTGCACAGTGTGGTTCTTGGGACCTTTAATGTTGGAGATCAAGGTGAAGGCATTATTCCAGACCTTACTAGGGTGAGTATTTTCTTTATTTTATTTTTTTTGTGGAGCATTTCAGTTCAGGTCAAGTGTGTTTCATTCTTTAATTGACATGTGAAATCAGTGATATTCTTTATTATTTGACTTATAGGTTATTGGGGCTGTTTTAAATTCTTTTGGAGTTGGAAGCCAGCCTTCTGCTACTAGTACCACCAGGCAGTCTTCAACCTCTGTGAGTAATGCTTGATTTCAACGTTTGACATTCGGTGGCTTAGAAAAGGCATGACTGCCTTTCACTCAGTGCATATTTCCCCGTCTCCTTCCTGTTTTCACAATTGCTTCAGCTTGAAGAATATCAATTTTGTTTAAAAAAATATTTTACTATTAACTCTAAAGTACATGCTAATGGTTCAGATGTTGCTTGAGGGAAACTAGAAAAGAATGTAATGGTTTTGTAGGGTTTAAGCAATTATTGATATTGCTTCCGGTTTCTTAAGTGGACAATTATATAGAATGTTCAAAGTAATTAAATAATCTGTATATACTGCTTAAATAAAGCTCTCTTTCAGGCTCCTCAAGGAATTTCAACAGATGGAGTGCGTGGTGGTGGGCCTGGTGGTGAGAACCAAGCAGGAATTCAGTCACAGTCTCCCCAATCATTTCCAGCCGCTACTCAATTCATTCCTGTTCCTCTTACTGCTGCACCAATACCCGTTCCTTCACTTAATTCGGTTGTACAAATGAACTATTCATTTTTCTAGCAGATTATACTCTGGTTGTTATCTAATTCCATAATTTCCTTTTTCTCCAGCCAATTCCTGATTCTTTAAATACGCTCTCAGAGTTTATGAACCACATGGAGGCACATTCTCCAAATGGTGATATTTTAAGAGGCATTAACTCACAGATCTTTTCTGAAAAATAGTTATAGTAAATAACTGCTGCTGCATTATGTAGGTTATCAACCGCACACTTCTGTGACTAACAGAAGAGAGCAACCAAGGGTAGCATTACCATCGGATGCACGGGGTTTGCCGACACCTGAAGCATTGAGCATTGTAATGCGACATGCAGAACAGCTTCTCAGCAGTCATGCTATTGCTGCGTTGTCTGTAAGTATTACGCCTTATGGTTTCTAAGTTAACTATTTTCCGGAATGTTTGAAGCTTTTTATTGGTAATGTTTTTGAAAATGATGTTGGGATTGATGTGTTATCTTGGAGACTAGTTTCTATAAATAATTTTATATCCTTATATCCATTTTCCATTGAAACCTATGTCAATTCTCTTTCACATGTTCTCATTTGATTTCCCAATTTGCCTCACTTGGTCCAAGAACCCGGGAGAAAGAGGTTATCGAATTAATTGCCATGTACTTGCTCATGTCTGGAGCAATATGCTTGATTTATGATATATAACATTTTAAGACATGTAAAATCATGGCATTCTCTGAGGAAAACTTTTGCATGTTGTAAAGTTCATGATTACATGTAAGATTGTTGCAACTAAGTTTGCAATATAAGGTCTTTTGGCTTTGATGCAGGTAAATTATGAAGTGGAAAATGTGTATAACTGAAGATTCTTTACACTGAAGCTTTCACATACCTTTTCTTTTTCCTGTCAAGTTTGAAATGTTTAACATCTGATAATATGCATCTTTAATTTGCTACAACTTTTGTAGCATATTGCAGGACGTTTAGAGCAAGAGAGGAATTCTACTGATCCTGCACAGAGGGGGCAAATTCAAACAGAGTCTGCGCAAGTAGGTCTTACAATGCAGCATTTAGGTGCCCTTCTTTTAGAGCTTGGTCGAACCATATTGACGCTGCGTATGGGGCATTCTCCTGTATGTAATCACTTGCATTATTATCTCCATTGTCATTAAAATGGTAACATGTCACTAAAATGTTTTATGCAATTTATAGGCGGAATCTTCAGTCAACGCTGGACCAGCAGTTTATATATCTCCTTCTGGGCCAAATCCTATTATGGTTCAGGTTTGCTAAAAATTTATTGGCATTGTGTCGATTTTGTCAAATAACTGCAACTCTGAGCAATGCAATCAAGCATTGCAGATACTTTCATGCTGTTTAATCCTGTTAATTTAAGTGTTTGAACTCTCTTTGGGATCCTGCTAATCATGCAAGCATTGATTTGTGGTTTTGCAGCCTTTTCCCCTTCAAACCAGCTCCCTCTTAAGTAGTTCCAATTCTCCACCAAATTCTCTTAATATAAGTCCGGTTGGGATTGGAAACACTCCAAGGAACATTAATATCCATATACATGCTGGTGGGTAATATCTGCTTCAACCCAGACTGTAATGCTCTTTAAACTGAAGCAAAGTGACTTCTGTTGTTTAATAATTACCATTATTATCAGGCACCGCACTGGCTCCTATGGTTTCAGCAGTTGGTAATCGAACAGGCAATGGGGGAGGGGTGCAAGGGGAACATGGTAATAATGCTGGTCCTGATCCAATGCGGGTTCTTCCTGTGCGAAATGTTATTGCTGCTGCTCGCCCTGCACATTCCACTGGTGCAGTGTCCGGTGCAGCACAATCTGCACCCACAGATTCATCTCTATCCTCTGCTCTTGCCGAAGTCACTTCAAGAATTCGAGACCTTGTTAGTAATATGCAGGGGCAGAACCAGGGTGCATCAGGTAGCTGGCTATTAATTATTTTTAGATACTAATAACTACAATGTTACTTGTTCATATGGTATGTTAGTAACATGCAGGGAGAGAACTGGTTTGCATCTGATAGCTGGCACTGAATGGTTTTGGGATGCAAACAATGACAATGTTACTGGTTCATATGGTATCTTTTCGTTTTTAGGGTCAAAGCAAAATCTGATGTGGATATATTGTATTTGGTGCAGGTGATGATGCTGGAACTGGACAGCCTGATAATATGGCTGCTGGTGGAGCAGGGGATTCTAGCGTTGCATTACTAGCAGATCTTCATGCAACTGAAGAACAGGTGTGCTTTGTTCACAATAAAATAAAACGACCTTATTTGCAGCCATCTGTTTAGTACTCTAACCAGTACTCTGTTACTATTAATGATCAGTCACAACCTCAACTTGCTGAACATAGTAACAATACTACTGAGAGTGGTAAGAGTTCAAAGGATGTATCCACTGGCACAGTTGGATTCCCTCCAAGTTCAAGTGGAGAATTCTTGGTAAAGTCAGAAGACCCTTCAGCAAGTGTCCAGAAATCCACCGAGGAAAATGCCAAACCTGTTCCACTTGGATTGGGGTTGGGAGGATTGGGGCGTAAGGTGTGATGTCATTTCTTACTTCATTCTAAATTATTTATGTTACTACTATCAAAAGTGATAATATGGTATCATTGTGGTCAGAGACGGGTCAACCAGGCAAAATCATCTCTCAGTACTAGAGATACTGGAACAACTAGCTCTTCTCTTGATGAGAGCTTGAGTGCTAGAACGACTGGCCAAAAGATTTTGCAGTCACTTGCATCTCAGAGCTCTTCTATGAATAGGGTGGAAGATGATTCTTTGTCGAGTAATCCTGGCATTCAGAGTAATAGATCGTCAGGAGTGCAAAGTTCTGATGATCAATTAGATGTTGCTAATGCTGTCTCTCAAGTTCTTCAAAGTCCTGCAATAAATGGCTTATTGGCTGGGGTTTCTGAGCAGACTGGTGTTGGTTCACCAGATGTTTTTAGGAATATGCTGCGGCAACTCACTCAAAGTCCACAAATCATGAACACTGTCAATCAAATAGCCCAGCAGGTTGATAGCCAGGATATTGGAAACATGTTTTCTGGATTGGGAGGAGGACAAGGTGGTGGAGTTGATCTGTCACGCATGGTCCAACAAATGATGCCTATTGTTTCTCAGGCCCTTGGTCAAGGGGCATCTGCACCTCCGCCATTCCATGCTGTAGAACCTAAACAGCAGGTCCATCATGATGGAAGGAAGTCTAATGCAGCTGATAAACCTTGTGACAGTGATTTTCAGGTTTTTCTTAATTGAATTTCCTGTTTTATTTTTAACAACTAACAGTTAATTAGTGTGTAATTAGTAAGAGATGCTGACATGGTGGCTATTGTATCTGGTATTTCTTCTAGGATAACATTCAACAAACAGCTCAGAGGATTGAGCAATTAAATTCGCCCTTTGATGTCTTCCATGCAGTTGCTGAAATTGCATTTCAGGTATATGGCATTGACAATGGGAGGAATACTGAAGAATTTCTGAGTGAGTTGTGTGGTGATGAGAGTCTTGCTGAGGTAGGTTCTGTGGTTGTGCGACCTTTCATACTAGTCTTTAACGTCTGATAGTGTTTCCTAGCAGTTAAAGCACTTGCGGTTAAAAAAATGCTTCCATTATGGGGAGAAGGAAAAAGGACTAAGACAATGTTGTCCATTCAGTCTGCCTAATTTTTCTCGGTGATTATTGCCTTGGAACTCATTGTGTTTTCTGACTCGTCCAGGAATACATAGAGATGCTACGGCAGGACATTCGTCGAAGATTTCAGGATAAATGTGAGGAGGACAAGTGCTAGCTCTTCTTCATTACGGAAGTTCGAATACAATTTGTTAAAGTTCTGAAAGGTCTGCCTCTAATTACCTCCTCTCGTACTAGTGGGGGTGGGGTGTCATTTTTTCTATGGCTCGTAGTCAAGAATCCATGTACAAACCTAGGCTATTCTTGCAGGGGCTTGTTTGGTATGCTCTTTAAGTTGACATTTGATCTGTTTGTTTCAAATGTTTTTCTTGTTAAATTGCGCATCAAATTGAATGTCATGATAACAGCATCTGCTTCCCTTCAAGTGGTATAGTTTTCAGTAGTTTATTCTTCCTTTTAGGGTGGGTTGTTCTTTGAATTAACTACTCATCTTCTACGTCGGGGACAAACAGCCCTAGTGATCTATTTACAATTTATTCAAGCGGCGCATTCAACTTTTATTTCAATAATGATTGAATTGGAAGACATAGAAAATGAATTGGAAAGATTAATAAATACAAATAAATAATAATAATTTAAATATTCATTTTTTGTCTGAAAAAGGTCAATTCTTTTAAAAGGATTTTTGATATAACTTCTCAATAAATTAAGGTTTTGTTTTTCAACTCTAAAATTAACTTGAGTGCGTTAAAAATAATAGAAATGTTTAGCGGAGATGAACCCACATCAATGTACTAAAAAAATAAACATTCATATCCAAACACTTAAATAGCATTGATGGACAAATATACTACCCTTAATAAATACAACACATTTTGTAGCAATAAAATGCAAAGTTAATGTAAGAAAATTAATTAATAAAAACAAATTAGACTTATATGAAATAAAATAATTATTTAGCAAAATGTACCAATAATAAATTGTTTAGAAATTAGGTGAAGTCTTAGGTGACTTCAAAGTCGGCATCTAGGGTAACCAACTTTCATTTTTTTTTTTTTTCTCAAGAATGGTCTCATATTTTATTAGATGTTCATGATAATAATTTTAGTTACCTTCAATAGTTTTTTCAGTTTTAATAGAAGTCAAGAAGATTTTGTTTTTTGTTTTGCGGGAAATACTGGTATTGATTTTATTATTAAATTTAAAATTTTGTTAAAATTATGATGACCATTTATGATATTCTTCTATTTTTGGTCGAAGCACAGAAGTTTTTAGGCTTCAACTAAAAGAATATAATAATATCACAAATAATCTTTCATAATTATATCAAAACTTTAATATGAAGTCTTGAAAAGAAGAAATTAATAAAATCAAGGTGATAAAGCTGTAGCGACTGCCAAAATCCTACTTTGAAACCTATTAATATTATATTATATTAAAATTGAAAAAAATTGAAATTTGTTTTGTTGGATCAGATTAAGCCATAAATATATCTTTAAAAAAAATAAAGCATATGAAAAAGTGGTTCAAACGATTTGCTTTATTCTTACTGGGTTTCATTTCTGTTTCTTAAAATGTCTTGAACCCTGCCTGAACCCCACACTCGTGCCTAAGGAAAGCGGTCAAACAACCGTGAATCGTTCACCTCAGACGCAGTTCTCTTGAAACATCCCTCATTTATGGAAGCCGATTCAAAGCCAAAGAAATCCGGAGCTCGACTGTGTTGCGTTTGTAACCAGATCAGGGCTGCCCTCAAAAGACCCAAAACCCTAGAGCAGGTATTGTCTTCAACTTCCCCATCCTTATGGTACTTATTCATTTCAAACATGCATCAATTTGATGATCACTTTCGTTTATTTCATTGTCTTCTATTTTCTTGGATGCTAAAATTATGCAATGGTTAAAGATATGCAGGGAGTGTTTTTACGCGGTGTTTGAGGAGGAGATTCACCAGGTAATTTTGGAGAACCAGCTGTTCAAGCCTGGTGAGCGTATTGCTATCGGTGCCTCCGGGGGGAAAGGTTAATCTCTTTATATAAGCTGATATAAGCACCATTCACTATCATAGCAACAAGTTCTTTTTTTTTTTTCCCTTCTTGTCCTTCTAATAATATCTACTGCTGGGGTTGTCGCAGATTCCACTGTCCTTGCTTATGTGTTATCGGAACTGAATCGACGACATAACTATGGCCTTGATCTTTTTCTTTTATCCGTTGATGAGGGCATAACAGGGTACAGGGATGACTCACTTGAAACTGTCAAAAGAAATGAACTTCAGGTCAGTTTTGTCTAGCTTGTTGAGTTTAATTCCAAAAAACACATTCTTGTTGCTTCAAAAGTAGATACATTTTTTTTTTCTTGATGCTTCCCTGATAACTGTTTCAAGCTGTTTGCTTTGATTGGTTTGAAGTTTTTGATGTATGGTTCTTCTTCTTGTCTGTTATGCAGTATGGGTTGCCCTTAAAAATTGTTTCCTACAAGGATTTGTATGGATGGACAATGGATGAAATAGTAAAGATGATTGGCTTAAAAAATAACTGCACGTTTTGTGGTGTTTTCCGCCGTCAGGTATATGAGTTGCCAGTTTCGTTATTTCTGCTGATTCTGATAGGCTGTATGTGTGTACTAATGAAACTACATGATTAGACCTTCACATCTGAATTTTAAGATGGGTCCTTCTTCTCCAATAACTCGTTCATGAAACTGGTCCTATTAGCAAATTTATATACAACCAAGTCCAACTCCAATTAGGGGTTTTTATCTTCTGTCTTTCTAGCACTTTGCATTGTTGTTGTGGTTGAGGATGGAATGACTTGTTTGACTTTGTTTTTGTTAAAGGCCCTTGATCGAGGTGCTGCATTGCTGAAAGTTGACAAGGTTGCTACAGGACATAATGCAGATGATATTGCTGAAACTGTCCTTTTGAACATATTACGAGGTGATATTGCTAGGTAATGTATTGGCTGTTCTTTTTGTTTCCTTTTGACTCAATCGATTGTTTATCTGAGATAATTGCTTTTACTCATGTAGACTGAGTAGATGCACTTCAATTATAACTGGCGAAGATGGACCGATTCCCAGATGCAAACCTTTTAAATATACCTATGAGAAGGAGATCGTGATATATCCTTGAAATGCTTGTTGTTCTGGTAGTTTTAATTTTGAATTTATTAGTATTCGTTTCTCATTATGGCTTATGCTTGGTTGCCAAAACCTTAACAAGTTCTCCACGTATGCTTATTTCAAGAAGCTGGACTACTTCTCCACTGAATGTAATTGTTTTTTACCATTCCTTTTCGTGCCTTCGGATTATGATTTTTTGAGTTTTCAACTTCTTTGTTAAGGTTATATTTAGATGGCATTGCATATCCCATAATATTGCACTGACCAATGGTTGGTGTTGTTCAAATATCAGGCATTTATTCTCCAAATGCATATCGTGGGTTTGCTCGTGAATTCATAAAAGATTTGGAGAGAATCAGGTTCATACCTTTGTGTTCCTGCTCTAGTCTCACATTTGTTAAGTTTGAAATTTTTAGTGATTACATTTGGGGCTTACAATTGCAGGCCCAGGGCTATACTTGACATCATTAAATCAGGTGAGGATTTTCGAATTTCCACTACAACCAAAATGCCTGAGCAGGGAACCTGTGAACGATGTGGTTATATTTCTAGCCAGGTGACAGATGCTTTTACCTTGCCTGACACCTTATAATTGTTTAAACTTTAGCATGCATTTGATATGCCTTATTTATGATAAAGTTCTGCCTTGTACTGGAGTGGTTTAAGCACTGATAGCTGTCTCCAGTATAGTTAAAACTGATCTGATCTTATACATGGTATACAGAAATGGTGCAAAGCTTGTGTCTTGCTGGAGGGGCTGAATCGAGGTTTACCAAAGCTTGGCATTGGTCGTAATCAAGGCCTAAACAGTGATGGTAAGAAAGATAGAAAAAGAGATAGCAGAACACCAAGTATTGAGAGCAAGCAATGTGGAAGTTTGGAATTCTGATCCAGAGTTTTAGATTGCTTATGGAATTATCAAATTGTTGTTTGATTGGCCACCCAAGCTCTCATATCTTCTCTTTTTAGAGCTTCCAAATGAATAGTTAGGCAAACAAGAGCAGTTAATCGCACTGTTTGAGCCATTAGAACTAATCATGGAATAGGGAGATATTGTGTTCTATCATTTTTGGGATGAGCAACAGAGGATCGGTTAATAATTATATTTAGTATATAAGCTAAGATCTCACCGGGGTCTAATTTAATTTTTGTTGCTTTCAAATTTCTAAAACATGGAACAGTTGCAATATTCTTGGATTAACTTTGAATTATACTTTTGTCAATGCCATTCAGCTAAAATCTCAAATGGTATGGTAATACAGGAAGAATCAGTGCAAGAGGGCCAGTTGTTTTGCACAAACCAAGTCAACCCAGAGGATCAATTTTTTGGTTTCATACATTGTAAGAAAAAATAAGAAGATACAAAATGTAACTTTTGAAATGCATAATTCTGAAATTCTTTTTATGCGTTAAGATAGAAAATGCTCATTCTTTTTGTTCTCTATTCTCATTTTTTTTCTTATTAAGTATGCTCAAAATTTACCAATAAATAGTTGGGTACAATAGTAATATACATTGTATTTTCAAAGGAGTTTATAAATTCAAACATTAGAGATAACATTGTTGAGAAAAACAATTACGAATCTCGAATATAGACAATAGTAAAATGGACATGCAAAATATCAAAAAAAAAAGTATACTCAAAATTTATCTTTTTTTTTATTTAACTAAGCAGGCGCCTTTA
Organism: Gossypium sturtianum; assembly: GCA_025698515.1. NCBI lineage: Eukaryota > Viridiplantae > Streptophyta > Magnoliopsida > Malvales > Malvaceae > Gossypium > Gossypium sturtianum. The sequence continues at coordinate 152,647,758 of CM046955.1, read as the reverse complement.
GAGTGTATTTAGACAAAAGATCTAAGGACAATTTTATTTGATTTAAATTTTTAAAATTCTAAAATTAATTTACTTATTTGAGAATTTCTAAATTTGTAATGATTTTCGAGAGGAGATTTGCATATTTCAAATTCCACTTAAAAGAATTGTTTTCCAAAAATCTTCTTAAATTTATTTCATTTGATACATGTAGTACCACTATAAAAAAAAAATACCTATCATTTAAAAATTCCTCAAAATTTTAAAATCCTCTGAGCAAAAACACTTAGTTGTTTGATGTCAGTTAAATAGGTCAAAGGAGAATAGTTTAACAGAGAAGTAGGTTTGTGTTAAGGTACTAACGTAATTGCTAGTGTTTAAGGTACTACTGGTAAAGGCCAGAAGATTGAAACGTGGAGCAGAATACCAAATCAGAACATACGGTCGAAATGAAGACAATAAAGGATTAACTTTCCAGAACATGACAATAACATGCCCACTAATGCCGGCTTGATTGCTCCCACTCTATCTCAACAAATATATCATTAAAATTGTAATTATCTTATTTTGCATTTAAAAACGTGTAAACTGCTGCTTAATGTTAATTGATGATATTGTTGGATTTTGCCGTGTTTTAGGTGCTATTATCATCATTCATCCAATCCAACCAAGGTTTTGCAATTTGAGTTTGAGGGAATCAATGCAAGCTTTTGAAAATTGCAATGATGGCACATGGCACATGGCACATGGACCATGACTGACCCTTCGGACGTGGGGATAAGACACTTGGAAATTTCACCACTATTCATTTATGCACGTTTTGCCAGCAATACCAGTATTTTTTTTTCCTTGCAATTCCATGGTTTGGTGGCCCTTTTTTTCAAGGCTTATGTTGTGATTGAAGTGTCCCCACCCCCCACCGAAATCGACCTATGGAAGATGCAACGACTTTGAGATTCAGATTAAGGTAAGAGATAAATCCAAATTAAAAAGCTTGACCATGCTGCTTCCAGTTCACCAAAGCAAGCCGCTATTGTGTAGCTCATTGTCCACAATAAAAGGGAAAACAAAAAAGTAAAAAGTTATGCCGGGATCTCTTTAAAGGTAAGTTTTGTTTGAAAGGTGCCGGCCGATCATTTTTGTTTGTAATACTACTAATCAAAATGCACAAGTGTAATGTATTAGCGAGTAAAGCTGCTAAATTCAAACTGGTGCTGCACTGCTTGCGTTTACATAGTTTAATTTTAAGATTTTAAACATTTGAATCTATGTCTGCCAGAATTTTGACACAAAATTTCATATCTATATTTTCAAAAGATTCGTTTAGCCGGTGATTTATGGTAAGTAAATTAAGATTATAAATCTCACTATCATTTTAGTATTAATTTGATGGAGTTTTAAAAATATATTAATTACCTAAAAAATTTCATTTCTCATTGGCAGGTTGGCATCTCAGCACATGTTCCAAGGAATATGGATGCAGGAGTCAATATTAGTCGAGGCGGCAAAGCAGAAATAAATTAATTGAAAACAAAGATGGAGAGTACAACTTTCTATTATTAGGAATTACATATATATATATATATTTTTTTTTTTGGATAAATAAATTATTTATTTATAATTTTAAAAATTTGTGATTAAAAAAAGGTTTTAAATATTACATTGGATTCTATTACTAGCAGCTCTGCCAAGATGAAGATTTGTACTTTTGTAGCAGTCCATCTCTAGCTCTTGCCAATACGTCTTGTTTCTTTTCGAATGCACATTTAAGCTGAAGCAAAGCAACGAAGTTGTTGGATTGGAACAAAAACAAGCAATAAATTAAAAGAAGTGGCAAAGTGAAGTGACATCTAAAGAGGGAGGGGCCCTTGCCCTTTGCCTTTGCATGTTTAACAGCTTCACACTTCACATGCAATCCCTATTTCCAAACAAAACAAAAGCACCACTCTAGGTCTTGGCCACCACCAATAAAATATTCTTCCACATCTCCCATTTTTTGCAGCTACATAAACAACGAACCTAACCCCATGTGGCAGACAAGCACGTACACTCACACTAGAAATTAGTCAGCTAATGGAAAGGACCCTATCACCGACACTTCATTTTCGCTCTTTCATTCCCTTTTAAGGGCTTCTTTAGTTTTACACTTCAAGCCCATTCCATCTTCCTCACTTAAATATTGTGCCATATCTCTCCCTATTCAATCAAATCGTCATTCACTCCCTACCCCTTTCTGTTAAAGTCTCTCACGTTCACTCTACAGTAAAGGGAATATCTCGTTTCCTTGCAAAAAAATGCCGCTTCATTCGGCCGTGGCATTGATTTGTGCCACTGTTTCTCTTTTTGTCATTGCCGGAGCTGAAGATCCCTACAGATTCTTCAACTGGAATGTCACTTATGGCGACATTTTCCCTCTCGGCGTTCGTCAAACGGTGAGTTTTCGATAGTATACATTTTTCGTTTTGATTTGATTATGTTTGTGGATCTATCCCTATGTACATGAAAAATGATCGATGCTGACGAATTGTTTTCCAGGGTATTCTCATCAATGGGCAATTCCCAGGCCCTGATATCCACTCCGTTACCAATGACAACCTCATTATCAACGTCTTTAACAGCTTAAACGAGCCTTTCCTCCTTTCCTGGTAAGATCCAATCATCCCTACCTATGTTCTCACCACCAACATTTTGCGCTCAGCTTTTTACGCGCCCTTCTTTTGAAAAAGACGAATCTAACCCATCATTATCGACTTATCCCACTGACGTACGATGCACATATTTGTAATCTATACGCTTTCTTCCGACAACCATCCGCCTTAATCGGTCACTCACACTTTAGACTTGCTATTGAACAATGTCTGGTCGGTCGGACTCATTCATTTTACTTCTTTTTTCTGCTTTATTAAACGTGAACGCTAGGGAAAACATACATATTTGCAATTGGTGACATGGCTGATCTGCGTTTAAATGAGCATAACATCATTGCATTTCTTAACTATTTTCTGCAAAAATACATTATCCACGAAACTGGCAGTTTGCCACTCAAATCAAGCGTCCGCCGTTTATCGTGGTATATAGTGGAGCACATATATAATTACCTTTTTCGTTGTTAGTATCAGTTTACAAGTAAGCGGGTTCTTTCCTTTGCTGTAATTAGAGGTAGAAAGCGACATATCCTTGATTGGGAGAGGCAACATTTACCCACTAATTATCATCCGTGATCCAAGTGGCTGTCCACCTTCTAATTAGCTGTCTACCACCCCTAACAGATAGAGCAAGTGGATTAGGAATTCTTTTGGATAGATATATGGACCCAGAACCAAAGGTGGTCTTAATTGTTAGCTTTATCAATTATCACGTCTATGTTTTGTTAAATATTGATGCTAATTCGTTTTGTCAAAATTCTGATAAACTAGTAGATGATTCGTTTATGAACTTGCAACTCCATTGTCGTAATGTACGTAGTTGTATCAATTTCTCTTGAATTTTACAAATTGATTTCAATAACAACCAATAACTTAAATTTAATCAGCTTAAAATTTATCAACTGGAACAAAAAATGATTCAATCTAAAAAAAGTCACACAAACAATCGTGAAAGACGAAACTTAAAATATTTTAAACCTAAAACAAATTCAAATTTTAAAATGAAATAAAGGTTGGACTATTTTGATTCAATCCAAAACTATCCCAAGCTATGGAATTGTTCAAAGAGTAGAAAAAGTTGTATGTGACTTATTTACCTTTAGTAACTTACATGGAGATAATAAATATGTAGGAATGGAGTCCAAAACAGGAGGAATTCATATGAAGATGGTGTATACGGAACAACATGCCCTATCCCTCCAGGAAAGAACTTCACATACATTCTGCAGGTGAAGGATCAAATAGGAAGCTTCTATTACTTCCCCTCTCTTGGGTTCCACAAGGCTGCTGGTGGTTTTGGAGGGATTAGGATCCTTAGCCGACCACGGATCCCGGTTCCCTTCCCAGATCCTGCTGGAGATTACACTGTCCTTATTGGAGATTGGTACAAGGCCAATCACACGGTAATAATTTCTACTTTTTTCAAAGCCTTGGTTTATTTATATTTACTTGCTTTTAGGAGGCTTTGAAATGGAATAATGCATGCATGATATTCATAACGGGCATTGGGGTCTACGAAAACTTAACGTGGTGGGGAACACTTCGTGTCTGGGGATTTTAAATGGGTTTCGTAACGGAGTTGGATAAACGAAGCATATTATATGGCATATGGGGCTTTATTCGGTGTTATGGTTTCTGTGCCATTTCACAGCTGGATACGTTGACAGGCTTTTTCTCTCTCATATCATTTCCTACTGAATTTAATTTTAAGAGTTTTAATTATGATTTTGTATTTCTATCCCACTATCATACTATACCTAAAAAATATAAGTTTTTTTTAACATAATACTTAAAATTAATCATAATTTTTCTAACTCATAAATAAAAGAATAATGCATATTAGCACACTTGAACTTACGTTCTCCTGCATTGATAACAATGTCAATGTCAATCGAATTAAGACTCAATCAACAATTAATCTAAAATTTAAAATTAAACATTAATAAAGGGATGAAAATCATAATTTAAGGGAAGGCAGCGAATTTTAAATATTTTCAGAGAAATTGTTGCTTTTCATATTAAGCATCAATCACTCTCGAATCTCAAATTATTGAAAAGCATTAGCATATGGTACTTTCATGGGATGTGCTCAACTTAGGGCTCAAAGCAAATTAGGTATTTGCATTCCCACTTGAATGCCCACATGTTGTTTCCATCTGGACCCAGCGCATGCCAAGAAACTTTTCTAAGCTCTGTTGGTGGTGGGCTTTAATTAATTAATGATTCTGGTATTTGCATTAGATTTTAGTTTTATTGAGGTCTGATACAGTAGTAATCTGGCTTGTGGCTAATAAGAAATTTTGTTTGGTGCAGGATTTGAGAGCTCAACTGGATAGTGGTAGGAAGCTACCTTTCCCTGATGGAATCCTTATCAACGGCCGTGGACCTGGCGGTGCTTCCTTCAACGTCGAACAAGGTAACTTTCGTCGGTCTTAATTTCCTTCAATGTTGCTTCGGTCATTATTCAAGTATTTTGAACATAAATAAACAATGTTGGTCATCATGCAGGGAAAACCTACAGGCTTAGGATATCAAATGTTGGATTGCAAAATTCTCTCAATTTCCGCATCCAAAACCACAAGTTGAAGTTGGTTGAAGTGGAGGGAACCCACACTCTCCAAACTACCTACTCCTCAATAGACCTTCACCTTGGCCAATCAATGTCCGTTTTATTTACAGCCGATCAGCCTGCTCAAGACTATTACATTGTGGTCTCCTCTCGCTTTACCAACCCGGTTCTCACCTCAACAGCAACTCTACGCTATAGCAACTCAGCCGGTCCCGTCTCCGGCCCTCCTCCTGGTGGTCCCACCATCCAAGTTGACTGGTCTTTGAACCAAGCCCGCTCTATCAGGTGCTTTTTATCTACCAATCAACATATACAGCACGTCATTGTGTGCATCTGTTCTAGTCACATTATTGACATGTTTCTGTTTCAGGACTAACCTTACAGCAAGTGGACCAAGGCCTAACCCACAGGGGTCGTATCACTATGGTCTCATTAATACGACAAGAACCATCAGGCTTGCCAATTCTGCCGGCCAAGTCAATGGCAAGCAAAGATATGCAGTTAACAGTGTTTCCTTTGTTCCAGCAGACACTCCTTTGAAACTTGCAGACTTTTTCAAAATCGATGGAGTTTATCGTATTGGAAGCATATCAGATAACCCTACTGGTGGAGGGATATACCTTGACACTTCGGTTATGAATTCGGACTATAGGTCTTTCATTGAGATTGTGTTTCAGAATGATGAGGATATTGTCCAGAGCTGGCATCTCGACGGTTACTCTTTCTTCGTTGTTGGGTAAGCAAAACATCATTTTTAAGATGTCTGCTTCGAATTTGTGCTGATTATTCGTTGATTTCTCAACCTTTTTTTTTTTTTTTTTTTGTGAAATGTAGTATGGACGGAGGGCAATGGACGGCAGCTAGTCGGAACGGATACAACCTCCGTGATGCCGTTTCACGGTGTACCACTCAGGTAAAGCTCTAACATTTTTGATCTTTCCATCATTTATATGTGAAGAGCAAAGATTGATGAATATTGGGTATGCAACGTGAATGCAGGTGTACCCCAAGTCATGGACTGCCATTTATGTGGCGCTTGACAATGTAGGAATGTGGAACTTAAGGTCCGAGTATTGGGCGAGACAGTACCTGGGACAACAGTTTTATTTGCGTGTCTTCACAACGTCAACTTCACTAAGGGATGAATACCCGATCCCCAAGAACGCACTACTCTGCGGCAGAGCAAGCGGCAGAAGAACCCGTCCCCTTTAAAGCCACCCATACAATAAATGATCCGTAGTTGGACAGTCAAAGCTGGTTTACAAGGATGAATTTGGACAGCAGAGTTTTAGCTTATAAACTTATGAACAGTGAAACAACACGATTGTTGGTTACGAGTTTAAAATTACTAGACCTCAACTCGAGGTCGCATTCTTTCTTACTATACATTTGTATTCCCAATGCATTGCTGGAGGTCATAGATATCTATTTCTTGTTATTTGTGTGAATCGATCTTTACATTAAGGGATATAAGGTGATGGTTGCAATTGCAAGCTTATTACAGCTATCTTTGTCTTTGTCACCAAATCACCCAAATTTGCTGCACTTATAATTTATTACTATCAAATTAAACCCTAAATTTTAATATATGATTTTCTTTTGAGTTTGGGGATATTTTTTTAAAATTAACCCAAATATAAATTATAATTAAAAAAAATTAATGCGAAAACGAGAGTATAAAATGGTTTTGACATGTAAGAAGATAACATGTTTAAATTAGCAGGGGAAAGCTGAACTTTTATTTTAAAATCATTGAATGTAATTTTTCTTAATCTACATATATAGTATATTGATATATGTATATGTCGTCATTATTAATTTATTACTATCTGTTTTGTAAAAATTACTTTTCATAATATGTTTTTTTTAGAAATACTGAGTGTTAAATTCAATAAATTGTTAAATTATGAGAGAAGTACATATATTTTTTATTGAGGAAGTGTCTATAAAGTACAGTCAACAAAATCTCAACTCTCATGAGAGTTGATGTTTGATTAAAAAAATTATTTGTCTATTGATCCAATCAACTCATTTAATCCGAAGAAATCAAGTTGACTTTTTCTCTTGTAAATATCTTGAAAATTTTCCCAATTTCTCCACTCAAAAAATTTGTTATTTTTTACTTTTATGGGAGAAAAATGCTTGTTTTAAGATTTGCAGAACATGTAGCAAACTATGAAATCAATATGATAAAAATTTCAACTCAATTTTTTTAATTTTATAATTTTTTCAAAATTAAAGATTTCTTTGGTGATATTTTGATTAATGAGAATATCGAGTTGTTCATGCTCAACATAATTTAAAATTATCAAATGTTGATGGATATATCTTAGACTACTTGAAGAGTGTTGGTTTATATGTGACATTTACGATGACAAAATTTATTTATGATACCAAAGTTACTTTCTATCTTTATTGGAAAGATAGAGGCCAAAAATGCATACATTCTATTTTTAGTGCAAGGAAGCGACAACAAGACTAAAAAATGATTTAGAATATGGTTTGGAAGTAGCCCACACCCTAATATCTTCATCATTTTCTTTTGCTAATCCTTAATGATCGTCTCCTAACCAACATGGAGATAGTTTGATGGGGAATGGTTGCTAATGATCATTGTGTTTGGTGTGGGGATAAAGCTTAGTTGACCATACATGAGCAATAGAGTATTTATCATAGCCAAATCAAGGAGAGAAACAATGCAATTCCTGAATATACTTCTACTTGAACGACCTTAAAGATAATTGGATTAAGCTTAATTCGAATGTGTCGATAGCAACTGGACTAAAAATTACAGCTGTTGGTGACTTGCTGTTAAATGCAAAAAGCGAATGAATGGCTGGCTTTGCTCGGAAACTAGGGGAAACTTCTATTTTCTAGGTTGAAGCTCATGGTATATTTGAAGGTCTGTAGCTAGCTTAGCAGAATGACTATAGAAAACTTGAGGTTGAGAATAATAATGCCCTTTTAATTAAAATTATCTGCAGAAGTGTTTCGCCTACGAATGGCCAGCCTCTCGGAATTACAACAAATCCAGTCGATTTAAATAAGACATGTTGAAAGGGATGTGAACTTTTGTGCAAAGAGATTGGCGAAGCTGGAACTAACACTTGAGGATGAGCCGAAAAAAAAAAATAAAAATTGGGGTAAATTAATCTTAGATAAGACACGCTCATAACGGATAATAAATGAGTGTTTTTGAACATAAACTAACTGAGCATATTTTATTAGCTGATGACGATGCGATGGCCAGCCAGTGTGTGATGTAAATTATTGCTCCATTTTTTTCACTTATTTATCAAAAAGAAAAAACTGAGCATTTAAAAAAAAAAAACTGAGCATACTTTTATTCGAACTCGTTGATTTAATAAATGAATATAAAATTCCTTTTTTTGAAAAACGAGCATAAATTTTGTTTATGTATTGAGCAGGAAAAGGATTGTATGAAACAGTGACGCTACGTCATTTGTATCCTTTTTCAATAGATTTATGCCATAACAATATTTTAATCTTGAATTTCAACATTTTCATCCTGAAAAAAATCAAATCCAAATTAAAATCCTGAAATTCAGGATAAGAATACTGATGTGGCATAAATCTATTAGAAAGGAATACAGATGACGTGGCATCACTGTTTCATACAATCCTTTCTCGTATTGAGCATAAATTCCTGTTTAGTATTTCAATTTAATTTTATATTTTAATATAATTTATTTCGTCTATTTTTATAACATTAGTTAGTTTAAAATTTTAATATTGTTAATTAATTTTTATTAAAATGTTGGCATAATTTTAAATAAAAATATTTATATGTCAAGTTGTTAATCAAATGATTAAAAGTGTTTTTAAGAAAATTATAATCTAGTAAAAAGTTTATATGTTAACCCAAATGCTTAAGGATGCTTTAGAAAACATTCCATATCAGATATTTAATGGGAATATAATCAAAATTAACAAGTTGGGTTAATTAATAATTTTATAAAATTAGGAGGATTAAATTATGTCTAATTAAAGTACATGAGTTAAATTCCCAATTGTATGATAATAGAGGGACCAATATTAGAATTTCACCAAAAAAGTCCAAAACCCTTGCGAGTTTATAGCGCACAGCAAAGCCCCAAGGCCAGAAAACACTAGCCCTGCTTCTGTTTTGTGTTCTCAGCGGGATCCGAATCTCCAATTTTCCCAAGCACCGCGCATACGATCAGGTGATACCCTAGTCAGTTCAACCATTTCTAGGGTTTCTGGTTACTACTACGACTACTACTGTTTTTTTTTTTTTTTCACCTTCAATTTTTGCAGCCATGTTACGATTCTTTCTTTTAAAAGCTCTTTCGGTCAGTTTCTAAGTGAAATGAGGGAAATGAAGTGAAAATGTCTAAGACAACCTTTACCGGTTCATTTTATACAAAATTAGGGTTCATTACGCGGCATTTTAGATTCGTTCTTGTAGATGTATTTCATGTTTGTTGTTGATTAAAGTTACTTCCTTTTAATTGCTTCAGGTCTTTTTTCTCTGCACTAAGACTCAGAGCTACTCTCGTCCTAGTTATTTTCCATGGCGGTGCGTTATTTGCCCAATAGTACTTGTGTTTAGTTAGATTTATTTTTCGCACTTCTTTTTCCCAGTCTTTGAAGTTTTATTTTGCGTATGCTTTGCTTGGTAAATGTGATAGATTGAGAAAATTCTTAAAGATGATGCTAGTGAAGAGAAGGGGGAGCGTGCCAGAATGGTAAGTCATTATAACTAAATTAAAAATATAAAATGCTGATATTCTGTTTTAAAGAAGGAAAAAAAACCCTAATTGTTTGGAATTCTGTGGTTATACTTTTATTGCATTGTTGTTATTCTGGGTATGTTATTTTCGGTAATGTAAGATATATTTGTTCTTTTTTATCTTCAGGCATCATTTGTTGGGGCAATTGCAATTACTGACTTGGTTAAGACAACCCTCGGGCCAAAGGGAATGGTAAATTTTCCGCATTGTCTATACAAATTAAAAGAATACTTAACATTTGTTTTTCTCCTCTACTTTAAATCGTGACTTTATTGTTGGTGAAATTATGTGGCAGGATAAAATTTTACAGTCAACTGGCAGGGGACATGAAGTCACTGTTACAAATGATGGAGCTACCATCTTAAAGTCCCTGCACATTGACAACCCAGCGGCAAAAGTTTTGATTGGTACCTATAAATTGTTTTTTTCTTGACAACCCTATGACTAACATAGTTGCTTTTTTGTCGACGTATTAACAATCTTGCACAAGTTTGAATTTTTTGTTGCACAAGATAGCTGTTATATTTTTAGATAATGACCATTGATACAATATCCAGACATCTCCAAAGTTCAAGATGATGAAGTTGGAGATGGGACAACCTCTGTTGTGGTTTTGGCTGGGGAGCTTTTAAGGGAGGCAGAAAAGCTAGTGGCAGCCAAGATTCACCCTATGACAATAATATCAGGTTCTTTTTGGCCTCATTTAGTACATTGCTTCCTATTGTTTTTCTATTATGACGCCTCTTGAGACACAACGATTATTATTCTTTTATGACGCCTCTCCCTCTTGCGTGTTTTTCTTTCCACTAAATGTTGCATGTATTTTTGTGGCTTGTTTGTTGTATTATTTCAAAGGTATGAAGCTGCTGCGGGGGCGAATCTGATCAAAATTAAAAAAAGGAACTGTTAAATTTTTATATTTATCTGTCCTTGCTTCTGATAGTACTCAACCTTTCATTATCACATTTTCTATCTTATTTGTAGAAAAATAGCAGTGCAGTTGCATTTGTATCTAGACTATGTTTGGTTTTATTTTCTTTTATTTTGTCGGTGTGCCAATCACAAACTAAGTTCTGGTTCAGAGTTTATAACAATATATGCTTCTTTTGTAGGTTATAGAATGGCAGCCGAATGTGCTCGTAATGCTTTGTTGCAGAGGGTTGTGGATAACAAAGAGAATGCAGGTTAAGATTGTTGGATATGATCACATTTATTTTATTTGTTTATTGTATGAGACCTCTATCCTTTGTATCATGTCAAATGTTTTAGGTTTGTTTGTTCCTCATTGAACTTAGTTCTTTAATGTGTTTGACTCGAAATCTTTAAGGGAGTTGTCCTTGTCACTGGAATGTCTTTTTTCTCATGCATGCGGTATTTCTGAATATTGCAGAGAAATTCAAGTCAGACTTGATGAAAATTGCAATGACCACTTTGAGCTCCAAAATTCTCTCTCAGGATAAGGAGCATTTTGCACAACTAGCTGTGGATGCTGTTATGAGGTTAAAGGTGACAATTTTTCTGCATTTAACATTTTACTACTTCAATTGAATTTTTTGCACAACTAGAGGTGGGAATGTGCAAGGGATTCCCCTTTCCCATGTTTATTACTTTAATTAAATTTCTTCTCCCATATTTATTTTTCTGAGTTTTTATGGCATGTTATTTGTAACTCCAGGGGAGCACAAATTTAGAGGCCATCCAAATTATCAAGAAGCCTGGAGGATCTTTGAAGGATTCCTTTTTAGATGAAGGGTGAGTTCTTATGGATTTCTTATCCCCTTCAATATTTATTATGATAGTTTTTCGTGGGATGTGCTGGGTCCCTAGTATGTCATTTTTCCCCTTGTTCTCTTTATTCTGCGAAAGTTTTGATCCGATTTTATCACACTTGTCATTGTATAAAATATGTTGTGACTAAGGACACCAACAGCGTCATTTTGTCGCAGGCTTTGCTACATTGTTTTTTATTCTGTCTTTGAATAGTTTAAAGCTTTACTTAGGAATCTTTATTTTGTTGATTTAATCATGAATTCTATGCTTTCAGATTCATTCTTGACAAGAAAATAGGTCTCGGACAACCAAAACGAATAGAGAACGCAAAGATTTTGGTGGCAAATACTGCAATGGATACAGATAAAGTGAAGATATATGGTGCACGTGTTCGCGTTGACTCAATGTCTAAGGTTGCTGAGATTGAAGGGGCTGAAAAGGAAAAGATGAGAGAGAAAGTGAAAAAGATCTTAGGACATGGGATTAACTGCTTTGTTAACAGGCAGTTGATTTACAATTTCCCCGAAGAACTCTTTGCAGATGCAGGCATACTTGCTATTGAGCATGCTGATTTTGATGGGATAGAACGTCTGGCTTTGGTAACAGGTGGTGAAATTGCTTCAACCTTTGACAACCCAGAGTCTGTTAAGCTTGGACATTGCAAGCTTATTGAAGAAATTATGATTGGTGAGGACAAGTTGATCCACTTTTCTGGTGTTGAAATGGGTCAGGCTTGTTCTATTGTGTTGAGAGGGGCAAGGTATAGTATTGCAGTATCTCCTCTAGTTCTCTTTTAATATATTTGCATTTTCCATAACATGCAACTATTTGTGGCAGCCATCATGTGCTGGATGAAGCTGAAAGGTCTCTGCATGATGCCTTGTGCGTGCTGTCTCAGACAGTCAATGATACTAGGGTATTGCTTGGGGGTGGATGGCCTGAGATGGTAATGGCAAAGGAAGTGGATGAATTGGCACGGAAGACTCCGGGGAAGAAGTCTCATGCTATTGAAGCTTTCTCGCGTGCGCTTGTGGCCATCCCAACAATTATTGCTGACAATGCTGGTCTAGACAGTGCAGACTTAGTAGCTAAGCTTCGTGCAGAGCACCACAAGGAGGGATGCAATGCAGGGATTGATGTCATCTCTGGATCTGTAAGTGCTGAAATTGAATTATTTTAAAAAGTAGAATAGGATAAATTTTCTTTATCGTTTGTAATTTGTTTGAAACCAGCTGCAAATTATTTTGAGTCCAGTCGGTAATATCATGTTCAATCCTCTTAAGGATATTATTCCTAGATAAGTACACCAGCTTAGATATGGCTGCTGAACATCATTACAGACTAATTTCACTGTTCATGAATACCTTACCAAGAGATTCAGTTTCTTGGGAGTATTCATCCTAATGTTATAGATTGAAATACTGATATTGTTTAGGCCTATTTGGTAGACAAGACAGGCAATGATTGTATAGAGATTCAATACAACCAAACAAAATGGAATACGTTCCTTCCTTGCTGTGACGGGTGATATGTTTCAACCTTTTTAACAGGTAGGAGATATGGCAGAGCTAGGAATCTCTGAAGCCTTCAAAGTCAAGCAAGCTGTATTGCTATCTGCAACTGAGGCTGCTGAAATGATTCTCAGAGTTGATGAAATCATCACATGTGCGCCAAGGAAGAGAGAAGACAGAATGTGAAAATGATGATAGTCAACGGCACATTCATTTGTTGTAACGGATTACTGTCTTTGGCATTTGCTTGTTGATTTTGATTGTTTTTCACTGCAGTATGGTTGAATTCTAGAACTGAAGTTTTGGTGGCTTGTTTCAGTTTTTACTGAAAATGGAAGCAATCTTCACTCCATTAAAAATCAAAAACTAGCGATTTTTCAATGCTAAATTTTCCATAGCATGTATTATCTGATTTTCCTCGTGGTTCTACAACCGTTTGTGTGGATACCCGATTATCAGATTTCCGAGTCTTTAGCATCCCCTTTCATGAAGTTAGGACTTGTTACTGTAACCCAAATTCTGTTGTTTATCTGAATTTAGTTCATTTATAGTCCAAGCAGCTAAACTATGGAGGTTATAGCCTGACAGCGCAGCTTGATTTTCTATATTTTGCCTTTTGATATATGGCCTTGCAAATTATGGCACCAATATCAGATCTCTGTTGATATGAATGTAACACTTAAGGTGTAGCATTGGCTTCCTGTTAAACAGTGTTCCACTGAAGAAAGATTAGTACCTTATGCCTTGGGAGCCACATCTTAGTATCACACGTGCAAAAGGAATAGACCAGACATGGTTGTGATCATGCTTGGATCTCCCCTGCAAATACATTTGATAATCGCTCGAGCTGCAAATCCATGCAAAATTGGCAGCGGTGATCTATCAACATGGGACAATCAAGAAGAAAGCACTACACTATTTGGCTTAGGCCTTCATAGCTGATAGCCTCAAGATGAAGGCCGGAACAACTAAGAATTAATGATTATTAGCCTTCATGCAGACATGCAGTGGAGTAGTGCAGCACTAACCACAGGTTAGTTGGACTTCATAAATGGCTGAGATGGATCTGAGAAGCCACCTGTACCGCGCAGAAAGAGACACTGAATAATCATTTCTAGATTATCAACTGCCACCATGACAGTGTTAGAATCAGATTATCATGTCAAAGAGGATTCACCTATTTACTTCACACCACATCGTTTCTAATAACTTCTGATTTCAATTTCAAGAATTTCTGCTTTAACTTAGTACTTCAAGGGAATGAAAAACGTCATTTAGGATTAACAAAATAAGGAAGCAAAGTAATCAATAATCAATCTGTTTACTTTTATGGTACCACCTCAATTTTTATTTTTACTTGCCATCGTTTCAGATAACGAATACAAAGTACAAACCTTTATCATGTATCTGCAAAAAGAAAAAGTTAATAACAACAATTGTTAATTACAGTACAAAACAGGTTTATACTGAGATTTTCATATAATTGGATTTTAGTAGAAGACAAATTTTATGTCCCTACGTTTTATGATTAACAAAGTATCAAAATTCATGATAAATATAATTTGCTTGTAATTGATTCATATTTGGCAATTAAGTAGCATGATGGGAACATCATCTGTACACTACAATTTCATGGTAAACTGCTCTCCTTTTTCACGGTAAACATATTTAAAAGTTCATCGGTATCAATGGCGTTGCGTCCACATGCTCCGACACCCAAGGCATAGACAGCTACATCTCTGCCTACAAAGAAACATATATTGCCTATACAAATTACATTAAAAAGACAGTTATATATTAAGCTGAGAGCCGCCGAAGGAGAAGGATCAACCATGCGAGCTTTTCAAAGATTAGCAAAGAGATTGCAGTCAATAATGAACCCCATATAAAGGGTCAAGTAAATCTGTTATATATTGAATTTTGATGATCAATTTGCATTAGAAGCTGAACGAGGGCAATGATTGATATAAATCATTCGAAAATCTAAAAATGGAAGACAACAGAGAGGTTTGTACTTTATACCCGACATAAGGAATGGGCCTTGTTTATGTTTCTGTCTTAAGCTTTCCTAGAAATGGGTCGTTGAGCGAGTTTGGACTATGGAGGTCTATTGGTCCATAGATTTGATGGTTATCGGCCTTGTTATTATTACGTGATTTTGTTTCAAGCCTCAATGTCAAAGAAAGGCCGCTTGTTTTAATAAAACTCATATAAACTAAAAATTCGGCTAGTCATGCCGCCCCGCCATCTAAAGTAAAACACACTTCAACACTTAAACCTCCCTTTTCTAAGCACCAGCTGTTCGAAAAATGTCCAACGAGGTCGAGTCTGCGCAGGTTAGCGACGCCATGGAGGTGGCGCAACTTAGTAGCTTGGCTGCAGTGGACAGCCACGCCGGTTCTTGCGAGCCGGAGATGCCGTCGCGGCTTCTAAATGACGCCGTTCGGTCATTGCCTTATCATGTCGTCAAGGACCTTTTGTCTATCGGGGTGCGTTCTCTTTGCATTTTTTATCGTCAAATTACTTTATCGAAACCGTTCTTACTATTACATTTGATAAACTAAATGAAAATCAATCAAGTACGGCCTCTTTTATGTATCCGTGTGTTTGTTTTAGGTGTGTTCTAGATGCGTTCTACGGATATTGGGTACCGAGGACCATATTTATTGCCATTCATCGTTTTCACAGTCGATGCTCTGTTCAGTTCTTGAAGAAGTGACTGGTTTTAAATCAGAAGGCGATTTTCAATTCTGCAGCGTTTGCTTGGGTATCTTACAGTTAAGTTACCGCGATGACAAAGAAACGTTGGTGAAAATGGAGAGTCCAAATGATATGGCTTTAGTCATTGCGGAGTTGGTTAAGAAAGAAGGCCATCAAATCGATGGATTTTCTCTAGAAGTTTCCATACCACAATTTATCTTAGAAAATGAATCCTCGTTGTTGTAAGCCTGTTTTATTCTTTTGCTCGTTTTGGTGGGTTTTATGTTAGGGTTTATCGTTTGCCCATTAATACATAGCATCTCCCCCCAAAATTTGTAGGTCAGGTATGAAGAAGAGATATGAATCAGAGCCATGGTTTCAAGAAAGGTTACTTTCCAAATGCGTCTCTGTTAAGGATGTTCTGAAATTTGCTATAACTAAACCCCTTGAAACGTTATTGGTAAGTATAATTTGCTTGTAATTGATTCAATGTTCCGAAATATTGCTGGTTGGAATCCCTTTTAATAAAATTGGTTTTGTGGCCATGTTGATTGTATACTGTCCGTTATTCAGTATGGTGTATTAATACTGAATTAAATTAAAGTTTTGCAGGATACTAAAGCTAGTGCAAGCTCTTTTCGGATCCGTTTGACTTACACTCATAAAATGGCATTGGAAAATTCTGTTGAAAGGAATCAGGGATTCAAAAGGCGAAAAATAGGTATTTTAGATCCTTTGAAACATATACTGGGGACTTGGTTGCATCTAGAAGCAATAACATTCACTCTGATTTCACTGATGATACAGGCACTGAGAATGGGTTGCAAAATGTAAATGATGAGTCAGTAGTTGCCAACAAAGATTGTTCTGATTATCCTACTAATGAAACAATTGCTGTCACTGGAAGATCCTCTTTGAAAGTGCCCATAGATAAGGTTGTGTTCTGTAATATTTTCTGACTTCAAATTCCTTGCTTGCAAAACCTTTTACTAGTCTAGGTCTTGAAATTCAATACTGTTGTTTATCTTGATGTTTCTTAGCACTTAGTCTGGTCTTTGCCTTTTCAGGTTAGTGAACCTTGCCACTTGGTATACCTTTGCTACAGGACGCATATTTACCTATGTGGTAGATATTTGAAGGTAATTTAATACATTAGAACATATTTTACATCCATATTCAAGCATTATGAGTTTGACTTATGAGATTGCACGATGGCAATTGTTGAGATGAAAAAAGATACTATCCTTGGAATTATTGAGAACTTGAACAAGCCTTGTATTTTGTTCTGATTTCCAATATATGGTGTTCTCCTTTTATTGCAGTACTCAAGAAATGTGAGCCAAACACGCTGGATAATTGATGAGGAAAGGATGGGAGAAGCTTCTGTTGAGGTATTAGACAGTGCTTTGTTTCTCTTTATTGTCCTAATGAGGTTACTTTATCTATGTAATAATACCTGAAACTGAACAAATTTGTTTGTTTCTTCTTTAGGAGATAATAGGTAGCAACATCCTTCCTATGTGTCGGGGTGATAATTACAAGTTTCATGCTGCTGGAAGAGAAGATATTGATGTGATGAAGTTCTAGTTTTTGTTGATTGCTTGTTTAAACTTGATACATTTTTGTCCCCCACAAAAAATCAGTGAGTATTGTGCTTATCTATGAAACCTATTGCAGGTCCGAATGTTGGGTTCAGGCAGGCCTTTTCTGCTTGAGATACAAAATGCACGCCAAGTCCCATCCGAAGAGACTGTTAAGGAAATTGAATCAAAGATAAATGGCTTGGAGAATAAACTAGTGAGTTCTAATACGTTGTCATATACATTTGTGTATCAAATGATTTAGATTTTAAGACTTAGTTGCACATAACGCATTCTCGTAGGTTGGAGTTAAAAATCTTCAAGTAGTAGGCAGTCAAGGTTGGACACTGATGCGTGAAGGAGAAGCCGAGAAGCAGGTGGTTTTGGCTTTCATAATTGTTTATTGTAGTTAATCCTTTTATCATTAGGACTAAAATATCAAGTTTCAGTAAAACTAGACCTGGCAATTCTATCTTTACAATATCCTCTTTCATGCAGAAGCAATATTGTGCATTAGTGTGGATTTCTCGTCCACTTGAGGATGAAGATGTGCGCTCCATATCATTGCTTAATGACATGGTTAGCTGTTCTTTGAGCTTTATTTTTATTTTTCATTGAATATCTACCAGGTAAAATAATATAGCACCCTCTATTTAGTGAGAATTTTCTGTTGTCTTTGTGCAGCAAATTCTGCAAAAGACCCCAATACGGGTGCTTCATCGTAGGAGTCCATTGGAACGCGAGAAAATTATACATTGGTTGGCATCTGTCCATTACACATCTTTATTTGCCAGATATATTTTTTAAATTCAAAAGGCCTAACCATGTTTCTATTTCATACCTAAATCCTGTATAGGATGAAGATTGAGAGGATTGCTGAAAGCTCCCAATATTTTCTTTTGCATCTCTGCACTCAGGTAATGGTTTTCTTTACTTGAAACATGGTCAGATATATCCAGTTTGTTTAGAGGGGGTGTGGAGGGTCTTCAAATAGGTGAAATGAATAGTTTTTGCCCTTCTTGGTTTGTTTTTGTGAGGACCATGCCTAGGTGCTCAGTACGCATGTAGAGTTGTATGGATTATAGGTGTGGCACCTTAGTAGATTGCTATTGATCATTTATGAAATTTAATATTGGCTAGAGTACTCCACAAGTATTCTTCAAGCCATGATTTACTGAGTTATAGTAAATAGTACTTCTAAATAAATGCTGGTCATATCGGTCAGGAAGACACTAGCATAGGATGGGGATTTCCACTGTAAATGTGTGGTGTTTTTTGTTGGGGAATATGTAATACACTGATATAATTGGAATGCAGGCTGGAACTTATATCAAGGAATTTGTTCATGGTGATTTTGGGCGCACTCAACCTAGGTACTACACTAAACTGAAAATGATATAGTTATACTATCAGTTAGTGATGATAATGGAGAAGCACCAAGTATTACTAGATGACTATTCTTACCATTTTCTTTATATATGTTCTTTTTCTTTGGGTCCAAACATTTTTTCCTATTATTGTTAATACTTTATATTTTTTCCTATAATGTATCTATACCTGCAGCGTCATTGAAATCTGATGAATATACTCATCTGCAGTATTGGATCAATCCTAGGATGCAGAGCAGAGATATTGCAGCTCGACGTTACAGACGTGAAAATGGATTCTTTCTGAGTAAATGAGGCGTTAGTGTCCAATGATGCTACGCTACACATCAAGTTTCCTTTTTGTAGTCTCTGAACTGACGTTACAGACGCTCTTTTTTCTTTTTCTTAAGTGTAGTTGTTAGCCTTTTGTTTTCTATTTGATTCCTTACATTTTAACAAATGAGAAACATAGGTTATTATAGATGGTTGGCATTCAAAGGCAAATGTTTCAAGTTGCTTTTACCTCTTGTTTTGGTTTGTGGGCAAGGAATGTTCTGATGATGGGTTGGGTTGTTTGGGGGGTATGGTTAAGTAATACAACCATAGTTAGTATAGGGTGATTACTGCCCTAAGGTTTTAGTTCCAGTGATTAATATGTTGTCCTTTTAGGGGAGGGCTATCTATGGCTGTCAACGTCATCTCTTCTCCTCTCGTTTGCTGTTTTCATTATATATTCGACAAAAGCATTAACTGACCAAAAAAACAAAGCATTAATATTTCTAACCGCAAATGCTGCGATCTGTAGTGAGTTGATTCCAATATGAGATCTTCTATCCCATGATTAGAACTAAAAATATAACTCAATTCATGGTTATTTTTATTAATTATATGCAGATTCAATAAATTAATTAAAATTGCTCGATAACACAAATTCTAAGGTTTTCTTACATTTGTTAATTTTTTTCTATAAATTTCGTACAAAGGGTATCTGATAAACATTCAATTTAACAAATTCACCCTCAAAATTACGAGCTACAAAGCTAATGTTTACCTAAAAAATTGTTTTTACACCCGAAGTTTCAATCATGTTGCAATCAGTTCATTTAGGCATATGTATATAGATGTATTTTTTTAGATAATTTCATTAATAGTCAAAATGATGATACAACTTTATATAGATGTATTGTTAACACATAATTTCATTGATAATCAATAGTAACTAAGTCCATGGGTAAGTTTTCGTTTTAGTTACTTGATTAAAAAAATTATAATTTAATCATCGAACTATTCAAAAGTTTTTATTTAAGTCATTTGGCTGTTAAAATCAATGTTATATGGTTTTCTTTATTTGCATTGCTTGCACAAATCAAAAACTCTTTTCATGAAACAACTTTGAACGTTAAGAATTTGCGAATCAAAATTTAAACAACTTTTTTTTTTCGATCTCCGACATTGACTATCAGATCGACTTTGATATAAGGTATGTTCTGTACATTGATGGGTATTGATCCATTGTGTCGATTGTCGTTTGGAGATCGCTAGCATTAAAAAAAAAAAACTTAATAGCCTAGTAACTTATAAATAAAAAAAATATTTGAATAGTTTAGTAACTTAAATAAAAATATTTGAATAATTCAATGATCATAATATACAACTTAGAAGTCAGCGGAAGTATTGTTGGTTTCCATTCCTAATTAATGCTAGAGACGTAATTAAGTAAAGGAAGTTGGAACATCGACAAATAAAGATGAAAAAGAGAAATATATTTTATAAAGTATTTTAGAAGGAAATATATATATTATCTTTAAAGAGTAAAGACCCACCAAATTAAAAGGAATGGTAAAGTTGGTGGGGGATCCATAAATTTATTGATAAAGCTAATAATCACATTAACCTACACCGCATACTATCCCATTTACGCCTCAACCCAACTCCATCGTGTATTAAACGCGGCACTCATCATTTCTAATCGCGTGAAACAAACATTCTTTCATAACCCTACACGGGCAGGGCGTGCCACTCACGCTCCATGATCACCCGCCAACTAAAAGGAGAAACCGCCATTGTCTTCCATTGCAACGGCAATATGGCCTCCAAAGCCGAATAAAGAAACAGAGTACACTTCCCTTTGAATCTTTATTTCTTCATTCATTATTTTGCTTTCTTTCTTCTTCTTTTTCAACTCGACCGTACGGCCCCATAATGCCGGCAAGAATACGTAAACCATTGGCAAGTTTGTTGAGCATTTGATCTTTGACTTGAAGAATGGGGAGCGTTTCGTCTGAGGAATCTTTCGATCAAATAAGCGAGCAGTTGGAGAGCTACAATTTGAGCGCCGACGTGAGTGAATCCGAGAGCTCAAGTGGGTTTTCCTGTCGTCGGTTTGACCGAGGTGGTTCGAGTTCTTTGACCTCTTCGCCCCCCGCGGGGTCAGAGTTTGTCGACGGTGCTAGTTTCAAAGCGCGACTTCCCGTGATGTTGCCGGTCGTCGGTGGAAGACATGTGGTCATTCCGACGACGAAGGCGGAGGTACCAGAGGCCGAAATGTCCGGTGCGTTCACTGCACTTTTGTTTTTATTTTCTTTTTAGCGCGTAACTAAATTGAGAGTAGAATTTGTCGCTTCATTGAAGGTTTTGGAGGCAATTTTAATTAGGTAAAGATTGAAGACTTCTGGTTGAATCTTTTTTGCTGCATGCATATACTAACGTCTGTTTGGCTTTATACCTTCCCATTTATTATTACGTTTTAAGTTTTAACTCAACTCCAAGTTTTCGGTACAAATCGGGCTTCTCAATCGAACAAAGCCCAATAATATGGACAGATTTTTCTGCAAAGTCTAGTTTGACTCTGCTATTCCTCTGTGTTTTCTTAGGTTTATTTGTGTTTGAATTACTATTGATGTTACTGCAGAAATAGAATTGATGAAGGAAAGGTTTGCTAAACTTTTGCTTGGAGAAGATATGTCAGGTGGAGGGAAAGGAGTTTGTACTGCTCTGGCCATCTCCAATGCCATTACAAATCTTTCTGGTTAGTTTCTTGTACTAGCATTTCATTTCTGTTCTAGTTTTTTCCTTGGCTCATCATTAACAAGAGGTTAAAAACTTCAAATCTGAATCGATTTGTTAACTTCTTGCAGCTTCTGTGTTTGGGGAACTATGGAAATTAGAGCCATTATCACCACAAAGGAAATTGATGTGGCGTAGAGAGATGGACTGGCTTCTGTGTGTCAGTGATTCCATAGTGGAGCTTAAACCGTCATTGCAAGAGTTTCCAGGAGGGGGAACCTTTGAGGTTATGGTGGCCCGCCCACGCTCAGATCTATATGTAAACCTCCCAGCACTCAAGAAACTTGATGCAATGCTGCTAAGCATTCTTGATAGCTTTCATGATTCTGAATTTTGTTATGCTGATCGTGGGGTGGTCATCTCCGATAACGATGGAATTGAGGCATTTCCTTCATCTTCGACATCTGAGTGGCCATCTATTAGGCAGGAAGAGAAGTGGTGGCTCCCATTTCCTAAGGTTCCCCCTTCTGGTTTATCTGAAGACTCAAGAAAGAGATTGCAGCAGTGTAGAGAATGTACGCACCAGATCCTTAAGGCTGCTATGGCAATAAACAGCAATGTCTTGGCTGAGATGGAAATCCCAAATGCTTACCTCAAGAGCTTACCCAAGGTTTGGAGACTGCTCCATAGTATACAAAACTGTTCCATGTGGCATGAGAAAATAAAATATATTTTCAAAAAGAGAAACTGTGAGGCTAATTTGCATCGAATATTTATGTATTATTAGGTTCCTGAAAGTGTCATTTGGTTCTGAGCTTATTTGTGACATATATTCACACACTATGCATTTTGATTGATTACTATTGCTCATGCATCTTTGTTTCCATTTTCCTTCCTTTTCGGGAGCATTTTATGCGCATAATCATTGATTCCTTATGCCGTTTTTACTTGTCTTCCAGTGTGGAAAGGACTGTTTGGGTGAGGGCATGTATCGTTACTTAACTGCTGACCAGTTCTTCCCTGAGTGTCTTCTTGATTACTTAGATCAATCATCAGAGTACACTACTCTGGAAATAGCTAACAGGGTTGAGGCTTCTGTGCATATTTGGAAACAAAAATACTCAAAAAGGCATTCACTACGTGCAAAGGTTGGAAAGTCATCATGGGGTGGCAAAGTTAAAGGTTTTGTTGGTGACATAGAAACGACTAAGGTTTTAGCTCAGCGGGCCGAGACACTCTTACAGAATTTAAGGCTACGGTTTCCAGGCCTTCCTCAGACTTCTTTAGACGTGAGCAAAATTCAGCATAACAAGGTATTTCATCTTACCATGAATTAGTTCTTAAAGCATCATAGGTCCTGCGTACCTGTCTCCATCAATAACATGTGTTTATTAAGATTTAGCATGAACTTGCATCTTCTTTTTTCCTTTTTCTTTTTGGGGATTGTTGAAATATGCTAAAGGCAAAGTGAACAGAGTAAAATTGTTGTTGGTTATTTTAGGATGTAGGACAAGCAATCCTTGAGAGCTACTCGAGAGTGATGGAAAGCCTAGCTTTCAACATAACAGCAAGGATTGATGATCTGCTATATGTGGACGATGCCACAAAACAACGCACAAGTGCAACAGCAGAGTTAATGCCTATTAATGAGCCGGGGCAAATTGGTGCTGCTCCGCCTGTACAAAGGCGGATATTGCCCAGTCCTTTCTCATACCAATGTTCTCTTGCGGGTGCAACATGTGGTATGGGAGCATCCAACAATTCAGACGAAATAGATGAGAGCCCAGATAGGAGGACTTGTCAACTTATAACTAATGGCAATCTTAGAGACGCATTGGCTGGCTCACTGGAAAGGCTAGCCTTTTGAAGAATGTAAGGAACGACGTCTTGCATCATCAACCTGGAAAAACTGGTAGTAGCACTTATAGATTAAGATTGAGATAGCCTACGCCATCACATGCATGCACCTCAAAGCTCTGATTTGTCATTACTTCTGACGGATTAGATTGGATCTTTGTATATATATTCCTTTATGGTTAGACATACAAAGTAGAGACTTTTTTTCTTCTCTTTTCCCCAAACAATCAGGGAGGGGATATTGGTCTAGCCGGAACTCGCTTAAGTATCACCATTGTAGCAGAAACTGCTAGCAATTTTCTTGTGTTTCAAGAGTAGAGAAGCTTTATGATGAAGCGGAGGTTGGAGTTCTGGTATAAATTAATGGGTTTTTATGCGAACCTTATTAACACGCAGATTAACTTGCACTTATATTTTATTTGAAAAATGAAAATTATTTAAAACGACATGGCATTTGGGATGCTAATCCTAAATTAACTTGTAGGTTCGAAGGATAATGCACTACATATATATGGATTTTTTTTTAAAAAAAAAAATTGAAGAAAAGAGGAAAGGGAAACGGGGCGAATCATTAAGGCCCAATTTCTTTTGTTTTCTACATTGATAACCCAACATATAACAGTTGTCATGTACTCACGTCAAGTGGATTTCTTTCATTAAAACGGTTTTTACTAATATAAAATTTCTAAACCATCTCAAGAGAATTATTTGTTCTTAACCACCATTCACATGACTGCCTAGCCACATAACACTACCATTCCGAAAAGAATAATAGTTAAAAGTGAACAATCCTTTTTTATGATAGTAAAGAAATGAAATAAATTCCGATAGTGAAGGGTATATTGCAGCTGGTTAGAGGGCCCAGAAGGATCCAACAGAAGAAGAGGCGACATAACTGACGATCAAACAAAATACCTCTTCAAACAACTTTGTTGCAGGGCCGACTCATCACCAGAACTTACCCCAACAAAACATATAACGTAAAAAAAGGAAAACAAGTTGAAATGTAAGAGTATATATGGTCCCCATTGATTGAGTCATAAGCATCTTTTATCTAGTCGTACTCTTGACCAAAATTCTCTCACGCATTGACCCAAACCCGTTCTATGTATGCAGCAAATAGTAAGTAGTCAAGGCAGACAATGGTCCACTAGCACCACTCTATTTACCTCAAAACCCAAAATTCCTGCTCCGACCCAGCAGTATAGCTACCTCTGACTTCACCAATATCCTCCATTTGTACACGTTCAAAGCTCATGATAACCTACTCTGTATAGACCTAATGAATACATATCTTATATCACATTCAAGATAATGTTACCCATTTCCTGTCTAAACCCCACTTTTCCTTTTTTCCCTAGCAACTTGTAAACTCAAACCCTTCACATCCATCCAACACATGGGTTCTCATTCTTTTATTTTTAATCCTGCATTGTATTTACGTACATTCTCATACTTCTGCATCCTCACCTCTTCATTTTTCTTCTCACCAAGCTCAATTATATAGAACCAGAGTGAAAATATCGATGTGGAGTCACCGGAGTTAAATTAGGTGATTGGATGTTTACCTACCCTTTTTTGTTTGCGTTTTAACAATTGTTTAATGGTGTTTGTCAGTATTTCAATCATGAGGCTACGTATAAGGTGTTTAGGAGAGTGTAGAAAATGCAACCGGTACTAGGGCTAGCTGCCCCTAAATAAAAGAGACCCTGCCCTACAGATTCATTAGTGCACTGTGTATGATTTAATTAAAAATATACAATATTTAAACAAAGTAAATAAATGACTGACATTTTTGAAGTTGGTGGCGCAATCATGCATGAGGCCATGAACATTAAAAATCCTTTTTTGCTTTTAAGTGTGTAATCTGATATCTGATAATTAACATGCTCATAAACCTCTCAAGAAACCAAAATAATAAAAAGTTTTAAAAGTTTTTAATTCAAAACCCTTCACTGGAATCATCATTTGGGTCTCATGCAACTCTGACAAAATCTTCTTGTTCCTGTCCTTGGGTTTTTTTTTTTTGTTTTCAAGGATAAACATGCAATTTCCACACACTTTCCCTTTTGTTTCGAAGGGGTTTTACTTGGAATTGGATATCAAATTCAGGGATCGATCCTTCAACACTTACAAATGGTTTCATGGACCTTGACTGCATAAACATGAAGCTAATCATAAAACCCTAAATGGATTATGGAATCCCCACATAGAAGTTCTGCAACTGTAACAAGTATTGATGCTTGGGAAAGGAGAAAGTAGAGAAAAATTAATCTGTAAAACCTAGTTAGGGTTCTTAATTAGCAGTCAAAGACTCAAAGGCGGTTTAAAATAAGACCAGTTACAGAAATAAGAAAACAGATGGTAGTGCCTCAAGTTCGTGGCACACACCCTCAAACCTCAGTAGACTAGTCAGTACATATCTAACTACTGATAATCAAAACCTGCAAGTAGCAGAAGCTAGCATGATGAAAGTACCAAATAGATGGTAATATGTTCTTCATTCCATTTCTTTTCGTATGAAGTAGTAAAGTTACCTGGCAATACATAGATAACCAGAAGGTGTCAACACTAAACCTGCCACGAACATGATTGTTGTTCACCGAAAGAAAAATAGTAAAAAAACTGCAAAATATAGATGGAGATCATGGTACATATGTTATGCATGTTATTTACCTGGAAGTTCATCAGAGTGAGACGAAAGCTGGAAGAAATGCATCACAAGGATTTTACAAAGAGAAGCCAACAGAGCCCAGTTGGCAGTATGCCCACCTCCATGAAAAACCAGAGGGGAAAAATACGGACTTTTTCCATGATGGGGAGGTGGACAGAATGCCAATAAACTCTGTAAGAAGCCCTTTGCTAAACCCCCATGAAAGCAAACTAAAAATGATAAACTAACTGTCCTTGTAATTTGTATTCACAACTGAGACACGAAGAGAAAGGAAGAGAAGAGATGAGAAGAAAAGAAAAGAGTGTATAAATGAAAACAGGAGAGTGGAGTAGATGCTGATGGGGTTCTCCTATTTAAGATGCAATGAAGGAAGAACAGTAAATAAGAGAGAGAGTGAGATGGCGTCATTAATTAAAGAGGGAGGTAGAAGGACTGAGGAAGATAAGGGGTGTTTTTCAGACTAAAAAAGACAGATAAAAAATATAATTAAGATTGGATGGTTCATTCCCCTATAAGGGAAGGGCATATTTAGAAGGATCAAAGGATCATCTTCATCATCATGGTTATTCCCTTCTCTTCCCTCGTTACTGGTGAAAAACCCACCTCTCCCTTCAGTCTTTTTTTGGCCTTCCTCATCTCACCTTCCACTAGTCCCCCACCCTTTCCACCCCCTCGTTTCTGATGAAACACGCCCTCATAATACCCCAACTCTCTCTCTCTATATTTGCATACATTTGAAACTGAGGAAAAAGGGTTTTGATCGGTTTCACATTATTGCAGACATGGGTTTCGCCCTTGTATTAGAAAAGCATATATAAGTCTGGGATCATGGAGGAGCTGTGCAGGTAAGTGTTTTTATCCAAGGGAGATTAGGCGTGGACAACCACAATGTCAATTAGTGGATTTAATGACATGCCAAACTTTTAGAGCGACTAAAACCCTCCATTTACAGTCTGTTGTTATACCTGTATTCTCCTTATTGGGGATTATATATAATGTGTATCACTACGGATGAGCTACGCTCCTCGACAATTTTGACCTTAGCTAATTGTTGCACATTCGTGATAAGTAGCATTAAGAAAATTATATGACTTGTTTTGCTCGCTTTAATTTGACTTACGGTCTTGTTATACCCCAATGCCAAAACATTTCTTATGCCTTATGAATACAACCTATATAATTATTCGAGGAAGTATCGGTGAAATATCCTTGAGGACCATTACATAGGATCTCATTTATTTAATAATTCCGTAAGTAAAATTTGACCCATTTCATAAGCTTCCCAATCTCAAAAAATAAAATAAAACCAATCTAGCTCACACCCTAAATTATATCTAAGATTAAACTTTACAAGAAAATCATAATTAGATGAAGCTCCATTTCAAGCCTTTCTCCATTTATAAATACACCTTCCTTCAAGAAGAACAATGGACAGACACAAAATGCTAAAACTCTACCCGAATGTTGTCTCAACCACCTCCAACCTTCTAACCAAATGGCACTTCGCACCATTCATTATATGAAACGCCCTTCACCTAAAAGCTCTCTGCACCTCAAGCTATGTAAACCGCCCTCCATCGAATGTAATTTCAGATGAAGCCTCCTAAGGCCCAGTGTATCTTTTAGTATTTGCCCTCCAATTGCGCCTAATTTCATTTTCGATGAAGCCTTTAAAGGCTTTAGTACCTTATCAACTGAGGCCTCTTCTTGCTAAAAAAAAAAAAACTACCAACAAAGCTACTCTCCAACAAAGGCCTTTTACGGCCCAATTCCACTTTTCATGTAGGCCTTTCGAGGGCTCTAATGTTGTTATCGGTGAAGCCTCTCAAAGCTCTAGCATCTTATTCGTTAAAGCCTTTTAAGGCCCCTATGCAGTTTACGACATAGGCCTTCAAAAGGCCCCAATGTTATTTTCGACTAAAGCCTTTTAAAGCTCTAGTGCCATGTTCTGCAAGCCTCTTAGGGCCCTAGCTCACTGTGCCAACTACTAGCGAAGTAGGACTCTGTAACAACCCAATTTTTGATAAAATTGGAACAGTGGTTTCGAAACCACAGATCCGAGCCTGGAAAGAAAAATTATTTTAATACTACTTTATGATCTACAATATGATAATAATATTGTGTGAAAATTTCGTAAAGAAATTTTATCGATTACATGTTTAATTTGATAAAGGACTAACCGCGTAAAGTGCAAAAGTTGTGTTCTAATAGCTAAAAGGATTAAATGGCTATAGAACTTTAAATTGGAGGTCCTTATATGGTAACTAGACCATTAATGAAAATTTAGTAGATATTTTTGGATGATTCATCCATGGAAAATTAGAAAAAGGCTAAGGATTAAATTGGAAAGTGATAAAATTAAAAGTTGATAAATAATTAAATAGAAATAAAAATTATTTTATATCTTCTTCTTCCCCAAATATTCCATGGAAACCCTAGGAGAGAGAAAGCTTTTATATTTTAAAACCGGGATAGTCTAATCTATCTATTTGGGAGATTAATTTGAAAAGTTATCAAAGTATAGAAATTATGTCATGGATGAATATGCTGAAAATTTGAAATTTATGGTAGAATATGAAAAGTTGATGATAGATAAACAACTTTTACAAAGTGATTTTTTATGAAAACATGATTTAGGGACTAAATTGTAAAGTTGTGTAAATTGAAGAAAAATTCTGAATTTTATAGAATACATGTGCTGTAAATTTTGTAAAGGGGCTTTGGTTAGGCTTGGAATAGGGAGTAATTTGCACAAGTTTCATTTTCCTGGTCTAGGGACGAAATTGGAATTTATGAAAAAGTTAGGGGCAAAATGGTAATTTTGCCTAGGAGGTAAATTGAGTCCATTTAAATATGAATTGTGTGAAATTGATGGTTAAATTCATTTATATAGATCCAAAAAACACAAAATCGAGGCTAGATCGAGGAAAAGAAAAGATTTCGGATTAGTAGATTATTTACGCGAACAAGTGTCGAGGTAAGTTCGTGTAACTTAATTGAGCATATAATTATGTTAATTGAATGTTGTGTTTGTATGTAATGTGATTCATATTGATGTGCTTTACTTGTATACTATGATGGAAAATTTGATACATGCTTGAAATGGTGAAAAAGGGTTAAGTCCCGATTGAACGTTGAGTTTCGATGAGTAGATGCGCTTTCCTGAAATGAATGAGGTCCTGCATTTATTGCGGATGGGATTTAGCTCGAACGAGTAATCCTATTAACCTTGATATAGAAAGGATTTAGCCCGGATGGGTAATCCTGAAATAATACCTCTCGAGGATACGTTACGATTAGGGTTTAGCCTGGACTGATAATCCTAATCGAGCTCTTTTGAGCATACACTATATAAAAGGATTTAACCTGGACTGGTAATCCTGTTATACGATATGTGACTCGAGAGCGTGTTCCTTGGCTAAGTGCCCTAATGGGTATCATTGAATAAGAAATTGACGGATTATCGAATCGTTCACCGCGATTGTACTACTTGAGCTTTCATCAGAATTTCAATGATTCAACAGACATGAGAACCTTGAGATGAAATGATAATGTAACACCACTAACCCTAAACCGTCGTCGAAATATGGTTACAGAGCATTACCAGACTTTTCAGAACAATTACAAAACAAAACAAATAATTAGCATACATTTCATAATTAAATCATAATGTCTCTTTTATGGGTCCTCGACTCCCAAAACACGTATTAGAAGCCAACCGGGACCAATTCCGGTACTCTAGAAATTTTTCATATTTGATATTCAAATCTGTCACATTCAATCCAATTCAAGTTTGTACCAAATTATGCCATATTCATAAGTTTATCATCTTATATTCATATATGTTGTATTTAACCATTCAAAGTCATATATTATTACCTAATTTACAACCATTACTCAAGATGACCAACACAAACATCCTAGGTACATGCCATTACCAAAGAAAAATACTTCATCACAATGAGTTCGGGATCGGCTTTGGATGCTGGACCAGAACTTTTGTCTTCAACTAACCTGCGCACGGAAACAAACCGTACGCTGAGTATATATATATATACTTAGTGGTATTACTATAATTCAAATTTATAGATAATATAGCAAAATATGCATATTCAATTTATGTTTATAATCTTTCAATAATCAATTTATACATTAAACCAATCTATTTCAATAATAATCATTATTTTCAAACTATTTTATTTTTACATTCTTAATTCAATATTTCATTCCATTTATATATAAAATCATTCAATATCAATTCTAATTATCAATTCGTAACATTACAATAAAATTATGCATAATCAATTTATACCTTGAATCTTTCAATAATCAAATTAAATATTTAAACCAACATGTTTCAATAATAATAATAACTAATTTATAAGATTGTATTCAATTAAACTCATACACTATTTCTTGATTTCTAATTCATTTCATTTTCACTTCTTGTTTCGATAACTCAATTCATTTCTTATACAGAATCATTCGGTTTATCAATTTATTCAAAACCAATTCTAATTTCCAATTCATTCATTTACCCCTATTAACAAGACTCGGACCTTGGCGGATACACGGATCCAACCAAACACACCAGAATAGGAGCCCCCAAAAGAGCTAATAGGAACAACAAACCACTTCAAAATAGGGGACCAAGTACTGTTAGATCAGGCAGATCCTCGAATATCTCCTCCGGACCCTAACACAAACAAAGAAATACCTTTTAGGGTAACCAGTGTTTTCCCATACGGAACAGTCAAGGTAAGTAATCCTATTTTTGGTACTTTTACTATAAACACATCTCGACTTAAATTTTTTCCCGAAGACACAAATGATAGCATGAGGAAGGACTTCCAACTCCTCAAACCACCCTGAAGATACAAATGAAAGGTAAAGTCTAGCTTAAGACTATAAACGAGCACTTCTCGGGAGGCAACCCGAGCACTAACCCCATTAACTTTTTATTTTATTTCTATCTTATCCTTTCTTTATAATATCTAGCTTTAAACTAATTAGGATACCCGAAGGGGATGAAACCTATGATGAATCTTGTTATTTTTTTCTGAATTATATGATAAATACTTAGTTTGTTCTTAGTTATGTGAGCTTAATCCAAATTTAATGTGCTTAGGTGGAGGAGGAATAGACTCTGCCTAAGAGTAGATTCAACATAATTAAGCAGAGTTGATCGCACGCCTAGAGATAGGGTGACGAGATTTTTCCGGATTAGGGTGAAACCTAATATGGGAATTCATAGATCGATTTACTGCTATTCTAGGGGGTTATTATAAGAGAATGAGAGCTCCACTAGTTAACCTAGGGTTAGACGTTATTCGCCTCGAGAGAGGGTTTAATATACGTTAGGGAGTCTTATGGATCAAACTAAGTGAATAAATCGTATGGTTCAGTGTTAGATAACAAGTGAAGTCTAGGTGGATTCTTCCTAGGGTATCATCTAAATCAACTGAGTTTTTCCCAAGTTATTTTCCAAATTCATTCTTCTTTGTCTTAGAGTCTTTAGTTTAGTAGTTAATTAATTTAGATTAGATAAATAATCTCTCTTTATTTTTAGGCTAGATAATAAAAAGAAAATTAGTATTAGTACTTTTAGTTCCTTTGGGTTCGATAATCCGGTCTTGCTTAAGCTATACTACTGTTCGATAGGTGCACTTGCCTCAATCGTTGTCAGAGTTAGTTTCCAGGTTCGATCATTCTTTTTATAAATTTTAAAGCTCTGATTCACAGCGATCAATTGCATGAAAGTTTCGTTGAGAAATTTTGTTGGTAAAGTGTCCAATTTGACGTTTAGGACTGAATTGCAAAAGTTGCAAAATGTGTGTTCTAGAAGCTTTAAGTTTGAAATAGTTACGGATTCTTAAATAGAGGTCCTTAAATAGCAATTTGACCAGTTTCTATTTTTATGGACAAAAAAGGACATGTTTAGGAAAAATTTCAAAGAAAGGTTTAGAGGCATTTTGGTCATTTGGTTAATAAAAGAATAAAAAGGAAAATCAAGTCAAAATTGGTGTCCATCTTCTCTCCTTGGTCGAAAATTTCAAGACACCATAGCTAGGGTTTTCTTCAACTTTCAAGCTTGATTGTAAGTACATCCTAGCCCCGTTTTTAATGCTCTTTATGTTTTTGAAGTCGTATTCACCCGATCTTTCTATTTCTACCATCGTTTTGAAGTAGGGTTCATGTTTAAAATTTTAACCATGTATGACATACATGTGTTTTGATGTTTTATGGTAGAAAATGAAAGTTTAATGTATGATAAACGACTTTTGCTAAGTGATTTTCGGTAAAAACGTCAAAAAGGGCTTGTTTGTAAAAGTTGTAAAATGGGTAGTAAAAATCAGATTTTATGAAAAATGTGGGCTATTATGAGCATGATTTAGGTTCGGCTAGGCTTGGGATTCAAGGAAAATGGATAGATTTCATTTTACGAGCCTAGGGACTAAATTGTAAAAATGTCAAACTTTAGGGGCAAAAATGTAATTATTGCCATAATATGATTTTGGGCTGATTTGAAAAGTATAATGATTAAATGAGATGAATGTGATATTATAGATCAAGAAAAAAAATGAGGTTCGGACCTAGAACGGAGGAAAAACGATTAATTGACGATTAAGTTCTTTTGCCATTTTGATGTCGAGGTAAGTTTGTATGTAAATAATACAACATTATAATTGTATTTATAATGCTTTGTTATTGCATGATTTGTATGATTGACTCTATAGATGAAATTGACGAAGTTTCGACAAGCGAGTAAATCCCAGTTGAACCTTAGGAATAGTTAGGATACCAATGTCATGACATTAGGGTCACTAAGAATACGTGTAAGACCATAACTGGGATATGGAATCGATATGAGACTTCGTGTAAGACCATATTTGGGATATGGCATCGATGTGAGATTTCGTGTAAGACCATTGCTAGGCTATTGGCATTGATACAAGATTACATGTAAGACCATATCTGGGATATGGCATTGGTACGGTACTGTGTGTACGAGATCCCCGAGTATCCTTTAGTATTCCAAATGGTTCAACGGGAAATTCAATGGGTATGTCAAAGACGAAAAAGTATGTGATTATGTTACGAGTTGGTACAGGTATGTACGAAAAACTCAAAGAAAATGAACTCAGTATATGATGAACAATTGGTAAGATTGTGATTGAGCAAGTTGTGGTTATGAAGCTTAAATGACATTTATGTTGATATGTTTGATGTTATTCATACGATGAGCTATTGGCATATGACAATTATATTGACATGTGTTATGAGATTCATGTGATGATCCATTAGTATATGACAATTATGTTGACATGTGTTATGATGATATTAAATGACATTTATGTTCATATGACATTTATGAAGTTTAATGGCATTTATATTGATGTATGTTATATTATTCATATGATGAGCTATAGGCAAGAATGTGATTGAGTAAATTATACTCATGAAGTTTAATGATATTCATGTGGAAATATGTTATGTTACTTATATGATGAGTTGTTGGTAAGACTAGATTTGAGTAAGTGGTGTTTATGAAATTTTAATGACATTTATGTTAATATTTGTTAAGTTATTTGTATGTCAAGTGTATGAATAATGTTTTATATTATTTTCATATGAACTTACTAAGCTATATAGCTTACCCCCTTCCTTTCCCATGTCTTATAGGGTTAATAAGCTAACTCGGGTTGGAGTTTGCCGGAGATCCTATCACACTATCAAGCTATCATTTTGGGTATAAGTGAATTCAAATATTTTAAGTCTATGACATGTATAGGGACTTAATCATTTTGTTAAATGTTTCATTGTGATTGTAGCCCATGTGTTGGCTTGTGATTGTCAAAGGTTTGTTTTGCTATTTGGCCATGTAAGTTGGCTCATATTGGCTAACATGGTTGTAAGCCTAAGTATATTCATACATGTGTCAATATCTATGGTGATAAAATCATGGCATGCTTGGTGAAAGTGGAATATTTGGAAACGTGATTTTGATAAACCATAATTTATACATATTTTGACCCCATGCTTGGCTCATTTTTGGATGAATTTTCATTAGATTTGATGAATTCGATGCTCCTAATCCTTTAATTTCATGTTTTACACTCAGAAGAGCTTAGGGAGTCGAAAAGAACGAGAAACGGGCCAAAAAGGGACAAAATGGGCCTACCTCGAAAATCAACACGGCCTGGACTATCTCACACGGGAAGACCACACGGGCGTGTGTGATGAGCAGAAGCGAACATTGCCTGGACTGTCGCACACGGGCAGACCACACGGCCGTGTGTGACGATCAAAATCGAGCACGGCCTAAGCTAACACGCACGGGCGTGTCACACGTGCGTGTCCCTGCCGGACCCAAGTCTAATTCTATTTGAAAAAGACTACTTGTGGGCCAAGAAAGGTGCTCCAAAGCCTATATAAACACCATAGGGGAGAACCTAAAAGGACACGCAGAGTAGAAGGCAGAAAATACTCGAAGACAGCCATTAGAGAGCAGCTCGGAAGAAGGATCTCCATCAAGACTGAAGATCTCCTATTAATTTCTCTTGAAGTTTTTGGGTTTTCTTATGTTTTGTTGTTTTTCCTATTTTAAGATGCTTCCCTCTATCAGTATAAACTAATTCCCTTAAATACCCAAGGGGATGAAACCTAAGATGAATCTTATTACTATTTGATTTATAAGATAAATACTTGTTCTTATTCTTAATTGTGAGTTCTTATTCTTGTTTTAATAATTCAGGTTATTGATTCAAGTCGAATGTGCTTATTCAGAGGAGCAAAAGTCCCTGTTTAAGAGTAGATCAACACAATTAAGCGGAGTTGATTGCAACCCTAGAAATAGGGCGACATAAATCTACCAGATTAGAGTCAAATCTAATAAGGGAATCCATAGATCGAGTTAATACGACGATAGGAGTTTTAATTAGAAAGAGATTTCAATTAATCAACCTAAAGTCAGTTGTTTTTAGTCTTGAAAGAGATATTAACATAAATTAGGGATTTCTACGGATTAAGTCAAGTGAATAAATCGTATGAATCAGAAGTAATAAGTAAAGTCTAGGTGGATTCTTCCTTGGGTATTGCCTCTCTCATAAAGTTGTCTAAAAGTATTCTCCCAATTCATTCTCTGTCGTGTTTTTAATTAATTTTAGTTTAAAAGAAATCACTCCAATTCTAAGGCTAGATAATAGGAAGATAGTAATTACTAGTACTCTTGGTCCTTGTGGATACGATATTTTTGGTCTTACCATAACTATACTATTAAACGATAGGTGCGCTTGCCTTTATTGTGATCATAGTTAGTTAGAGACGCATCAAGTTTTTGGCACTGTTGCCGGGGACTAAGATATTAGGAACACTAAATTTTTATTACTTTAGCCATTTTTATTATTATTTCAATTTATTTCTATTTTATTGTTACTTTACTAATTTTTCTCTTTCTTTGCTTCTGGCAGGTGTTTCTAGTTTATGACTAGAAGAAACCCGTTAGGACCTTTGCTTTACGACAGTGAGATTGAGAGTATAGCTCGCAGAAACCGAAGAGAGATAAGGCGAAGCCTACAATACATACAAGAAGAGCAAGAGGACGATACTAATACTACCGAGGAGATGACTGAGAATAATCCGCTACCTCCTGTGGTCGCTGCAGATCCAGTAAATCAGAATCCTGCTCCTCGAACTATATATGATTATGCTAAGCCTAATTTAACAGGAACTGAATCAAGTATTGTTAGACCTGCTATTGCTGCAAATAATTTTAAACTGAAACCTAACACTATTCAGATGATTCAACAGTTTGTTCAGTTTGATGGTTTGCAGGATGAGGACCCAAACAATCACTTGACAAATTTTCTGGAATTCTGCGACACTTTCAAGATTAATGGCATTTCTGATGATGCCATTTGCCTTCGGTTGTTTCCCTTCTCATTGAGGAACAAAGCCAAACAGTGGTTGAACTCGTTACCACGAGGATCAATCACTACATGGGAACAAATGATCGAAAAATTTTTGCTTAAATATTTTCCGCCGGCTAAAACGGCTAAGTTGAGGAGTGATATCTTTTCTTTTGTGCAGATGGATTTAGAAACACTTTACGATGCATGGGAGAGATACAAGTATCTATTGAGAAGATGCCCTCACCACGGGTTACCATTATGGCTACAGGTTCAAACCTTTTACAATGGTGTGAACCCCTCAACTCGGCAATTGATTAATGCAACTGCCGGCGGTACACTAAACAAAAAAACACCTGAGGCTACTTATGTGTTTATAGAGGAGATCTCACTGAATAACTATCAGTGGCAAGTTATGAGGATAAAGCCAACAAAGGCAGCCGGGGTTTTCAACCTCGACGCAGTTACCATGCTATCAAACCAGGTAGAGCTTTTAAATAAAAAGATTGATGGTTTGTGTGGTTCTTCGCAGGTACATCCAGTGATGCAGTGCGATATGAATGGAGGAGGAATGAGCAATACAGAATATCCATCCTACAACCCTGGCATGGAAAGTGAACAGATGAACTATATAGGTAATAATTCTAGACCTCAGAATAATCCCTATAGTAACACTTACAATCCAGGTTGGAGGAACCATCCCAATTTCTCATGGGGTGGTCAAGGAAATCAGAGACAACAACCCCCTCCAGGCTTTCAACAGCAACCCTACCCACAAGAGAAGAAGCCGAACCTTGAGGAGATGCTAACAAAATTCATCTCAGTGTCAGAAACCCGTTTTCAATACACCGAAACATCACTAAAAAACCAGCAGGCATCCATTCAAGGGCTCGAAAACCAAATAGGTCAGCTTGCTAAGCTGATCTCTGAATGACCACAAGGAAGCTTGCCAAGCAACACTGAAACTAACCCAAAAGAGCAACTTCATGCCATTATTGCTCACGATAGTGAAGGGTTAGACGAACCAAACCCGAGGCAAGAAAACGTGGTAGATAAAGGTAAGGTTAAGTTAAGCCAGAATAAACCAAAACTGGTAAGTACAGAGTACAAACCTCATGTGCCATACCCCAATGCGACGAAGAAAGACCGCACAGATGAACAATTCGATAAATTTCTTAAAATTTTAAAAAATTACATATTAACTTACCGTTTATTGAAGCTCTTTCGCAGATGCCCAATTCAGTAAAAATTTTAAAAGATCTTTTGGCAAACAAACGGAAGCTAGACGATGCGTCGCATGTGGAGCTAAATGCAGTTTGCTCAGCAATTTTACAGAATAAACTACCCCGCAAATTAAAAGATCCAGGGAGTTTTACGATTCCTTGCTTAATTAGTGGTTTATCTGTTAATAACGCTCTAGCTGATTTAGGGGCAAGTATCAATGTTATGCCTTATAAAATGTTTAAACAGCTAGGTCTTGGGAAACCCAAACAAACTAGGATGAGCATTCAATTGGCTGATAAAACTATTAGATTTCCTAGGGGTATAATTGAAGATGTGCTTGTCAAAATTGATAAATTCATATTCCCAATAGACTTTGTTGTTTTAGACGTGGATGAGGATAGTGACGTTCCCTTAATTTTAGAACGACCCTTTTTAGCAAATGCTAGGACCATTATTGATGTTGGTATAGGGGAATTAATACTTCGTGTAGGTGATAACATGATTAAACTCCAAGCACGTGATTCTGTCAAAATATCTAGTGATCAAGATGATACAAGTCCTGTTAATGTAAGTGAACTTAATGTTCAATCTTCTTTGCAGGAAATCCCTCGGAAAAAGATGAAAGAGCCATGGTCTAGCTCTCATATTGAGAACAGAACCGTTCATGAGGAACGAAGGCTCCAGATCGAGGAACTAGATGAATGGCGAACACAGTTTAAGGAGAAATTGAAAGGACGCGATGAATCAAAACAGAGCCATGACGAGCCTAAAGATAAAACGAGTCAAATTAAGGTTGGAGACCGAGTTCTAATGGATAATATAGATCCTCGTGTTGCCGCTTCTGAACCTAATGGAACAACCCCTTTCACGGTACTTAATATTTTCCCATACGGTACAGTCGAGGTAACTCATTCCAAATTCAACACCTTCAAGGTAAATATTACTCGTCTAAAACCTTTTTTTAACAAAATTGATAGCAGGAATGAGGAGTTTCAACTCCTCAAACCACCATGATCATGCGAATGAAAGGTAAGTCTAGCTTAGGACTTTAAACAAGCGCTTCTCGGGAGGCAACTCGAGCACTAACCTCATTAATATCCATATTTTTTATTTTTAACACCTAACTAAAAACTAACCATATTAATAGGCGCAAGTTTCCCTACCCACATGGCCTTGCACACGGGCATAGCCGTGGCTGTATGGACACCACGAGTAGGCACATCGGCATGGCGGAGACCATCCAAAAATAGGACAAATTTTTTTCCCAAAACACGGGCTGCGATAAAATGCCACGGCCGTGCGATGCGGCCGTGGTCAAACCTACCTAAAGAACACGGGCTACGATAAAACCACACGGGCGTGCCTTAAAACCGTGGGCAATACTGAGTAAGTGACACTGGCGTGCGACACGCCCGTGCCCAGAAGCCGTGGTTGAAACTGAATGAGTCACACGGGCGTGCGACACGCCCGTGCCTTTAGGCTGTGGTCGATACTGATTAACTAACACGGGCATGGGAGAAACGAACGAAGCATCACACAGCCCTGCGATTCGACCGTGTGACACAACACGCCCAGAGAACACGAGCGTGGGCCACGATTCAGACGCGTCCTAATTCAAAATTTACGAAACACACGGGCTAAACACAGGGCGCATGGGCGTGGGACACGTCCGTGTGCCCCAATCTCTATTTAAACCCCGACCACTGTTCATCTTCTCCCAAATTCCCCCCAAAACCCTAGCCGTTCTCATCCAAACAACCTCTCCTTCTCCCCTATTCCGGCCACCGTCAACTTTTCCTCCTCCTCCCTTCGCTTCCCCTTTCTCCTCTTTCCCTTATTTTTTTCCTTTCCCTTTCTTCTTTCCCCTTTCTTCTCCACGCACACCAGCCCCGCAGTCCACGCCCGTGCGCCACCGCCACGTCCGTGCACCCCCTTTCAACACCTCCATCGGTTCACCCTTCTCCACCATTGTTATTTATTTTTTAGTTTTTATTTTTTTATATTATTCTTTGTTCTTATTTTCATTCTCATTATGATTTGGATTTCTATTTCTAATTTCTTAGTGCTTTTGATTTTTTATTTTATTTAGTTTGATTTTATTACTAAGATTAATCATTATTTTGATACTACTTCTTAGTGTTTTTAGCATTACTTGATAATCTAATTGATTATTATAGGATTATACTATTTAGAACTACTAGGATAATACATTTTTGGCTGGCAATGATATTTGATTTATTAAAAATCTTTGGCATTTTCAGGTACGTAATGACTCCCCCATGTGGGAAAAAGACCGCCGTCCCCGCTTCAAAAAAGTGAAAGGGACCCGGTGCGACCTCCTCGAACGCCTCTACCGAAGTGCGCCACCCTTTCTTACAGTTTCCCCCGAGACCCCAGGAGGAGCTTTTCCAGATACTTCGTACACGACCCCTCGACATAGGGAGATGTATCTATTGGGCCGCCCTAGAGCAGGTCCAATTAGCTGACGCCGTTCGGGCCCTTTTGACTACCGACCAGTGGGGACACTTTTTCGAGATTGTCGAGCCGACATATCTAGAGCTTACTTTGGAGCTATGTTCCACATTCCACCTTCAGATGGCGATGTCAAATTTTGACGACCCAGGCACAGTCCAGTTCCGCCTTGGAGGCCTCGTACGAGAGATGAATATCCCAGAGTTTGGGGTTGCCTTGGGACTTTATACCAAAGAATTCATGGAGGATGACGACTTCGAGGACCTCTACCGCCACATACACTACTCCCCTTCGTCCTGTTGGAGAGACTTAGTCCCCGCCTCGGCCATCTATGACCCTAGTTGCTCCAAGGCGTCAGCTCTCGCACCATCCTTGAGGTACTTACATGCCATCCTGGCTCATACTTTGACGGGTAGGCGAGAGAGCACCGGCGTCGTCAACACTTATGGTGCATGGTGTATGGGCACGTGTTTAACTTAGCCTACTTCATCGCCCTCACCATTCGGCATCAGACGAAGCGACATAGGAGAGGAATCCTCTCCATTGGCCCCTACGTGACACGCCTGGCTCGCCACTTTGGCCTCTACAACACCGCAGCCTAGTCCTCCTCGCTCACGCTTATCAGTAGATGTCCCCACAGGGCATCCAAACGATGCTTCATATGAGGATGATTGAGCGTCGCCGTGGGTTTGATCCTTCTCAGTACCGGTTATCGCGAGCCACTGATTAGGACGACCCAGAGGACATTACTGATATTGTCCCTCCACAGCATGAGGAGCCACCTTTTGTGCCACCACCGCCACACCGATCAGTTCATGCGGCTGCTTCACTGACAGGCATCTCTGAGCACCTCGCTCGTTTCAAGCAGTACTGCACTCAACAATTTAATGACAACGCTCGACGATTCGACGGCATCGAGGCGACTTTGCAACAGATTTGTCAGCATTTTCACATATCGCCACCACCCCCACCTCGCGATCCATCCGCTGATGAGGACCTTTGAGTCCATTTATTTTTTCTTTTTCTTTTATTTTAATTTTTGAACTCTTTCTCTTTATCTTTCTTGTCTTAAATTTTTATTAGTATATTTTGCTTTCTTTATATCTCTAGCTGTCTATTATCGATTAACCATAACAACGACCATTAATAAAACTCCCTAAAACTTTACTGATGACTTCGCAGTTTCAAAAGGTTTAAGGTGCTACTAAGGAATGACCAAACTACCGGAGTATTCTCCCCCACCTTCACCTCTGCCTAGTTCATCAGGCTTCTTTTCACTTTCTAAGGATTTCATCCATAATTCAGGAAGTTTCACTTCTCTCCCTCTCTTATGATATTCTTATTATCTTATCGTTATCTATTTTTGTACATTGAGGACAATGTACATCTTAAGTGTGGGGAGGTTATTTAATTATATCATTAACGGAAAATCCCTGAATTATTTCTTGTTCTTAAGAAAATTTTCTCATATTACTAATTAGAATAAAACTTCTATTGACTTATGATTTTCATTGATATGTTTTGGATTAAGTCATAGGTAATTGTGCATTGATGGTTTAAATTTTAAGACATTAGAGAATCAAGCATGATAAGTCTATTTTCAGAATTAAAAATTTATTAGGTTGTTTCCCTGAATTTAAATATTACTTTGAAGTTTGAAATTTCGCAAGGATGACATCAAAAGCCATAATTTTTGTAAGATTTTGAGCCTTGTAGAGCATATATTCTTCTTGCTCACTTTATTATTGGTTATGAGTGTGTCAATATTGATTTGTTATTCTAGAACTTGCTTCTATTATGCATGTCGAAACCACGCCCTTGATTTGATATACTGAGATGATAAAGGCACCTAGGTTTAACCTAGTTATCCCAAAAAGCCTACCTTCATAATTAACCCCTAGTGAACCCCTTTGATCCTAATAAACCATTTCTTAATACACCCTTAACATTAACCCAAAACTTATTCTTTTTAATTTATTAAGAATTTTCCCTATTGTATTAACCCCTTTTTGTCGAGATTTGATTTGATCAGTTGCCTGACTATGTTCTCTATTTCAGTTGTTAATTTCTTTGTTCTTATTCTTTAAAAAAAATTAGTTTTATGTATTTGAGCTTAAACAGTTAATTTCACATTTTAAGGAGAAGCTCGTGTTATTAGTGATAAGTTTTAATTGATGTAATTAGTCAGTATTAGTTCATTTTTATAGTTCGGTAAATTGTCAATTCGATCTCGATTTTAACCCTCTAAATCAGCCTTTATCCACACTTTTAACCCAAGCCCCGTTACAACCCTTTTTAAGACCTTTTGATTTGTGTATCATCTCATTCTATAGTGGTGAAAATTTGATTTTCATGCAAGCCTATGGGATTAACTTTTCATGTTTGACTTTTGAGTGCTTAATCTGAACCTTAAACACGTTGAGTGATTTGAGTGAATCTTTAGTGAGGATGTCAATTCTTGTCGGTTTTGAATCAAAGGTAACTATTTAGATAAAGGGAAACACCTATGTTTTTCGTGCTATAAAAATTTGTGAGTTGGATTGTTTGAATCTCTAGGACTCTTTTAGTTAAATTATCAATGTATGAATTATCTGTGAATTATGATAAAACATTATTGATAAGAATTATGAATTGAGGGAGTTAATTTTAATTGTGAGTTGAGGATTTTGCTTGAGGACAAGCAAATGCTTAAGTGTGGGGATATTTGATAAACCATAATTTATACATATTTTGACCCCATGCTTGGCTTATTTTTGGATGAATTTTCATTAGATTTGATGAATTCGATGCTCCTAATCCTTTAATTTCATGTTTTACACTCAGGTGAGCTTAGGGAGTTGAAAAGAACGAGAAACAGGCCAAAAAGGGACAAAATGGGCCTACCTCGGAAATCAACACGGCCTGGACTATCTCACACGGGAAGACCACACGGCCGTGTGTGATGAGCAGAAGTGAACACGGCCTAGACTGTCGCACACGGAAAGACCACACTGTCGTGTGTGACGAGCAGAATCAAGCACGACCTAAGTTATACCACACGGCCGTGTGTGACGAGCATAATCGTGCACCGCCTAAGCTAACACGCACGGGCGTGTCACACGTGCGTGTCCCTACCGGACCCAAGTCTAATTATATTCAGAAAAGACTACTTGTAAGCCAAGAAAGGTGCTCCAAAGCCTATATAAAAACCATAGGGGAGGGCCTAAAATGACATGCAGAGTAGAAGGTAGAAAATACTCGAAGACAGCCATCAGGGAGCAGCTCGGAAGAAGGATCTCCATCAAGACTGAAGATCTCCTATTAATTTCTCTTAAATTTTTTGGGTTTTCTTATGTTTTGTTGTTTTTCCTATTTTAAGATGTTTCCTTCTATCAGTATAAACTAAATCCCTTAAATACCTAAGGGGATGAAACCTAAGATGAATCTTATTACTATTTGATTTATAAGATAAATACTTGTTCTTATTCTTAATTATGAGTTCTTATTCTTATTTTAATAATTCAGGTTATTGATTCAAGTCGAATATGCTTATTCAGAGGAGCAAAAGTCTCTGTTTAAGAGTAGATCAACATAATTAAGCGGAGTTGATTGCAACCCTAGAAATAGGGCGACATAAATCTGCCGGATTAGAGTCAAATCTAATAAGGGAATCCATAGATCGAGTTAATGCGATGATATGAGTTTTAATTAGAAAGAGATTTCAATTAATCAACCTAGAGTCAGTTGTTTTTAGTCTTGAAAGAGATATTAACATAAATTAGGGATTTCTACGGATTAAGTCAAGTGAATAAATCGTATGAATCAGAAGTAATAAGTGAAGTCTAGGTGGATTCTTCATTGGGTATTGCCTCTCTCATAAAGTTGTCTAAAAGTATTCTCCCAATTCATTCTCTTTCGTGTTTTTAATTAATTTTAGTTTAAAAGAAATCACTCCAATTCTTAGGCTAGATAATAGGAAGATAGTAATTACTAGTACTATTGGTCCTTGTGGATACGATATTTTCGGTCTTACCATAACTATACTATTAAACGATAGGTGCGCTTGCCTTTATTGTGATCATATTTAGTTGGAGACACATCAGATTTAAGGCATAATTGTGTAATGTTGAAATTGTGACCTATTGATAAGATGAGGAATTTGAGTATAATTTGGTAACTAGATAGAAATTGAATGAAGCCTAACGAATGTGGGATTTGTATGTTTGATTTAGGGCTTAATAAATGTAGTGAATATGTTAGATAAACATAATAAGTTGTTATGTTTGAACCATGAATGTGGATGCTTTGGTTGCCTAAGTATGTAATGTTATGTGCCTTTGAA
This sequence comes from Gossypium sturtianum, assembly GCA_025698515.1. Lineage (NCBI taxonomy): Eukaryota > Viridiplantae > Streptophyta > Magnoliopsida > Malvales > Malvaceae > Gossypium > Gossypium sturtianum. The sequence continues at coordinate 152,603,400 of CM046955.1, read as the reverse complement.
TTGATGTGAGTGTATGTGTGAATAAGGGTGGCAAATGGCTTGGTAAATAGCCTTTTTTATTGCCCACACGGGTAGACACACGGGCGTGTGTCTAGGCCGTGTGTGACACACGGTCTGCCCCACGGGCATGTGATCCGGCCGTGTGTCCCCTGCACCCTAAATAATTGCAAAACAGAATGCTCAATAATGAGTACACGGGCAGAGACACGAGCATGTGTCTCAGCCGTGTGGATGGCACGGCCTCGAACACGGGCGTGTGCCCTGGCCGTGTGAAGTCTGCACCTATTTTATGAATAATTATGAAACTTTAATCGATCACACGGCCTAAGCACACGGGCATGTGACTTGGCCGAGTGACCTTAATTTGATGATGACATCATAAATAGAATGCTCCCTAATTTGAACACGGCCTAAAGTACGGGCGTGTCTTAGGGTCACACGGGCATGTCTCGAACCCACACGGGCGTGTGACCCCTTTTATATGAAAATTTTTCTAAGTTTTCCAAAAGTTTTCCAAAGTTCTCGGTTTAGTCCCAAACTACTTCCGATGCATGTTTTGGGCCTCGTAGGCTCGTTTTAGGGACGATATGGATGTTTTTGAAAAGTTTTAAATTTGAATGGAAATACATGTCTCGGTTTTGAATGTTTGCTTGTGAATAAGTCTGATAATGCCTCGTACCCTATTCCAGCGTCGGATACGGGTAAGGGGTGTTACATATCCTATGAGGGTAACACACTAATGACAAGATCATTGGATGAGCACTAAGTAGTTGCTTTCGTAATAGTATGCCGTTGAAGAGAGTTCAGTCACGATACTATAATGGAATGACTTTGTGACTAAATAAGTGATAAACCGAAATAGTAACATATTCTAGGCCCATATTTAGTATGCTTTTGGATGAATTATCCCTTATTTTATCTAAAAAGGTGCTCTTAATCCTTTCTTTTCATGTCTTATACTCAGGAAAGCACCCAAGGATAAAAAGAACGAGAAACGAGCTCAAAACGGACCAATGAGGAAATCGACACGGCTGGACTTGGACCCTGCGGCGTGCCAAGTCAATCATCTAGAACACGGTCTAACCCCGACTCACACAGCCGTGTCTCATTAAAGAAATCCGAACATGGCCTGGCCACGATTTACACGGGCGTGTGCCATGGCCGTGCCTCTGCCGTGGAGAAGAGCAATTTCATTCGAGAAAGGATACTTAGGGAGAAAGAAACGTATTTCAAAAGCCTATAAATACACACTAAGTATGACCTTAAAGGGGGAGCCCAAAGCCATCGTCTATGGGCGTCGTGCTAGGCCAGACAAGGCAGATTTGTGGGGATTCACTCAGGGATAGCCAGTTGATCCATCTCAAGAAGCCAGAGTTATACTCAAGACGGAGGATCTCCTCTTCAATTCCTTCAGGGGGTTTTAGGGATTTCTTATGTTTTGTTTTATCTTTTCTCTTGAGATGTTTTCCTTTATTGTTATGAACTAAACCCTTCGGATACCCGAAGGGGATGAAACCTATGATGAATCTTGTTATTTGATTATTTGAATTATATGATAATAACTTAGTTTGTTCTTAATTATGTGAGCTTAATCCAAATTTAATGTGCTTAGGTGGAGGAGGAATAGACCCTACCTAAGAGTAGATCCAACATAATTAAGCAGAGTTGATCGCACGCCTAGAGATAGGGTGACGAGATTTTGCCGGATTAGGGTGAAACCTAATATGGGAATCCATAGATCGATTTATTACTATTCTAGGGGGTTATTATAAAAGAACGAGAGTTCCACTAATTAACCTAGGGTTAGACGTTATTCGCCTCAAGAGAGGGTTTAATATACGTTAGGGAGTCTTACGGATCAAACTAAGTGAATAAATCATATGGTTCAGTGTTAGATAACAAGTGAAGTCTAGGTGGATTCTTCCTAGGGTATCGTCTAAATCAACTGAGCTTTTCCCAAGTTATTTTCCAAATTCATTCTTCTTTGTCTTATAGTCTTTAGTTTAATAGTTAATTAATTTAGATTAATAAACAACTTCACTTATTTTAGGCTAAATAATAAAAAGAAAGTTAGTATTAGTACATTTAGTTCCTTTGGGTTCGATAATCCGGTCTTGCCTAAACTATACTACTGTTCGATAGGTGCACTTGCCTCAATCGTTGTCAGAGTTAGTTTCCAGGTTTGATCATTCTTTTGATAAATTTTAAAGCTCTGATTCACAGCGATCAAGTTTTTGGCGCCGTTGCCGGGGAACTAAAATATTAAGAAAGCTCTATTTTTATTACTTTAGCCATTATTTTTTTTTCTTTTTCGCAATTTTTTTATTTTTAGTTTTTATTTTAATTTTCCTAAATTATCTTTCTTTCTTTTCCTAGCAGGTACCTCTAGTTTATGACTAGAAGGAACCTGAGAGGACCTTTAGAATACAACAGTGATATTGAAGCTACCGCTCGAAGAAATCGCAGAGAAATTAGGCGAGCCCTAAATTACCAAGGAGAGCGAGAAGACAGATCAAATCCCACTGAAGGGATGGACGAAAATAATCTTTCACCACAAGATGTGGCAGAAAATAATGCTCCTCGTACTATGTTTGATTATGCTAAACCTCATTTAACAGGAGCCGAATCTAGTATTGTTAGGCCTGCTATAGCTGCTAATAATTTTGAATTAAAACCTAACACTTTACAAATGATTCAACAGTTTGTTCAATTTGATGGTTTACAGGACGAAGATCCAAATGCTCATATAGCTAATTTTTTAGAGTTCAGTGATACCTTCAAAATAAATGGCGTTTCTGATGATGCCATACGACTTCAGTTATTTCCCTTTTCATTAAAGAATAAAGCTAAACGTTGGTTAAACTCGTTACCACGAGGGTCAATCACTACATGGGAACAAATGACCGAAATTTTTTATTAAAATATTTCCCCCAAGCCAAAACGGCCAAATTACGTAATGATATATCTTCCTTTGTGCAGATGGATTTAGAGACATTATACGATGCATGGGAGAGATATAAGGATCTCTTGAGAAGGTGTCCACACCATGATTTACCCTTGTGGCTCCAAGTCCAAACTTTCTATAACGGTGTAAACCCCTCAACGAGGCAACAAATCGACTCGACCGCCGGTGGAACCCTGAATAATAGAACTCCCGGCGGCCTACGAATTTATAGAAGAGATGTCATTTGAATAACTATCGATGTGGCAAGTTACAAGGAGAAGGCCAACAAAAGCAGTAGGAGTTTACAACCTCGACGCAAAGAACCACGCTATCAAATCAAGTAGAGTTGATGAATAAGAAGATTGATAGTTTGTGTTCTTCGTAGGTACATCCAGTCATGCAGTGCGACGCAAGTGGAACTGTGGCGAATCCTGAGTACCCACCCTACCAACTGGGCACAGAGAGCGAACAGATGAACTATATAGGTAACAATTTCAGATCTAATAAAAACCCATATAGTAATAATTATAATCAAGGTTGGAGGAACCACCCAAATTTTTCATGGGGAGGACAAGGAAATCAAGGAAATCAAAGACAACAACCTCCTCAAAATTTTCAAAATCAGCCCTATCCACAGGAAAAGAAGCCGAATCTTGAAGAGACGTTGAACAAATTTATAGCATCCACAAAAGCCTGTCTCTAAAAAACCGAGGTAACACTCGACACCCAACAAACATCGATCAAAAAGATCGAGAACCAAGTTGGAGGACTTACAAAGGCAATCGGGGAAATTACCCAGTCAGTCGGAGAAATTGCAAAGCTATTATCCGAACGACCGCAAGGGCGTCTACCGAGTAATACTGAAATTAATCCAAAGGAGCAAATTCAAGCCATAACAGCTCAAGAAAGCGAAGAAGTAGACGAACCCAGTCCAACACAAGGAAATGAGGTAGAAGAAGGTAAAGATGAGGTACCACAAGACAAGCCAAAACCGGTAATCAATGAGTACCAACCTCGCGTACCTTACCCAGAGGCATTAAGAAGAAACGACACAGAAGAACAGTTCGGTAAGTTTCTTAAACTTTTAAAGAAATTACATATTAACTTACCATTACTTGAAGCTCTTTCGTAGATGCCAGATTCTAGGAAATTTTTAAAAGAGCTTTTGACAAACAAACGGAAGTTAGACAAGTCGTCACATGTGGAACTTAACTCAAAGTGCTCAGCGATTCTCCAAAATAGACTACCACAAAAGCTAAAAGATCTAGGGAGTTTTACAATTCCATGTTTAATTGGTAGACTAACTGTTGATAATGCGTTAGCTGATTTAGGGGCAAGCATAAATGTCATGCCTTACAAATTGTTTAAACAATTAGGTCTAGGGAAACCCAAACAAACTAGGACGAGCATTCAATTAGCTGATAAAACTGTTAGAATTCCTTGGGGTATTATCGAAGATGTTCTTGTAAAAATTGACATATTCATTTTCCCAGTAGATTTTGTTGTCTTAGACATGGATGAGGATAATTCGATCCCCCTAATTTTAGGAAGACCCTTTTTAGCAACTGCCAGGACTAAAATTGATGTTGATGCAGGAGAACTCATACTTAGCATAGGTAATGAGACAGTCACCATCAAGGCTCTCAATTCGGCTAGAACATCGAGTAATCAAGGTGAGAACGTAAATTCTACTGATAACCATTCGGTTAACCCTTATTTTCAGGAAGCACCACCAAAGAATACAACTGAACCCGATCCTAAACCTCATGCCAACAAAGAAATAGCTCATGAAGATCGAGGGATTCAGTTCGATGATCTAGACGAGTGGAAGACACACTTCAAGGAGAAATTAGGGATACACGACGAAGAACCGAAACCACACAAGATAAAACCGAAGGAGCCCCAAAAGAGCTAATAGGAACAACAAACCACTTCAAAAGAGGGGACAGTGCATCTGTTAGATCGGGTAGATCCTCAAATATCTCCTCAGGACCTAGCACAAACAAAGAAATATCTTTTAGGGTAACCAGTGTTTTCCCACATGGAATAGTCGAGGTAAGTAATCCTACTTTTGGTACTTTTACTATAAACACATCTCGACTTAAATTTTTTCACAAAGACACAAATGATAGCATGAGGAATGACTTTCAACTCCTCAAACCACCCTGACAAAGCAAACAAGAGGAGAGTCTAGCTTAAGACTATAACGCAGCGCTTCTCGGGAGGCAACCCGAGCACTAACACAATTTATTTTTCATCTTACTTTAAATTTATTTTTCTTTTTCTTCTCTTCTTTACACCTAGCTTTAAACCGACAAAAGTGCGAATTCGGGACACGACCTTGCACACGGCAGTAGTGGCTGTGGCGTGTGGACCATAAGAATCCCGTCTCGACATAGTAGAGGCGTGCGAATTAATTCCAACCACTTCTCGGCGACGCCACGGATCTAACCACTACACCACGGGCGCGAGCAAAGAACGCGGTCGTGGCCCCCATAACCGTGTGAAGCTATTGACTTTCCAACCACGGGAAGAACACGCCCGTGCCTTACGATCATGCGAAGCTACTGACCTGCCACCACGGGCAGAACACGTCCGTGTCTTCCAACCGTGGTCAACTCGAAAACAAACGTAGAGAATCAACACACCCTGCGACACAGCCGTGCGATGTGGCCGTGTAAATCGACACACCCTATGCACACGGGCGTGGGAGGGCGACATAAACTAAAAATTTGTTTAAATAGTTCTCCTTCTTCCCACCTTCTTTTCCATCCACTTTCTTCCTTTCCTCCTTTCTTCTTTCTACTCTCTCAAACACCTCCTATCTCAGGCTCCTAAGCTCTCAATATCCTCAAAACCTACAATGTCCAGGAAGCGTAAAAGGCCAAGCTCCCCCAAGGAGAATGATCTAAACGAGTTCATGCCTTACAAGACTTCATTCAACCAACAAGCCAGGGGTCTTTGAGACCATTTAATTTCTATTTTTCCTTTTATTTTTGTCTCAATTTTCTTACCTTTGACTATATTATGCTTTATTTAGTTGATTTTGCTTTAGTTTCTTGGTTTTAGGTTCTAAAGGCTGCTTGGGAATCACGCCACCACCACCACCATAACCTCAGCCTTAGAAATCACACCCAACAATAAGGACCTCCCAGTCCATTCATCTTTTCTTTTAATTTTAGTTTTCTTCTTAGTCTCCTTCTCTTTATCTTTCTTGTCTTTAATTACATTATTAGTATAGTTTTAATATTACCCTAGATGTCCTGGCTAATTCTCCACGAGCCTCCCAATTTCTTCATTTAGTGCAGGTTCGTCATCCAGACGGCCCATCACCACCACCAAAGGCACAATCTCCTCTCAAGGAATCATCCGAAAATTCAGGAAGTTTTCACTTATCCCCATATCTGATGATTTTATTACAAGGTTATTATATATCTTTGTACATTGAGGGCAATGTACATCTCAAGTGTGGGGGGGTGAACAACCTAAAAAGATACCTAACTCAAAGCCTGAATTTAGTCTTGTTTTTAAGTAATTTACTCATATTACTAATTAGGATGAAATTTCTGATGATTTATGATTTTTATTGATATGTTTTAGATTAAGTCATTGATAATTGTGCATTAATAATTAAATTTGAAGAATACTAGAGAATCAAGCATGATAAGTCTATTTTTCAGAAATTAAAAATTTTCTAGGTTGTCGAACTGAGTTTAAGTATTACCTTGAAGTTTGAAATTTACGAGGTTGACATCAAAGTACCCAAAATTTTTGTGAGATTTTGAGCCTTATAGAGCATAAATTCTTTTTCTTGCTCACTATTGATTATGAGTGTGTCAACACTGATTTGTTATTCTAGAACTTGTATCGATTATACATGTCGAGACCACATTTTTTTGATTTGATACACAAAGATGATAAAGGCACCTAGGATCTAACCCACTTACTCCATAAAAGGCCTACCTTCATAATTAACCCATAGTGAACCCCTTTTAATCCTAACAACCCTATTTATTGACATAACCGCTAATATTAACCCAGAACCCCTTTGTTTTTGTTATCACCATTCCTTTTGATTACCCTTATATCGAGATTTGATCTGATTAGTTGCCTAATTATGAATTTTAGTAGTTTATCCTTTATTATGTACTTAGTTTGTTCTTAAAAAAAAAACGAAGTATATTCATTATTAGTTATGTGATTAAACAAGCTTATACATTTAAAATCCAAATATCGAAAAAAGAAGCTCGTATTATTAGTTTTCAATTGATGTAATTATTATTATTAGTTCATTAGTTCTTAGTTAGGTAATTTGTCAATTCAATCTCGATTTTAACCCTCTAATTCAGCCTATATCCACACCTTAACCTAGCCCCGTTACAACCCTGTTAAAGACCTTTTGATTTGTGTTTCATCTCATATTTCAGTGGTGGAGACTTGATTTTCATGCAAGCCTATGGGATTAACTCTTCATGTTTGACTTTTGAGTGCCTAAATTCTGAACCTTAAACACTTTGAGTGATTTGAGTGAATCTTTTGTGAGGATGTCGATCCTTGTCGATTTCAAATTAAAGGTAATTATCTAGATAAGGGGAGACGCCTAAGTTTTCGAGCTACAAAATCTATGACTTATATTTTTTGAATTTTTAGGACGCTTTGAGTTGAATTATCCATGTATAAATTATCTCTGAATTATGATGAGACACTATCAATAGGAATCATGAATTACAGGAAGTTCGTTTTAATTGTAAGTTGAGAATTTTGCTTGAGGACAAGCAAATGCTTAAGTGTGGGGGTATTTGATAAACTGAAATAGTAACATATTCTAGGCCCACATTTAGTATGCTTTTGGATGAATTATCCCTTATTTTATGTAAAAAGGTGCTCTTAATCCTTTCTTTTCATGTCTTATACTCAGGAAAGCACCCAAGGATAAAAAGAACGAGAAACGGGCTCAAAACGGACCAAAACGGACCAATGAGGAAATTGACACGGCCTGGACTTAGACCCACACTGCCGTGCCAAGTCAATCATCTAGAACACGGTCTAACCCCGACTCACATGGCCATGTCTCATTAAAGAAATTCGAACACGGCCTGGCCACGATTTACACGGGCGTGCGCCATGGCCGTGCCTCTGCCGTGGAGAAGAGCAATTTCATTCGAGAAAGGATACTTAGGGAGAAAGAAACGTATTTCAAAAGCCTATAAATACACACTAAGTATGACCTTAAAGGGGGAGCCCAAAGCCATCGTCTATGGGCGTCGTGCTAGGCCAGACAAGGCAGATTTGTGGGGATTCACTCGAGGATAGCCAGTTGATCCATCTCAAGAAGCGAGTTATACTCAAGACGGAGGATCTCTCTTCAATTCCTTCAGGGGTTTTAGGGATTTCTTATGTTTTGTTTTATCTTTTCTCTTGAGATGTTTTCCTTTATTGTATGAACTAAACCCTTCGGATACAGAAGGGATGAAACCTATGATGAATCTTGTTATTTGATTATTTGAATTATATGATAATAACTTAGTTTGTTCTTAATTATGTGAGCTTAATCCAAATTTAATGTGCTTAAGTGGAGGAGGAATAGACCCTGCCTAAGAGTAGATCCAACATAATTAAGCGGAGTTGATCGCACGCCTAGAGATAGGGTGACGAGATTTTGCCGGATTAGGGTGAAACCTAATATGAGAATCCATAGATCGATTTAATTGCTATTCTAGGGGTTATTATAAGAGAACGAGAGTTCCACTAATTAACCTAGGGTTAGACGTTATTCGCCTCGAGAGAGGGTTTAATATACGTTAGGGAGTCTTACGGATCAAACTAAGTGAATAAATCATATGGTTCAGTGATAGATAACAAGTGAAGCCTAGGTAGATTCTTCCTAGGGTATCGTCTAAATCAACTGAGTTTTTCCCAAGTTATTTTCCAAATTCATTCTTCTTTGTCTTATAGTCTTTAGTTTAGTAGTTAATTAATTTAGATTAATAAACAACTTCACTTATTTTAGGCTAAATAATAAAAAGAAAGTTAGTATTAGTACTTTTAGTTCCTTTGGGTTCGATAATCCGGTCTTGCCTAAACTATACTACTGTTCGATAGGTGCACTTGCCTCAATCATTGTCAGAGTTAGTTTCCAGGTTCGATCATTCTTTTTATAAATTTTAAAGCTCTGATTCACAGCGATCAATAAGTTAATAATTAATATGTGAAAAGTCAAAACTTAATTATAAATTATTTTTGCCTCAACTTTGTATGTTCAATCGGTCCCTCCGCTCGCGCGTTGAAACCAGAAATGAATTACGTTTTTAAATAAAAATTAACATAATAAATAGAAAAAGAGAAATGAGAAACATTTAGGAATGATTATGGTTTTCTTCAAAACGAAGAAATGAAATCATTTGAAAATTAATTAAGGCTTCCAAAAAAGGAAATAGAAATGAAAATGGAAACGATCCATTTGTAGTCCTATATGTATAACTTACAATATGATCGAAAGAATGAGTTTATTTTTTTGGATAGTTTTGAAGCCCGAAAATGAAAATAAATCATTTGATCATAGTGAACATTAGACCTGTTCATGGGTTGGGCCACCAGGCCCGGCCCGCCCGAAATGTGGGAGGGTTTGAGCAAAAATATAGGCCCAAAAAATGGGCTTGGACAAAAAAATAAGGCCCGTTTAAAAAATGGACCGGGCCTCGAGTAAAGCATTTTTACCCGGGCCCGGCCCGAATTCACTAAATGACAAAAAATCTATTTTTTAAAATATTTTTTTATTGTTTTCTCCCTATTTTGCTATCATTTTACTATTATGTTGCTACTATTTTGTTGTTATTGTTTGGATATTGTATAAAACTTATTTTATTGTTAATTTTGTTATTATTTTAAAGACATTTGTTAATTTTTTTATTATTTTAGATGCATTTGCTTGTTAAGTTGCATCTATCTTAGTGTTATTTAAGTATACATATTTTTAAAAATTTATTTTCAATTTGTTTGGAAATATTTATTTTGATGTTTTTAGTATTTTTGATGTATTATATATATTTTAAAATTCTATAAAAAGTAATATAAAAATTAATATGGGCAGGCCGGGTTGGGCCCAAGTTTTAACATTTTTATTCGGGTCGAGCTTAGGCAATATTTTAGGCCCATTTTTCGTTCTGGGTAGCAAATGGGCCTAAATATTTAGTTGAGCCCGGCCCGGCCCATGCACACTTCTAGTTAACATGTTGATTTGTGAAATATTAAATATATTTTCTTGAAATTTTACTAGGGGTAAAATCGTTAAAATTTTGCTGGGGGTAAAATGAGGAAAATAAAATTTTTTATATGTAAATATTAAAGTTTATTTTGGGAAATAGAAAAACTGAATGGGGTTGGATCATATTACAGAGTACTGGGTCAAAAAGGCCCAAAAAGTACTTGTAATTGAACCCGATATGTGATACACCCAAAAACCCCTCAAGGACATGAGGGGGCGGAAAACCTAGTAGGAATACTAGAGTGTGCCGTCCACCCTAGTTCTATTCTAAGTAGAATGTTGTTTTTCTATTTGAAATAAACTACTGCAACTTAACAAGTGTTCTACCTTCTCTTCCTATAAATAGATGGCATCGATAGAGCTATTAGAACAACTTTAAAAGATTGTTATTCTGCCAAAAAATAGAGAGAATTTATTCTCAACTATTACATATATTTTTCCAGAATAAAAAGTCTATTGATTTCTATTAAGATGAAAGAATATTTGTTTTCACCCAAAAATGAGAGAACTTTTTCTATTTCTATTTTTTGATCCAATTGGTTCAAGTCGGGAATAGCGAACGTCCGCTAAGCTGAAAACATAGGTATGAATTTGGTTAAGGTTTATTGCTATAAACATAACAAACTATATCGGTTTTCAAAATTTTAATTTTCCACTATGCAAGAATACCGTTTTCAAATAGATATTTTTCCAACATGAAATTGTAGAGAAAGTTCAAGGGAAAAATAGTCATTTTATAATTAGATATTTATGTGAAAATTCTCATGATTTGGTGGTAAAATTCGAACCATTGGGTGAAATGATGATGTTGGAATTATTTTATTATATTTTAATATTTTAATTATTTAATTAATAGATTTTTATGATGGAAAAATGTATAATTCTTCGTCATTTTTCTTCCATTCTCACACCACTTTCATCCATATATGAAGGAAACTTTCATTTTAGTCTTTTCCACAATTTTAACCGAATCAAGCCTCAAACCTTCAATTTTTTTTAAAGATTTTAGTGAAACTGATCGCTGTGAATCAGAGCTTTAAAATTTATAAAAAGAACGATCGAACCTGGAAACTAACTCTGACAACGATTAAATGCAAGTGTACCTATCGAACAGTAGTATAGCTTAGGCAAGACCGGATTATTGAACCCAAAGGAACTAAAAGTACTAATACTAACTTTCTTTTTATTATTTAACCTAAAATAAGTGAAGTCGCTTTTAATCTAAATTTAACGAATTACTAAGCTAAGGACACAAAGACGAAAAAAGACTAAAATTTGGGGAGATAACTTTTAGAAAAAACTCAGTTGATTTAGATGATACCCTCAGGAAGAATCCACCTAGACTTCACTTGTTATCTATCACTGAACCATATGATTTTATTTACTTAGCTTGATCCGTAAGACTCCCTAACGTATATTAAACCCTCTCTCGAGGCGAATAACATCTAACCCTAGGTTAATTAGTGGAACTCTCGTTCTCTTATAATAAACCCCTAGAATAGTAGTAAATCGATCTATGGACTCCCATATTAGGTTCCACCCTAATCCGGCAAAATCTCGTCACCCTATCTCTAGGCGTGCGATCAACTCTGCTTAATTATGCTAGATCTACTCTTAGGCAGGATCTATTCCTCCTCCACCTAAGCACATTAAATTTGGATAAAGCTCATATAATTAAGAACAAACTAAGTATTTATCATATAATTTAGAAAATAATAGTAAGATTCATCATAGGTTTCATCCCCTTCAGGTATCTGAAGGATTTAGTTCATAACTAAATAAGAAAACATCTCAAGAGAAAAGATAAAACAAAACATAAGAAATCCCTAAAACTCCCTGAAGGAATTAAAGGAGAAATCCGTCGTCTTGAGTGGAATCCCGGCTTCTTGAGATGGATCAACTGGCTACCTTCGAGTGATTTCCACAATGCTGACCTTTTCGGCTTGGCTCCTTGGCCTAGCTAACCGCTCGACAAAAAGCGCGAAGGCTTCTGCCGAACTCCCCGATTAAGTTGCCCCCTAGGGTGTTTATATACGCTTTGAGATGTGTTACTTGGCCTCCAAGTATCCTAATTTGAGTGTAATTCCTAATTGGGGGTTTAATTAGACTTTGAAGTGTGTTTCTTTGCCACCAAGCATCCAAATCTGAGTAAAACTCCTCTTGGCCGCGGCAGGGGCACGGCCATGGCACACGTCCGTGTGAATCGTGGTCAGGCCGTGTGGACTTTGTTGATGAGGCACGGCTGTGTAAATAGTGGTCCAGGCCGTGTTCGAGATTTTTGAGGAGGCACGGTCGTGTGGGCTTTAGTCCAGGCCGTGTTGATTTCATGCTTTGGCCCATTTGTCCCGTTTTAAGCCCGTTTTGTGTTCTTTTCATCCCCTGGTGCTTTCCTTAGTATATAACATGAAAAGAAAGGATTAAGAGCACCAAATTACATAAAATAAGGGATAATTCATCCAAAAGCATACTAAATGTGGGCCTAAAATGTGTTACTATTTCGGTTTATCAAATACCCCCACACTTAAGCTTTTGCTTGTCCTCAAGCAAAACTCATAATTAAAACGAACTTCCCTCAATTCATAATAGTCATTAATAGTGTTTCATCATAATTCAGAGATAATTCATACATGGATAATTCAACTCAAAGAGTCCTAAAGATTCAAACAGTCTAAGTCATACATTTGTAGCACAAAACATAGGCGTTTCCCTTCATCTAAATAATTACCTCTGATTTAAAATCGACAAGGATTGACATCCTCACTTAAAGATTCACTCAAATCACTCAAAGTGTTTAAGGTTCAAAATTAGGCACTCAAAAGTCAAACATGAAGAGTTAATCCCATAGGCTTGCATGAGAATCAAATCTCCCCCACTAAAATATGAGATGAAACACAAATCAAAAGGTCTTTGAAAGGGTTGTAACGGGGCTTAGGTTAAAGGTGTGGAATAAGGCTGAGTTAGAGGGTTAGAATCGAGACTGAATTGACAAATTACCTAACTAGAAAAAATGAACTGATAAATAAATAATTACATGAATTGAAACTTTGAAACTAATAATACGAGCTTCTTCTTCAATATTTGGAATTCAAACGTATAAGCTCACTTAATCACATAACTAATAAAAACTAATAATGAATATACTTCATTTTTTTAAAGAATAAATCAAGTAATAATAAAGAACTTTAACAACTGAAATATAGAACATAGTTAGGCAACTACTTAAAATCAAATCTCGACAAAAAGGGAGTCAAGGAATGGTGATACAAATATACAAAGGGTTTTGGGTTAATATTAGTGGGTGAGTCAATAAAAAGGGTTGTTAGGATCAAAGGGGTTCACTAGGGGTTAATTGTGAAGGTAGGCTTTTTAATAGAGTTAGTGTGTTAAAACCTAAATGCCTTAATCATCTCTGTATATCAAATCATAGGTGTGGTCTCGATATGCTTAAACGAGGCAAGTTCTAGAATAACAAATCAATGTTGACACACTCGTAATCAATAAAGTGAGCAAGAAAAAGAATATATGCTCTATAAGGCTCAAAATCTCACAAAAATTATGGGTATTTTTGACATCAACCTCGTAAATTTCCAACTTCAAGATAATATTCAGATTTAGTTCAACAACCTAGAAAATTTTAATTTTGAAAAATAGACTTATCATGCTTGATTCTTTAGTATCTTAAAATTTAATTATCAATGCACAATTATCAATGACTTAATCTAAAACATATAAATAAAAATCATAAATCATTGAAATTTCATCCTAATTAGTAATATGAGAAATTTACTTAAAAACAAGACTAAATTCAGGATTTTGAGAACAATGCAAAAAGTTTGGTACGTCTAAGATTCACCCCCCACACTTAAGATGTACATTGGCCTCAATGTACAAAGATAGATAATGTTAATATAATGTTCAGATCAGAAGATATGGGGATAAGTGAAACTCCCTGAATTATGGATGAAATCCTTGAGTTGGCAGTGGTCGTGGTGAAAGATAAGTTGGAGGGCCGGTCTGGATGTGGTTGTTGCCCACGAGTTCTGCGCTAGATGAAGAAATTGGGAAACTCGTGGAGGATTAGCCAGGATTTATTAAGACAAAACTAAATATATAATTAAAGACAAGAAAGGTAAAGAGAAAGAAAATAGAAATTGAATTAAACTAATGCTAAAAGATAAAGGGGCTTGAGAATCCTTATTGGTAGATGGTTCACGAGGTGGGTGTGATTTCTACGGCTGTGGTGGTGCTGGCGGTGGTCGAGGTGGTGTGATTTCCAAGCAGCCTTTAGAACCTAAAATTAAGAAACTAAGATAAAATAAACTAAATTAAGCATAAGATTGTTAAAGAGAAGGAAATTGAAGCAAAAGAGAAAAATGAAATAAAAACTAGATAGCCTCAAATATCCTTGGCTTGTCGTTTGGATGAAGCTGCCGGCATGAACTCATGTGAATCGGTCTCCTTTGATGAGACTGTGATTGGCCTTTTACGCTTCTTTGCCATGGATATGATGTTGTTGTAGCTCAAGAGTCTAAGGATTTATTAGGAAAAGGGAAAAGAAAAGAGGGAGAAAAGAAAGAAAGAAAGAGAGAGAAAGAAGGAGAGTGGGTTGAGAATAGAAAGGAGAGGGGCATGGTGTTTAAATAAAGTTTCAAGTCTGGCAGTTTCCCACGCCCGTGGGTTGAGGGTGTGTCGATTCACACGACCGCCTCGCACGGTCGTGTTCTAGGGCGTGTTGGTTACCCCACGCTCGTGTCTAGCATGTGTTCGACAAGTCAGTACGTTGGCACGGTTTTGAGGCACAGGCGTGTTCAGCCCGTGGTTGGCAAGTTAGTAGCTTCACACGGTTATGGGGCACGGCCGTGCCACTTTGTCGGTGCCCGTGGGGGAGTGGTTGAGTCCGTGAGTTCAAAATTTAGTTGCTCTGACTTGTATCGTCCTGCCATGTTAGTACCAAGATTCTTGAGGTACACACGGCCACACCACGATGGGTGTGCGGTAGTGTGGCTCAAATTTGCACCCTTGTTAGTTTAAATCTAGATATTATAAAGAAAGGATAAGATAGAATAAGAAAAAATAAAAGTTAATGGGGTTAGTGCTCGGGTTGCCTCCCGAGAAGCGCTCGTTTATAGTCTTAAGCTAGACTCTCCTCTTGTTTGTCAGGGTGGTTTGAGGAGTTGAAAGTCCTTCCTCACGCTATCATTTGTATCCTCGTGAAAAGATTTAAGTCGAGATGTGTTTATAGTAAAAGTACCAAAAATAGGATTACTTACCTCGATTGTCCGTATGGGAAAACATTTGGTTACCCTAAAAGGTATTTCTTTGTTTGTGTTAGGGTTCGGAGGAGATATTCGAGGATCCGCCTGCCTAATCAAAGACACTGGTCTCCTATTTTAAAGTGGTTTGTTGTTCCTATAAGCTCTTCTGGGGGCTCCTTTGATTTTACCTTGTGTGGTTCCGGTTCTTCGTCGTGTATCCCTAATTTCTCCTTGAAGTGTGTCTTCCACTGCCTAGATCATCGAACTGAATCCTCGATCTTCATGAACTACTTCCTTGTTGGCTTGGGGTTTAGGATCGGGTTGATTGTGTTCTTTGGTGGTGCTTCTGAAAATAGGGTTAACCGAATGGTTATCGAGTAGAATTTACGTTCTCACCTTGATTATTCGATGTTCTAGCCGAGTCGAGAGCCTTGATGGTGACTGTCTCATTACCTACACAAAGTATGAGTTCTCTGCATCAACATCAATTTTAGTCTGGCGGTTGCTAAAAGGGTCTTCCTAAAATTAGGGGATCGAATTATCCTCATCCATGTCTAAGACAACAAAATATACCGGGAAAACGAATCATCAATTTTTACAAGAACATCTTCGATAATACCCCAGGAATTCTAACAGATTTTATCAACTAATTGAATGCTCATCCTAGTTTGTTTGGGTTTCCCTAGACCTAATTGTTTAAACAATTTGTAAGGCATGACATTTATGCTTGCCCCTAAATCAGCTAACGCATTATCAATAGTTAGTCTACCAATTAAATATGGAATTGTAAAACTCCCTGGATCTTTTAGCTTTTGTGGTAGTCTATTTTGTAACATTGCTGAGCATACTGCGTTTAATTCCACATGTAGATCCTCATCTAATTTGCGTTTGTTCATCAAGAGATGGTTTAAAAGTTTCCTCGAATCTGGCATCTGCGAAAGGGCTTCAAGTAGCGGTAAGTTAATATGTAATTTCTTTAAAAGTTTAAGAAACTTACCGAACTGTTCCTCTGTGTCGTCTCTCGTTAACGCTTCGGGATATGGTATGCGAGGTTGGTACTCCTTGATTACCGGTTTTGGCTTTTCTTGTGTTACCTCAGCCTTACCTTTTTCTACCTTATTTCTTTGTATTGGACTGGGTTCATCTACTCCTTCACTTTCTTGAGCTGTTATGGCTTGGATTTGCTCCTTTGGATTAATCTCAGTGTTGCTTGGTAGACACCCTTGCTGTCATTCAAACATTAGTTTGGCAAGCTGTCCCACTGACTTAGTGACTTCCCCTACTTGATTCTCGATTGCTTTGATCGATGCTTGTTGGTCAATAAGTGTTGTCTCGAGTTTTTTTGGCAATGGGCTTCGATGAGTCGCCATGAATTTTGCTAATATCTCTTCGAGGTTCGGCTTCTTCTCTTGTGGATAAGGTTGATTTTGGAAATTTTGAGGAGGCTGTTGTCTTTGATTTCCTTGATTTCCTTGTCCTCCCCACAAAAAAATTGGGTGGTTCCTCCAACTTTGGATTATAAGTGTTACTATAAGGGTTATTATTTGATCTGAAATTATTACCTATATAGCTCATTTGTTCGCTCTCGTGTGCCGGTTGGTAGGGTGGTACTCGAGGATTCGCCACAGTTCCACTTTGCGTCGCATCGCATGAGTGGATGTACAGGAAGAACACAAACTATCAAGCTTTTTATTCATCAACTCTACGATTTGATAGCATGGTTACTGCGTCGAGGTTGTAAACTCCATTGTTTTTGTTAGGCTTGTACTTGTAACTTGCCATCGATAGTTATTCAAATGACATCTCTTCTATAAATTCGTAGGTCGTCGTGGAGTTTTTTATTATTGAGTTCCACCGTGGTGAGTCGATTAGTTGCCTCGTTGAGGGGTTTACAGATTATAGAAAGTTTGGACTTGGAGCCACAAGGGTAAACCATGGTGCGGACACCTTCTTAAGAGATCCTTATATCTCTCCCATGCATCGTATAATGTCTCTAAATCCATCCGCACAAAAGAAGATATATCATTGTGTAATTTGGCGTTTTGGCGGTGGGAAATATTTTAATAAGAATTTTTCGATCATTTGATCCCATGTAGTGATTGACCCTCGTGGTAACGAAGTTTAACCAACTGTTTGGCTTTATTCCTTAATGAAAAAGGAAATAACCGGAGACGTATGGCATCATCAGAAACGCCATTTATTTTAAAGGTATCACAGAACTCTAAAAAGTTGGCTATATGAGTATTTGGATCTTTGTCCTGTAAACCATCAAATTGAACAAGCTGTTGAATCATTTGTATAGTGTTAGGCTTTAATTCAAAATTATTAGCGACTATAATGAGCCTAACAATACTAGATTCGGCTCTGTTAAATGCGGTTTAGCATAATCATACATAGTACGCGGAGCATTATTTTCTGCCACATCTTATGGTGGAAGATTATTTTAAATCCATCCCTTCAGTGAGGATTGGATCTGTCTTCTCGCTCTTCTTCTTTGTAATTTAGTGAGTCGCCTAATTTTTCTACGATTTCTTGAGCGGTAGCTTCAATATCACATCGTATTCTAAAGGTCCTCTCGGGTTCCTTCTAGTCATAAACTACTGTGTTTGCTAGGAAAAGAAAGAAAAATTTAGCAAAATTAAAATTAAAACTAAAAATAAATTGCGGAAAATAAAAATATAATGGCTAAAGTAATAAAAATAGAGCTTTCTTAATATTTTAGTTCCCTGGCAACGGCGCCAAAAACTTGATCGCTGTGAATCAAAGCTTTAAAATTTATAAAAAGAACGATCGAACCTGGAAACTAACTCTAACAACGATTAAAGGCAAGTGTACCTATAGAATAGTAGTATAGCTTAGGCAAGACCGGATTATCGAACCCAACGGAACTAAAAGTACTAATACTAACTTTCTTTTTATTATTTAACCTAAAATAAGTGAAGTTGCTTCTAATCTAAATTTAACGAATTACTAAGCTAAGGACACAAAGACGAAAAAAGACTAAAATTTGGGGAGATAACTTTTAGAAAAAAACTCAGTTGATTTAGATGATACCCTTAGGAAGAATCCACCTAGACTTCACTTGTTATCTATCACTGAACCATATGATTTTATTTACTTAGCTTGATCCGTAAGACTCCCTAACGTATATTAAACCCTCTCTCGAGGCGAATAACGTCTAACCCTAGGTTAATTAGTGGAACTCTCGTTCTCTTATAATAACCTCCTAGAATAGCGAAGAAATCGATCTATGGACTCCCATATTAGGTTTCACCCTAATCCAAGCAAAATCTCGTCACCCTATCTCTAGGCGTACGATCAACTCCGCTTAATTATGCTAGATCTACTCTTAGGCAGGGTCTATTCCTCCTCCACCTAAGCACATTAAATTTGGATAAAGCTCACATAATTAAGAACAAACTAAGTATTTATCATATAATTTAGAAAATAATAACAAGATTCATCATAGGTTTCATCCCCTTCAGGTATCTGAAGGATTTAGTTCATAACTAAATAAGAAAACATCTCAAGAGAAAAGATAAAACAAAACATAAGAAATCCCTAAAACTCCCTAAAGGAATTGAAGGAGAGATCTGCCGTCTTGAGTGGAATACCAGCTTCTTGAGATGGATCAACTGGCTACCTTCGAGTGATTCCCACAACGCTGACCTTTTCGGCTTGGCTCCTTGGCCTAGCTAACCGCCCTGACAAAAGCCCTGGCAGAAGGCTTCTACCGAACTCCCCGATTAAGGTCCCCCCTAGGGTGTTTATATAAGCTTTGAGATGTGTTACTTGGCCTCCAAGTATCCTAATTTGAGTGAAATTCCTAATTGGGGGTTTAATTAGACTTTGGAGTGTGTTTCTTTGCCTCCAAGCATCCAAATCCGAGTAAAACTCCTCTTGGCCACGGCAGGGGCACGACCATGGCACACGTCCGTGTAAATCGTGGTCAGGCCGTGTGGACTTCGTTGATGAGGCACGACCGTGTAAATCATGGTCCAGGTCGTGTTCAAGATTTTTGAGGAGGCACGACCGTGTGGGCTTTAGTCCAGGCCGTGTCGATTTCATGCCTTGGCCCATTTGTCCCATTTTAAGCCTGTTTTGCGTTCTTTTCATTCCCTGGTGCTTTCCTGAGTATATAACATGAAAAGAAAGGATTAAGAGCACCAAATTACATAAAATAAGGGATAATTCATCCAAAAGCATACTAAATGTGGGCCTAAAATGTGTTACTATTTCGGTTTATCAGAAACCAATAGAGCAACAACATAGAGAGCTAAGTTTCATGTGGAGACAATATATGTTCATGTTGGAGGATAAGAAAATCAAGTTAGGGTTTGAAATCAAGAGAACATAGTATGAATATTAAGGTTTTATCATGTTTTCAAGTTTAATATTTTTGCAAAAGTAAGGAAGTGATGTTATAGTAGAAACTGAGGAGTTGATTCAAGTGATATGGAGATGAAAGAACAAGTGTTTTTTGGTGGAAGATAGGTAAGTACTTTTGAATTCTCTTGTTACCTAATGAGTAAACTTTATACAATTTGTCGTAAACTAGTAAAATAAAGTGTAAAATAATTTTGATATGTGAAATAAAGTATTATTGTAACAGCTCGGTTTAGACCCAAGTCGAAACAGTGGTTTTGGGACCACAAATCCGAGTCAAAAAATATTTTAATATTATTTTTTGTGTTTACAGTATGTTAATTAATATGTGTGAAAGTTTCGTGTGAAAATTTTATCTTTTGTGTGCTCGATTTTATAAAAGGACTTAATCGCGTAAAATGAAAAAGTGACTTGCTATTTGTTAAATTACTATATTGCTATGTTATTTTAATGTGGAGGCCTTAAAATGAAATCAGGCCATTAAATGATAGAATGGACGGTGGTGGACAACCATTTTTAAGTTTTTATATTATTTCATTAAGGTTAAAAAGGTAAAATGGCATATTAATAAGAAATAAAATAAAACAAAAACATAAAATGGCCATTATGTTCATCTTTTGGCCGAATAAGGAAGAGAAAAAGAAACATTTGAAAGCTTTAAAGATTCGACACTTTGAAGCTCAAATTGAGGTATGGATTTTGCTCGGTTTTCGATAATTTTTGCGTTTTTGAGATCGTTGCTTCGAATATTACTTAGCCCATACTTTAATTTTCGGAAATGATGATAAATTTGAAATTTTCCATTGTTGATAATGTGATGAATTTGTAGTTTGATGATGAAAAATAAATCTTTGATGTTTGATTATCATGTTTAATAAAGTGATTTTGAGTGAAAATGTCAATTTTGGACTAATTTGTGAAATGTGTAAAATATGAGGTTGAAATGTGAATTAAATGAAAAATATGGGCTGTTATAGCAATAGAGAGAATTCGGCTAGCATGGGTATTTAAGTAATTTTGTGTATTTGTGTAATAAGGACTAAAGTGCATAAATGTGAAATGATAGGGGCTAAAATGCAAAATGTCCAAATTATGTGTTCTTGGATGAAATTGGATAAAATGTTGAATAAGTAAGTTAATTTTGATATTAATTAGATTGGCAAAAGTGGAATTCGGATCTAGATCGAGGAAAAATCAAAGTATCGAATTAGTCGACTTATGATAAACCGTAGTTTATACATATTTTAATCCCACATTTAGCATGCTTTTTGGATGATTAATCCTTTGATTCGTGGAATTTGATGCTCCTAATCCTTTTATTTCATGTTTTATACTTAGGAAAGCATCGGAGGATGAAAAGAACACGAAATGGGCTAAAAACGAACCAAATGGGCCAAAGTAAGAAATCAACACGACCTGGAGGTAGCCACACGGTCGTGCCCCTTTAGCAGGCTTGACCACGGCCTGGACTCGATTTACACGGGTGTGCCGCACGGGCGTGTCCCTGCCGTGACAAAGAGGAATTTCATTCGAATTAGGATACTTAGAGGCGAAGAAACACATTCCGAAGCCTATATAAACACCCTAAGTATAACCTAAAAGGTGGCTTTTGGTCAGGGGCGTCCAGCTAGGCCAATGAGCCAAGCGGAGAGGTCGAGAAGTGTGGGATTTACTCGAAGAAAGCCGGTTGATTCATCTCAAGAAGCCGAAATCATACTCAAGACGGAGGATCTCTCCTTCAATTCCTTGGGGGTTTTAGGGTTTTCTTATGTTTTGTTTTATATTTTCTTACGAGATGTATTCTTTTATGATTATGAACTAAACCCCTCCAATACCTGAGGGGGATGAAACCTAAGACGGATCTTGTTATTGTTTTCTGAACTATATGATAAATACTTGATTTGTTCTTAATTATGTGTTCTTAATTCTTGTTTTGATATTTCAGGATATTGATTCAAGTATTGATGTGCTTAGGTAGAGGAGGAATAGACCCCACCTAAGAGTAGATCTAGCATAATTAAGCGGAGTTGATCGCAACCCTAGAGATTGGATGACGAAAATTTGCCGGATTAGGGTCAAACCTAATATGGGAGTCCATAGATCGAGTTAATGCAATTCTAGGGGTTTTAATTAGAAAGAGATTTCAATTAATCAACCTAGGGTTAGACGTTAGTAGCCTCGAGAGAGATATTAATATAAATTAGGGAATCCTACGGATCAAGTCAAGTGAATAAATCGTCTGGTTCAGAGTTAAATAACAAGTGAAGTCTAGGTGGATTCTTCCTCGGGTATTGTCTTAATCAATTGGGTTTTCCCACAAGTATTTTCCCCAATTCATTCTCTGTGTCTTAGCATCTTAGCTTAGTAGTTAGTTAACTTTAGATTAAACAACAATTCCCTTAATTCTTAGGCTAAATAATAAGAAGAAAGTCAGTATTAGTACTTTTGGTTCCTTTGGGTTCGACAATCCGGTCTTGCCACTAAGCTATACTACTGTTCGATAGGTGTACTTGCCTCAATCGTGGTGATAGTTAGTTTCTAGGCTAGATCATTCATTATATAAATTTTTAAGACTCTGACACACGATCAAGTTTTTGGCGCCGTTGCCGGGGAACTAAAATATTAAGAACGCTTAATTTTTATTACTTTAGCCATTTTATTTATTTACATTTTATTTTTTATTTTAACTTTGTTAATTTTTCTCTTTCTTTGCTTCTGGCATGTATTTCTAGTTTATGACTAGAAGAAACTGTCGAGGACCCTTGATTTTGATGAGTGAAATAAAACATACCACTCACGAAACCAGAAGAGATGTCACTGAATAATTATCAATGGCAAGACATGAGGACAATGCCTAATAAAGAAGCCGATGTTTTCAACCTTGATGCGGTCACCATGTTATCTAACCAGGTAGAGCTTTTAAATAAAAAATTTGATGGTTGGTATGGTTCTACGTAGGTACATGCAGTGTCTGATGCGATACAAATGGAGGAGGGTGAACAATACAGAATATCTATCCTACAACCCTAGCACAGAAGAGCGAACAAGTCAACTATATGGGTAACTATTCTAGACCTCAAAATAATCTTTATAGTAACACTTGTAATGCAGGTTGGAGGTACCATCCCAATTTCTCGTGGGGTGGTCAAGGTAATCAAAGACCGCAACTTCCTCCAAGTTTTCAACAACCACTTTACCAGCAGGAAAAGAAGCCGAACCTTGAGGAGATGCTAACAAAATTTATCGCGGTGTCAGAAACCCGTTTTTAAAACAACGAGACAATACTCAAAAATTAGCAAGCATCAATTCAAGGGATCGAGAACCAGTTAGGTCAACTAGCTAAGCTGATCTCAGAAAGACCACAAGGTATCTTGCCTAGCAACACCAAACCTAACCCAAGAGAGCAACCTCAAGCAATAACTGCTCATGATAGTGAAGGGTTAGATGAACCAAAATTGAAGCAAGAGAATGTGGTAGAGGAAGGTAAGGTTGAGGTAAGCCATGATAAACCAAAACCGGTAATTACAGAGTACCAACCTCGTGTGCCATACCCCAATGTGATAAAGAAAGACCACACAGAGGAACAATTTGGTAAATTTCTTAAACTTCCAAAGAAATTACATATTAACTTGCCATTTCTTGAAGCTCTTTCGCAGATGCCAGATTCAAGGAAATTTTCAAAAGAGTTTTTGATAAACAAACGTAAGTTAGGCGATCGTCGCATGTGGAGTTAAGCGCGGTGTTCCCGGCAATTCTACGAAATAAACTACCACGTGAGCTTACCTTTTCGTGTAAGTGGCGAAAGCGGTCACTCTTGGGTTCTTGACACGGCTAGGACGCCGGGTATTAAAGGTGGAACCAATCACTTCAAAGTTGGGGATCAGTCTTGTCGGATACAACCGACACTCGAATAGCCGCTTCAGAGCTTAATACAAACGGTGCAACTCCTTTTACGGTACTTAAGGTCTTTCCATACGGAACGGTCGAGGTAACTCATCCTAATTTTGGCACTTTTGAGGTAAATATTACCCGGCTCAAACCATATGTTGATAGAATTGATAGTAAGAAAAAGGAGTTTCGACTCTGTGAACCACCATGGCCATACGAATAATAGGTAAGTCTAGCTCAAGACTTTAAACGAGCGCTTCTCGGGAGGCAACCCGAGCACTAACCCCATTAATTTTCATATTTTTGAATTTTAGCATCTAACTAAAAAAAAACTAACCAAATTTTTAGGCGCAGGTTTCCCTACCCACACGGCCTTGCACACGGGCGTGGCCGTGGCCGTATGGAAACAGGACAAAACTTTTCCCCAAAACACGGGCTGCGATAAAACGCCACGGCCGTGCGATTCGGCCGTGCGATTCGGCCGTGGTCGAAACTAAGAAATCTACACGGGCGTGCGACACGCCCGTGGGACATTTGAGTCCATTTATTTTTTTTCTCTTTTTCTCTTATTTTTATTTTTAATTTCTTTTCTTTTATCCTTCTTGTCTTTAATTTATATTATTATATTTTGATTTCTTTAATTTAGGTTCAAGGGGCTGTTAACGAACCACCACACCACCACCGGAGTATCCTCCCCACCTTTACCTCTCTCCAACTTTACCGTTTCTTTTCATTGACTCCATCCAAAATTCAGGAAGTTTCACTTCTCTTCCTATCTTATGATTTTATTACTATATTACTATTATCTATCTTTGTACATTGAGGGCAATGTATATCTTAAGTGTGGGGGGGGGGGTTAACTACAGTATTATTTGAAAATCCCTGAATTATGTATTATTCTTAAGTAATTTTCTCATATCACTGTTAGAATGAAATTTCCTTTGATTTATGATTTTAATTGATATGTTTTGGATTAAGTCATAGTTAATTATGCAGTGATGAGTTAAACTTTAGGAGACTAGAAAATCAAGCAGGATAAGTCTATTTTTCAGAAGTAAAAATTTTGTTAAGTTGTCTACCCGAATCTAATTATTACTTTGATGTTTGAAATTTACAAGGTTGATATAAAAAAGCCCATAATTTTTGTGAGATTTTGAGCCTTTCAGAGCATACATTTTTCGTGCTTACTTTATTGATTATGAGTGTGTCAACATTGATTTGTTATTCTAGAACTTGCTTCGATTATACATGTCAAGACCACATCTATGATTTGATAAACTAAGATGATGAAGGCACTTAGGTTTTAACCCACTTACTCCATAAAAAGCCTACCTTCACAATTAACCCCTAGTGAACCCCTTTGATCTTAACAAACCATTTATTGACTCACCCACTAATATTAACCCAAAACCCATATTGTATTTGTTATCACCACTTCTCTTGACTAACCCTTTTTTGTCGAGATTTGATTTGAGAAGTTGCCTAACTATGTTTTCTATTTCAGTTATTAAATTCTATCTTATTATTATTGTACTTGATTTGTTCTTAAAAAAGATCGAAGTATATTTATTATTAGTTCCATGATTAAGTGAGCTTATACGTTTAAATTTCACATCTTGAAGTAGAAGTTCGTAATTATTAGTAATGAAGTTTTAATTGATGTAATTATTCAGGATTAGTTCATTTTTCTAGTTAGGTAAATTGTCAATTCAATCTTGATTCTAACCCTCTAATTCAGCCTTTATCCACACCTTTAACCCAAGCCCCGTTACAACCTTTTTTAAAGACCTTTTGATTTGTGTATCATCTCATATTATAGTGGTGGAGATTTGATTTTCATGCAAGCCTATGGGATTAACCTTTCGTGTTTGACTTTTGAGTGCTTAATTTTGAACCTTAAACACTTTGAGTGATTTGAGTGAATCTTTAGTGAGGATGTCAACTTTTGTCGATTTTGAATTAAAGGTAATTATTTAGGTAAGGGGAAACACCTTTTTTTCGTACTATAAAAACTATGACTTTGATCGTTTGAATCTTTAGGAACCTTCCGGTTAAATTATCAATGTATGAACTACCTATGAATTATGATGAAACACTGTTGATGAAGGTTATGAATTGAGGAAGTTCGTTTTAATTGTGAGTTGAGAATTTTGCTTGAGGACAAGCAAAAGCTTAAGTGTGGGGGTATTTGATAAACCGTAGTTTATACATATTTTAATCCCACATTTAGCATGCTTTTTGGATGATTTATCCCTTGATTCGTGGAATTTGATGCTCCTAATCCTTTTATTTCATGTTTTAGACTTAGGAAAGCATCAGAGGATGAAAAGAACACGAAACGGGCTAAAAATGGACCAAATGGGCCAAAGTAAGAAATCAACACGGCCTGGAGGTAGCCACACGGTAGTGCCCCTTTAACAGGCTTAACCACGGCCTGGACACGATTTACACGGGCGTGCCACACGGGCGTGTCCCTGCCTGACAAAGAGAAATTTCACTTGGATTAGGATACTTAGAGGCGAAGAAACACATTCCAAAGCCTATATAAACACCCTAAGTATAGCCTAACAGGTGGCTTTTGGTCAGGGGCGTCCAGCTATGTAACACCCCAAACCCGGCCCAAATACTACAACCAGATCTGGTATGTCACTTAAGAGATTTTACATAACATGTCGCATTTTGGAAAACAATTACTAGGTTTACACCTTCATTTCGAAAGCTTAATAATTCATTAAAGTATAAAATATTAAGTAACCAATTATCTTGGTAGATTTTAAATAAAAACCAAAATTTCATGCAGGTCTTAACTTAATTGAAAATGTAAAACTTAAAACCCAGTAATAAAAGCCCAACAAAATCCCAAAACATAAATGGTAGTCTAGTGGCCCATGGCCTTATTACAAAGAAATTTGAACCCATTAATTAAATGAAAATCAAATATTAGACTAAGTCTTTTCTTTGAATTCTCAAAGCTCATCGCATGGCCACCTTGCTCTCCTCTCGGCCCAGGTCCGATGCCTAAGTGTCACCGAGATGGTTAAAATTAAAGGGTGAGTCACGAGACTCGGTGTGCAACCCTCATGCACCATTAGATTTGGGCTTTAGCCCCATAAAATAGAATAATCAAAATATAAGTAACAAAAATAATATGCAAAGCCCAACCCATATCCTAGGTGTCCATCCGCTACACGCCCGTACCGACCATTCACACCATTGGGGATTTCTACAATCAACCCACACCGCTACACGCCTTGATGGCGATCGTGCTACTCATCATCGGATCATGGCGTAGCCACTACAGCGAATCACGGCGGAAGCCGCTACAGCAGATCATGGTAAGGAACCGCTACAGCGAGATCACGGTAAAAACCGCTACAACATATAACTTCCTCCTTTCATCAAACCCAACCCATGCAATCACATAAAATCGGTATACTTATAACATTTAATCGGATCATTTACCAACCTGGTGATTTGCTTTACCCTCTTTGGGTTCCGTCAATATCTTGGGGTTTTGGCATTTAACAAAACATGTAATACTTATTTTCATATATTAATCAAGCAGATCTAGATGGTGTGGAGAATTACACACACGATATTGCGTAAATCCAATATTCTTAGTCGGTGTCCTTGCTATCCGAATCTATTATCCTCAATCTATAGCTTTGCTTAAAAGCCAGAAAATACACAAAGATTTAGCCCCTTCAACAATCGGCCAAGGTTAAATAAGTCCCAAATCACACGTTTAAAACTAATAGATCTCTTACCTTGAAATCTCGAAAATAACACGACTCAAAGGTTACTGAACCTTGGCTTTAAAGATCTAGGCGTTGGACTCCTCTTCAGATCCCAAAATACCGAAAAATAAGAAAACCCCTTTGATTAGTCACTTGAATAGCCATTCGGCTAGAGACTTTGAAAAGCTGGAGAAACATTGAAATCCCAAAATCAATACTTACCTATTGTTTCCTTCAAGATTCGGCACAAGAAAACTCCTTTGAAGAGAATTCGGTAACTTCAGGAAGTGAGATCTAAGAATTTCGGCTTTTAGAAGATGTACGAATTGAAGAGATGGCTAAGAGAGATTCGGCCAATGAATGTTAAGGAGAAGAATAGAAAAATAGAGATGTGATTTTGGCTTTTAGGGATTAAAAGAAGAATAACAATAGAGGTTAAAAGATTCGGCCAACCATGAAATTTTAGAGAGGAAGAAAGGGTGAAGAAGATGGTGATTTTCGGCTTTTGAGAGGAAGAAAATGAGAAAAGAAAATAAAAGAGAGGCTTTAAAATTTCGGCACAATGGGAGAGATATTTAGGGTTTTCAGTGTCAGAATCAATGAGCTAGCCCCCCTATTTATAGATATTTTGGCCCCAACTGCTAAAAACCGAAAACGCCCTTAAAATTCAAGCTAAAAGAGAGGAGAAATTCGGCACCCTCCTTGCCTTGCAGTAGCCGAATTTTACACTCCTCTAGGTGGTGGATTTTGGGCCAACACTTCCCTTGAAGATAAGCTCCTAACTTTTCTCCTTTTTATTTATGATATTATCACTTAAAAATCCACATAAATTCTCCTATTTTATAGCCTTGTAGCCGTCCACCTCTACTAATCCCTAATGCCAAATTTAACTCAATTAAATTAAAATATTTGGGCCTCATTAAACTTAATACTTGGGCCCCTAATTCCTTGTGTCTTGCGTCACCCTCTCTTCATTTAAAGTGCCAAATTTGGCCTAAAACATGGGCTCCTTGCGACCCAAAACTTGTTCCTTTTAACTATTAATGATGCCACTTTAATCTGGGCCTTTTGCCTAATTCTAAGCCCAAATTTAGACCTCTATCAATTAAATTAACATAGTAAACCTATCCCTACACTAAATGTATAGGCGTAAATTTAGGATGTTACAGTTCTACCCCCTTAAAGAAATTTCGTCCTCGAAATTTCCAACTAACTATTAATCGTACTACCCAAGTCTCACCACTATGCTTTACATTGCGCACTCGATTCTAAAGCCAAAAAAAGCAGTTAGTATACTATGGTAGAGTACGCACTGATGTGTTAGCATCTAGAGCGTCCTCGCCCATTGTACTCATTTTACCGATTCGCGTTTATCGATTAAGAATTTTATGGATTATTAGTTTTCTTTCACTAGTTAACCACTAACGCTTTTAAAGTGGTTCTTTCGAAGTCGCATTCACAATCTGATCTCAAGTTTGTAACCTCTAACTAAAATAAAACACATACATCATACAAAAATCATCCAAGCACTTACATTCTTCACGTAAAGGTGTTTTCGTTGATTCACTACCCGTGGGTATTTTCGTAATTTCATCCTCTGAGGGTATTTTCGTAATTTTTCATAATAAAGTTCCTTGTTGATTTCGTGAAGTAAGGGTATTCAGTAATTTTACAATCCGGGGTATTTTGGTAATTTTGAAATCTGGGGGTATTTCGGTAATTTTGAAATCCAGGGCAATTTAGTAATTTTTCAAATTGGGGGTAATTTGGTAATTGTACAAACCAGGGTATTTTGGTCATTTGACAAAACGAGGGTAGGTTGGTAATTTTTTCTAACCGAGGATATTTCGATGTTATTGTTGTTGTTTTTTTCAAAGCAGGGTATTTTGGGGAAAAATCTAGTTTCATGGTCAGGGTTACTCTTATAAACATGAGATTTTGGGTAAATTTTCAAAACATAGGTATTTTACAAATTCATGGTTTGGTTGGTAGTTTTCACAAATCAAACGTATTTTGAAAATTTTGCAAAACTTGAGAAATTTTCTTTCTTTTTTTTCAAACTAGGGTGGTTGGTCCTTTCGGGTTTTAATTATAAGGTTTAGCCCATCAACAAGTCCTCGTAACTAGGGTGAATAGTCACCACGCACAGGTAGGATTCTAGTGAAGAGGAGGTGAGTCGCTAGGATCGCTTAAGTAGCAAGCTCTCCACTGAATCCACTCTTAGACATGCGTATGCCCATTGCCACACCCTAACTTGGCTAAGGTGAGCAGTCACTACGCACGGTAGGATTCGGTGAAGAGGAGGTGAGTCACTAGGATTTGCTTAAATACAGAGCTCTTAGGATCCAATCCTAGACATGCATATGCTGTTACCACACCCTAGTCTTGTGGCTCGTTCACGGGTTTGTTTAGTGAAGTTAAGTCTTATGAGATTTTAAGAGTTGTTTCAGCT
Source organism: Gossypium sturtianum (assembly GCA_025698515.1). NCBI lineage: Eukaryota > Viridiplantae > Streptophyta > Magnoliopsida > Malvales > Malvaceae > Gossypium > Gossypium sturtianum. Next base: position 152,573,474 of record CM046955.1, on the reverse strand, counting down.
AGGCCTAAAGTCCATCAAGTTCTAATCTAACTAATCTACGTCCCATAAAGCCCATCAAGCCCACATATATTATATCACACAATGGTTGAGAATACTTACAGCGGAGTTGGGCGAGACGCAGTGCCATCTTGAGCTAACAGACTGTATAAATATGCATGTTTGAAACCCAACTTTAGAAAGCGTTTTGAGCCCAAAAACCCCAGAGCCGAGTTTTGGCTGGACTCACGATATCGATTTGTAACACCCCAAACCGGCCCAAACGCTACAACCGGATGTGGTATGTCACTTAAGAGATTTTACATAACATGACACATTTTGGAAAACAATTACTAGGTTTACACCTTCATTTCAAAAGCTTAATAATTCATTAAAGTATAAAATATTAAGTAACCAATTATCTTGGTAGATTTTAAATAAAAATCGAAATTCCATGCAGTCTTAACTTAATTGAAAACGTAAAACTTAAAACCCAGTAATAAAAGCCCAACAAAATCCCAAAACATAAATGGTAGTCTAGTGGCCCATGGCCTTATTACAAAGAAATTTGAACCCATTAATTAAATGAAAATCAAATATTAGACTAAGTCTTTTTCTTTGAATTCTCAAAGCTACTGTCGCATGGCCACCTTGCTCTCCTCTCGGCCCGGTCCAATGCACTAAGTGTCACACGAGATGGTTAAAATTAAAGGGTGAGTCGCGAGACTCGATGTGCAACCCTCATGCACCATTAGATTTGGGCTTTAGCCCCATAAAGCAGAATAATCAAAATATAAGTAACAAAAATAATATGCAAAGCCCAACCCATATCCTTGGTGTCCATCCGCTACACGCCCCCGTACGACCATTCACACCATTGGGGATTTCTACAATCAACCCACACTGCTGCGCCTTGATGGCGATCGTGCGCTCATCATCGGATCATGGCGTAGCCACTACAACGAATCACGGCGAAGCGCTACAGCAGATCACACGAAGTGGAACCGCTGAGATCACGGTAAAAACCGCTACAACATATAACTTCCTCCTTTCATCAAACCCAACCCATGCAATCACATAAAATTAGTATACTTATAACATTTAATCGGATCATTTACTAACTTTGGTGATTTGCTTTACCCTCTTTGGGTTCCGTCAATATCTTAGGGGTTTGGCATTTAACAAAACATGTAATACTTGTTTTCATATATTAATCAAGCAGATCTAGATGGTGTGGAGAATTACACACGATATTGAAATCCAATATTCTTAGTCGGTGTCCTTGCTATCCGAATCTATTATCCTCAATCTATAGCTTTGCTTAAAAGCGGAAAATACACAAAGATTTAGCCCCTTCAACAATCGGCCAAGGTTAAATAAGTCCCAAATCACACGTTTAAAATTAATAGATCTCTTACCTTGAAATCCGAAAATAACACGACTCAAAGGTTACTGAACCTTGGCTTTAAAGATCTAGGCGTTGGACTCCTCTTCAGATCCTAAAATACCGAAAAATAAGAAAACCCCTTTGATTAGTCACTTGAATAGCCATTCGGCTAGAGACTTTGAAAAGCCGGAGAAACATTGAAATCCCGAAATCAATACTTACCTATTGTTTCCTTCAAGATTCGGCACAAGCAAACTCCTTTGAAGAGAATTCGGTAACTTCAGGAAGTGAGATCTAAGAATTTCAGCTTTTAGAAGATGTACGAATTGAAGAGATGGCTAAGAGAGATTCGGCCAATGAATATTAAGGAGAAGAATAGAATAATAGAGATGTGATTTTGGCTTTTAGGGATTAAAAGAAGAATAAAAATAGAGGTTAAAAGATTCGGCCAACCAGGAAATTTTAGAGAGGAAGAAAGGGTGAAGAAGATGGTGATTTTCGGCTTTTGAGAGGAAGAAGATGAGAAAAGAAAATAAAAGAGAGGCTTTAAAATTTCGGCACAATGGGAGAGAAATTTAGGGTTTTCAGTGTCAGAATCAATGAGCTAGCCCCCCTATTTATAGATATTTTGGCACCTACTGCTAAAAAACGAAAACGCCCTTAAAATTTAAGCTAAAAGAGAGGAGAAATTCGGCACCCTCCTTGCCTTGCAGTAGCCGAATTTTACACTCCTCTAGGTGGTGGATTTTGGGCCAACACTTTCCTTGAAGATAAGCTCCTAACTTTTCTCCTTTTTATCTATGATATTATCACTTAAAAATCCACATAAATTCTCCTATTTTATAGCCTTGTAGCCGTCCACCTCTACTAATCCCTAATGCCAAATTTAACTCACTTAAATTAAAATATTTGGGCCTCATTAAACTTAATACTTGGGCCCCTAATTCCGTGTGTGCGGTGTCACCCTCTCTTCATTTAAAGTGCCAAATTTGGCCTAAAACATGGGCTCCTTGCGACCCAAAACTTGTTCCTTTTTAACTGTTAATGATGCCACTTTAATCTGGGCCTTTTTGCCTAATTCTAAGCCCAAATTTAGACCCCTATAAATTAAATTAACATAGTAAACCTATCCCTACACTAAATGTATAGGCCCGTAAATTTAGGATGTTACAAGCTAGGCCAAGGAGCCAAGCCGGAGAGGTCAGAATTGTTGGATTTACTCGAAGAAAGCAAGTTGATTCATCTCAAGAAGCCAAAATCATACTCAAGATGGAGGATCTCTCCTTCAATTCCTTTAAGGGGTTTTAGGGTTTTCTTATGTTTTGTTTTATATTTTCTTCTGAGATGTATTCTTTTATGATTATGAACTAAACCCCTCCAATACCTGAGGGGGATGAAACCTAAGACGAATCTTGTTATTATTTTCTAAACTATATGATAAATACTTGAATTGTTCTTAATTATATGTTCTTAATTCTTGTTTTGATATTTCAGGATATTAATTCAAGTATTGATGTGCTTAGGTAGAGGAGGAATAGACCCCGCCTAAGAGTAGATCTAGCATAATTAAGCGGAGTTGATCGCAACCCTAGAGATAGGATGACAAAAATCTGCCGGATTAGGGTCAAACCTAATATAGGAGTCCATAGATCGAGTTAATGCAATTCTAGGGGTTTTAATTAGAAAGAGATTTCAATTAATCAATCTAGGGTTAGACGTTAGTAGCCTCGAGAGAGGTATTAATATAAATTAGGGAATCATACGGATCAAGTCAAGTGAATAAATAAATGCAGTTCGAGTTAAATAGCAAGTGAAGTCTAGGTGGATTCTTCCTCGGGTATTGTCTTAATCAATTGGGTTTTCCCACAAGTATTTTCCCCAATTCATTCTCTGTGTCTTAGCATCTTAGCTTAGTAGTTAGTTAACTTTAGATTAAACAACAATTCCCTTAATTCTTAGGCTAAATAATAAGAAGAAAGTCAGTATTAGTACTTTTGGTTCCTTTGGGTTCGACAATCCGGTCTTGCCACTAAGCTATACTACTATTCGATAGGTGCACTTGCCTCAATCGTGGTGATAGTTAGTTTCTAGGCTAGATCATTCATTATATAAATTTTTAAGACTTTGACACACGATCAACTTAATTTGTTGTTATTGCGAACGAGGTAAGTTCGTATTTTAATAGACGTTATGAAATCATGTTATAAATGCATATTATTGTGTGATTGAATTCAATGTCGAATGGTAATGTAAATATATATGTATTTTGAATAAGTTATATATATGTTATTATGATATTGAATTGTTCGAGAAACAAAATATATGAATACGAGAAAGTTTCGATAACGTGACGACATCCGAAAAGCCCCGTACGAACCCTAGGAATAGTAGAGGATGCATATGTCATGACATAGGATTTCGAGATATGATTTTGTGTAAGACCACGTCTGGGACGTTGGCATCGATTTGTGTTTACGTGTAAGACCATGTCTGGGACATTGACATCATATTTGTTTCGTGTAAGACCCTGTCTGGGACAGTGGCAACTATATGTGATTACATGTAAGACCACGTCTGGGACGTTGGCATTGTACAATATTTTCGACTATCTGAGTATCCTTATTAATTCCGAACGATTCAACGGGCATTCCGAGAAATAAGTAAATAAGTGAATGACATTCCGGTTCAGGTACGTTGACATGTATACAATATTTGATAATGAAAGGTAAGTATATATGTGCAAAGAATGTTATGTGATGTGTATGTAAATAAATTGTGAATATGTGCAAATGAAACATGAACAAATGAATAAGATATGATTTATAAAGTGGCATATGTGAAAATGTCATATACTATATGAATGAAAGGTGAATTTGGATATAAGTGATGATATGTGATTCATATGAGAAAGATATGTGATTAAATATGTTATTTCCCATAATATGCTCGTTTGGTTATAAGAAAGTGAGACTTGAATGTTATATGAGAATTGATTTGAATAAACTTGTAAAAGCTAAAGTTAGTAAGTAAGTAAGTATGTTATTGAATGGTGATGATTTGGTATGATGGACCTCGAAACTAACTATTATTTCGACAAAGGAAAGCGCACCTATCAAACAGTAGTATAGCTGTGGTGAGTCCGGAATATCGTATCCTCAAGGACCAAGAGTACTAGTATTAACTATCTTTTTATTATCTAGCCTAATAATTAAGGGGATTTATTTTTAATCTAAAATTAACTAACTAACTTAACTACTATGAACGCGACAGAGAGTAAATTGGGAAAATACTTTTGGGAAAACCAATTGATTAAGACAATACCCGAGGAAGAATCCACCTAGACTTCACTTGTTATTTAACTCTGAACCAGACGATTTATTCACTTGACTTGATCCGTAGGATTCCCTAATTTATATTAATACCTCTCTCAAGGCTACTAACGTCTAACCCTAGATTGATTAATTGAAATCTCTTTCTAATTAAAACCCCTAGTGTTGCATTAACTCGATTTATGGACTCTCATATTAGGTTTGACCCTAATCCGACAGATTTTCATCATCCTATCTCTAGGGTTGCGATCAACTCCGCTTAATTATGCTAGATCTTTTCTTAAACAGGGACTTTTGCTCCTCTGAATAAGCACATCAATACTTGAATCAATATCCTAAATTATTAAAGCAAGAATTAAGAACACATAATTAAGAAAAAATCAAGTATTTATCATACAGTTCAGAAAACAATAACAAGATCCGTCTTCGGTTTCATCCCCCTCGGGTATTTGAGGGGTTTAGTTCATACTAAAAGAGGGAAACATCATAAAAGAAGAAAAACAACAAAACATAAGAAAACCCAAAAACTCCTAAAGAACTTGATGGGAGATCCTCAGTCTTGATGGAGATCCTTCTCCTAAGCTGTTCCCGATGGCTGTCTTGGAGTATTTTCTCCTTCTACTCGGCGTCTATTCGACGTCCTGTCGAGCTCTCCTTTTAGGTTGCCCCCTAGGGTGTTTATATAGGCTTTGAGATGCCTTACTCGGCCCAAAAGTATCCTAATCCGAATGAAACTCATCTTGGCCACGGCAGGGACACGCCCATGTAACACGCTCGTGGTCGACTCTCTTGGCCGTGGTCGATCCTGCTTGCCATACACGACCGTGTGATTTGGCCGTGTACGTTGTTCTAGGCCGTGTCTCGATTGTTACTTGAAACACACGGCCGTGGGTGATAGTCCAGGCCGTGTGAGTCTCTAAGGTAGGCCCATTTTGTCCCTTTTTGGCCCGTTTCTCGTTTCTTTCGACTTCCTAAGCTCTCCTGAGTATAAAACATGAAATTAAGAGATTAGGAGCATCGAATTCATCAAATCTAATGAATCTTCATCCAAAATTAAACCAAGCATAGGGTTAAAATATGTGTAAATTATGGTTTATCAAATACCCCCACACTTAAGCGTTTGCTTGTCCTCAAGCAAAATCAACTCACAATTAAAATTAACTCCCTCAATTCATAATTCTCATCAATAATGTTTCATCATAATTCATAGATAATTCATACATGGATAATTTAACTAAAAGAGTCCTAAAGATTCAAACAATCTAAGTCATAAATATTTATAGCATGAAAATATAGGTGTCTCCATTTATCTAAATAAATTACCTTTGATCCAAAATCGAAAAGAATTGACATCCTCACTAAAGATTCACTCAAATCACTCAAAGTGTTTAAGGTTCAAATTAAGCACTCAAAAAGTCAAACATGAAAAGTTAATCCCATAGGCTTGCCTGAAAATTAAATCTCCACCACTGTAAAATGAGATGATATACAAATCAAAAGGTCTTTTAAAGGGTTGTAATGGGGCTTGGGTTAAAGGTGTGGATAAAGGCTGAATTAGAGGGTTAGTATCGAGATTGAATTGATAAATTATCTAACTAGAAAAATAACTAAAACTTAAATAATTACATCAATTAAGAATTCATCACTAATAACACGAGCTTCTTCTTAAAATGTGAAATTAAACGCATAAGCTCAAATAACATCGAACTAAAAATGAATATACTTCGTTTTTTTATTTAGAATAAGCACATACAATAATAATAAGATAGAATTTAACAACTGAAATAAAGAAAATAGTTAAGCAACCGATCAAATCAAATCTCGATATAAGGGTAGTTAAGAGAAATGGTGATAACAAATACAAAGTGGGTTTTGGGTTAATATTAATGGGTGAGTCAAGAAATGGTTGATTAGGTTTCAAAGGGTTCACTAGGGGTTAATTAAACGGGTAGGCTTTTTAGTGGAATAAGTGGGTTAAAACCTAGGTCATTTATCATCTCAGTATATGAAATCATAGGTGTGGTCTCGACATGTATGATCGAAGCAAGCTCTAGAATAACAAATCAATGTTGACACACTCATAATTAATAAAGTGAGCAAAAAAAAAAAAGAAGAAGGTGTATGCTCTGAAAGGCTCAAAATCTCACAAAAATTATGGTTTTTGATGTCAACCTTGCAAATTTCAAACTTCAAAGTAATATTTAAATTTTAGGGAAACAACCTAAAAATTTTAATTTTATTCTGAAAATAGACTTATCATGCTTGATTCTCTAATATCTTAAAGTTTAAATCATCAAAGCATAATTAACTATGACTTAATCCAAAACATATCAATGAAAATCATAAATCAAAAGAAATTTCATTCTAACAGTGATATGAGAAAGTGACTCAAGAACAAGGCATAATTCAGGGTTTTGAGAATAATGCAAAAAGTTAGGAACTTGAATAGAATTCGCCCCCCACACTTAAGATGTACATTGCCCTCAATGTACAAAGATATGTGTTCTATAGATTAATAGCATGATATCATAAGAGAGAGAGAGAGAAGTGAAACTTCCTGAATTTTGGATGGATTGTTGAGTTGGAAGTGTAGAATAACTTGAAGGAGGCGTGGTAGATTTTCCTCATTAGAGTTGGGTATTCCAGAGTGCTATTTTAGTCTTTTTAACTGCGATTAAATCAGTGGGTTCTTTAGACTGCAAGGATTACTCAAATATTGCCAAAAGATGTAAATTGGGTAATAGTGGTTATGAAACCTAAAAATAACTTAAAATAAACATGAGTCAAAAATAAAATGAAAATAAAAATAAAATGAAAATGAAAATTAGTATTCTAAAATTTAAAGGAAAATAACAAAAGAAAGAGGACTCAGAAGTCCTCATCGCCAGATGGCTCGCGAGGTGGGGGCGGCGATGAAATGTGAAGGTGCTGAATGGCGTCGATGTGATCGAAACGCTGGAAGCATTGCTGCTCGAATCATGTTAGGCGCTCAGATATGTCTGAAATAGAAGCTGCCGCATGAACTGGGCGATTGCTCGGTAGTGGCTCCTCGTGTGGTGGGGGGACATCGTCAGTAATGTCCTCAGGCTCCTCCTCCTCGGTGGTATAGGCTAGACGGTATTGGGGAGGATTGGTCCCACGGCAACGCTTGATCATCCTCATGTTTATCATGGTCGAGATGCCCTGTGGAGCCATCTAGCCTATCAAGGTGAGGGAAGATGATTATGCCGCGGTGTTGAGGAGGCCAAAGTGTCTCACGAGTCGTGTCACATAGGGCCCCATGAAAATTACCCCCTTACGATGCCGCTCCGTCTGATGCTGGATGGCGAGATGAAGTAGGCAAGGTCGAACACGTGGTCGTGCACCATGTTCCACAAAAAATAGGCATCGTGGGTATTAACGACGCCGGTGCTCTTGCGCCTTCCTGTCAATGTATGTGCGAGGAGGGAATGGAGGTACCTCAGTGATGAGGGAAGAGCGGTCGCTTTGGTGCGACTAGGATCGTATGTTGCTGAAACTGGAACCAAGGCCTGCCAACATTTGGAAGGTGAATAGTGAATGTGGCGGTGGAGAGTGTCGAGTTCATTCTCCTCCATGAACTCTTCTGTGTAGAGTCCAGAGCGATTCCAAATTCAGGGACACTCATTTCGCGAACTAAACCTCCTAGGCGGAACTGTACGGTGCCTGGGTCGTCGTGGTTCGTCATCACCTCCTGCAAATGAAAAGTAGAGCAAAGCTCTAATGTTAGTTTGAGGTATGTGGGCTCGACAATACTAAAGAACCGCTCCCAAGGGTCGGTGGATAGTAGGGTCCGAACGGCATCAGCAAGTTGTCCTTGCTCTAGGGCGGCCCAGTCGATGCATCTCCCAATGCCGAGGGGTCGCGCCCGTAGTATCTGAAAAAGCTCATCCTGGGTTCCCGGAGGAAACTGTAGAAATGGGTGTCGCACTTCGGTAGATACGCGTGCCGATGATGAACTGGGCCCCTTTCGTTTTTTCGAAATAGGGACTGTGGTTTTCTTACTGCGGGAAGAAGACATTATGTACCTAAAAATACGATAGAGTTTCCCTAAATCCAATATCATTACCATCCAAACGATTGTTCTATTCTAGTAGAATCCTATTATATTTCATCAAATAGTGTAGAATGTAAATACTAGTCCTCATTCGAAACAGGTTTGATAGCATTTGTAATACTAAAATAACAAACTATCAAACTAACCCAAACTAAATAACACAAGAAAATGAGTAATAAATAGGAATTTAAATTATGAAAATATGAATAAGGGATAATATAAAATTTAAAGAAATAAGTAATCAATGGTGAAGAGAGGAACCGATGGAGGTGTTGAAGGAAACGGCACGGTCGAGGTGGTGGCACACGGTCGTGGCAGTGGTGCACGGGCGTGGTCTGCGGGAAAGGAGTTGCACGGGTGTGGACTTGTATGGGGAAGAAGAGGGGAGAAAGAAGAAAGGGAATGAGGAAAAAGAGAGAGGAGAAAGGTTGGGATGGGTGTCGTTGGTGATGGCCGGACTGAGTAGGGGAGGGGGAAAACGGCTAGGGTTTTGAGGATAAGGATTTGGGAAGAAGATGAATAGTGGGTTGGTTTAAATAGGAAATAGGGAACACGATTAGGGGCCACGCCCGTGTTTCCTTTATTTAGCCCGTGTGTCTCGAGAATTTTGAATTTAAGCGTGTCTGAGTTGTGTCCCACGCCTGTGTTACCTGGGCGTGTTGGATCACACGGTCGTTTCGCACGGCCGTGCACTATCTTGTTCGCTTCTCCCACGCCCGTGTGGCTGTTAGCATGCCCGTGTTGATTTAGTCAGTGTCGACCACGCCTTATAGGCACGGGCGTGTTACTTGCTCGTGTCACTTACTCAGTGTCGACCACGGCCATATCGCACGGCCGTGGCCTTTTATCGCAGTCCGTGTTTTTGAGTCAGTTTCGACCACGGCTGTGTTGCACGGTCGTGGTGTTTTATCGTAGCCCATGTTTTGGGAAAAAAATCGTCCTTGGCTCGCACGGTCTCCGCCACGCCGATGTGCCTACCCGTGGTGTCCACACGGTCACGGCCACACCCGTGCGTCAGGCCATGTGGTATGGAAACTTGCACTTATTAATCTAGTTAGTTTTTAGTTAGTGCTAAAATCAAAAATATGAATATTAATGGGGTTAGTGTTCGGGTTGCCTCCCGAGAAGCGCTTGTTTAGAGTCCTAAGCTAGACTTACCTTGTATCCGCTCGTTATGGAGGTTCACGGAGCCGAAGCTCCTCTCTAATATCTCTAAAATCCTCACCGTTATATAGTTTAAGGTGTTGACCGTTTACCTTGAATATGCCACGAGTCGGATGAGTTACCTCGATCGCGCCATAGGGAAAAATGGTTTTGATTACGAATGGACCTGACCATCTTGATTTCAGCTTTCCAGGGAATAACTTGAGCTTCGAATTGTATAGTAGAACAAGATCTCCAACTTCAAACTGCTTAGGTTGCTTCGAACGAACATCATGGCATCGCTTTGTTGCTTCTTTTTATAACCGTGAGTTCTCGTAGGCATTCACTCGCCACTCATCTAGCTCATTCAACTGCATCAATCTTTTCTCACCTGCAAGTTTAAGATCATAATTTAAAAATTTTGTAGCCCAAAATGCTTTGTGCTCTAATTCAAACGGTAGATGAAAACTCTTTCCGTAGACAAGTTTGTATGGGGATGTTCCTATGGGGGTTTTAAAAGCGGTTCTATAGGCCCATAAAGCATCGTCTACTTTTAATTCCCAATCTTTCCTGTTCGATTATACTGTTTTCTCTAGAATACGCTTAAGCTCTCGATTTGCTACTTCCACTTGTCAACTGGTTTGAGAGTGATAAGGGGTAGCTATTCTGTGGTGTACTCCATATTTCTTTAAGACTATCAAATTGAGTATTACAAAAATGAGTACCCCTATCACTAATAATTGCTCTAGGTGCTCCAAATCGAGAGAAGAGTTTCTTAAGAAATCTTACTACCACTCTAGCATCATTAGTAGGTAAGGCTTGAGCTTCCACCCATTTTGACATATAATCAACTGCTACTAAGATGTATTTATTCCCAAATGAGCTAGGGAATGGACCATAAAATCAATACCCCATACATCAAATATTTCACATGATAACATATATGTTTGGGGCATTTCATCGCGTTTAGAGATATTACCTGTTCTCTGACATCTATCACACGAAGCAACATACCTGTTAGCGTCTTTGAACAAAGTGGGCTAATAAAAACCTGATTCGAGCATTTTGTGTGCTGTCCTAATCCCACTATAATGTCCTCCTGATGGTCCTGAATGGCAATGTTCTAGTATTTTGCTTGCCTCTGCCTTTGTAACACATCTCCGAATTACTTGATCTGCGCATATACGAAACAGAAAAGGGTCCTCCCAAAAATAGTTTTTCGCATCAGCAAAGAATCGCTTCTTTTGATGATGTGTTAACCCTTTTGGTAGGATGTTAGCAGCTAAATAATTTGCAATATCTGCAAACCAAGGTACCTCGGAGTCGGAGATAGCAAAGAGTTGTTCCTCAGGAAACGAGTCATTTATCTCACTTTCGTCGAGTTCTTTGATATGTGGATTTTCCGGCCTAGAAAGATGGTCTGCCGCGAGGTTCTCAGCTCCTTTCTTATCCTGAATTTCCAAATTAAATTCCTGTAAGAGTAAAATCCATCTTATGAGTCGAGGTTTTCATCAGATTTAGTTAAAAGATAATGAAGAGCTGAATGGTCGGTGTAAACGACAACTTTAGATAATATCAAATACTATCTAAATTTATCAAATGCAAAAACCACAGCTAACAACTCTTTTTCTGTGGTGGTGTAATTTTCTTACGCGGCTGTCAATGTTTTGCTAGCGTAATAAATTGGCTGAAAATGCTTGTCTCTTCGCTGTCCTAAAACCGCACCTACTGCAAAATCACTTGCATCACACATTAGTTCAAAGGGTAAATTCTAATCAGGTGCAATTATAATCGGAGCATTTATTAATTTATTTTTGAGGGTATTAAATGCATCTAAACATTCCTGATCAAAATTGAAAGGAACATCTTTTTCTAGTAATTTAGTTAAAGGCTTAGCTATTTTAGAAAATCCTTAATAAATCTTCTATAAAATCCAGCGTGTCCTAAAAAACTTCTAATAGCCTTAACTGAACTAGGGGGAGGTAATTTTTCTATGGTTTCAATTTTTTCTTTATCAACCTTAATCCCTTTACTAGAAATTTTGTGACCTAATACAATCCCTTCTCGAACCATAAAGTGACACTTTTCCAAATTAAGCACAAGGTTCGTTTCCTCACATCTCATTAGAACTCGTTTTAAATTTTTAAGACAAAGATGGAAAGAATTTCCAAATACCAAAAAGTCGTCCATAAATACCTCCATAATATCTTCCACGAGTTCATCAAAGATGGCTAGCATGCATCGTTAAAAAGTAGCAGGAGCATTACATAATCCAAAAGGCATTCTACGATAAGAAAACGTACCATATGGACATGTAAATATTGTCTTTTCTTGATCCTCAGGAGCTATTGGAATTTGGAAGTAGCCAGAGAGTCCGTCTAAGAAGTAATAGTACATATGCCCAGATAATCTTTCTAACATCTGATCAATGAAGGGAAAGGGGAAGTGATCTTTTCTCGTGACACCGTTTAACTTCCTATAGTCAATGCAAACTCTCCAACCTGTGACTGTCCTTGTTGGAATCAGTTCATTCTTTTCGTTGGCTATAACAGTCATGCCTCCCTTCTTTGGAACAACCTGCACAGGACTTACCCAAGTACTGTCAAAAATAGGATAAACAATTCCAGCATCTAGAAGTTTAATTACCTCAGCTTTAACAACTTCCTTCATGTTAGGGTTTAATCGTCTTTGAGGTTGCACAAATGGTTTATATTCATCTTCTATTAAAATTTTGTGGGTGCAAAACGATGGGCTTATCCCTTTAATGTCAAAGATCTTCCAAGCTATGGCTCTTTTGTGCTCCTTTAGTACCTGTATTAACTCGTCTTTCTCATTGGGTTCCAATTCTGAAGAAATAATTACCGATAGTGTAGAATTATCTCCGAGGAATGCATACTCTAAGTGATTTGGTAACTGTTTAAATTCCAATTTGGGGGGTTCTTCAATAGAGGGTTTTTGTTTTAGTTCGTCATTTCTTTCCATGCCCTCATACTTCTTTTGTCTTAGGGAAGAAATTTTTACTTCCCCCATTTCACTGGTATCATCATCGGCCTCCCCTACTTGGGCAAGACACAGTTCCAACGTGTCCTGATATATATGATTTCCTGAATAGAATCTTGAATAGAATGATCAATAGCATCGATAAAATAACAGGAATCATCTTGCTCTCTAGAGTATCGCATAGCATCATAAATTTTAAAAATAATTTCCTCGTCACCTATACTGAGCACAAGTTTACCATCTCCTACATCAATAACAACCCTAGCAGTGGCTAAAAATGGGCGTCCTAAAATTAAAGGTACCTCAACATCCTCATCCATGTCAAGCACAACAAAATCAACATGGAATATGAATTTATCAACTTTTACCAAAACATCTTCAATAATTCTCCTAGGATACTTAATAAATCTATCAGCTAATTAGATACTCATCCTAGTGGGATTTGGTTCCCCAAGACCAAGCTGCTTAAACATTTTATAAGGCAATAAATTAATACTGGCACATAAATCAGCTAATGCTTTCTCAATATTTAAACTACCAATTAAACAGGGAATGGTAAAACTTCCTGGATCTTTCAATTTCGTTGGAAGTTTATTTTGGAGAATAGCTGAACATTCCTCGTTAAGTTCCACGGTTGATAGCTCTTCAAATTACCTTTTATTTGTTAGAAGCTCTTTTAAAAATTTTGCGTATGTCGGCATCTGCGAAATAGCTTCAACAAAAGGTAAGTTAATATGTAGTTGTTTAAAAAGTTCAAGAAATTTACCGAATTGTGCGTCCATGCGATCTTTCTTCAACTTTGTCGGATATGGGATCGGTGGTTTATACTGTAACATCCCGATTTAGGGCCTAGTCAGAACAGTGGTGCGAAACCATAAATCCGAAGTAGTAAAATGAGTTTTGAGGTTTAAGATATGTTTGCATGATAGTATAAAAGTTTCATGTAGAAATTTTATGAAATTGTCATTAAATGGTCTATTAGGACTAAATTGTAAAAGTTGCAAAATATGAGATTCTACAGGCTTTTAGTATGAAATAGCTTTGGAATATTAATTAGAAGTCCTTAAATAGCAATTTGCCCAAATTATGATTTTTGGACAAAAATGGACATGAGTTAGAAATTTTGAAAGTTTTTTGAGAAGGGCATTTTGGTCATTTATCAATTAAATGATTAAAAAGGGGAAAAGATGACAAAAATCTTATTCATCTTCTTCCCCTTGTGTCGAAAATTAGAGAGACTCCATAGCTAGGGTTCTTCAATTTTTGAAGCTTGCTAGTAAGTGCATCCTAGCCCCGTTTTAATATTCTTCGTATTTTTGGAGTCCTCGTAGCATGAATTAGCTATTTTTAGCTATAAGTTGAGCTAGAATTCATGTCCATAAATATACCCATGTATGACATGCATGTAAAATGATGTTTTATGGAAGATTATGAGAGTTTGATGTTAGATAAACATCTTTTCCTAAGTGAATTTCATGAAAAAATGTTAGTATGGACTAATTTGTAATAGTTATGAAATTGGTCATATATAATAGAAATAGTGGGAATTGATTGTTGCTATAGTTGAGAGAATGAATCAGCTAAGCATGAAGTTCATGAAAGTTGAATAAAAATCACTTTACGAGCCTAGGGGTAAAAGTGTAATTATGAGAAAGTTTAGAGGCAAAATGGTAATTTTTCCAAAGTATGAGTTATGAGTCAATTTAGTCATTTTGAGTATTAAATGAGCTAAATTATTATTATAGATCAAGAAAAACGAAGCCCGGATCGAAACTGAGGCAAGAACAAAGTCGAGGACTAAATTGCATATCTACATACATTTTGTATATTGAGGTAAGTTTGTGTGATTTCTAAGCTTTATGATTAATATCATTGAACTGCTTAGTATGATGTTAAATATATTTTAATTCCATGAGATTGTTTAATGCTATGTTAAACAAAGAAATCAATGAGATTAAGCAAGAGAAAGTCCTGATTGAAGTTGAATTACTTAGGATACTCGATCTATCACATGAGACAAGAAAGCCCGTATAAGACCAAGCCAAGGCAAGGCATCGGCAATCAAGCAAGTTATCATGTAAGACCAAGACAAGTCTTGGCATTGAAGAGTTATTATGAGATGAAGACCCATATAAGCCCAAGCCAAGGCATGGCATTGGTGAGTCTCAAGCAAAGATGTCATGTAAGTCCAAGACAAGTCTTGGCATTGAAAAGCTATCATGAGATAGAGATCCCATGTAAGTCCAAGCCAAGGCATGGCATTGGTGAGTAATAAGGAAGATTTCATGTAAGTCTAAGCCAAGGCTCGGCATTGACCAATTCATGAGTAAAGATACCAAGTAAGACCATGTCAAGACATGGCAATGGTAAGTTCCCAAGGGAACACACAAGGAAGACTTCGTGTAAGTCCATGTCAAGACATGGCATCGATACCAAGTTGAGAGATCCCATGTAAGACCATATCTAGGATATGGCTTTGGCATTGAGATATATGTGAGATGAGATTCAGTATCCTCGGTTATTCATAGTAATTCATCGGGCAAAAGAGTAAAGAATAAATGAGAAAGCAAGAAAGTTAAGCAAGTAAAGCTATCATCAAAATATGCTAGTTAAAGTTAACTAAAAGTATTATTCATGTTATGAATGATGAAGTTAAGATTATGCTTACTATAGCAAAGTATGCTAATCTATGTGATTAAGTAATACAGGTACCTTGTTTACCTTACAAGCATGAGACTAGTAAGTACCATGAGATATGTAAGAATTATTAAGAGTAAGTGAGCTCAAGCATATGAGTTCGGCAATGCCTTTATTTATGATGAAAGAGTTATATTAAGCAAACATGTTGCTATATGCACTACATGCAAACTTACTAAGCTAAATGCTTACGTCTTTAATTTTTTCTTTCCATGTAGTCCCGCCAAGCTAACTTGTGGATCACTGACGTCGGAGCTCAGAACACACTATCAATCGCTATTTTGGTATAGCCAAGTTGTTTATATTAAGTATGGCATATATAGGAAGCATTTCATTTTGAGTTATGTTTTAAGAAGAGCCAAAGTGTTGACTATCAAGTTTAGCATTCTTTTGTATATGGCTAAAGAGATTGGTCAATATTTGCCAAGTTTATTTATACCAATGTTGATGATTATGCATCATTGTTCATGTTTTCATGTAGTACTTGAGTTGTTGAATAGGGTATTAAATTGATTTTGATTTCAGAGTGGAAAGGCGTGGTAGATAGCCTCCTAATCTCCCACAGGAGTAGAGACACGGGCGTGTGTCTAGACCGTGTGGGAGGCACGGCTAGAACATGAGTGTGTGCCCAGGCCGTGTGAAGTCTACACCTTGCACTTGTAATTTGAATTGCCACACGGCTGAAGCACACGAGCGTGTGTATGGACCGTGTGGATAAGTCAGAATGCCAATATTTAGCATACGGGCCAGGGCCACGGACGTGTCAAGGCCGTGTGAAATTAGTCAGTGTCGACCACGGGTGGAAGACACGGGCATGTCTTAGGGGCACACGGTCGTGTCCCAAGTCACACGGGCGTGTGCCCTCTGTTTTGAGGAAAAGATTACAAAGTGAGTAAAAGTTTCCGGTTGAACTCCGAAAGTTTCCGGACGTGAGTTTAAGGCCTCGTAGGCCCATGAAATGTATGATTTGGTTAAGAAAGAGAAGTTCAAATTCGAAACGAAATTTTACAGCCCGAAAGTACATGTTTTAGTAAGTTCAAGTATAGTAATGTCTCGTATCTAGTCTTAGTTTTGGACTCGGGTATCGGGTCGTTACATACTCTTTAAGTACCGGTGTGACATTCTTGTTTACCTCATCACCCTTTTCCTTATTAGTTTCTTGTGGCATTTTCTTTTCAGCTTCAACCAACTCCTTCCCACTCCTTAGCGTAACTGCTTTCACATGCTCTTTTGGTTTAGGTTTGGTGTTACTAGGTAAACTACTTGGTCGCCTTTCGGAAACTAACTTAACTAGTAGTCCAATTTGACTCTCAAGCCCTTGAATCGATGCTTGCTAATTTTTCAAATTCGTTTCGCTATTTTGAAAACGAGTCTCTGACATCGAAATAAACTTTGCTAGCATATCTTCAAGGCTCGGTTTTTTCTCCTACTGGTAGGGTTGTTGTTGGAAGCCTGGAAGGGGTTGTTGTCTCTAATTTCCTTGACCACCCCAAGAAGAATTGAGATGGTTCCTCCAACCTGGATTATAAGTATTACTATAGGGATTAGTCTGAGGTCTAGAATTATTACCCATATAGTTTATCTGTTCATTTTCTATGCCAGGGTTGTAGGATGGGTATTCTGTGTTCCCTATTCCTCCTCTATTCGTATCGTAATGCATCACTGAATGTACCTACAAAGAACCACACAAACCATCAATCTTTTTATTTAACAGTTCTACCTGGTTAGATATCATGGTTAATACGTCGAGGTTGAAAACACTGGCAGCTTTTGTTGGCTTTTGCTCATAACTTGCCACTGATAATTATTTAGTGACATCTCCTCTATAAACTCATAAGCTGCTTCAGGTGTTTTTTTATTCAGGGTTCCACCGGTGGCTGAATCAATCAACTGCCTAGTCGAGGGGTTCACACCATTGTAAAAGGTTTGAACCTGAAGCCACAAAGGCAACCCATGGAGAGGGCACCTTCTTAATAAATCCTTGTATCTCTCCCATGCGTCGTAAAGTGTCTCTAAATCCATCTGCAAAAAAGAAGAGATATCATTCCTTAACTTGGCCGTTTTAGCCGGCAGAAAATATTTTAATAAACATTTTTCGGTCATTTGATCCCATGTAGTGATTGATCCTCGTGGTAACGAGTTCAACCACTATTTAGCTTTGTTTCTCGACGAAAAGGGAAACAACCAAAGACGAATGGCATCATCATAAATGCCATTTATTTTGAAAGTGTCACAAAACTTTAGAAAATTTGCCAAGTGATTGTTTGGATCCTCATCCTGCAAACCATCAAACTAAATAAACTGTTGAATCATCTGTATAGTGTTAGGTTTCAGTTCAAAATTATTTGTAGCAATAGCAGGTTTAACAATACTCGACCCGATTCCTGTTAAATTAGGTTTAGCATAATCATACATAGTTCGAGGAACAGGATTTTGATTCACCGGGTTTGCGGCAACCACAGGAGGTAGTGGATTATTATCAGCCATCTCTTCGGTAATGTTGGTATCATCCTCTTGCTCTTCTTCTATGTACTGTAGGCTTCGCCTTATTTCTACGGTTTCTGCGAACAGTACCTTCTATATCACTGTCAAAAATCAAGGGTCCTGACGGGTTCCTCCTAGTCATAAACTAGAATTACCTGCCAAAAGCAAATAAAAGAAAAATTTGCAAAGTTAAAAATAAAATAAATATAAATTGCAAATAAATAAAATGGCTAAAGTAATAAAAATTTAGTTTTCCTAATATCTTAGTCCCCGGCAACGGCGCCAAAAACTTGATGGACCTCGAAACTAACTATTATTTCGACAAAGGCAAGCGCACCTATCGAACAGTAGTATAGCTGTGGTGAGTCTGGAATATCGTATCCTCAAGGACCAAGAGTACTAGTATTAACTATCTTTTTATTATCTTGCCTAATAATTAAGGGGATTTATTTTTAATCTAAAATTAACTAACTAACTTAACTACTATGAACGCGACAGAGAGTAAATTGGGAAAATACTTTTGGGAAAACCAATTGATTAAGACAATACCCGAGGAAGAATCCGCCTAGACTTCACTTGTTATTTAACTCTGAACCAGACGATTTATTCACTTGACTTGATCCGTAGGATTTCCTAATTTATATTAACACCTCTCTCGAGGCTACTAACGTCTAACCCTAGGTTGATTAATTGAAATCTCTTTCTAATTAAAACCCCTAGTGTTGCATTAACTCGATTTATGGACTCCCATATTAGGTTTGACCCTAATCTGGCAGATTTTCGTCATCCTATCTCTAGGGTTGCGATCAAATAAGCACATCAATACTTGAATCAATATCCTAAAATATTAAAGCAAGAATTAAGAACACATAATTAAGAACAAATCAAGTATTTATCATACAGTTCAGAAAATAATAACAAGATTCGTCTTAGGTTTCATCCCCCTCAGGTATTTGAGGGGTTTAGTTCATAATTAAAGATGGAAACATCATAAAAGAAGAAAAACAACAAAACATAAGAAAACCCAAAAACTCCTAAAGAACTTGATGGGAGATCCTCAGTCTTGATAGAGATCTTTCTCCTAAGCTGTTCCCGATGGCTATCTTGGAGTATTTTCTCCTTCTACTCGGTGTCTATTCGACGTCCTGTCGAGCTCTCCTTTTAGGTTGCCCCCTAGGGTGTTTATATAGGCTTTGAGATGCCTTACTCGGCCCAAAAGTATCCTAATCCGAATGAAACTCATCTTGGCCACGGCAGGGACACGCTCGTGTGACACGCCTGTGGTCGACTCTCTTGGCCGTGGTCGATCCTGCTTGCCACACACGGCCGTGTGATCTGGCCGTGTATGTTGTTCTAGGTCGTGTCTCGGTTGTTACTTGAAACACATGGCCGTGGGTGATAGTCCAGGCCGTGTGAGTCTCTAAGGTAGGCCCATTTTGTCCCTTTTTGGCCCGTTTCTCATTCCTTTCGACTTCCTAAGCTCTCCTGAGTGTAAAACATGAAATTAAGAGATTAGGAGCATCGAATTCATCAAATCTAATGAATATTCATCCAAAATTAAGCCAAGCATGGGGTTAAAATATGTGTAAATTATGGTTTATCATGGTATGAAATTATATTATAAATTTGAGATAATTTGTGTTTTGACATTTGAGATAGCATAGTATGCTTATGGCATTGTAATGAAATCATTTGTTATATTAAGTTTATTAAGATACGAGCTTACTAAGCTTTCAAAGCTTACTTTGTGTGTTTTTCCTATGTTTATAGATTTTTAGAGATTTGCTCGGGTTGGAAGTCAGAGGAGATCGCATCACATTATCTGGTTAATGATTTCGGTATTTATACCTTTATGACTTGGTTATATGGCATGTATAGGCTATGGTATTTGATATTATGGTTGGAATGTATTTGGTCATTTGAGATAGTTGATTATGAATGTGGTTGTGGAATTTAGTATATTTGATAAACTTGATATTGGCTAAATAGCTTAGAATTTTTATAAGATTGGCTTGATATGATCTAAGTGTATATGGCCATTTTAATAATGGTCTAAGTTATTCATATGATCATTTGATAGATGATGAGTATTTACCTAAGAAATGCATAAATTTGAGTTGATGAATTGGTTCATTTTTGAGGTATGGATTGATTTTTGAATTGGGAAATATTGTATAAATGAAATAGGTTATATTGATGATTATAGCTTGTGTATTTGGAATTTTTTTGGTTGCATATTAATTATATTGAAATGGTTCAAAATGATGTGGTTTAGGTGTGCATGAGGAGGGTGAGAAATATGGCTTAAACCAAGCCTAATTTCGTGCCACACGGCCTTAGCACACGGCTGTGTGACTCAACCGTGTGACCTCTGCTGCTTAAATAAAACAAGTCAGTGTGTTCCACGGCCTAGACACACGGGCGTGTCTGGTGGCCGTGTGGATAAGTCAGTATGTATGCCCTGTTTTCACACGGCCTATGACATGGGCGTGTCTGGTGGCCGTGTGAGGCACACGGCCTGTCCACACGGGCGTGTGATGATTGAAAATGTGAAAAATATTCTAAGTATCAGAAATTTTTGTATATGTTCGGTTTAGTCCCGAACCATTTCTAAGCATGTTTTAAGGCCTCGTAGAGCCTCGTAAGGGGCAATATGACTGTGTTTGAATAACATATGTATTTGAATGTCTAAATGTATGAGATATGTATATGTTATGAAGTAAGTGATCGGTAATATCTCATAACCCTATTCCAGTGACGGATAGGGGTTAGGGGTGTTATAATTATGATAGGAGGCTTAATTGAAGTGTAATATGGTACTGAATTAAACACAAAGTGATGTTAAAGTGAAATTATAGTAAATATAGTGTTTTCATAATGCTTAAGACTAAATTGTAAAATATCTAAATTGAAGTATTTTCGTGTCAGTAAATTTGAGAAATGGAGTTAAGAATTTTCAGAACCTTTGAAGGGGTTCTGCATATTTCTGGAAACTGAGTTTTTCAGCTGGAATGTTGAGCTTAACTTATGACTTTGGTTGTAGTGCTTAGTTTCCAGGAGAATGGAAGATTTGGTGTTCGAAAAAACTAAGTTGAGTAGGCAAAGAAGAATCAAGTGAGTTTCTATACTCCATGCCTGGAATATTGTATGGCTATCATGAATTTGTGTTAAGTTCAGAGAGAAAGTTCTGTGATAATGTATAATTTTTGCTGATTGTGAATATTTTCCATGTACAAGATTATGTAGGTATATGAGTATCCACAAATGTATTCTGTTATGCATAAAATGGTTTTGATTCCATGACTAAAAGGTAGCGTACTCCATGATAATATGTTTATGAAATACATAAATTGCATGCTTATAACGATGGAGTACGAAGGGAAAATTATTTACGGGTTAGATGATGTTAGAATTTGGTGATGTGGAGGATTGATCGGATAGTTTAGGAGATGTAGTTTCCATTTACTGTAATTTAAAATTGTTGGGTACAAACTGTGATATTCGAAGCTCTGGGTCTTGTCGAGAGGACACTATGGTGTTCGAGCATTAAGGTTGTAAGTGAGGCAGAATGGATGGGCTGTAATGGGGTATAATGTGTAAGACCATAGATCGACTACGGTAACATAAAGAGTCCGTCAGGACATTAAACATGAGGTATAATATGTAAGTTCGGAGCTCGGTTATGGCAACATAGAGAGTTCGCCAAGACATTAAATATAGAGTATAATGTGTAAGACCATAGCTCGATTATGGCAACAAAGAGAGTCTGTCAAGACATTAAACATGGGCTATGATGTGTAAGACCATAGCTCAACTAAGGCAACATTGAGAGTCTGCCAGGACATTAAACATTGGGTATGATTTGTAAGACTATAGCTCGACTATGACAACATATGAAATCTGTTGAGACAATAAATATGAGATAGTCCACCGGGACAATAAAAATGGGGTAGTCTGACAAGATGATAATAATGGAAAATAACGCAAATGAGGAAAAAGGGTTAGAGGAAAAATGCAAATGTTAACAAGCGATAGCTAGCCAACGGGTTTAAGGAATCCGTCAAAAAAGGAAAAAAACGTAATAGAAATGGGAAAAGTCTGTCAAAATGGTAAACATAGAAGTCGATAAGGCATATGGTGGTAACCCAACAAGAATCAGATATGGGAATGGCGTGACAGTAATGCATTGTATATAGGCAAACGATAGAGGTGTAACACCCCTAACCCATATCCGTCGCCGAAACAGGGTTACTGAGTATTACTGGAGTTTACAGACCAAATATTTGGGCATCTCATATCATATAACCTCGAGGCTCAAAATACACATCGAAAATAAGTCAGGACTAAATCGGGTACTCAAAGAATTTTTCAGAAAACATCAAAATTTTTCAAAGGTGCATGTGACACACGCCCATATGGCCAGGCCGTGTGGGCATTCGAAATAAGGGCACACAGCTGTGCCCCAGCCCGTGTACAAACTTGTGAGCTCTCTGACTTGGGTCACACGGCCAAGCCACACGCCCGTGTGTTAGGTCGTGTGAGCATTCTGTTTTGTGAAAATTAAAGATACATGTAACGACCCGATAGTCAGGAGTGTAGGAAAGTGCATTCCCGAGACTCCAGTCCCGTAAATTGGACTCGAAGCTAGTTGTGTAGTTAATTAGGTTTTGGTTAAGTGAATTTGCATGAATTAAGAGTAATTAGGTATAAAGACTAAATTGCATAAAGGGTGAAAGTTGAATTATAGATTAAAGAAAAATTAAAGGGACTAAAGAAGCAATTATGCCATTGTTTTTAGTGAGGCGGCATAAGATGTGAATTTTATTATTATATATATATTATAATAACTAAAGTTAAAATATATATATTATAATATGTTTACTTAATATTTAAGTATATATATTATATAATAAAACAAATGAATAAGTAAATGAAATAAAGAAAAAGAAAAAGAAGAAAGAAACAGACGCGAAAGCTTAGGGGTTTCAAAGTTCCAAGTTCAATTGATTAGTCAATTTAGTCCTTTTTTCTTATAATTTTTATGTTTTTGGAATTCCGGTGTTAAGTACTACCCGACCCATGTCGAAATTTTAGCAATTATTAAGTTTTTAAATGTTATTAATTTTGAATAATTTTAGTATTAGGGATTAAATTGATAGATTTTTAAGCTAGAAATGAAAAAGGACTAAATTGTAGAATAAATTGTAAATTTTGAATAATAGGGACTAAATTGTGAAAATTTCAAAATTTAGGGATTTAAGTGAAAATAGGGAGTTAAATTTAGTTAAAAGTGAAATTTGTGTGAAAATATATGATTAATTGTAAAGAAATAAAATTAGTCACGGTTAGGGACTAAATTGAAAATTAGGCAAATATTGAGCAAATATTGAAATATGCAATATGAAATTGAATTGTGTTGTATTGATGAATTTTAATTGTTTTAATTCCGTAGCTAACATCGTATCGGGATTCTCGACTAAAAAGGGAAAAGATAAAGTCGACATCGAATAGCTCAAAATTTCTGGTTTGTATTTCTATAATCCGAAACTAGTTATTAATTGTTGTATTTTTTGATTTAATGCATATGGTAAGTGTTGAGATGAGTATTTGGCACTTTGATATTGAATTTAATTAAAGTTGATTGAATGGATTGAATTGATATATATATATATATATTATGAATGTAATGATTATTGAATTGAAATGAATATATCCATGTATGCAAATATGATAATTGAATTTTAGTTGTATTTGGAAAGTGAAATTAAACCCTATTAACTGTATCGGGCTGAGTCGGATATAGATGGCATGCCATAGCATTGGAAGAGTTCAGGGATTTCTTCGACTTCGAGTCGATGAGGCACTGGGTGCCAATTTACTTCGGTTTAACCGATGAGACACTGGGTGTCAATTTATTACTTCAGATTTATTCGATGAGACACTGGGTGTCAATTTACTACTTCAAAATATTCGATGAGTCACTGGGTGCCAAACTAGTGTGTTGGTTGGATCCGTGTATCCGTCCGAGTCCGAGTCGTGTTAATAAGGGTAAATAAATAATAAAGTTCTATAATTGATATTGAAATGGCATGGTATGAGAAATGGAAGTGATATATTGAATTGAAAATAAAATGTGAAATATGTTGGCAATACATGGAATATATGAGTTATATACTCATGAATTGAGTATGGTATGAAATGATGTATTCATGAATTGAGTATTGCATGACTAATGCCATTGTACGAATAAATATGTTTTGATATGTGAATAACCATTTATATAGTAATTGTGTGAATTGGGATATTGTTTAATAAATGAAAAATGATAGTCATGATACTAGACATTAATATGTTCTTATAATTCAATTGTGCATATTATATTATATTGTCTTTAAATATTCGGATTATAGAAATACCACTGTGTTTTACTCAGCGTACAGTTTTGTTTTCCGTACGCAGATTAGGTACAGTGATTTTGAAGAGTTATAATTGAGGTTGTGAGCATCCATCTCATCACATTTCCAAGTGCCAAGAGGTTATGTTTCAACATTTTGAATAGAATGACATGTACTTAGGAAGATCAAGTGTGTTCCAAGTAGTAGGGACTAAAATATAAGTTATGAATTTTATTTTTTTTTGTAATGTTCAAATGTATTAGTGATTAGCCAAAATCACTTTGGCATCAAATGTAATATCCCTATATCAGGTTCCTTGGGTCGAACCGGGTATAGGGGTGTTACAATATAGGGGACACACAGCCGTGTCACCTGGCCGTGTGTCACACACGACTGAGACACACGCCCGTATGGACAAAAATAGACCATTTTCCTAGCCATATTTCTCACCCAATTTGTCATCAACCTAAATCAACATTTTAGACATCAACAAGCCATAACAAGGCATTCAAGTCAAGCCAAAATCAATACTTAAACATGTAATACTATTACATACCAACAATATGCCCTTAGGCTCTTTAAATGACAACATAACTCATATCAATCAAATAACCAATTTCACCTACATGACCAAATACATATATGCATAATTTACCAAATATACCTATTCAACCCAACCATCAATATACCTATAAGATTTCCATCATTCAACCATTTCAAACACACGTCAAACATGATAAGGCCACTTACATAAACATCAAAATTAATCCATCACAAGCCATTCAAATGGCTAGTTCCAACAAAACATTTATATGCCATCATTGGCCAATTTAACCTATACATGCCATTATAACCAAAATTAATTTACTAATTATACCGAAAAGGCTGATGGATAGTGTGAAGTTGCTCCGACCAGCTTCCAACCAAAATGAGCTTCCGAATTACTATAAAACATGGAAAATAACATAGAGTAAGCATTTAAACTTAGTAAGTTCGTATAACAAGGAAATTAACTTACCATTTAATCACATTTAAGGTGAGCATGCTAATATAACCAAACCAATTTGGCCAAAAGCCTAAACACATATTCTCAACATGTTAGCTGATAAACCGAAATAGTAACATATTTTAAACCCACATTTAGCATGCTTTTGGGGTGATTTAAGCCTTGAATTGTGTAATTTGGTGCTCTTAATCCTTTGTTTTCATGTTTTATACTCAGGAAAAGCACCAGAGGATGAAAAGAATGAGAAACGGGCTTAAAATAGACCAAATGGGCCAAATCACAAAATCGACATGGCCTGGGCCCAAGCAACACGGCCGTGCCTCCCTAATCAGACCTGAACACGGCCTGGGCCCAAGCAACACGGCCGTGCCTCCCTAATCAGACCTGAACACGGCCTGGCCACGATTCAAACGGGCGTGTGCCAAGGGCGTGTCCCTGCCGTGGAGAAGAGGAATTTCACTCGGATTTGGATACTTAGGGGTAAAGAAAAACATTCCAAAAGCCTATATAAACACCCTAGAGGCCAACTTTCAGGGGGGCATCCAGCTAGGCCAAGGAGTCGAGCCAGAAAGATCAGAATTGTGGAAATTACTTGAAGAAAGCCAGTTGATTCATCTCAAGAAGCCGGCGTTATACTCAAGACGGAGGATCTCTCTTCAATTCCTTCAGGGGGTTTTAGAGTTTTTCTTATGTTTTGTTTTATCTTTTCTTTTGAGATGTATTCTATTATCATTATGAACTAAACCCTCAAATACCTGAGAGGGGATGAAACCTAAGATGAATCTTGTTATCGTTTGCTAAACTATATGATAAATATTTGATTTGTTCTTAATTATGTGTTCTTAATTCTTGTGTTGATATTTTCGGGATATTAATTCAAGCTTGATGTGCTTAGGTGGAGGAGAAAAAGTCCCTGCCTAAGAGTAGATCTAGCATAATTAAGCGGAGTTGGGCGCACGCCTAGAGATAGAGTGACGAGATTTTGCTGGATTAGGGTGAAACCTAATATGGAGTCCATAGATCGAGTTAATGCAGTTTTAGGGGTTTTAATTAGAAAGAGATTTCAATTAATCAACCTAGGGTTAGACGTTATTTGCTTCGAGAGAGGGTTTAATATACATTAGGGAATCTTACGGATCAAGTCAAATGAATAAATAAATGCAGTTCAGAGTTAGATAACAAGTGAAGTCTAGGTGGATTCTTCCTTGGGTATTGTTTTAATCAATTGGTTTTTCCCACAAGTATTTCTCTAATTTCATTCTTTTTGTCTCATCGTCTTTAGCTTAGTAGTTAATTAATTTTCTAGATTAAACCGATTCACTTCAATTTTAAGGCTAAATAATAAAAAGAAAGTTAGTATTAGTACTTTCGATTCCTTTGAGTTCGACAATCCGGTCTTGCCACTAAGCTATACTCACTTGTTCGATAGGTACACTTGCCTCAATCGTTGTCATAGTTAGTTTTTAGGCTCGATCATTCTCATTATAAATTTTAAGACCGTGTGACACCGATCAAGTTTTTGGCGCCGTTGTTGGAGTTGAAATATTAAGAACACTCAATTTTTATTACTTTAGCCATTTTTATTTTTCTGCAATTTTACTCTTATTTTGTTTTCTATTTTTATCTTTCTAAATTTTAGTCTTTGCTCCTTGTAGGTACCTCTAGTTTATGACTAGAAGGAACCCGACAGGACCTTTAATTTACGATAGTGAGATCGAAGCAACCGCTCAGTGAAACGAGAGAGAAATTAGGCGAAGTTTACAATACACAGAAGAAGAGCAAGAAAACATCATCAATACCACCGAAGAGATGGCTGAAAATAATTTGCTACCTCCAGAGATGGCCGAAAATCAGGCTCCTCGAACTATGTATGATTATGCTAAGCCTAGTTTAGTTGGTACTGAATCTAGTATTGTTAGACCTACTATTCTTTGCAAATAATTTCGAATTGAAACCTAACACTATACAGATGATACAACAGTTTGTTCAGTTTGATGGTTTGCAGGATGAGGATCCTAACACACACTTAGCGAATTTTCTAGAATTCTGCGACACTTTTAAAATAATGGCGTTTCTGATGATGCCATCCAACTTCGGTTATTTCCCTTTTCTTTGAGGAATAAAGCTAAATAGTGGTTGCATTCTCTTCCCCGAGGATCAATTACTACATGGGAACAAATGACCGAAAAAATTTTATTAAAATATTTTCCACCGGCCAAAACGGCCAAATTAAGGAATGATATCTCTTATTTTGTGCAGATGGATTTAGAAACACTTTATGATGCATGGGAGAGATACAAAGATCGATTGAGAAGGTGCCTACACCATGGATTACCCTTGTGGCTACAGGTCCAAACTTTTTACAACGGGGTGAACCCCTAAACTAGGCAGTTGATCGATTCAATGGCGGTGGAACTCGAATAATAAAACACCAAGCGACTTACGAATTTATAGAGGAGATGTCCTTAAATAACTATCGGTGGCAAGTCACGAGGACAAAGCCCACGAAAAGTCGCGCGTGTGTTTTCAACCTCGACGCAAAGATAACCATGCTATCGAATCGGTAGATGTGTTAACTAAAAATTTGATGGTTTGTGTAATTCTCATGTGTACAACCCGTTATGCGATGCTGAAACAAGTGGAGGTGTGGCGAATCCTCGAGTACCCACCCTACGGACATGGCATAGAAGGCGAACAAATGAACTATGTAAGTAATAATTTCAGATATCAAAATAACCCTTATAGCAATACTTACAATCCAGGTTGGAAGAACCACCCCAATTTTTCATGAGGTGGTCAAGGAAATCAAAGACAACAACACCCTCTAAATTTCCAAAAGTTAGCATCCATAGGAAAAGAAGCCGAACCTTGAGGAGATGCTGACAAAATATATAGCAGCAATAGAAACACGTTTCCAAAGTATAGAAACAAAACTTGAAAAACAAGAAGCAGCGACACAAGAGCTCAAAGATCAAATTGGGCAAATCACCAAGATCTTGACGGAATGACCATAAGGTAGATTGCCAAGCAACACTGAAACTAACCCAAGGGAGCAGATTCAAGCCATATTAACTCATGATAATGTAGGGTTAGATGAGCTTCATTTAAGGCAAGAGAATGTGGTAGAAGAAGGTAAGGTTGAGGAAGGAAGTAAAAAGCCAAAACCGGTAATTAAAGAGTACCAACCTCGTATACCATACACCGAGGCGATAAAGAAAGATGACACAAAGGAACAGTTCGGTAAGTTTCTTAAACTTTTAAAGAAATTATATATTAACTTACCATTACTTGAAGCTCTTTCGCAGATACCGGATTCAACGAAATTCTTAAAAAAGCTTTTGACAAACAAGCGAAATCTAGACGAGAATCGTAGGTGGAACTCAACACAAAGTGCTCAGCAATTCTCCAAAATAAATTACCACAAAAATTAAAAGATCCAAGGAGTTTTACAATTCCATGCTTAATTGGTAGTTTATCTATTGATAATGCGTTAGCTGATTTAGGGGCAAGCATAAATGCCATGCCTTATAAAATGTTTAAACAACTAGGTCTAGGGAAACCCAAACAAACTAGGATGAGCATTCAATTAGCTAATAAAACTGTTAGAATTCCTAGGGGTATAATCGAAGATGTGCTAGTAAAGATTGATAAATTCGTATTCCCAGTAGACTTTGTCGTTTTAGACATGGATGAGGACAATAGTATCCCATTAATTCTAGGAAGGCCCTTTTTAGCAACTGCCAGGACTAAAATTGATGTCGACGCAGTGAACTCATACTGCATGCGTGTGATGAGACAGTCACCCCTTGAGCTCTCGATTCGGCTAGAACATTGAGCAAACAAGGTGAGAAAGTAAATTCTATTGATAACCATTCGGTTAACCCTTCTTTGTAGGAAGCACCACAAAAGAATACAACTGAACCCGATCCTATACCCCGTGCCAACAAAGAAATAACTCATGAGGAACGAAGGATTCAGATCAATGATCTAGACAAGTGGAAGACGCATTTCAAGGAAAAATTAGGGATACACGAAGCAGAACCAGAGCCAATCCACGAAGCAGACGAGTTCAAAATTGGAGATCAAGTATTGATAGATAAAGCAAACCCTCGAATATCTCCTCCTGACCCTAACACAAACAAAGAAATCCCTTTTAGGGTAATCAGTATGTTCCCATACAGAACGGTCGAGGTAAGTAATCCTATTTTGGGTACTTTCAATATAAGCGCATCTCGACTTGAACTTTATCATGATAATGAAACTGATAGCATGAGGAAGGACTTTCAACTCCTCAAACCACCCGGATGATGCGAATGAGAGGAAAGTCTAGCTTAAGACTTTAAACGAGCGCTTCTCGGGAGGCAACCCGAGCACTAACTCCATTAACTTTTATATTTTTTTTTATTTTTACTTTTATTTTTCCTTTTCAGCATTTAATTTTAAACTAACCAAAGTCCAGATTTTCAGAGCACACGGCCTTGCACACGGCCGTGGCCGTGGCCGTGTGGATACTACAAATTTTCGTACTGACATAGCAGAGGTAGTACGAGCCAATGACGAAAGATTCTCAGATCATGGACGACTATAAATTGCCACGACCGTGTGATATGGCCGTGGCCGACACTGAGGGAAGACACACGGGCTCCAACTAACTAGCCATGGCTGTGCGATGCGACCGTGGTCGACACTGTTTGATCCTACATGGGCGTGATGACCACGAAACGGGCATGGGAGAAACGAACGAAACACAACACGACCGTGCGACACGGCCGTGTGACCCAATACACCCATGGTACACGGGCGTGGGGATGTACCAGCTTTGAAAATTCTATTTAAAACAACCTTTGTCCCCTTTTCTCACCCACTCCCCATCTCTTTTTCCCTACTCACATTCACCCTCCCCTCCCAACCCCTCCATTCTTTCCTCTATTCCTCCATCTACAAAGCCCTTGAGCTACACCACATCCATGTCGAAGAAACGGAAGGATCCAAGCACAGTCTCCCTATGGGAGATCGATCTATATAAGTTCATGCCGGCTGCTTCAATTATTCGACAAGCCAAGGGTCTTTGAGACCATTCTATTTTTCTTCTTCTTTACTCTTCTCCTTTATTTTCCTTATCTTTACTTCTCTTCTGCTTAATTTAATTTATTTTATTTTAGTTTCTTAGTTTTAGGTTCTTCAAGCTGCTTGGGAATCAAGCCACAACGACCCTAATATCCACCCCTACAGAAATGTCTTCCTCCAACACAGCCCTAATATTGTGACCCTATAAAAAATTCAGGGAGTTTCACCTCTAACCCTATCTTTTGATTTTCTATACTATATCTATCTTTGTACATTGAGGGCAATGTACATCTTAAGTGTAGGGGGGTGAACAACCTAAAAAGTGCCTAACTTTTTTCATTATTCTCAAATTCCTGAAATTAAGTGCCAAACTTTTTGCATTATTCTCAAATCCTGAATTATGTCTTGTTTCTTAAGTAAGTTTCTCATATTATGATTAGAATGAAATTTCCTGTGATTTATGATTTTTATTGATATATTTTAGAGTAAGTCATTGATAATTGTGCATTGATAATTTAAACTTTAAGATACTAGAGAATCAAGCAGGATAAGTCTATTTTTCAAAATTAAAATTTTTTTAGGTTGTCTACCTGAATTTGAATATTACTTTGAAGTTTGAAATTTGCTAGGTTGACATCAAAAAGCCATAATTTTTGTGAGATGTTGAGCCTTATAGAGCATATATTCTTTTTATTGCTCATTTTATTGATTATGAGTGTGTCAACATTGATTTGTTATTCTAGAACTGGCATCGATTATACATGTCGAGACCACACCTTTAATTTGATATACTAAGATGATAAAGGCACCTAGGTTTTAACCCACTCACTCCACTAAAAAGCCTACCCATTTTATTAACCCCTAGTGAACCCCATTGATCCTAACAACCCTTTTTATTGACTCACCCACTAATATTATCCCAAAACCCTTTGTTTTGCTTATCGCCATTCCTTTTGACTACCCTTATATCGAGATTTGATTTGATCGATTGCCTATTGATTTTGATAGTAAATTCATCAATTAATATATATATTTGATTTGTTTTTTAAAAAAAATCATCGAAGTATATTTATTATTAGTTCTGTGATCAAGTGAGCTTATACATTTAAATTCCAATTGTTGAAAAAGAAGCTCGTATTAGAAATAGTATTATTATTACAAGTTCTTAATTAATGTAATTGTTTATTATCAGTTCATTGTTTCTGGTTAGGTAATTTGTCAGGTCAATCTCAATTCTAACCTTCTAATTTAGCCTATATCCACACCTTAACCCAAGCCCCGTTACAACCCTGTTAAAGACCTTTTGATTTGTGTATCATCTAATGCAATAGTGGTGGAGATTTGATTTTCATGCAAGCCTATGGTAATAACTTTTCATGTTTGACTTTTGAGTGCATAATTTTTGAACCTTAAACACTTTGAGTGATTTGAGTGAATCTTTAGTGAGGATGTCAATACTTGTCAGGTTTTAAATCAAAGGTAATTATTTAGATGAGGGGAAACACTTATGTTTTGTGCTACAAATGTATGACTTAGACTGTTTGAATCTTTAGGACTCTTAGAGTTGAATTATCCATGTATGAATTATCTTTGAATTATGATGAAACAGATTGATGAATATTATGAATCAAGGAAGTTCATTTTAATCATGTGTTGAGAATTTT
The DNA here is from genome assembly GCA_025698515.1 of Gossypium sturtianum. Classification (NCBI taxonomy): domain Eukaryota; kingdom Viridiplantae; phylum Streptophyta; class Magnoliopsida; order Malvales; family Malvaceae; genus Gossypium; species Gossypium sturtianum. The sequence continues at coordinate 152,541,251 of CM046955.1, read as the reverse complement.
GCTTGAGGACAAGCAAAAGTTTAAGTGTGGGGGTATTTGATAAACCGAAATAGTAACATATTTTAAACCCACATTTAGCATGCTTTTAGGGTGATTTAAGCCTTGAATTGTGTAATTTGGTGCTCTTAATCCTTTGTTTTCATGTTTTATACTCAGGAAAAGCACCGGAGGATGAAAAGAATGAGAAACGGGCTTAAAACGGACCAAATGGGCCAAATCACGAAATCGACACGGCCTGGGCCCAAGTAACACGGCCGTGCCTCCCTAATCAGACCTGAACATGGCCTGGCCACGATTCACACGGGCGTGTGCCAAGGGCGTGTCCCTGCCGTGGAGAAGAGGAATTTCACTCGTATTTGGATACTTAGGGGTAAAGAAAAACATTCAAAAAGCCTATATAAACACCCTAGAGGCCAACTTTCAGGGGGGCGTCCAGCTAGGCCAAGGAGCTGAGCTAGAAAGATCAGAATTGTGGAAATTACTTGAAGAAAGCCAGTTGATTCATCTCAAGAAGCCGGAGTTATACTCAAGAAGGAGGATCTCTCTTCAATTGCTTCAGAGGGTTTTAGAGTTTTTCTTATGTTTTGTTTTATCTTTTCTTTTGAGATGTATTCTATTATCATTATGAACTAAACCCTCAAATACCTGAGGGGGATGAAACCTAAGATGAATCTTGTTATCGTTTGCTGAATGATAAACCGTAAAAGTAACATATTTTAATCCCACATTTAGTATACTTTTGGATGAATTACCCCTTATTTTATGTAAAAAAAAGGTGCTCTTAATCCTTTCTTTTCATGTTATATATTCAGGAAAGCACCGGAGGATGAAAAGAACGAGAAACGGGCTTAAAATGGGCCAAATGGGCCAAAGTAGGAAATCAACACGGCCTGGGCCCAAGACCACACGGTCGTGCCTCCTCAATAATCTCGAACACGGTCTAGCCACGAGATACACAGGTGTGTCACCTCATTAAAAGTTCGAACACGGCCTAAAGACGATTCACACGGGCGTGTGCCATGGCCGTGTCCCGGTCGCGAAAAAGAGCAATTTCAATCAGATTTGGATACTTAGGGGCAAAGAAATACATTCCAATAGCCTATAAATACACCCTAAGTATGACCTGAAAGGGGGAGCCCAAAGCTATCGTTTAGGGCGTCTTGCTAGGCAGAGAGCGCGGTCGTGAGGATTCGCTCAGGGATAGCCAGTTGATCCATCTCAAGAAGCCAGAATTATACTCAAGACGGAGGATCTCCTCTTCAATTCCTTCAATGGGTTTTAGGGATTTCTTATGTTTTGTTGTATCTTTTCTTCTGAGATGTTTTCTTTTATTGTTATGAACTAAACCCTCAGATACCTGAGGGGGATGAAATTTAGATGAATCTTGTTATCGTTTGCTGAACTATATGATAAATATTTGATTTGTTCTTAATTATGTGTTCTTAATTCTTGTGTTGATATTTCGCGGATATTAATTCAAGTTTGATGTGCTTAGGTGGAGGAGAAAAAGTCCCTGCCTAAGAGTAGATCTAGCATAGTTAAGCGGAGTTGATCGCGCGCCTAGAGATAGGGTGTGGCGTTGCTTCGGATTAGGGTGAAACCTAATATGGGAGTCCATAGATCGAGTTAATGCAATTCTAGGGATTTTAATTAGAAAGAGATTTCAATTAATCAACCTAGGGTTAGACGTTATTCGCCTCGAGAGAGGGTTTAATATAAATTAGGGAATCCTACGGATCAAGTCAAATGAATACATCGTCTGGTTCAGAGTTAGATAACAAGTGAAGTCTAGGTGGATTCTTTCTTGGGTGTCGTTTTAATCAATTGGTTTTTTCCTCAAGTTATTTTCCCAAATTCATTCTTCTTTGTCTTAGAGTCTTTAATCTAGTAGTTAATTAATTTAGATTAAACAACCATTCGCTTAATTCTTAGGCTAAATAATAAAAAGAAAGTTAGTATTAGTACTTTTAGTTCCTTTGGGTTCGACAATCCGGTCTTGCCTAAGCTATACTACTATTCGATAGGTGCACTTGCATCAATCGTTGTCATAGTTAGTTTCCAGGTACGATCATTCTTGTTATTTAAATTTTTTAAAACTATAACACACGATCAAGTTTTTTGCGCGTAGTTCTTGAAGTGAACTAAAATATTAAGAAAGCTCTATTTTTATTACTTTAGCCATTATTTTTCACAATTTACCTTTTTTTATTTTTTTATTTTGTTTTTAACTTTGCTAAATTTTCTTTCTTTCTTTTCCTAGCAGGTACCTCTAGTTTATGACTAGAAGGAACCCGAGAGGACCACTATATCTGACAGTGATATTGAAGCTACCGCTCATGAGAATCGCAGAGAAATTAGGCGAGCCCTAAATTGTACTGAGAAAAAGAGCGAGAAGGCGAATCCAATCCTCTTGAAGGGATGGACGAGAATAATCCACCACCCCAAGATGTGGCGAGAAAATAATGCTCCACGTACTATGTATGATTATGCTAAACCTCATTTAACAGAGCGAATCTAGTATTGTTAGGCTCGCTATAGCTGCTAATAATTTTGAATTAAAGCCTAACACTATACAAATGATTCAACAATTTGTTCAATTTGATGGTTTGCAGGATGAAGACCCAAACACTCATATAGCTAATTTTTAGAGTTTCGTGATACCTTCAAAATAAATGGCATTTCGTTGATGCCATACGGCCAGTTATTTCCCTTTTCATTAAGGAATAAAGCCAAGCGGTGGTTAAACTTCGTTACCACGAGGGTCAATCACTACATGGGATCAAATGACCAAAAAATTTTATTAAAATATTTCCCACCGCAAAAAAGCAGCTAAATTACGGAATGATATCTCTTCTTTTGTGCAGATGGATTTAGAAACATTATATGACGCATGGGAGAGATATAAGGATCTCTTGAGGAGGTGCCCACACCATGGTTTACCCTTGTGGCTCTAAGTCCAAACTTTCTATAACGGTGTAAACCCCTCAACAAGGCAACTAATTGATTCAGCCGCCGGTGGAACCCTGAACAATGAGAACTCTGAAGCGACCCTACGAATTCATAGAGGAGATGTCACCGAATAACTATATCGTGGCGAGTTACAAGGACAAAACCAACAAAATCAGTAGGAGTTTTCAACATCAATGCGGTAACCATGCTATCAACACAGTAGAGATGATGAATAAAAAGCTTGATAGTTTGTGTTCTTCGCAGTACATCCGAAGAATGCGGTGTGACGCAAGTGGAACTGTGGCGAATCCTGAGTACCCACCCTACCAACCGGACACAGATAGCGAACAGATGAACTATATAGGTAACAATTTCAGATCTAATAATCATCCTTATAGTAATAATTATAATCCAGGTTGGAGGAACCACCCAAATTTTTCAGGGGGAGGACAAGGAAATCAAGGAAATCAAAGACAACAACCTCCTCAAAATTTCCAAAATCAGCCCTATCCACAGGAGAAGAAGCCGAACCTTAAAGAGATGCTGACAAAATTCATGGCAGCTACAGATAACCGTCTCCAAGACACTGAGACCACCCTTAAGAATCAATAGGCATCATTTAAAGGGATCGAGAGCCAAGTTGGGGAACTCACTAAATCAGTTGGACAACTTGCTAGCAAAGTTGGACAACTTACTGAGATAGTTTCTGAAATTCGATCAGATATTTTTTCTAAAGGAACCGAACAGGTAAATGCGGTTACACTGAGAAGTGGAAAGGAGTTAGTCGAACCAAAGAAAAAAATACCACATGAAGATGACAAAGCAAAGGATGAGGGAGTTGAGGATGTAACTCCAGTGCGCAAAGAAAGTAAAACACCAATCCCATATCTGGCAAAGTTGAAGAAAGACCGATTAGATACCCAATACGGTAAATTTCTTAAACTTTTAAACAAATACATATTAACTTACCCTTTGTTGAAGCCATTTCACGGATGCCGACGCGTCACGCAAAATTCTTAAAAGAACTCGACGATTTAATAAAAGAAAGCTCGAAGAAATATCAACAGTGGAGCTTAATGAAGAATGTTCAGCCATCCTCCAAAACAAATTACCAACCAAATTAAAAGACCCAGGAAGTTTTAATATTCCCTGTTTAATTGGTAGTTTAAATATTAAGAAGGCATTAGCTGATCTAGGTGCCAGTATTAATTTAATGCCTTATAAAATGTTTAAACAGCTAAATCTTGGGGAACCAAAACCCACTAGGATGAGTATTCAGTTAGCCGATAGATCTATTAAATATCCTAGAGGAGTTATCGAAGATGTCTTGGTAAAAATTGATAAATTTATTTTCCCTGTTGATTTTGTTGTGCTTGACATGGATGAGGATATTGAAGTTTTTTTAATTTTAGGGCGCCCTTTCTTAGCTACTGCTAGGGATGTTATAGATGTAGGTGATGGTAAACTTGCATTAAGGATAGGCGAGGAGGAAATTATTTTTCAAATTTATGATGCTATGCGATATTCTAGAGAACAAGATGATTCCTGTTATTTTGTTGATACCACTGATCATATTATTCAAAACTCATTACAGGAAATCATACATGATGACACGATGGAACTGTGTCTTACTCAAGAAGAGGAGGAAGAAGATGAAGTCGATGAGCTAAATTTAAAAACAACTTCATCTAGACAAATGGAAAAAGACATCATTGAAGTCAATGACGAACTAAAACAAAAACCCTCCATTGATGAACCACCCAAATTAGAATTAAAACAGTTACCGAAACATTTAGAGTACGCATTCCTTGGGGACAATTCTACGCTACCGGTAATTATCTCTTCAGAATTAGAACCCAAGGAAAAAGAGGAGTTAATACAGGTACTAAAGGAACATAAGAAAGCTACAGCTTGGAAAATCTCTGATATCAAGGGAATAAGCCCATCGTTTTGCACCCACAAAATTTTAATTGAAGAGGAATACAAGCCATGTGTGCAACCTCAAAGACGATTGAATCCCAACATAAAAGAAGTTGTGAAAGCTGAGGTAATTAAACTTCAAGATGCTGGAATAATTTATCCTATTTTTGACAGCAATTGGGTAAGTCCTGTGCAGGTTGTTCCAAAGAAAGGGGGCATGACGGTGGTAGCCAACGAAAAGAATGAACTAATTCCTACCAGAACAGTCACAGGTTGGAGAGTTTGCATCGATTATAGGAAGCTGAATGACGCCACTAGAAAAGACCACTTCCCTCTTCCCTTCATTGATCAAATGTTAGAAAGGTTATCTGGGCATATGTACTATTGCTTTTTAGATGGACTCTCCGGCTATTTCCAAATCTCAATAGCACCTGAAGATCAAGAGAAGACAACATTCACATGCCCATACGGTACATTTGCTTATCGTAGAATGCCTTTTGGATTATGTAATGCTCCTACTACTTTTCAGCGCTGCATGTTGGCAATCTTTGACGAACTTGTAGAAGACATTATGGAGGTATTTATGGACGATTTCTCGGTATTCGGTAATTCTTTCCATCTTTTCCTTAAAAATTTAAAACGAGTTCTAATGAGATGTCAGGAAACAAATCTTGTTTTAAATTGGGAAAAATGTCACTTTATGGTACGAGAAGGGATTGTGCTAGAACATAAAATTTCTAGTAAAGGGATCGAGGTAGATAAAGAAAAAATCGAAACCATGGAGAAATTACCTCCCCCTAGTTCAATAAAGGCTATTAGAAGCTTCCTAGGGCATGCTGGATTTTATAGAAGATTCATTAAAGACTTTTCTAAAATAGCTAAACCTTTAACAAGATTACTAGAAAAAGATGTTCACTTCAATTTTGATCAGGAATGTTTAGATGCATTTAATATCCTTAAAGACAAACTAATAAATGCTCCGATTATAATTACACCTGATTGGAATCTACCCTTTGAACTAATGTGTGATGCGAGTGATTTTGCAGTAGGTGCAGTTTTGGGACAGCGAAGAAACAAGCATTTTCAACCAATTTATTATGCCTGCAGAACATTGACTCCTGCACAAGAAAACTACACCACTAAAGAGAAAGAATTGCTAGCTATAGTTTTTGCATTTGAAAAATTTAGGCAATATCTAATATTATCTAAAGTTGTTGTTTACATTGACCATTCAGCTCTTCGTTATCTTTTAAATAAGCCTGATGCAAAACCCCGACTCATACGATGGATCTTACTCTTACAGGAATTCGATTTGGAAATTTGGGATAAGAAGGGAGTTGAGAATCTTGCAGTAGATCACCTCTCTAGGCTTGAGAACCCGCACATCGAAGTACTTGATGAAAGAGAGATAAATGACTCATTCCCTGAGGAACAACTCTTTCTATAACCTACTCCGAGGTACCATGGTTTGCAGATATTGTGAATTATTTAGCCGCTAACGTCCTACCGAAAAAGCTAACACATCATCAAGAGAAGCGATTCTTTTCTGATGTGAAGAACTATTTCTGGGAGGACCCCTTTCTTTTTCGTATATGTACAGATCAGGTAATTCGAAGATGCATTACAAAGGCAAAAGAAAGCAAGATCCTAGAACATTGCCATTCAGGACCTTCAGGAGGACATTACAGCGGCATTAAGATAGCACATAAAATACTCGAATCAGGTTTTTATTGGCCTACTCTATTTAAAGATGCCAAAAGGTACGTCACTTCGTGTGATAAATGCCAAAAAACAGGTAATATTTCTAAACGCGATGAAATGCCTCAAACATACATGCTATCATATGAAATATTCAACATATAGGGTATTGATTTTATGGGTCCATTCCCTAGTTCATTCGAAAATAAGTACATCCTAGTAGCAGTTGATTACATGTCAAAATGGGTAGAAGCCGAAGCCTTACCTACCAATGATGCAAGAGTAGTAGTTAAGTTTCTCAAGAAACTGTTCTCTCGATTTGGAACACCTAGAGCCATCATTAGTGATAGGGGTACTCATTTTTGTAATACTCAATTTGATAAAATCTTAAAAAAATATGGAGTACACCACAGGATAGCTACCCATATCACCCTCAAACCAGTGGGCAAGTTGAAGTAGCAAACCGATAACTTAAGCGTATTCTCGAAAAAACGGTTGAATCAAACATAAAAGATTGGGCATTAAAAGTAGATGATGCCCTATGGGCCTATAGAACAGCATTTAAAACCCCCTAGGGACATCCCCATACAAACTTGTCTACGGGAAAAGTTGTCATTTGCCATTCGAGTTAGAACATAAAGCCTTTGGGGCTATAAAATTCTTAAATTACGATCTTAAAACTGCAGGAGAGAAAAGAATGATGCAGATGAACGAGCTAGATTAATGGAGAGCTGATGCCTACGAGAACTCGAAGCTATACAAGGAGGCAACAAAGCGACGCCATGATGCTCGTCTAAAGAAATCGAAACAATTCGAAGTAGGGGACTTGGTCCTGCTATATAACTCAAGGCTTAAATTGTTTTCTGGGAAACTGAAATCAAGATGGTCAGGCCCATTCATGATTAAAACAATCTTTCCCTATGGCACAATAGAGGTAACTCATCCCACTCAAGGCACATTCAAGGTAAATGGTCACTGACTCAAAATCTAGAATAGTGAATTAGGGATATGAGAGAGGAGCTTCAGCTCCGTGAACTTTCTTCTAGAAATGAAAATAGGGTAAGTCTAGCTTTAGACTTTAAACAAGCGCTTCTCGGGAGGCAACCCGAGCACTAACCTCACTAACATTAGATTCTTAATTTTTAGCATTTAATCTCATACTAATTAATCCAATAAAGTGTAGGTTTTAGACCACACGGCCTTGCACACGGGCGTGCCCGTGGCCGTGTGGAAGCCAGGGGACAAACCACGGGCGTGCTAGTAGCCGTGCACGACAAAGAGAATTTTTTTCCCAACATGGGCTGCGATAATAGTCCACGCCCGTGCCGACTTTCCGTGGACTATACTAACCTACCAAACACGAGCAAGACACGCCCGTGCTGAGCAACCGTGGACTATACTGACTTGTTGAACACGGGCTAAACACGCCCGTTCTAAACAACCATGTTAGCAGAGTCCACGTCCGCTCCACCACCGTGGTACCCAAATTTTTTACAGCACACGCCCGTGCTCCTTCGTTACATGCCCGTGTTCCGCTCATCCACACCGTAAACTCCACTACTGGTCACAAACTCACTATTTCTTTTCCATTTTTTTCAACTAATTATTCATTGAGAATTTCATTTAGCTTAGTTTATATTCATTGTTATTATGAATTAGTAATGATTAAATCCTTAGGATTTTCTCATTTTGAAGCACTATCCCGATTACTCTAGATAAATAAGAATTGTTCATTATGTTTACTCGTACTATGATTGCAAAATCTTATTATAAGTCTTAGTCTATTGTGATCATTGACCAAATTATATGTGATAGAAATATTACTTGAATAACTCATACTCTCGGGTAAAATGTCATCGTCCCGAGGAAAGAGAACAATGACCGAGCTCGAAAAAGCGAAAGGGACCGGATCATCATCGCATAGCGCATCCGCCAAAGTCCGCCATCCGTTCCTTCAATTTCCTCCAGGGGTCCAAGAGGACCGTTATAAATTACTATACACGCGACCCCTCGGAACAGGCAGATGTATTGACTGGGCCGCTTTAGAACAGGTCCATCTTGACAGTGATATATGGGCTCTCCTGACCACTGATCCGTGGGAGCGATTCTTCAACATCGTCGAGCACATATACCTAGAGCTCACTTTGGAGCTCTACTCAACATTTCAACTTCAAACAGTGATGAGCCGTTACGATGATCTGGGCACGATACAATTTCAACTCGGCGGTACTATACGACAGCTGAACGTGCCGCAGTTTGGAGCTGCTTTAGGACTTTATACAGATGACTTCGTAGCAAAAAATGACCTTTCGGAGTTGCATCGCCATATACATTTCAGCCCCACCCAATGTTGGCACAAGATAGCTACCCACTCCTTCGATTATGACCCCAGTCGCTAAAAAGCGACGGCCACAGCACCGTCTACGAGAGTGCGTATACGCGCTCTCTTTTGGCTCATACTTTGACAGGTCGATGAGAGAGCATCGGCGTCATAAATACTCATGACGCCTATTACCTATGGTGCATGTCAAACGGACATGTTATCAACCTAGCATATTTTATAGCCCGAGCTATTCAACATCAGACGAAGCAGCATCGGTGAGGGATCATATCTATGGGTCCCTATATCACATGCTTAGCTCGGTACTTCGGGCTACTCAACACCGACGCACAAACCTCCTCACTCACACTGATAGGGTAGATGGCCCCACAAGGCATCCAGACGACGCTCCATATGAGGATGATCTAGCGTCGACATGGGACCGACCCTCCTCAATACCGATTAGCCCTCCCACTGATGAGGAGGAGCCCGAGGACATTACTGACGATGTCCCACAGGAGGCACCAATCTCGAGCCAGCGATCCTCTCATGCGACAGCTTCACTGGTAGATATCTCTGCACGCTTTTCCCAGTTCGAGCAGTACTGTACTCAGTAGTTCACAGACACCGCTCGACGTTTTGACGGGATTGAGGCCACCCTCTAGCAGATATGCCATCACTTCCATGTTTCTGCACCGACAACACCGCAGGACCCGACAGATGATGAGGACCTCTAAGTCCTCTTATTTTTCTTATTTTTAGTTTTCTTTTCTTTATATTAAGTTTTTCATTTTAATTTTTAAGTTAAACTTTTTCACTTTTTATATTTCGAACTGTTTTTATCATTGGTTATCTAACCTTCGAGCATGCCTAACATTTTTTACGCCCCCGAGACATCTAACTGATGACTTCGCAGATTCAATTGCACACTCCGTATAAACGAACAAACCACTAGGAGTAATTCACTGCTACATAAGTCATCCAGAACGACCTCTCCGACCTATCTTTCACCTCCAACCCAATGATGCCATCTGAAAATTCAGGAAGTTTCACTTCTTCCCACATTTTAAGATTTTATGATGATATTATCTATCTTTGTACATTGAGGGCAATGTACATCTTAAGTGTGGGGGGTGAATCTTAAGGATGCCTAACTTTTTGCATTATTCTCAAATCTCTGAATTTAGTCTTGTTTTTAAGTAATTTTCTCATATTACTAATTAGGATGAAATTTTCATGATTTATGATTTTATTGATATGTTTTAGATTAAGTCATTGATAATTGTGCATTGATGTTTGAATTCTAAGAATACTAGAGAATCAAGCATGATAAGTCTATTTTTCAAGAAAATAAAAAAAATTCTAGGTTGTCTACCTGAATTTGAATATTACTTTGAAGTTTGAAATTTACGAGGTTGACATCAAAATACCCATAATTTTTTGTGAGATTTTGAGCCTTATAAGAGCATATATCCTTTTTCGTGCTCACTTTTTTATTATGAGTGTGTCAACATTGATTTGTTATTCTAGAACTTGCATCGATTATACATGTTGAGACCACATCTTTGATTTGATATACAGAAATGATAAAGGCACCTAGGTTTTAACCCACTTACTCCATAAAAAGCCTACCTTCATAATTAACCCCTAGTGAACCCCTTTTGATCCTAACAACCCTTTTTATTGACTCACCCACTATTATTAACCCAAAACCCTTCGTATTTGTTATCACCATTCTTCTTGACTACCCTTTTTGTCGAGATTTGATTTTGAGCAGTTGCCTAACTATGTTCTATATTTTAGTTGTTAAAGTACTTTCTTATTATTGTAAACATTTGATTTGTTCTTAAAAAAAATTGAAGTATATTCAGTATTAGTATGATGAAAAGCGAGCTTGTACATTTAACGTCTATTTATTGAAAAAGAAGCTCGTATTATTAGTTTCAAAGTTTCAATTCATGTAATTATTTATTTTTCAGTTCGTTGTTTCTAGTTAGGTAATTTTTCAGGTCGATCTCGATTCTAACCCTCTAATTCAGCCTTTATCCACACCTTAACCCAAGCCACGTTACAACCCTGATAAAGACCTTTTGATTTGTGCATCATCTCATATTACAGTGGTGGAGATTTGATTTTCATGCAAGCCTATGGGATTAACTTTTTAGGTTTGACATTTGAGTGCTTAATTCTGAACCTTAAACACTTCGAGTGATTTTAGTGAATCTTTTGTGAGGATGTCAATCCTTGTAGGTTTCGAACCAGAGGTAATTATTTAGATGAAGGGAAAACACCTATGTTTTGTGCTACAAATGTATGACTTAGACTGTTTTGAATCTTTAGGACTCTTTGAGTTAAATTATCCATGTATAAATTATCCTTGAATTATGATGAAACACTATTAATGAATATTAGGAATTATGGAAAGTTCGTTTTAATTCTAAGTTGAGAATTTTGCTTGAGGACAAGCAAAAGCTTAAGTGTGGGGGTATTTGATAAACCGTAAAAGTAACATATTTTAATACCACATTTAGTAAACTTTTGGATGAATTACCCCTTATTTTATGTAAAAAGGTGCTCTCAATCCTTTCTTTTCATGTTATATACTCAGGAAAGCACCGGAGGATGAAAAGAATGAGAAACGGGCTTAAAATGGGCCAAATAGGCCAAAGCACGAAATCAACACGGCCTGCGCACAAGACCACATGGCCGTGCCTCCTCAATAATCTCAAACACGGTCTAGCCACAAGATACACGGGCATGTCACCTCATTAAAAATCCAAACACGGCCTAAAAACGATTCACACGTGTAACATCCTAAATTTTTGGGCCTATGCGTTTAGGGTGTGGATGTGTTTAATATGTTAATTTGAGAATTAGAGGTGCAAATTGGGCTCAGGATTAGGCTGAAGCCTTAGTTAAATTTTTGTTTGGGCACTATAAGGTTTAAAAGGTGGTATCTGAGTTTAAAATATCAAAATGGGCTTGTGGCCCAGTGGTCAGTGGCGCCACTTAGAGAGCAAGGAGGTGACGCCACACAAGGGAGTAAGGGGCCCAAATTTAAGTTATATGGAGCCCAACTCTTTTAATTTAAGTTAGCTAAATTTCGGCATTAGGGTTAGGTAGAGTGGACGGCAACAAGGCTCAAAAAATAAGAGGATTTATGTGAATGGGATAATGTAGATAATATAGTTGATAATATGGAAGGAAAAAAAAGGAGAAAAGATAGGAGCTATCTACAAGGCTAGGAGTTGGCCGAAATTCCATCACCTAGAGAAGTGAAGAAATCGGTTTCTTTATGGCAAAGGGGGTGCCGAATTTTCCCTTTTTATTTGATTAATTTTTATTTATCAGGAAGGGCACTTTCAGTTTTTCATAGGTGAGTGCCGAAATTTCTATAAATAGGGAGGGTTCTCTTCTTTATTTTTTGGCATTTAGGGTTTTCACCTTTTCTTTCTCTTCTTTCTTCTAAAAGTCGAAAACCCCATTATTCTTTTCTCTTCTTTCTCCTAAAAGTCGAAAACTTTATTATTCTCTTCTTTCTTCTAAAAGCCGAAAACCCCATTATTCTTTTCTCTTCTTTCTCCTAAAAGCCAAAAACTCCATTATTCTCTTCTTTCTTCTAAAAGCCGAAAACCCCATTATTATTTTCTCTTCTTTCCCCTAAAAGCTGAAAACTCCATTATTCTCTTCTTTCTTCTAAAAGCCAAAAACTCCATTATTCTCTTCTCTTCTTTCTTCTAAAAAGTCGAAAGCTGAAAACCCCATTATTCTTTTCTCTTCTTTCTTCTAAAAGCCGAATCTCTATAGATTTCTTCGAATCATCTTCTCTTCTGATCTTCTCAAAAAGCCGGAATCTCTAAGGGGTAGTTGAATTCTCTGCGTTAAGGTGAGTGTCGATTTTCCTATCTCATCAATCTCTCTTTTAGTTTTTAAGAGACAAGGCCGAATGGCCACTTGGTTGTTAAGGCTGCCGAATGAAGCTAATATTTCCTTTCTTTTGCGTTAGGGCGGCATTCTGGGATTTGAAGGAAACCTGATCATCTAGATTTAAAAGTCAGAAATCGCTAGTCTCCAATTTCGGGATTTTAAGGTAAGGTGATTTTCCCTAGATTTTCACTAGATTCGTTCATCGCATGCAAGATCTTAACTTTATGATGTGGATTAACGATCATATGTTGTGATAGTAGTTCTGACAAGGACTTGTGATGGAATTAAATATGGATCAAGCAAAGGAGAGAATCCTAAGTTTAAGAAAGCGAAATGTGTCGCTCAGCAGATGGGATTGGCCACGAGGTTGTGGACCGGCCACGAACAACACCTTAGGCAAGTAGCGGTTGTATCGACTTACGATAGTGTCGACATAGAGAGTGTCGTTCTAACTTGTAATCGTGTGTGTAGATCTCTAACACACAAATAATCTGTGATGAATGTATATATATGTTTATGTTATGGGCTAAAAGCGGATAATAGGTGTGTAGAGGCAGTTGAATAAAACCCTAAAAGGGTTAGGCAAGGATGCAGTACGTAATCATAGAAATCTCTATGTGTATCGAAATATATGAAAGCTTTGTATGATGTTTTCTTTATGTGTGTATGCATGGGGTGGGATTATGATAATGAAGGGAAGTGCATGATAGGTCACAATAGTGATCGGTGGTAGAAATCTCACGTTATATAAATGTTAGGTCACATAGTGATCGGTGGCTATGCCACGTTTAATGATTCTGACTAACAGGAATAGCGATCTGGTGTCGTTATGGTGTGTAGCGGATGGAGGGTTGATTGTAAAAATTCCCGAGGTGTGATGGTTGGTACGGGCTAGTGTGTAGAGGATGAAATTCTAGGATGGGTTGGGCTATTCATCATTTACTGTTGATCATGTAATTACGATTGTTGCCTCTATGTATGGGCCAAGGCCCATAATGTGTTTGTGGGCCTCAGGTCAGTGTTTTAGGGATTTATACAACGAGTCTTGGTGACTCACCCTATTATTTTTTCCTAACCTTTCAGATGAGCAGTAGATCGTGGACAAGGGAGCCGAGGCGGACTCGTGGGGCCAACAAGTCTTTATTTCTATAGATTATTTTGATTTTTCTTTAAGTTTTAATTTTGGGAATATTTTTTGTAATAAGGCCCCATAGTTATATTTCACTACATAGTTTTTAATATTTGCAACTTATGAAACTTTGTCTAAGGTTTAATTATTCAAAAGAATAATACAAGGTTTGTTTTTTTTTTTTACAAATGATATTTATTTATTCAAATATGGTCTAATTAACTTATACTTTCCCAAAACCTACGCAGTAAAAGTTTTCAATGTACAACCCGTAGCATACCAGATCTGGTCAAAACTTATGGGCCGGGTTTGGGGTGTTACATTTTGGTATCAGAGCCCAGTTCAAAACTCAGGCTATGAAATGGGTCTAGTACTGTTTTAAAGTTGATAAGAATTTGGAAAATTTTGGGTTGAGAAATGGCCTTCGAGTCTACCGGCACCCGATCCACGCAGGTAAGTATTCTGAACTTTTGGATGTGATATGTACGTTGGGCTTGATGGGCTTGATGGACGTAGGCTAGTATATTAGACATTGATGGACTTTAGGCTTAGTTTAAACAACTCTCTAAATTCATAAGATTTAATCCAACCAAACAAACCTGTGAACAAGTCGCCGAGATAGGGTGTGGCAACAGGCATACACATGTCTAGGATTGGATTCAAGGAGAGCTTGGTATTTAAGCGATCCTAGTGACTCACCTCCTCTTATTTGGAATCCTACAGTGCGTAGTGATTTGCTCACCTTAGTCATGAGGACTTGTTGTGGGCCAAAATTTATAACTAAAACCGAAAGGGACCAAACACTCTATTTTGTAAAACTACTAAATTACCCCTGATTTATAAATAACCAAAATATCATTGATTTGTAAAATTACTGAAATACCCCCAAATTTTCAAATTACTAAAATACCCCCGAAATGCAATATTATCTTATTTCACAAAGGAATCCTATTTTGGAAAATTACAAAAATACCCCTGCAGGATAAATTACGAAAATACCCCTGGATAGTGAAACGATGAAGACACCCCTACATGATGAATGTAAGTTCGTGGATGCTATTTGTATGTTGATGATTGCATGTATGTGTTTCCTAGAACTAGGAGATGTGAACTTGAGACTGAATAGTAGTTATAGTTGCGAATTTGAAAGAACTACTCCTAAAACTACTATTCATAAGACTGTTCGTGGGTAATCAGTGGAAGAAAACTAATAATTCATAAAATTTATAATCAGATAAATGCGAATCGGTAGAATGAGTACAAGGGGACGAGGACGCTCCAGATGCGAGTACCGGTGCGTACTCTATCATATTATCCTAAGTGTTTCTTTTAGGTTTAGAATTAGAGTTCGTAGCGAAAGCATAGTGGTGAGACTTGGGTGGTATGATTAATAGTTAGTTGCAAATTTCGAGGACGAAATTTCTTTAAGGGGGTAGAACTGTAACATCCTGAATTTTTGGGCCTATGCGTTTAGGGTGTGGATGTGTTTAATGTGTTAATTTGAGAATTAGAGGTGCAAATTGGGCTCAGGATTGGGCTGAAGCCTTAGTTAAATTTTTGTTTGGGCACTATAAGGTTTAAAAGGTGGTATCTGAGTTTAAAATATCAAAATGGGCTTGTGGCCCAGTGGTCAGTGGCGCCACTTAGGGAGCAAGGAGGTGACGCCACACAAGGGAGTAAGGGGTCCAAATTTAAGTTACATGGAGCCCAACTCTTTTAATTTAAGTTAGCTAAATTTTGGCATTCGGGTTAGGTAGAGTGGACGGCAACAAGGCTCAAAAATAGGAGGATTTATGTGAATGGGATAATGTAGATAATATAGTTGATAATATGGAAGGAAAAAAAAAGGAGAAAAGATAGGATCCATCTACAAGGCTAGGAGTTGGCCGAAATTCCATCACCTAGAGAAGTGAAGAAATCGGTTTCTTTATGGCAAAGGGGGTGCCGAATTTTCCCTTTTTATTTGATTAATTTTTAGTTATTAGGAAGGGCACTTTCGGTTTTTTATAGGTGAGTGCCGAAATTTCTATAAATAGGGAGGGTTCTCTTCTTTATTTTTCGGCATTTAGGGTTTCCACCTTTTCTTTCTCTTCTTTCTTCTAAAAGCCGAAAACCCCATTATTCTTTTCTCTTCTTTCTCCTAAAAGCCGAAAACTTCATTATTCTCTTCTTTCTTCTAAAAGCCGAAAACCCCATTATTCTTTTCTCTTCTTTCTCCTAAAAGCCAAAAACTCCATTATTCTCTTCTTTCTTCTAAAAGCCGAAAACCCCATTATTATTTTCTCTTCTTTCTCCTAAAAGCCGAAAACTCCATTATTCTCTTCTTTCTTCTAAAAGCTGAAAACTCTATTATTCTCTTCTCTTCTTTCTTCTAAAAAGCCGAAAGCCAAAAACTCCATTATTCTTTTCTCTTCTTTCTTCTAAAAGTCGAATCTCTATAGATTTCTTCGAATCATCTTCTCTTCTGATCTTCTCAAAAAGCCGGAATCTCTAAGGGGTAGTCAAATTCTCTGCGTTAAGGTGAGTGCCGATTTTCCTATCTCATCAATCTCTCTTTCAGTTTTTAAGAGACAAGGCTGAATGGCCACTTGGTTGTTAAGGCTGTCGAATGAAGCTAATATTTCCTCTCTTTTGCGTTTGGGCGGCATTCCTGGATTTGAAGGAAACCTGATCATCTAGATTTAAAAGCCGAAAATCACTAGTCTCCAATTTTGGGATTTTAAGGTAAGGTGATTTTCCCTAGATTTTCACTAGATTCGTTCATCGCATGCGAGATCTTAACTTTATGATGTGGATTAACGATCATATGTTGTGATAGTAGTTCGACAAGGACTTGTGATGGAATTAAATATGGATCAAGCAAAGGAGAGAATCCTAAGTTTAAGAAACGAGCATGTGGTCGTGATGCGGGATTAGCCACCGGGTTGTGGACCGGCTTACGAACAACACCTTAGGCAAGTAGCGGTTGTATCGACTTACGATAGTGTGTCGACATAGAGAGTGTCGTTCTAATTGTAATCAGTGTGTAGATCTCTAACACACAAATAATCTGTATGAATGTATATATATGTTTATGTTATGGGCTAAAAGCCGATAATAGGGTGTGTGGACAGTCGAATAAAACCCTAAAAGGGTTAGGCAAGGATGCAGTGCGTAATCATAGAAATCTCTATGTGTATCGAAATATATGAAAGCTTTGTATGATGTTTTCTTTATGTGTGTATGCATGGGGTGGGATTATGATAATGAAGGGAAGTGCATGATAGGTCACAATAGTGATCGGTGGTAGAAATCACGTTATATAAATGTTAGGTCACATAGTGATCGGTGGCTATGCCACGTTTAATGATTCTGACTAACGAGGAATAGGCGATCAATTTGTCGTTATGGTGTGTAGCGGATGGAGGGTTGATTGTAGAAATCCCCGAGGTGTGATGGTTGGTACGGGCTGGTGTGTAGAGGATGGAATTCTAGGATGGGTTGGGTTATTCATCATTTACTGTTGATCATGTAATTACGATTGTTGCCTCTATGTATAGGCCAAGGCCCGTAATGTGTTTGTGGGCCTCAGGTCAGTGTTTTAGGGATTTATACACTGAGACTTGGTGACTCACCCTATTATTTTTTCCTAACCTTTCAAATGAGCACTAGATCGTGGACAAGGGAGCCGAGTCGAACTCGTGGGGCCAACAAGTCTTTTATTTATTAAATTTCCATTTTATTTTAAGTTTAAGTTTTGGAATTATTTGATGTAATAAGACCTCCATCGCTTAGGTTATCAGTTGATACTTGTCAATGTTTATGTTTTTTTCATTCATGATCAAGGACTTATGATTAAAAGAAATAAAAATGGGATTTTCACACATTATTTAAAATAACACTTGTTTTGGAAAAAATAAAATTTCAAAGATTTTCTACGGTGCCACCTATTTAAAGATTATCTACAAAAAGACTAAGTTTTTGAGAATCATTCAAGTAAAGTTTTTAACCTTAAAACCGTAGCATACCAGATCTAGTCGTAACGTTTGGGCCAGGTTTGGGGTGTTACAACACGGACGTGTGCCATGGCCGTGTCCCGGCCGCGAAAAAGAGCAATTTCAATCGGATTTGGATACTTAGGGGCAAAGAAACACATTCCAAAAGCCTATAAATACACCCTAAGTATGACACGAAAGGGGAGCCCAAAGCTATCGTTTAGGGCGTCTTGCTAGGCAGAGAGGCGGTCGTGGGGATTCGCTCGGGGATAGCAGTTGATCCATCTCAAGAAGCCGGAATTATACTCAAGGCGGAGGATCTCCTCTTCAATTCCTTGAGGGGTTTTAGGGATTTCTTATGTTTTGTTTTATCTTTTCTTACGAGATGTTTTCTTTTATTGTTATGAACTAAACCCTCAGATACCTGAGGGGGATGAAACTTAGATGAATCTTGTTATCATTTGCTAAACTATATGATAAATATTTGATTTGTTCTTAATTATGTGTTCTTAATTCTTGTATTGATATTTCGCGGATATTAATTCAAGTTTGATGTGCTTAGGTGGAGGAGAAAAAGTCCCTGCCTAAGAGTAGATCTAGCATAGTTAAGCGGAGTTGATCGCACGCCTAGAGATAGGGTGACGAGATTTTGCCGGATTAGGGTGAAACCTAATATGGGAGTCCATAGATCGAGTTAATGCAATTCTAGGGGTTTTAATTAGAAAGAGATTTCAATTAATCAACCTAGGGTTAGACGTTATTCGCTTCGAGAGAGGGTTTAATATACATTAGGGAATCTTACGGATCAAGTCAATGAATAAATAAATGCAGTTGAGAGTTAGATAACAAGTAAAGTCTAGGTGGATTCTTCATTGGGTATTGTTTTAATCAATTGGTTTTTTCCACAAGTATTTCCCTAATTTAATTCTTTTTGTCTCATCGTCTTTAGCTTAGTAGTTAATTAATTTTCTAGATTAAACCGATTCACTTCAATTTTAAGGCTAAATAATAAAAAGAAAGTTAGTATTAGTACTTTCGGTTCCTTTGGGTTCGACAATCCGGTCTTGCCACTAAGCTATACTACTGTTCGATAGGTACACTTGCCTCAATCGTTGTCATAGTTAGTTTTTAGGCTCGATCATTCTCATTATAAATTTTAAGACTGTGACACCGATCATTAGCTATGTAACACTTTCCATAACCATTAAACATGGATGTACATGATCACTAGGTAATATTCACATGCATGTATCATCCATGTCATATTTCAATATATCATGTAATATCATTTCTATGTAATTTAAGTATATACTCGTAATTGTTCATTTCAAACTCATATTGTTTCACATCAGAACTTTGCCCGTTGAACCATTTAAAATATCGTTGGATATACGGGTAGTACACACGAAGTGTACAAATCTGTAATCTGTCAATTCATGTACTCGTATGCTTATACAAACATGTAAACCGGAAGCTCTTCCGAGCCATATAACGGGAAGCTCATGTGAGCTAAGTAACGGGAAGCTCATACGAGCTGTATATTGGGAAGCTCTTGCGAGCCAAATATCAGGAAGCTTATGAGAGCCAAGTATCGGGAAGCTCAAGAGAGTTGTGGTGTGTTCGCAACACATGCAGGATCACAACCATATCGGGAAGCCTAATGACATGTCATTTGTATCCTTCGAATTTCTAAGGTTCAAACGGGACTCGATAATTATTGGATATGTGATCATAATTACACATGGAAATTTGTGCAAATCACACACAACAACATTCAATTTTAAAACATATAAATCTACAATTTAGTTACACAAACTTACCTCGATAAGTTTTCGTAGATACGAAGGTTACTAATCCGATACTTTTTCTTTGCCTCGATCTAACTCCGTATTAGGTCTATCCGGATCTATACGAATGAATTTAACTCAATTTAATATAATTCATATTCAATTTAATCCAACACACATCTTTGGGAAAATTACTATTTTGCCCCTATACTTTTAATTAATTACAATTTAGTCCCTAGGCTCGAAAAATGAAATTCATACAATTTAATCATTATTCAAGCCTAGCCAATTTTCATACATATCAATAGCAGCCCATGTATTTCACAAAATTTAGAATTTTTCCATAAATTTTTCATCTTTTCAATTTAGTCCCTAATCGATAATTTTATCAAAATTCTCTTTACAAAAGTTGTTTATCTAACAACAAATTTTCATTTTCTATCATAAAATTTCAAAATTCAACTATACTCATCCATGGAAAAACCCTAATACTTTAACAGTTTTGTAAATTAATCCCCGAGATAGCTAGATTAAGCTATTACGATCTTGAAAACATAAAAATCATTAAAAACGGGACAAGAATACTTACCCAAATGAGAAAAATAAGCTTGCTAAAACTCAAGCTTCCATGGCTAGGGTTTCCTTGTTTTTTGATGAAAGATGATGAAAGTAGATTTTTTTTTCTTTTTTTAATATTACTTTAAAATATTTAATTTCCAAAACTAACCTTAATATTTTCTTCAATTTCCAATGATGAATAATCATACTTATCCACTAACTCCTCTAAATGGTCTATTTGCTATATAAAGACCTCTAATTTTAAATTCCATAGCTATTTGATACTTTTAACTACTAGAATTCAATTTTCACTCTTTATGTAATTTAGTCCTTTTTATCAAGCTAGGCATGTAAACGGTAAAATTTCTTAACGAAATTTTCATACGATATTTCTATCATACTGTATACCATAAAATAATATTAAAATAAATTTTCTTCCAACCTCGGATTTGTGGTCCTAAAACTACTATGCCGATTTCACTGAAAACGGGCTGTTACAATATGACTCTCACGGTTGTGTTCTTGGGAGTGCCCATACACCCCAAAAAGGCCACTTACCACTTAAGTGTTGCTACCCCTTTATATAGCCCAGGTCTCTCCCATGCTTTGCCGATGCAGGATTTGCCTAGGGGTGTTGCACTAGTCAACTAGTTATAACCTCGACCAATAAATGATCGTTTAGCGATCTATCCGCCAACAAAGAAATGCAGAAGTTGTATCGAAATCCGCCACAAAAGATAAAGCACGAACATTTAAGTAAAACATGGAGCTAGCATGTTTATTTCCTTTTTAGTTAATACCTCAGCAATATGGGGGCTTAGTTATATATATTAGTAAAAAAAAACTCACTAAGTTTTTTTGAACTTACAAGAGTTTGGCCTATGTTTGCAAGACTCGTTGAGTGAATAAAGAACTTGATGAGGGGCCAAGTCAAACCTTGTAAAACTAAGGAACATCGTTAGTAAGATGTCATGCACAATAAAGGGGTACCTTCAAATGCTTCACTTTAGGGTTAGATATTTTATAATTAAATAGTTTTCTTAGAATTTGAATTTTTAAGGTAGTCAAATTATGTTTGGTTTAAGGTTCATGTTGTAAGAAATATTCATCATAAAGTAATAAAGTCTTTTAGTGAATTTTCTTATTAAAGTTTGATGTTAGACCAAATCAGTTTAATTGTGACACTCCATAACCGGACTCAACAATCGGGTCGGGTAAGAGCATTACACCCTGCCTTGATGTCACTATGTAATTTTCCCTCATTACGACCATGTTGATCTCGATTTAACGTCACAATGACCCTTTCCTTCAAGTCGTGGCGTCACTCACTATTTTTAACCTAAAAGGGTCCCAAGTGGTCTTGGCTTTGCTACCAAATTGTAGGGATGCCTGTAAATGATTTGTAATGCCTAAAATAATCTTTATAATAATGAAAAGAATTGTAGGAAGTGCATTTGATATTTAAGTAAGGTAGTGCTCAAATGTGGCACTCGTTACTCAAGTAAGTATTTAACTCAAGTGAGGGGTGCTACACCTTAGATCATCAGAGGCTCTCACAAACCAACCTCTATCTTACATAAGCCAAGCCTCTAGATTTATTTGGCTCCTAAAATTTTTAGCATAAATAGGAACAATGTTGATCAAACTCTTTATTTCCAAACAGTGAACTGAAATAAGGTTTAAATTTAATAATTTTGATTGAAAAGAAAGAGCTTGACATATATAGATATATAAGACTCTTGAATAGCTGAACTCTTGCCATGTTGTTGGAAAGAAGGACTTAACTAGATGATCTTCCACAAAGATATGTTGGCCTTTCTCCTGATGCTAGTTATATAGCATGTTAATAATAGGTGTGTCGATGTCATTTTGTTGATGAAAGAAGCAAAGCCTCCGTTGGCCTTGTTATGCAAGATACAAATTTTGAAAATTGCTAAAGCATAGCTCTTTTCCCAATACAACAATCTAAGAAAGCCACCTTTTGAAACCAATATCACCCCCTAGTAATTGACATGGTGCCATACTATATAATACAAAATCTTTACGAATAAAAGGTGAAAAGGGAAGTGAAAACTGAAAACCTAATTCAAATATCTACAGTAGCAGGAATATACTCTTTCCAATGTCTATTATGTCACTTAGTTGGTGCCTACCTTCTCTAATAGAGAACTTGTACCGATAAGGAGGATCCTCAAGCCCTTTTGAGCAAAGAATTTTTAATATGTCATCCACCGTAGCAATACAGGAAACACGATTGCTCAAATTGGGGATATCATCCCATCGTACTTTTCTTTTCCCTTTCCTAAATTTTATAGAATGATCCGGTAGAAAACAAAAAGAAAGGGAAAAAAAACAAAGTCTAAATGAAAAGAAAGGAAAATTTTACCAAAAATGAAAATAATCCATATTTGAAAAATAGAGAAGAGCGAAAAGATATATCAACAACAGAGGAAAAACTTAAGAAGCACGAAAGTACCTCCCAAAAAACTTGAAGTATTATATTTATAGATATAGATATGGCATGTTGGTAAAAGGACAAAAGGAATAAAAAAACCTCTCGGGAGCAATGAATTATTTGACAATTAGATGTGACCACATCAAAAGTAAGCAATTATGCCCATTAAAAGTGCAATTTTGAAATTAAAAACACACACACAAAAGTAATGATTGTATCCTGGTAATGGTAGTTCAAACGACAATAATCTCGATCATTACTAACAAGCCATCACTCTATTAGCATATTATAATAGTATCAAAACAACTCGCTAAGCTATTATTCAACTAGGAGGGCAATCATTATACCCTTATGCTAGAACATCCCTTACGCCTTAAGAATAGGGCCTACACCATTATCACTACTCAAGCTCACCAACCCTAGGAAAGTCACATCTGACTCACACCTAAGTCGAGTTTAGAATTGGACCTTACAAAGAAGTTTTCATGAGATAAGGGCTAAATCCAAATCTATTTTCTTCTATTAGATACCTCCTCCTCTAGGAAGAACGTTAAATAAGTGCAAAATAATAAATACCTACCTTAATATTGCCCCAGATGCCTTCACTATCCAATCAAGTGGCTTTCCAAACCATTCACAATGTGAATTACCCTCCATCGAGTGACTCTTCGTATTCTATACAGTGTGAACCGTCTTCATTATTGTAACAGTCCGGTTTATACCCTAGTCGGAATAGTGGTTTCACGACCACGAATCTGATTCCGAATAATATTTTAATAGTATTTTATGTGTCTCTGATAATTGATTATGCATGTGCTAAAGTTTCGTAAGTTAATTTGTTCGTCTGTGTGTTTAATTTGACAAAAGGATTGAATTGCATTAAATGTGAAATTTGCATGTTATATGTTAAAGCACCTATTTGTTGTGGCTTCTAAAGGTGGTGGCCTTATGTGGTAAATAAGCCAATATTTAGATAGTGGATGGACAAAGGACTAATATGCCCTTAATGAATGCTTGTTTTATTTGTTTAATGAAAGGCTAATAAGGTAAATGAATTAATATGTGTGTTATAATATGATAAAGCATAAAACATGGCCATTGTTCATCTCATTTGGCCGTATATAGCAAGGAAAGAAAAGAAGAAAATTTTCTTAGGTTTCGGCAAGCCTTTGTCTTAAATTAAGGTATATTTTGGTTTTAGATTTTGATGATTTTTATGTTTTTGAGATTGTTGCTTAGTCTACTATCAAGCCCATGTCTCAATTTTGTGTATTGATGATGTTCATGAGATATACCATTGATGATATGTTGAGCTTTGTGATGAGTTTAGTTGTTAAATGAAAGATTTGAGCTAGATGAACATACTTTGTTCTTGAATTTTTGATGAAATTAGCTAAATAGGGCTAAATTGAGAAAATATCAATTTCAAGGACTAAATTGAAAATTTTATGAAAATATGGGCTTGTATGAGATGTATGAATATTCGGCTAAGCATGAGTATGTGATGATTTTGTGAATTTGATGTTTTGAGAAAAATGGACTAAATTGATAAATTGTGCAAATGTGATGGTTAATTTGCAAATAGCCCTAAATGTGTGTCCTTGGATTGAATTGAATTAGTTAGTGAATAAAAGGGTTAATTCTGAATATGTATAGATCAAGAACCGAGGAAAATGGGCTTAGACCGCGGGAAGGCGAAAGTAACTGAGTAGCCGTTTCCATTTCTGATAAATCGAATCCGAGGTAAGTAATTATGCAAATAAATGTATCTGTATTGAATTATGAATGCCCGTATGATTATTGACAATGGAGAATGCGTATGAGATGATGTATACATGAATTCTGAGATAGAATCGACATAGTGTCAATGTCCGAGAAGTCTCATTTGAACCTAGGAATAGATAGGATAGTATATGTCATGACATAGGTATCTGTTCTGTTTTATCATGTAAGACCACGTCCGGGATGTTGGTATTGATTTGATATTCGAGTAAGACCATGTCTGGGACGTTTGCGTCGATATGAGCTTTATGTGTAAGACCACGTCTGGGAGGTTGGCGTCGATATGAGCTTTATGTGTAAGACCACGTCTGGGACGTTGGCATCGATATGAGCTTTACGTGTAAGACCATGTCTGGGACATCGGCATCGTATCGATTCGTATAAGACCCTGTCTGGGACAGTGGCATCGATATTTGAGTGCATGTAAGACATCGTCTGGGACGTTGGCATTGTACGACCATTCTGAGTTTCCGAGTATCCTATTAGATTTCGAACAGTTCAACGGGAAAATCCGAGCTATAAACCATTACGTGAATGTATATTCATTTCAGGTATGTTTGGTATGTACACTAAGTGTGTATAAAAGGTAAGTACCTATGTGACTTTAATTTGAAGAAAAGTATGTTTGAATATGAGAATGTGAATGAGATGCAAGAATGGTTATAAATGTGGAAAATATGGCCAAGAATATAGATCAAAGCATATATGTGAGAAATTTGCTATGAATATGAATTGTACCAATGTTTCTACATGCTTATATGCTCTACATGTTGAGTTTATTTGTATTATGACTTACTAAGCTTTTAGAAAGCTTACTTTGTGTGTGTTTTCTCTGTTTTATAGGTCGTCAAAGCTACTGAAGGCTCGGGACAATTGAGGATCATCATCACACTACTCAACTTGTGTTTGGTACATTTTGGAAATGTATATAGCTAGATATGGCATGTATAGGCTAGTATTTGATATAAGTTTGTTATATGAACTTAGCCATGTGATTTGGCTAGATATGAGTTGGGAATTTGCTTAAATGAATGTGATGTGTGAAGTATGTTTTTGGCATGGTTAGATGACACATGAAGTGGTCAAGTTTTGAGTAAGTAATGGATGAATTATGCTTGTGATGAGATGAGTTTTAGTCTTGTAAGTTGGCATAGTTGAGATTGGTTTTGAATGTATAAATTGAATGATTATTTTGGCATGTTATGGTTGTTAATTATGCATGAAATGTGTTGGTAAATTTCTTATAGAATTGACCCTAAGTGGGTGGCATTTTGGCCTTGCAAATGGCCTGTAATGTCACACGGTTGTGGCACACGGGCGTGCCTAGTGACCGTGGGGCTAAGTCAGTAGCTAGCCTAGGAGCACACAACCAAGACATACGGGCGTGTCTAGTAGCCATGTGAAAAAGTCAGTATATGGCCTATGAGTGCACGGCCTTAGCACATGGGGGTGCTTGGTAACCGTGGAGCCAAAACAGATTCGACCACGGCCAAGGTACACGGGCGTGCTTGGTGGCCGTGGATGTAAAGTCAGATTCGACCATGGGGAGGACACATGGGTGTGTCGGCGGTGGTGGGAGGCACGCGGCTTTGCTACTGCGGGCGTGTAACCCCGAAACTTAGAAAAGTTTTAAATTTCTGTGAAATTTTTTATGTGTTCCGGTTTAGTCGCGACCCGGTACATGCTATACCACACGACTTGATTTGGACAACCCAAAGATTGAGACAGTACATGCTATACCACACGAATTGGCTCATCTCGAGGCTGGACCCGCTGAAGTACATGATGGACTCGACTCCTTTAAATGGAAGCATGGCCCGATGGTAAATTCTGCTTTCTGAATTTGACATACTTTATGTGAACCAGAAGGCGGTTAAAGGAAGCCAAGGGGAAAACTCATAAAGAGCGCCTTGAGACCAAATGGGTTTTGAATTGACAACCCACAAAAAGGACAATTCAAATCTTGATCAAGAATGGGGCATGTGGAAGTCTTGGTATTCCTGAATGAACGAGGAAAAGAGATGCTACGTCTTGGGGCATCAACAAAGTGCTTTGGATCTCCAAAACACACATCGATTTCAAGAGGGTCTTCGAGAAGTTAGAACAGAGAAACTCATGCTATGATATCCGGGGCACCTACTTTCATATTATTCACTTTGCACTTAAGTGAGTTTACTATGTTGACAAATCTATTCATTTCGAACCTTGCTCTTAATAAACTTCGATCTTATCCATTTTTACAATCTCTTTTTCAAGCATTTTTAAATTGAAATAACGATTAATGGACTAACATTCAAGTAAAGGAAGTTTTGCATATTACTCTGAAAGGTTCTAAAAAGATACAAGGATCTGAGGACAGGACCATTGTTCAAGAACTAACCGAACTTAGGGGTTGGAAACATTTGAGAACAAATAATCGGAATGATGACTATTTCTTTGGATTTTCTGTTAAAGATACCAGCTGAACAAGAAGGCATGGTAACACATCAGTAATAGAACTTGGAAGAACATCGAGTGATGATAATCCAAACATTAAAAAGGGATTATTCTCATGCATTCATGTAAAAATCACTCATACACATCCAATTAGGAGCATTTGATTCATTCTGATCATGACATCCTAATCATTTGGTATAACATAAGCATACGAAATTGATTCTACACGTCATGCTCGCAGAGGATAGTGTAGCAAGATTGATGAATCAACCTTATCTCCCTAAAGTTCTGAAGGAGCGAGTCATAAATCTTATCTCCTCAAGTTGCAAAGTGAGAAGCGATGAAGATAGCAAATCTTATCTCCTTGAAGTTGCAAGTGGGAGCAGATTAAAGCTATAAATCATAGATCTTATCTCCTGAAGTTGCAAGTGAGAGCAGATCATCACAAACCTTATCTCCACGAAGTTGCACTGAGCGAGTTGAAATTAACAAGTCTTATCTCCCTGAAGTTACAGTGGAGCAGACTAAAGATAGCAAATCTTATTTCCCTGAAGTTGCAGTGAAGCAGATTAAAGCTATAAATCATAGATCTTATCTCTCTGAAGTTGTAGTAGAGCAGATCATCACAAACCCTATCTCCCTAAAGTTGTAGTGGAGCAGGTTGAAATCACAAGTCTTATCTCCCTGAAGTTGCAGTGGAGCAGACTGAAGACAGCAAATCTTATCTCCCTAAAGTTATAGTAGAGCAGTGGAGCAGACTGAAGACAGTAAATCTTATCTCCCTGAAGTTGCAGTGGAGTAGTGGAGTAGATTGAAGATAGCAAATTTTATCTCCTTGAAGATGCAGTGGAACAGATTGAACCTACAAATTACGGTGGATCTTATCTTCCTGAAGTTGCAGTGAAGCAGATTAAAGCCACCAGCCTTATCTTCCTGAAGTTGCAGAGAAGCAGGCTGAAATTACCAATTCTTATCTCCTTGAAGTTCCAGCGGAGTAGATCGAAGCTACAAATCTCTTCTCCCTGAAACTACATTCGGGCGGATCGAAGCACCAATTCTTATACTTCTGAAGTTGCAGTGGGTTGGAGCGAGGCTACTTGAAGAAGAAAAGGAGCACTAAGGCTCAATAAGATCGGGCAAAATTGGTCCTTTTTGAAGTCTTTGCTTCATTCACATTACACGACAACGAGCAAAGAGGGGCAGCTGTAAGGCCCAATTATTGCCCAGGCCCAAATCAGAAACAAAAAAACAAACAAAAAAAAACAAACAAAGATAATAAAGTCCAAAAACAGTCCTTTTTTTTTACAAAACCCGAAGCCCAATTTACAAGCAGCCCAATAATCCCAAAAATAAAAAATTTTCAGAAGAAGCTAGGGTTTCTGAAACCCTAGCGCTGCAACTGCTCCCTAGCGCCGCGTGCCTTCTGACCAGTCCCCCTCCCACGTGTTTCCCTTGGCGTGCACATAACCCGAGGACCACCATCCTCAGCGCATTGCACCGAAATGGCAACCCTTGATCCCGTTGACCTTGCCTCATGACTGCAAACAAAGAGGAAATAGAAAGAAGACAATAGCAAACAGGAAAAACAGTAACAAAATAGATTATAATGTATTTCTTTTCGGCTATATAAGCCCGAAAACAATGTAATACTCACTAGACACACAGACAAGAAAATCGAATACAAAAACTTGAAACGGATTCAAGATTTCAAAAAAGGTGCTTTTTTTACATATTTCATTTTTTTGAATTTAATAAAATAATAAAATAAAAAAAACTTACCCTTTTGATCGCTTTTCCGGTCGCTAAAACGCATGGAAGCCCACGGGGTTTTCGATGAGGGTCCAAAAAGGGGGAAAACGAGATCGGAACCCCTTTTATTCCTCTTTTCTTTCCTTCTTTTTTCTTTTTGTCTGAGGTTTCAATGATGCCCAAATCAGGCTTTTAAAGAAAGGGCGGAAAAACCCATTCTCGGAACCCCCTAACCGCCGTGTACGGTGCAATCTCGGCGAGGCCACGGTCACGGACCACCGTCGGCTCTTGGGGTTGATTCCTGGGTTAAAACCCAGAGAAAATTGGAGAAATCTTTTTTTTTTACTTATGACACGGATAAATGTTTTCTTTTGTTTTTTTTTTACTTATATATAACATGAAACGACGTTGTTTCACTCCAGTTGTTTAAAGCCAAAAACGGCGCCGTTTGATCCTGACCCGTCTGCGACCCGACCCGCGTAAAAGGGATTCGCGTGTTTTATAGCTTTTGGGCTATTTATGGAACCGACCCTTTCGCCTTTTCCATCTTTTTTTTAGGTCCTCCGTCGCTTATTTATTTTCTTTAATTCTAGCCTAAAATTTTAATAATGTTTCAATTTGGACCATATCAAAATGCTGTGCATAGGGCGTGGGGAAAATTTCTCATCCGATCCTCATGATTCACGCGTGTTTCATTATTGGTCGTCCAGTCAGGCCCCTTTTCTTTTATTTTTTGGATTTTATTTTAATTTTGATTTCATCCTTTATTTAATTAATTTCAATCTTTTTATATAATGAGTTTATATTTTCATTTATTATTTTTATCCATTTGTTTTAGTGTTAATTTATCTTCTTGTTATATTTATTTTCATCTAATGTTTTATTTATCTATCGTTTATATCTATTATATTTATTTGTTTATTTATTCACTTACCTTCGATTATTTTTTAAGCATTACATACATTTATATTACTTATTTGTTATTATTTAAATACTTAAATTATTTATTTACTTTACCTATTTATTTATTCTTTTATTTTTCTTAATATTTGATGTTATTCTTATTTACTTATTTATTTTATTATTCGTTTGTTAATGTATTATTTATTGTTATGATTGCTATTATTTATTATCATTATTATTTACTATTGTGCTTTATCATAAGTGGCACCACTCTTTGTTTGTTTTTTATTTCATTATCAATATTTCAAATCGTTTTTTTAAACATTTATTCGTGTATGTATATATCTCTTCGTCCTTATAATGTTTGAAAATTTGATATTCTCTTTCGTGCATTGTTGTAATTACTAATATTATTAACTTCATGGGTTATCTATTTTATTTTTCTTGGATTTTTTATAGTAATGTTAAAATAATATACACTATGTGATTATCGTATGTGGTTTTCATTGGCATATTCATTATTACCATTTTATTAAATGCGACATTTCATTCGTATATCATCGTTTTGTACTATCATTCATCTACGAAATATTTCATGTCATTAATTTTATCCAAAATCATAAGAAAGGAAAACCTTGAAAAATAAGGCAATATTTTGTGTTTGGAAATTCGAAGAATCGTGCCCTATCGTCTTTGGGTTTTTGGTTTTCCGTTTGACCAAATAACCAAATATCCTTTTAAAATTTTGTCCATGTTTTCTAAAAAAAACAAGGCAATGTTTTGTGTTTGGAAATCCGAGAAACCGTACCCTATCGTGCTGGGCTTCGTTTTTTCGTTTGCCCAAATAATTGAATATCCTTATAAAAATCTCAATGCATGAACTTTGGAAATTGTGTGAGGATCTTGGCATCGGGGTTTTGAAACGTCGCATCCTATCGTGCTGGATGTGATATTTTATTCCTTCGGAACAAGAGAATCTCAATATCTGATTTGAGTTATTTAAATTTTTTAAAAACGGAATTGTATTCTAAAATCGTTCCAAATTTTTTACATTAGGACATCAATTAATCAATTTGGTACCAATTTTGGGCGTTGCGAGGGTGCTAATCCTTCCTCGCAGGTAACCGACTTCCGAACCTGTTTTCTTAAATTTCGTAGACCAAAATTATTATTTTAATAAATCTAAAATGTTCTAAAATAATCCATATCAAGGTGACCCGATCACACCTTGAATAAAAGATCGGTGGCGACTCTATTTGTCATTTAAAGTCGATCCCTGTTTTTATATAAATAAAAAAATGGTTTTGACAGCTTGGCGACTCCACTGGGGACTAGTTGAGAGTCAAGCCATAGATTGATTAATTTTTGTCCTTTTGATTGAAAATTTGGAAAATTGTTTCAAAAAATCATGTTTCTTTTGATGCATTGGTTGGTGCTAAGATTGCAATAATGTCGATTTTTATAAAATACTTTGGCATTGCACTGCATGACCGTTGTGGTTATACCTTTAAGTGGGAGTAAGAAGCTATGCCTTCGTGAGGTTTTCACCTCCGCATGGGCTAGTCGATTGCTTCCGAGATACATCTGTACTTATGACTTCGTGAGATTTTCATCTCCGCATGGTCATAGGGAAATGTATTCCCCTGAACCGAACTCGATCCATATGAACCTATAATGGGTGAGGATTGAGGAATCTGCTAGTTCGGGTACCCTTACTTTAGAACCCCACCTCATATAGTAAACCATAGGAACTCACCAGATGGAGTGATGCTAATGTTAGTGGTTATCCCTATGGGTGTTTGATAATTCCCTGCTTGCTTTAAATCTTGTTATTTGATACTGACTCGTGCATTTTTGTTGTGATTTCATGACATTGCATATTTAAGGAGGAGTCGATTCGTGTTCGGTTACTAAGTTAGAAGGCTTAACATGGAGAATCAATTTCTTGATAGAGTCAAGGATAATGCGGTCGCCCGTGCGTGGTTAGAGAAGTTACAACTAGAAAAGGGGGATAGCCTAGCTGAAGGATATACATCAGAGCTGTGGGACTTCACCCGCATCAGTGTGATGCAAAATGAGCTGCAATAATTGAGAGACATATGGGCCCATTGGGACGAGGGAACTAAGCAATTGTTCTACCAAAATTATGGTGATATACCCTATTTGCTAGACGTCAAGGTAGACAAGCATTTGTTTCGGGCTATGACCCAGTTTTGGAACCCTGCGTATAATTGTTTCACTTTTGAAAAGGTAGACTTGGTGCCCACTGTTGAGGAATATACGACCTTGCTACATTGTCCAAAGATCCAAGTTGACAGAACTTACTCTAAGGCTACTAATGCCCCGACTTTTGTGAAGAAGTTAATGAGTATTATCGGGATGAGTGAGCCTTGGGTTACGGCTCGAATTCAGCAGAAAGGGGATGGTAAATGTATTCCTTGGGTGATTATGAGAGATTTCATCTTAGCACACCCGGATGTAGGGAAGAAAGTGGATATTTTCGCCTTGAGCGTTTATGGTTTGGTGATTTTTCCTAAAGCTCTAAGGCATATAGACGAAGCGGTCACTGATTTATTCGATTGTCTTGACAAAAGAACCACACCGGTACCTGCAATTCTAGCCGAGATGTTCAGATCCTTGAGCTTGTGTCAGAGGGTAGGCGAAGGTAGATTTATTGGATGTTCACAGCTGTTACTGGTATGGTTTCACAGACACTTCTGGAAGGTGCCAAGGTCTCTTATCGGATCTTTTTCGAAAGTTATTCCCCATTAAAGGAAGAAGTAGCTACGCAAAGGAGAAGCGATATCTCAGAAGACAGGTGGATGGCAATTCTTCAAAATCTCAAAGAGGAGGATATTGAATGGAGAGCCTTTTGGATGGTCCCGGATGAGATTCTTTATCGGTGTGGGAGTTTGGATTATGTGCCTCTGCCCAAAATTTGGGAGGCCATTGGATACACACCGTTGCTTTCATTAAGGAAATACAAATCGAGGCAATTTATACTGGCAACTTATGGGCTTGCTCAATGTGAGTTCTCTTATAAAGGGGACAATTATAAGAAAAAAGTTCGAGAGATTTCGGATGCTTGGAGGAAGACTCGCTGGATGAAGAGATTAGCTGCCGGTTCTACGACGACGCCTGAATATAATGATTGGTTTAGCCGAAGGATTAATTATAATATTCCTGGGCCAAGTTTAGAAGGTGCTCGATCAATGGAAGAATGCTTGCAAGTTGTCCCGTCAGAGCTAGAGATTATAAGACAATACCTTGAAAAGAAGAGTCTCGAGTTTGGGAAAAAGATTGAGCAGCTGGAGGAAGAGAAAATGCACTTAAGATTAGACATGGAAGTGCAGAAGGCAGAGGCTGAGAAGTTAAGAAAAGGAAAGAATAGGGTTGAAGAAGATCTGGATAGTTTAAAGACAGACTAAAAAAAGATAAATGTAACACCCCTAACCCGTATCCGTCGCCGGATTAAGGTTATGAGGCATTACCTTACTAAGCTAAATTCCGAAATAGACCTTCAACTGAATTTAAACATAAGCAATGTAATCATTACTATATTATATAACATTACAATCACATAATTTAAACATTCATGGCACATATATATATATATATATATATCTCAACTTATGTCAAATTATAACATATATCGGGTATCAATCAAAATTCATATAACATAAGCTGAGTTTCATATATATATATTACTATAATACACATGCATATTAAAACAATTGAACCATTATACCATTTAATAATCAATTACATATACCAACATATTAATATTACCTCTTGGCCGAATATACTATTTCACCTTTCATTAGGATTAAGTAACTAACCAATCAAGAACATATTCATTTCTTACCATTAATAATTAAATCTATATAGCCAACTATCACATATATGTCTCATTATAAAAGTATAACTATCACATAGCCAAATCACTTAAGCATAGCATTATTTAATTCTTACTAAACATATCACGCATGGGCTATTTATCAAAGGCCGAAACACATGTCTTACTCATGTATCATTAATAAAATGTAATAATCAATTACACAAAATTTTACCTTAATCGCGATCATGCACGTATCGTAAACATGGCAAACATGATTCACATATAAACCAAAACCAAGACTAAGTTTACTAAAACCATCACCTAATATACATATATATATATACCAATTTAGCACCTTCCACATGTGATATAGACCATTACCGAATTTAAAACATCCATTAACATTATGAACAAGCTATGAAATCCAAATTATAGAAATGATACTTAACCAAAAGAAATAGCCATTTTCGCAAGGCTATATTTATAAACAAGATCAAACATCATATGTTTCAAAACCTAATCTAGCCTATACATGCCTTCAAATCGAAACCAAGATTCAAAATACCAAAAAGAGGCGATAGTGTGGATGACTTTCTTGACGATCCCTCTCGAGCTCGTAGCTTAACCAGAATCTATAAACAAACAATTAAACAAAGAAATCGGAGTAAGCTTACTAGCTTAGTAAGTCTCAAGTGTTAAAAATACTTAGTATCAAGCATAAAATACATAAATTCATGGTATTAAACATGAAATTTTTTATTTATAATTACTTATACCAACTCTCATTACTACATTTAACATAATATCATTGATCTCATCATCACATACTTAAACTTCGAACATACATAATTATCACATCCGCAGATACTCGATTCCACTCCTATGAACATATACATCACATCTATTTTTCACAACCAAGTGGTATAACATAATCTTTCATCCTCTATTCGAACATATGTATGACACACATATATATATATATATCTATATATATATATCATACATCAAGGTAATTAACTTCTACTTTTTCGTATTCGTTCGTTATTTTCTTGAGTAGCACCAAAATGAACTACTTACCTCTCTGTCGAATTAATACGTTTCAAAGCTGAAATTTCTTGACATGTGCATAAATCGATTTGCAAATATTCTGAGCTTAGATTACATTCACCAAGCACTTGGCCTCTTTGGACTCAAGGTCCGAAATTAATCACCGGTAATAAACACGCTAGGCATTAAGCCCGAATCGTTTCACCGCACGTGGCCGCTAGGCTAAAAGCCCGAATAACACACCCAAGACAAGGCACGCTAGGCTAAAAGCCCGAATAACACACCGGCACAAGGCCTGCTAGGCTAAAAGCCCGAATAACACAACTATAATTCATCAATTCACCATATTAACATTACATTATTATCGATTCATGTACTTAAACCACAATCACTTAACGTATCTTATACATACAAGTTTCCATTTCAAATTCAAATCACATTAAGTCCAATAGTGAACTTTAACATTCGGCTATCATCAATTTAAATGCTCAAATAAATCAATTAATTTTTTTCATGTACTTAAACTCAAGAACTTACCTCGGAAGTTGAATACTTTGAATTTCCCGGTTATTCGTGTACTTTAGCTTTTCCCCGATCTAGATCCTTTTATTTTTGTTCCCGATCTAAGAATATCAAGTAAAGCTTATTCATATACATTCTATTTATTTTAGCTCAAAGCTCAAAGTTATAAAATTCGCCACTTTAACCCCCAAAATTTTAAATTCTTATCATTTACTCCTCAAAGCATTTCACTCAAAAATACAATAAATTAAATTAAAATGTTAAGGACCGAATTTTCTCCTTCATTTATTACATCTATACAAACCGTCAAATTGCATTATTAATCCAACAATTCTTTTACCGTTTACAACTAAGTCCTTAAGACTCCAAACACCAATTATCAAAATTTTCCACAACATCAAGCCAAAGCCGAATGTTCATAATACATATATCATCACATTTTTTTCATTAATCAAGCTACTTAGTTCATCCTTGAGTT
Source organism: Gossypium sturtianum (assembly GCA_025698515.1). Classification (NCBI taxonomy): domain Eukaryota; kingdom Viridiplantae; phylum Streptophyta; class Magnoliopsida; order Malvales; family Malvaceae; genus Gossypium; species Gossypium sturtianum. Next base: position 152,505,779 of record CM046955.1, on the reverse strand, counting down.
TCTCTTCTCATGAATTTTTCATTAAGATAATCTCCATTAGAGATTGTAAAGAAAACTAAATAGTCTAACATGCATATAGCATATTTAACTAAAATCACTCAAACACAAACAAAATCATATTCATGGCAACTTTCGAAAGGCATTTCTATAACAAAAATTCGGTCATGGGTTAGCTAACTTGCATGATGACTACCTCAATTATAAAAATTCATCAAGAAATAAACTTGATTACTCACCTAATTATGACATGCAATGGCCGAAAATGGTGAAAATCCTTCCCCCTTCTCCTTCCTCAAAGTTTGGCAATAACAAGAGTAAAAGATGAACACTTCTCTCCCACTAATGTTTTGTTTTTATTATTATAATCATCTCATATAAATTTTATTATCTATTTCTATTTTATGAAATAAAACATCCACTTAGTACTATTTTATTACACTAGCCGTCCACTATACAATCAAAATGGCTAATTTATCACTTCAATACCTACTTCAAATAAGGCAATTCAATTTGGCGCCAATTTCATGAAAGCTATTATTTATCCACTTGTTCGATTTAATCCTTTCACTTAAATTAAACACTGAAACGATAAAAATTTTTATACGAAACTTTCACACATCATAAATCACATATAATTAACACCATAAAATATTTAAAAATAATATTTAAAAATTTTCCAGACTCAGATTCGTGGTCCCGAAACCACCGTTCCGATTAGGGTCAAATTCGGTCTGTTACAACTCTCCCCCCCCTTTAGGATTTTCGTCCCCGAAAATCTTACCATTAAACAAGATTGGATATTGTTGCCTCATTGAATCCTCAGGCTCCCACGTAGCCTCTTCAACTCCGTGTCGTTTCCATAGTACCTTCACTAATGGAATTCTTTTATTTCTCAACTCTTTTATTTCCCGAGCTAAGATACGGATCGGTTCTTCATCATATGTCAAATCAGATTGGATTTCAATCTCTGTCGGTGTGATCACATGAGACGGATCTGATCTGTACTTACGAAGCATCGGAACATGAAATACATCTTGTATCTTTTCTAACTCAGAGGGCAACTTCAACCTATAAGCAACAGGTCCAATACGTTCAGTGATTTCATAAGGTCCGATGAATCTCGGACTAAGTTTGCCTTTCCGACCAAATCGGAATACCTTTTTCAACGGAGAAACTTTCAAGAATACTCGATCTCCGATTTGAAATTCAATATCTTTACGCTTTAAGTCAACATAAGACTTTTGTCGATGCGAGGCGACTTTCAAAGTATTTTCGATCACGACCACTTTTTGTTCAGTTTCTTTAATCAAATCTACCCGTGTATCTTATTCTCATTGAGCTCGACCCCGAGATAATGGTGTTCGACATTTTCGCCGTACAAGGCTTCATAAGGTGCCATTTTGATACTAGATTGAAAGCTATTATTGTAAGCAAATTCAATCAAAGGTAGGTATCGTTCCCACGTACCTTCAAACTCGAGAACGCAACATCTCAACATGTCCTCAAGTATCCGAATAGTTCGCTCGGATGACCGTCTGCATCTGCGGATGAAAGGTGTACTAAAATGAAGTTTAGTGCCTAAAGCATCTTGCAACTTCTTCCAAAACCGCGATGTGAATCTCGGGTCTCTGTCGAAACAATGGAACTCGGTACACCATGCAATCTCACAATCTGTGATACATACAATTCGGCAAGTTTATCGAGTGAATAGTCCGCATGGCCCGGTAAAAATGAGTGATTTGGTCGAGTCTATCAACTATAACCCAAGCGGCATCTTTCTTACTCGGTGACATAGGAGACCGGATACAAAATCCATTGAAATTTTATCCCATTTCCATTCGGTATCATGATTGGTGAAGTAGTCCGGATGGCACTTGATGCTCGGCTTTTACTTGGCGACAAACTAAGCATTTGAAACAAATTCGGATATATCCCGTTTCATGCAAAGCCACCAATAGAATTGTTTCAAATCGTTATACATTTTTGTGCTACCCAGATGTATCGATAGTCGACCACTATGGGCCTCACTAATCATCTCGTATCAAATCGAGTTCTTGGAACACACATTCGGCTCTTAAAATTCAAAGCATCATTTGCATCAATCGAAAATCGATTCGCACCTTTTCACACCGAATTCGACTATTAATCAAATTTTTGTCAACTTTCTGTGCATAACAAATTTGCTGAATAAACATCGGTCTTGCTTGTAACTCGACTATGATCGAACCATCACCAGACATAGCTATCTGCGCGTTCATTGCACGAAGAGCAAACAATGATTTTCGACTTAACGCATCTGCAACAACGTTAGCTTTTCCCGGATGGTAGTCAATCACTAATTCATAGTCTTTCAACAATTCCAACTGTAACATCCCAAAAACGGGGCTATTTGGAATAAATTATTTTTCTTATGTATGAACTGCTGTGTCATTATTTATGGAATAATAATGATCAATTTAAGGCTTTGTGTTGGCTCGATTTGGTAGGAAATTTTAGTTTTTAACTTTTAAAAGAAGGGAACCTTAGTAAGTGGGTGTTATAAGAATAAATGTGGGTAATTTATCACTAAAAAGCCCTTGGTAAAGTGGCAAAAAGAAGCCCACTTAAGAGCTACAGGTGACGCCACCAAGGAGCAAGGGAGAGCTTGTGTTCGAGTCACAAAATCCTCCTTTTTGTTTTTATTTGACGGCACAAGGGGAGAGTTTTTCTCCTTCAAACTCTTTTATTAGGTGTAATTATTAAAGGATAATGGAAGAGTTTTATTTGTCTAATTATAGTAATAATGAGAAGATATTCAAGGATAATGGATGGAATATTAGGGGATTATTTTTATTAATTCAAAGTTATTTGAATTAAATCAAATGAATGGCCAAGAGGAAAATTAGGAGTTGGCTAGGAGTTGAACTCCTTGTTGCCAAGGTTGGATGGCAAGCTTGAAGAAGGGGGCGAATGCTTATAAAAACCCCACCCTAGCTCATTGTTTTGGTTTTTCCATTCTTGCTAGTTCTGCCGAAAACCCTAACCCCTCTCCCTCGTGCTCTCTTCTTTGTTCTCTCAAGCTCTTTAGCCGAAACCTCTTTCCTCCCCTATTAACTCTCTCTGGCCGAATATACCATTGGAAGTGTCGATTTCTTCATTTGTCTTCCTTTCCTTTTTCTTTCTGATAGCCGAATTTCCCCTCTTCATATTCCAAGACGTGGCCGAATAGCAAGCAGGAGTAATCTCCTCTAGACTCTCCTTCAATCGGTTCATAAGGTGGTAAGTGATCTTGGCCGAATGTCCATCTTCCCTTTTCTCTCTTTGTCTGTCGATTTCTTTTACAAGGAGAGGTGCCGATTTCGGCAATGGCTTCTAAACGGTTAGTAACCGATTTCTTATAGGTATTCAGGGAAGAAAAACAGTCGACTCACAGCCTGATCTCTAGTGTTCAATTTCGATTCGAGTATCAAGTACGGTGGATAATAGCAAAGAGTGTTAAGGTAAGATCTCGGGTTCACAAGGAACCCCTCCCAAATAAGTTAATTAGGCCGAATAGGCCATAAGACTAATCCATGGATTTGGCCGAATATAGGACAAGTGGATCTGTGGTGACCAACGCTTTCTTTCGGGATTTAGGACTACCATCGATATCAGGTGTGTACATACACACTTATAATAGTTAATAAAGTGTATTAAGTGTATGTTATGTGTAAATCTGCTCTATGTAGATATGGCATTAGTACCTTAATGGTACAAGCGAGGATCCCGGTAAGTCTCTATTTGTTTGAGATTGATAATAATGCTTTTGGGAAGCATGGATTATTTGATACATGTGATATATGTATGCTCTGTTATTAAGCGCTTGACATGGGTTAATGAGAGGAGGGGCGTGATATCGTCTTCGACGAGCACCAGTGCTTTGGTAGCACATCTTTGTGACTATATGTCACCGGAGGTTTGGTACCTCCGGAGGTTTGGTACCTCATAGCGACTTGTCCACGTGGTTAACACCACCGTGGGTTGGCCCCACTTGAGATATGGGATAAATGCCGGTGATTTGGTATCACACGATGGGTTGGCCCCATCACCCGATTTGTGTCTACGGACACCGGTGCTTTGGTAGCACATTGTGACTATATGTCACGGTGGTTTGGCACCACCGGTGTTTTGGTAACACATCGTGACTACGGTCACCAGTGGTTTGGTACCACATGGGGTAGACAAAGGTGTTTGGTTGGCTAGGTTGGGTACACGATACTCTGCATAATTAATCGTTATATGTTGTGTATAAAATGTTGTATTAGCAGGGAAGGGTTACATCATCGAGTCTTGGTGACTCACCTTCTCCTTTAACATTTTAGGTGACTCGTAGATGGCGGTTGAGGAGCGGTTGGACTCGAGGTGGCCATGCAAAGGATTTAAATTTACAGGACTTTAAATTTGATAACTTTTATTTTGGGTTGTAATAAGGCCTCCATAAACCATAGTTGTGTTTTTTTATGTTGGATAATTACTTAAAACTATATCATTAAATTGAATTCAATCACTTGTTTTCTTAAGTTAACACGAAAAAGTTTATTCGTGCCATCGGGTACACTTGAAACCGGTATAACAATTGGACTTAATTAATTTTCCAAATTAAATCTAAGGATAGCTTTGGCAAGATAACTTAGAAAACGTGAAGCTTTCAATAAAAATTAAATAGGTATCGAAATGGTGTTCATAAGGTTTTTCTTCGTAACAAATCAAATTCGGTTGTAGTGTTTGGGCCGGGTTTGGGTTGTTACAGAATTGGTATCAGAGCCCAGTTCAAAGCTCGGTACATTTACAGGCCCAAGGCCCAAAAATGTTTTGGTAGGCCTTATGGAATAATTTTGGGTTTTGAACAGCATGGCGAGTCTCGGCACCGATCCGCCTGTAAGTACATCTAAACCTCTTTGTGAATTATATTACGCAGAGAAGGGTAGGAAGCATGGGCGTAGAATAGTCTTATAGGACTTGGACCCTAAGGTTAGATTACTCAAACACACAAACAGAGCATAAGACTTAAAGAACTAAACCAACCTATGACTTAGTCAATGAGCTAGGGTGTGGTAACCCCTGTATGCATGTCTAGGATTGGATCCGGAAGAGCACGGTATTTAAGCGGTCCACGTGACTCACCTCCTCTTCGCGGGTATCCTGCAGTGCGTAGCTTCCGGTTCACCCTAACTCGGAGGGCTCGGTGGTGTGGTAACCTGCGTGCGCATGTCTAGAAAGGTTAGTGAGAGCTTGGTATTTAAGCGGTCCGCGTGACCCACCTCCTCTTCACTCGAATTCTGCCTGGTGCGTAGCTTGGGTTCACCTTGACCAGAAGGGCTCGGTCATAGGCTAAACACAATGATTAAAACCCGAAAAGGGAATTAGCCATGTTTTCGAAAAAGAATGAAACAACAAACCCTAATGTTTTCAAAACTTGTCCAATAACTTTCTCAAACCCTAGAACATTACTTATACACTGTTTTTCTCGGAAAACTTGACTTGTGAAAAATTACAGAAATACCCTTAGGAGTAAAATTACCAAAATGCCCCTGACCCATAAAATATTGATTCGATGGTTTTGCCCAAAAATGTTAGTTAATATTCAATAACTTAGCTTTGGAAATCATCAGCAAAATATCTTGGTTCTGTAAAATTACGAAAATACCCCTGTAGGGAAAAAGACGAAAATACCCCTAGGTTAGAAATGGGCCGAAATGTCCGATGAGTGAATAGGTATGGAAAGCATTAAGGAATGGATGCATGAACTTCTTTGTGTGAACTAGGATAGGAAAGCTGAAACGTTGTTTGCTCGAAAGAATCTCTGATTAAATCTTATTCATAAAATTTCTTCATGAGTAATAAAGTGAAACAAATGCTAACGCATAAAATTTTTCTTAATCAGATTAAAAGCGTAGATAGAATGAGTTCTAGAGGACGTGGACGCCGTGGACGTGGTAGGGGTAGGATGACGGTGTATCCAACCCGCCAGTCGAGGACAAGGTTCGAGAAAATGAGGTACCATCGCCACCACCACCTCCTACTTTTAGAGTGAGGAGCCGGAGCGAGGCCGGTGGCGAAGTCGGTATCGCAAGCGGTGTTGCGAGTCTTGGAGATGGTGGCTGGTGGTGGAAATGTAGGAGCTCGAAATCGTCCCGAGCGACTCCGATCTAACGGAGCGGAGGTATTCCGAGGTGTGTCAGGAGTGGCACCTAGTGCAGCGGAATATTGGCTAGAGTCAACTGAAAGAATCATGGACGACCTTGACCTGACTGAGGAAGAAAAGCTAAAAGGGGCAGTGTCGCTTCTAAAGGATGAAGCGTATCGGTGGTGGCTTACGGTTCGAGATGGGGCTACACTGGTAGATGATTTGACTTGGGAGTATTTGAGAACCGCCATCGAAAAAGTATGTGGGCATTAGCTACACTCGACGCCAGCAGAGAAAGGCTTTTTCGGGATTAGTTCAAGGAACTAAGTCCGTGTCGGAATATGAGGCGGAATTTCTAAGGTCGAGTAGATATGCGAGAGGCATCGTGGCACTGAACATGAGCGTGTGTCCGCTTTGAGGACGGACTCGAGATGATTTAAGGTTACTAATTGCCCCACGTGAGTTCGTGAGTTCTCATCTCTAGTGGAGAAGGCTAAGGTAGAAGGAAGGAATCAAGGAGGCCGTGTGAGGCGTAACTATAGTAAGAACAATCAGAAGAGAAGTTTTGGGTCAGCTGGATCAAGCGGAAATGCTCAGAAAAAGGCTAGGCCAAGTGGGCCCAATCAGGCAGCAAGGCCCACGACTGCTAATCAGAGGCCGACTCAGTGCAATCGCTGTGGAAAGACCCATTGGGGAGGTTGTTGGACCGGTGACAAAGGATGTTTTGAGTGTGGGTCTTTGGAGCATCGCGTCAGAGATTGTCCCCAGAAACTAGCTAAGAAGCAGCCAGAGGGCCAGAACCGTGCTCAGGATAGAAATGTAGGACCACAGAGGGGTCGTGGTAATGGTAGAGGAAACAACGGTCCTAACCGAGGTCGTGGAACTCAAGGCAGAGGTTTAGGCAACACGAGGCTAGGCGGCCGGCTTAGTTTACGCAATGAGGTGTCGCGAAGAAGGTGACGCACCGGATGTCATAACCAGACGCTCCTAATTTTTTCGATTTTCCTTATGTTGCATTGATTGATGTGGGCTCGACGCACTCGTACATTGCTTGTAGTGTGGTAGGAACTATGGACCTAGACTCAAAGCGCTTCTAGGGAGATGATCGTAGTTAGCCCCCTTAGGTCACTCCGTAGTCGTAGACAAACTCTATAGAGGCGTACCCTAGAACTTCGTGGGGTAGTATTTGTAGTCGATCTAATGGAACTACCGTTTGGGGAGTTTGATTTGATCCTTGGTATGGATTGGTTGGTTAAGTACCAAGCGAGTTTGGATTGCGCAGCTAAGCGCATGGTCCTTAAGACGACTGAAGGTGATGAAGTGGTTATGATAGGAGATAGAAGGAATTATCTATCCAACGTAGTGACCGCCTTGAAGGCTGAAAAGATGGTCAAGAAGGGTTGTGAGGCGTATTTGGTTCAAATCTGTGCTTTGGAAGCCAAGGGGTTAGTAATTGAAAAGGTCCGAACGGTTGGGGAATTTGCTGATGTGTTCCCGGAAGAACTTCGGGTTTGCCTCGGATCGAGAAGTCAGTCGGTATAGACTTGCTACCGAACGGCTTTGTGTCCATAGCACCATACCGAATGGCACCAAAGGAATTGGTGGAGCTAAAGGCTCAAATTCAGGAGCTCTTGGATAGAGGGTTTATACGACCAAGTATATCTCCGTGGGGAGCACCTGTGTTGTTTGTCAAGAAGAAGGACGGTTCTATGCGGATGTGCATCGACTCACCGCCGTTAAATAAGTTAACGATCAAGAACAAGTATCCGTTGCCTCGGATTGACGACTTGTTTGATCAACCGAAGGGTGCCTCGGTGTTTTTGAAGATAGACCTTAGGTCGAGTTATCACCAATTAAGGGTGAAGGAGGTCGATGTTCACAAAGCGGCATTCCGAACTCGGTATGGGCATTTCGAGTTCTTGGTGATGCCATTCGGGTTGACTAATGCACCGGCGGCATTCATGGACTTGATGAATAGAGTATTCCAGCAGTACTTGGACCAGTTCGTCGTGGTGTTCATAGACGACATATTGGTTTATTCAAAGACAGAAGAGGAGCATGACAAGCATTTACGGAAAGTTCTACGAAGGAAGGCAGTGCCTTTAGTAAAAGTGTTATGGCAAAACCACGGAGTGGAAGAAGCTACGTGGGAGCCCGAGGAGGTGATGCGGCAGCAATACCCCCATCTCTTTTGACCAAGGAATTTCGAGGACGAAATTTATTTTAAGGGGGTAGAACTGTAACATCCCAAAAACGGGGCTATTTGGAATAAATTATTTTTCTTATGTATGAACTGCTGTGTCATTATTTATGGAATAATAATGATCAATTTAAGGCTTTGTGTTGGCTCGATTTGGTAGGAAATTTTAGTTTTTAACTTTTAAAAGAAGGGAACCTTAGTAAGTGGGTGTTATAAGAATAAATGTGGGTAATTTATCACTAAAAAGCCCTTGGTAAAGTGGCAAAAAGAAGCCCACTTAAGAGCTACAGGTGACGCCACCAAGGAGCAAGGGAGAGCTTGTGTTCGAGTCACAAAATCCTCCTCTTTTGTTTTTATTTGGGACGGCACAAGGGGGAGAGTTTTCTCCTTCAAACTCTTTTATTAGGTGTAATTATTAAAGGATAATGGAAGAGTTTTATTTGTCTAATTATAGTAATAATGAGAAGATATTCAAGGATAATGGATGGAATATTAGGGATTATTTTTATTAATTCAAAGTTATTTGAATTAAATCAAATGAATGGCCAAGAGGAAAATTAGGAGTTGGCTAGGAGTTGAACTCCTTGTTGCCAAGGTTGGACGGCAAGCTTGAAGAAGGAAAGAATGCTTATAAAAACCCCACCCTAGCTCATTGTTTTGGTTTTTTCCATTCTTGCTAGTTGTAGAAAAACCCTAACCCCTCTCCCTCGTGCTCTCTTCTTTGTTCTCTCAAGCTCTTTAGTGAAACCTCTTTCCTCCCCTATTAACTCTCTCTGGCCGAATATACCATTGGAAGTGCCGATTTCTTCATTTGTCTTCCTTTCCTTTTCTTTTCGATGGCCGAATTTCCCTCTTCATATTCCAAGACGTGGCGAATAGCAAGCAGGAGTAATCTCCTCTAGACTCTCCTTCAATCGGTTCATAAGGTGGTAAGTGATCTTGGCCGAATGTCCATCTTCCCTTTTCTCTCTTTGTCTGTCGATTTCTTTTACAAGGAGAGGTGCCGATTTTCGGCAATGGCTTCTAAACGGTTAGTAACCGATTTCTTATAGGTATTCGGGGAAGAAAAGCGATCGACTCATGACTGATCTCTAGTGTTCAATTTCGATTCGAGTATCAAGTACGGTGGATAATAGCAAAGAGTGTTAAGGTAAGATCTCGGGTTCACAAGGACCCCTCCCAAATAAGTTAATTAGGCCGAATAGGCCATAAGACTAATCCATGGATTTGGCCGAATATAGGACAAGTGGATCTGTGGTGACCAACGCTTTCTTTCGGGATTTAGGACTACCATCGATATCGGTGTGTACATACACACTTATAATAGTTAATAAAGTGTATTAAGTGTATGTTATGTGTAAATCGCTCTATGTAGATATGGCATTAGTACCTTAATGGTACAAGCGAGGATCCGGTAAGTCTCTATTTGTATGAGATTGATAATAATGCTTTTGGGAAGCATGGATTATTTGATACATGTGATATATGTATGCTCTGTTATTAAGCGCTTGACATGGGTTAATGAGAGGAGGGGGCGTGATATCGTCTTCGACGAGCACCGGTGCTTTGGTAGCACATTGTGACTATATGTCACCGGAGGTTTGGTACCTCCGGAGGTTTGGTACCTCATAGCGACTTGTCCTCGTGGTTAACACCGCGTGGGTTGGCCCCACTTGAGATATGGGATAAATGCGCGGTGATTTGGTATCACACGATGGGTTGGCCCCATCACCCGATTTGTGTCTACGGACACCGGTGCTTTGGTAGCACATTGTGACTATATGTCACCGGTGGTTTGGCACCACCGGTGTTTTGGTAACACATCGTGACTACGGTCACCAAAGTGGTTTGGTACCACATGGGGTAGACAAAGGTGTTTGGTTGGCTAGGTTGGGTACACGATACTCTGCATAATTAAGCGTTATATGTTGTGTATGAAATGTTGTATTAACTTGGGGAAGGGTTACATCTCGAGTCTTGGTGACTCACCTTCTCCTTTAACATTTTTCAGGTGACTCGTAGATGGCGGTTGAGAGGAGTTGGACTCGAGGTGGCCATGCAAAGGATTTAAATTTACAGGACTTTAAATTTGATAACTTTTATTTTGGGTTGTAATAAGGCCTCCATAAACTATAGTTGTGTTTTTTTTTATGTTGGATAATTACTTAAAACTATATCATTAAATTGAATTCAATCACTTGTTTTCTTAAGTTAACACGAAAAAGTTTATTCGTGCCATCGGTACACTTGAAACCGGTATAACAATTGGACTTAATTAATTTTCCAAATTAAATCTAAGGATAGCTTTGGCAAGATAACCAAGCGCGTGAAGCTTTCAATAAAAATTAAATAGGTATCGAAATGGTGTTCATAAGGTTTTTCTTCGTAACAAATCAAATTCGGTTGTAGTGTTTGGGCCGGGTTTGGGTTGTTACACCAACCACATGCGTTGTCTTAAATTCAGGTCTTTTTGAGTCATCAAATACTTCAGACTTTTATGATCCGAGTAAACATGGCATTTCTCGCTGAATAAGTAATGACGCCAAATCTTCAGTGCGAACACAATGGCTGCAAGCTCCAAATCATGCATCGGGTAATTTCTTTCATGCGGCTTCAATTGTCTTGATGCGTAGGCTACTACTCTGCCTTCCTGCATCAATACGCAACCCAAACCATTTAAGGAAGCATCAGAATACACAACAAATTCCTTACCCGACTCGGGTTGAGCTAACATGGGGCTTCAGTCAAAGGGCCTTCAAGCGATCGAAACTCTTTCGACAATTTCCGACCACTTGAACTTTACATCTTTCTGTAGTAGCTTTGTCAAAGGTGTAGCTATTACAGAAAAACCTTTCACAAACCGTCTATAGTAACCCGCAAGTCCCAGAAAGCTTCGAATCTCAAAAACATTCTTCGGTGCCTTCCAATCAAGTATAGCCGAAATTTTGTTCGGATCGACTTGAATACACGATCTTTGAAACAACATGTCCTAAAAAGCTGACCTTTCTCATCCAGAACTCACACTTACTAAACTTCGCATACAATGTTGATCTCTCAAAGTTTGTAGCACTAATCTCAAATGCTCGGCATGCTCGGTTTCATTTTTGGAATAGATCGTTATATCATCAATAAACACTACTACAAACCGATCCAAAAAGCGTCGAAAACTCGATTCATTAGATCCATAAAAACAAAGCAGTGCATTAGTGAGTCCAAAAGGCATAACGAAACTCAAAATGTCCGTACCTTGTCCAGGAATGCGAGTCTTTGGCACATCTGTATCTCTCGACTCGCAAATCGATAATAGCTTCGATCTCAAATCTATCTTCAAAAATCTTGAAGCCCCTTTTAGCTGATCAAACAAGTCATCAATCCGAGGTACGGGTATTTATTCTTTATAGTTACCTTATTTAGTTATCGATAGTCGATACACATTCGCATGGTCCCATCTTTCTTTTCACAAATAAAACCGGTGCACCCCAAGGAGATAAGCTCGGTCGCGTGCAAAGCCCCTATCTGTCAATTCTTGCAAGCTGCGCTTTCAACTCTTTTAACTCGTAGGTGCCATCCGATCTGGAGCTATCAAAATCGGAGTCGTCCCAGTACTAATTCAATGCCGAACTCAATCTCTCGATCTTGGTGGTAAGCCCGGTAGTTCTTCAGAAACACATGCGGGTATTCACACACAACCGCATGATTCAATATGCTTTTGGACACTTTATTATCGGTACATACGCCAAATAAGCTTCACACCCTTTTCTCACATATTTAGGGCTAACATCGAAGATATTTCTGTAGGAAACCCACTTAAATCATCGGATTCAATTCGATAATCTCCCGATTCGACATCTCAAATCAATTAGTTTTCTTTTGCAATTCACCTGCTTGCATCATGTGAAGTTAACCAGTCCATTCCCAAAATTATATCGAACTCATCGAAGGGCAACAACATCAAATCGACTGGAAAGCAAGAATCCCGAATCATCAACGGGCAACCTTTACACACTTTATCAACAAGCACACATCTACCCAAAGGGTTGGACACACGAATCACAAACTCGTGAGACTCAATCGCGAGTCTTACCGAATACTAAAGTTTCACACACATATGAATGAGTCGAACCAGGATCAATCAATGCAATCACAGTAGTATCATAAAGGGTGAAAGTACCGGTAATGACATCGGGGGAAGAAGCATCCTCTCGCTCGTGTGGCATAAGCTCTAGCTGGAGCTCTAGCCTCGGATCGAACTACTGGTGTTCTTCGTTCTCTCTCGACTACCACCTACATTGCTTGAATGTCCGGGTGGCACGCCTCGCTGCCCGATGTGTTGCTCGACTTAATGTTTTGAAGCGTATTCGCTCAACTAACATCGGACATTCTCAAATAAAATGATCCGGCGATCCGCATTTAAAGCGGGACCGATCATGGAATCTACAACTCCGGAATGCCATTTCCCACGGTGCTTGCATTCAACTCGATTCGTGGAACGTTACCAACAACGGCCATCGAGGTAGCTCGGGAGCCCACCGGAGGTCGATCACGTCTAGGTAAATCTGAAGTAGCTTTATGTCGGTGAAGTCATCTCTCGAACTTCTTAGGCGTGGAATGGAAATTCTTACCCGACGATCTCTTACGAGTGTCTCTAGCCGTCTCACCTTTCTTTTCTCCTTCCCGAGTTCTTGACTTTGCAAGCTCGCTCGACTAGTATCACAAACTCTTTGATTTCAAGAATGCCAACAAGCAACTTTAAATCTTCATTCAAACCGCTCTTCTTGAACCTTTTGCACATAATGGCTTCAGTTGATACACATTCCCGAGCATATCGGCTCAATCGACAAATTTTCTCTCATATTCATCCACGGTCAATTGCCCTGTTTTAGTTCGAGAAATTCTTTTCATTTTTGATCAACGAATCTTTGATGATATATTTCTTTCGAATTCGTCTTTGAAAGAAATCCCACATCACTTTTTCTTCGGAACTCACGATACTAGTGTATTCCACGGTGATATGCGGTGTCCCGAAGTAAAGATATAGCACACTTCGGGCATTCATCCGGAGTACAAGATAGCTCATCAAGTACCCGAATAGTGTTATCAAGCCACATTTCATTTCGCTCTGCGTCATCATCATCATTGGCCCCAATTCTTGGCCCAAATTTTCCGATTTTATCAAGCTGGAGGCCTACTAGATCTCATCAGATCTATCATCGAAGTCTTGAAGGTATCGGAGTTGAATTATTCGGGGTGGAGGTTGGTGTACAGCCGGGTTAGTCTCGAATAAAGCTGGTAAACCACTGCGTTCATCATCGATAGAAGGCTTGTTTAGCCTCCCCTTCGTGGTTACTCGAGGCGGTCGAGAGTCTACCAAGAGCGATCCGTGTGTGCGATCAGCACTACACTCTCTACATCATCCGCTACGGCTCTTTCGGGATCGTGTCCATTTACTATATAAAACACGAGCTCTGTAATGTCGAAGTCACCACACTATCAATATATGATAAAGGCATGTATATCTAGACCCACACGCGCTACGGTAGTCCTAGAATCGACTAAACCGTAAGCTCTGATACCAATAAAATGTAACACCCCTAACCCGTATCCGTCGCCGGATTAAGGTTATGAGGCATTACCTTACTAAGCTAAATTCCGAAATAGACCTTCAACTGAATTTAAACATAAGCAATGTAATCATTACTATATTATATAACATTACAATCACATAATTTAAACATTCATGGCACATATATATATATCTCAACTTATGTCAAATTATAACATATATCGGGTATCAATCAAAATTCATATAACATAAGCTGAGTTTCATATATATATATTACTATAATACACATGCATATTAAAACAATTGAACCATTATACCATTTAATAATCAATTACATATACCAACATATTAATATTACCTCTTGGTCGAATATACTATTTCACCTTTCATTAGGATTCGTAACTAACCAATCAAGAACATATTCATTTCTTACCATTAATAATTAAATCTATATAGCCAACTATCACATATATGTCTCATTATAAAAGTATAACTATCACATAGCCAAATCACTTAAGCATAGCATTATTTAATTCTTACTAAACATATCACGCATGGGCTATTTATCAAAGGCCGAAACACATGTCTTACTCATGTATCATTAATAAAATGTAATAATCAATTACACAAAATTTTACCTTAATCGCGATCATGCACGTATCGTAAACATGGCAAACATGATTCACATATAAACCAAAACCAAGACTAAGTTTACTAAAACCATCACCTAATATACATATATATATATATACACCAATTTAGCACCTTCCACATGTGATATAGACCATTACCGAATTTAAAACATCCATTAACATTATGAACAAGCTATGAAATCCAAATTATAGAAATGATACTTAACCAAAAGAAATAGCCATTTTCGCAAGGCTATATTTATAAACAAGATCAAACATCATATGTTTCAAAACCTAATCTATCCTATACATGCCTTCAAATCGAAACCAAGATTCAAAATACCAAAATGAGACGATAGTGTGGATGACTTTCTTGACGATCCCTCTCGAGCTCGTAGCTTAACCAGAATCTATAAACAAACAATTAAACAAAGAAATCGGAGTAAGCTTACTAGCTTAGTAAGTCTCAAGTGTTAAAAATACTTAGTATCAAGCATAAAATACATAAATTCATTGTATTAAACATGAAATTTTTGATTTATAATTACTTATACCAACTCTCATTACTACATTTAACATAATATCATTGATCTCATCATCACATACTTAAACTTCGAACATACATAATTATCACATCCGCAGATACTCGATTCCACTCCTATGAACATATACATCACATCTATTTTTCACAACCAAGTGGTATAACATAATCTTTCATCCTCTATTCGAACATATGTATGACACACATATATATATATATATCTATATATATATATCATACATCAAGGTAATTAACTTCTACTTTTTCAGGTATTCGTTCGTTATTTTCTTGAGTAGCACCAAAATGAACTACTTACCTCTCTGTCGAATTAATACGTTTCAAAGTGAAATTTCTTGACATGTGCATAAATCGATTTGCAAATATTTCGAGCTTAGATTACATTCACCGCAGGATTTTGGCTGCTGGACTCAAGGTCCGAAATTAATCACCGGTAATAAACCTGCTAGGCATTAAGCCCGAATCGTTTCACCGGCACGTGGCCTGCTAGGCTAAAAGCCCGAATAACACACCGGCACAAGGCCTGCTAGGCTAAAAGCCCGAATAACACACCGGCACAAGGCCTGCTAGGCTAAAAGCCCGAATAACACAACTATAATTCATCAATTCACCATATTAACATTACATTATTATCGATTCATGTACTTAAACCACAATCACTTAACGTATCTTATACATACAAGTTTCCATTTCAAATTCAAATCACATTAAGTCCAATAGTGAACTTTAACATTCGGCTATCATCAATTTAAATGCTCAAATAAATCAATTAATTTTTTTCATGTACTTAAACTCAAGAACTTACCTCGGAAGTTGAATACTTTGAATTTCCCGGTTATTCGTGTACTTTAGCTTTTCCCCGATCTAGATCCTTTTCTTTTTGTTCCCGATCTAAGAATATCAAGTAAAGCTTATTCATATACATTCTATTTATTTTAGCTCAAAGCTCAAAGTTATAAAATTCGCCACTTTAACCCCCAAAATTTTAAATTCTTATCATTTACTCCTCAAAGCATTTCACTCAAAAATACAATAAATTAAATTAAAATGTTAAGGACCGAATTTTCTCCTTCATTTATTACATCTATACAAACCGTCAAATTGCATTATTAATCCAACAATTCTTTTACCGTTTACAACTAAGTCCTTAAGACTCCAAACACCAATTATCAAAATTTTCCACAACATCAAGCCAAAGCCGAATGTTCATAATACATATATCATCACATTTTTTTCATTAATCAAGCTACTTAGTTCATCCATGAGTTTCTCTTCTCATGAATTTTTCATTAAGATAATCTCCATTAGAGATTGTAAAGAAAACTAAATAGTCTAACATGCATATAGCATATTTAACTAAAATCACTCAAACACAAACAAAATCATATTCATGGCAACTTTCGAAAGGCATTTCTATAACAAAAATTCGGTCATGGGTTAGCTAACTTGCATCATGACTACCTCAATTATAAAAATTCATCAAGAAATAAACTTGATTACTCACCTAATTATGACATGCAATGGCCGAAAATGGTGAAAATCCTTCCCCTTCTCCTTCCTCAAAGTTTCGGCAATAACAAGAGTAAAAGATGAACACTTCTCTCCCACTAATGTTTTGTTTTTATTATTATAATCATCTCATATAAATTTTATTATCTATTTCTATTTTATGAAATAAAACATCCACTTAGTACTATTTTATTACACTAGCCGTCCACTATACAATCAAAATGGCTAATTTATCACTTCAATACCTACTTCAAAGAAGGCAATTCAATTTGGCCGCCAATTTCATGAAAGCTATTATTTATCCACTTGTTCGATTTAATCCTTTCACTTAAATTAAACACTGAAACGATAAAAATTTTTATACGAAACTTTCACACATCATAAATCACATATAATTAACACCATAAAATATTTAAAAATAATATTTAAAAATTTTCCAGACTCAGATTCGTGGTCCCGAAACCACCGTTCCGATTAGGGTCAAATTCGGTCTGTTACAATGTGTCTATCGATGAGGACTGCGGGTTTAGGAAAGACTCCAGAACAGTGGCGTCAGGAGGTTCAAGACAAAAGGACTAAAGCTGACTGATGGGAGGAGAAATTCCGAGAGGCACAAGCACGAAATGAATCTGTGGAAAAAAAAGCCTCTCAGAAAGCCGAAATGAACAAAACGAATTAAAGGCTAAAGTCACGGAACTTGAGAGATCTATTCACCATCACAGAAGCCGTAATTATGCGAAAGAATTAAGAGCAAGTTTGAGTAAGATAGAAGAAATGAAAAGGAAAATAGAAGAATTAGAGGCAACATTACGGAGCTGTGAAATGCGGATTGAGTCTTTCGAAATAAATGAAGAACGGTGGAGGGAGCAGCTTCATCAGTCGTAGAGTCAAGTTAGAAACAGGGACTACATTATGGGAGAGGCTGTAACCCAAATTCGAGAGATAGCTGACCACCTGCAAACTTTGGCATTACAAGCAGATATACTGAGTGTGAAGTATGAGTTGCAGTCAGATCATGTAACACCCCATACCCGAGTCCGAGGTTTAGACCGAATACGAGACATTACTATGCTTGAACTTGCTTAATCATGTACTTACGGGCTATAAAATTTCATTCTGAATTAAGAACTTCTCTTTCTTAATAAAATTGTACTTTTCATGGGCCTAGGAGGCCTTAAACTCATGTCCGTAAACTTTCGAAACTCAATCAAAAACTTTTCATGGAAACAGGGGTCAAACGCCCATGTGAGTTGGGACACGCCCGTGTAACTCTGAGACACGCCCATGTCTCCCAACCATGCTTAAAACTCGAGTTTACTGCCAAATTTCACACGGTCATGGCACGCCCGTGGTCCTAGCCCGTGTGAAAAACCTTAGCATTCTGACTTATAACACACGGTCATGGCACGCCCGTGGACTCAGACCGTGTACTACATCTTGATATATTGACTTATTTCACACGACCGGGCACACGCCCATGTTTTAACCGTGTGACATGCACGGCCTTAACACACGGCCGTGGGATTAGTCCATGGCCTATTCTTACTTATAAGACTAAGGTGCAGTTTATGCACGGCCTGAGACACTGCGCCCGTGTGTCTAACATGTGTAGGCACTTAGGGCTATTTACCAAGCCAATTGCCATCCCGAAATTAAGACCAAACTCAAGCTCAATTCAGCAACTCAATTATTACATCTTTCATGAACAATATAACATGCTTCATTGATATTAATAACATACATTCTTATTCAAACTTGGCTAATCACTTAGCCATTTACAAAAGAATAATAAGCTTTGACACCCATACTTTTGCCCCTTTCTAAGACATATACTCAAAATGAAATGTTTCTGTACATGCCATACTTAAAATCAACTTGGCTATACTAAAATGGCGATTGATAGTGTGTGCTACGAGCCTCGAGTTCAATGATCCTGATTTAGCTTGGAGGACTACATGAAAAGAAAGAATTAAAGACGTAAGCATTTAGCTTAGTAAGTTTGCATATAAAACACATATCAACATACTTGCTTAAATAAACCATTTGACATAATCAATGGTATCATAATTTAAACTATAAAGCTTATTTGCTCATACTTGGTTCTTACATGCCTTGTAATACTTACTAGTCTCATACTTGTGAAGTAAACAAGATACTTGTATCACTTGATCACATTGATCAGCATACTTTAACATAGTAATCATAATCTCTATTTTATCATTCATAATATGACTAATATTTGTCCCCACTTGATAATGATTTTGCTTACTAAACTTTCTTATTATCTCTTGTGAGCTTATCTCATTTGCCCGATGAATTCCTATGAATAACCGAGAATACCAAATCTCTTACCATGAACTTGATGCTAAAGCCATATTTTGGATATGGTCTTACATGGGATATCTCATCTTGGTTTCAAGGCCATGTCTTGACATGGACTTATATGAAATCTTCCTCTTGATAACTTGTTCAATGCCAAGCTTGGATCCTTGGACTTACATGATAACTTGTTCAATGCCAAGCTTGGGTCCTTGGACTTACATGATAAACTTGTCAATGCCAAGCTTGGGTCCTTGGACTTACATGATAAACTTGTCAATGCCAAGCTTGAGTCCTTGGACTTACATGATAAACTTTTCAATGCCAAGCTTGGGTCCTTGGACTTACATGATAACTTGCTTGATTGCCGATGCCATGCCTCGGCTTGGTCTTATACGGACTTTCTCATACTTGATCTCATTAATTTCATTGTTTAACTTAACGTTAAACAATTTCATAATAACATTGTACATTATACTAAGCAATTCAATGATATAAATCATAAAGCTTAGAAATCATACAAACTTACCTCGATATACAAAATGTAGCTAGATATGCAATTTAGTCCTCGACCTTGTTCTTGCCTCGGTTTCGATCCGGGCTTCGTTTTTCTTGATATATAGTCATAAATAGATCATTTAATAATCTCATTGACCAAATTGACTCTTTACTCATACTTTGGCAAAATTACTATTTTGCCCTTATACTTTCTCATATTTACACTTTTGCACCAAGGCTCGTAAAAAAAAATTCATTCAACTTTCTTAAACTTCATGCTTAGCTGAATCATTTTCTATACTATAACAATCATCAATTCTTGCTATTTTTAACATGTATGACCAATTTTCATAACTATTACAAAATGGTCCATACTATCATCTTTCATGAAATTTACTTAGAAAAAGATGTTTATCTAACATCAAACTCTCATAAACTTCCATAAAACATCATTTAACATGCATATCAATCATGGGTAGATTTTTGAACATGCACTTTAGCTCACTTTATAACTAAAAATAGCTTACTCATGCTACCGGGACTTCAAAAATACGAAGAATATAAAAAACGGGGCTAAGATGAACTTACTAGCAAGCTTGAAAGATGAAAAAACCCTAGCTATGGGTTCTTCAAAATTTCGGCACACACAAGGAAGAAGATGAATGATTTTTATCATCTTTTTCCTATTTTAATCACTTATTAGACAAATGACCAAAATGCCATTATCATAAAAATTTCTTAACTTATTAACTCATGTCCAACTTTGTCCAAAAATTATAATTTGGGAAAATTTCTATTTAAGGACTCATAATTGCTATTCTAAAGCTATTTTATACAAAATGCTTCTAGAAACCCATAAATTGCAACTTTTGCAATTTAGTCCTTTTTGACCATTCAACCTTAATTTAGCCAAATTGCTTCATGAAACTTTCACACTAACATGCAAAGATGGCATAAACTTTTACAGACTCATAAATTCACCTCGGGTTCATGGTCTCGCACCACTATTCTGACTAGGCCCTAAATCAGGCTGTTACAGATCGGGGACATGAGCTAGCTTCACTGCTTATGAAAGTTAAAGCTTTAGGAGCTAGGGCAAGGCCTTATTTGTAACTGATCGCTGTGAAGTCAGAGTTTTAAAATTTATAAAGAGAATGATCGAACCTGGAAACTAACTATGACAATGATTGAGGCAAGTGCACCTATCGAATAGTAGTATAGCTTAGGCAAGACCGGATTGTCGAACCCAAAGGAACTAAAAGTACTAATACTAACTTTCTTTCTATTATTTAGCCTAAAATAAGTGAAGTTGTTTATCTAGTCTAAATTAATTAACTATTAAACTAAAAATTCTAAGACAAAGAAGAATGAAATTGGGAGAATAACTTGGAAAAAACTCAGTTGATTAAGACGACACCCAAGGAAGAATCCACCTAGACTTCACTTGTTATCTAACACTGAACCAGACGATTTATTCACTTGACTTGATCCGTAGGACTCCCTAACGTATATTAAACCCTCTCTCGAGGCGAATAACGTCTAACCCTAGGTTAATTAACGGAAATCTCTTTCTCAAATAATAACCCCTAGAATAGCGAAGAAATCGATCTATGGATTCCCATATTAGGTTTCACCCTAATCCTAAGCAAAATCTCGTCACCCTATCTCTAGGCGTGCGATCAACTCGCTTAATTATGCTAGATCTACTCTTAGCGGGGACTTTTGCTCCACCACCTAAGCACATTCGACTTGAATTAATATCCGTGAAATATTAACACAAGAATTAAGCACACATAATTAAGAACAAATCAAGTATTTATCATATAGTTCAGAAAACAATAACAAGATCCATCTAGGTTTCATCCCCTGTGTATCTGAAGGGTTTAGTTCATAACAATAAAGAAAAACATCTCGTAAGAAAAGATAACACAAAACATAAGAAATCCCTAAAACCCCTGAAGGAATTGAAGAGGAGATCCTCCATCTTGAGTAGAATTCTCAGCTTCTTGAGATAGATCAACTGGCTATCCCCGAGTGAATCCCCACAAATCTGCTTTCTTCTCACGGCCCAAAGAAGACGCCCTAAACGATGGCTTTGGGCCCCCTCGATGAGGGTTTTCGTGGAACCCCGATTAAGTTGCCCCTAGGGTGTTTATATAGGCTTTGAGATGTGTTACTTGGCCTCCAAGTATCCTAATTTGAGTGCAATTCCTAATTGGGGGTTTAATTAGACTTTGGAGTGTGTTTCTTTGCCTCCAAGCATCCAAATCCGAGTAAAACTCCTCTTGGCCGCGGCAGGGGCACGGCCATGGCACACGCCCGTGTGAATCGTAGTCAGGCCGTGTGGAATTCGTTGATGAGGCACGGCCGTGTAAATCGTGGTCCAGGCTGTGTTCGAGATCTTTAAGGAGGCACGGCCTTGTGAGCTTTAGTCCAGGCCGTGTCGATTTCATCCTTGGCCCATTTTGGTCCGTTTTGAGCCCGTTTCTCATTCTTTTTATTCTTGGGTGCTTTCCTGAGTATAAGTCATGAAAAGAAAGGATTAAGAGCACCTTTTTACATAAATCAAGGGATAATTCATCCAAAAGTATGCTAAATGTGGGATTAAAATATGTTACTATTTCGGTTTATCAAATACCTCCACACTTAAGCTTTTGCTTGTCCTCAAGCAAAATTCTCAACTTACAATTAAAACGAACTTTCTATAATTCATAATTCCTATCAACAATGTCTTATCATAGTTCATAGATAATTTAGACATGGATAATTCAATTCAAAGAGTCCTAAGGATTCAAACAATCTAAGTCATAGATTTGTAGCTCGAAAATATAACCGTCTCCCCTTATCTAAATAATTACCTTTAATTCAAAATCGACAAGGATTGACATCCTCACTAGAGATTCACTCAAATCACTCAAAGTGTTTAAGGTTCAGGAAAAAGTGCTCAAAAGTCAAACATGAAGAGTTAATCCCATAAGCTTGCATGAAAATCTAATCTCCACCACTATAAAATGAGATGATACACAAATCAAAAGGTCTTTGTCAGGGTTGTAACGAGGCTTGGGTTAAAGGTGTGGTGGATAAAGGCTGAATTAGAAGGTTAGAATCGAGACTGAATTGACAAATTACCTAACCAGAAACAATGAACTGAATAATAAGTAATTACATTAATTGAAAATTAATAATTCTAATACTACGAGCTTTTTCTTCAATATTCAAATGTATAAGCTCACTTAATCACAAAACTAGTAATGAATAACGACTATACTTCGATTGATTTTTTTTTAAGAACAAATCAAATATTTACAATAATAAGAAAGTACTTTAATAACTGAAATATAGAACATAGTTAGGCAACTGCTCAAAATCAAATCTCGACAAAAAGGAAGTCAAGGAATGGTGGTAACAAATACAAGATGGGTTTTAGGTTAATATTAGCGGGTTAGTCAATAAAAAGGGTTGTTAGGATTAAAATGGGTTCACTATGGGTTAATTATGAAGGTAGGCTTTTTAGTGGAGTGAGTGGGTTAAATCCTAGGTGCATTTATCATCTCTGTATATCAAATCAAAGGTGTGGTCTCGACATGTATAATCGATGCAAGTTCTAGAATAACTAATCAATGTTGACACACTCATAATCAAAAAGTGAGCAAGAAAAAGAATATATGCTCTATAGGGCTCAAAATCTCACAAAAATTATGGGTATATTTTGATGTCAACCTTGTAAATTTCAAACTTCAAAGTAATATTTAAATTCAGGTAGACAACCTAAAAAAAATTTTAATTCTGAAAAATAGACTTATCATGCTTAATTCTCTAGTATCTTAGAATTTAATTATCAATGTACAATTATCAATAACTTAATCTAAGACACATCAACAAAAATCATAAATCAGGGGAATTTCATTCTATTCATAATATGAGAAACTTACTGTAGGACAAGGCATAATTCAGGGATTTTCAGATAATGCTATAGTTAACCCCCCCACGCTTAAGATGTACATTATCATCAATGTACAAAGATAGATAATATCAAAATAATCATAAAATCGTAAGA
Organism: Gossypium sturtianum; assembly: GCA_025698515.1. NCBI lineage: Eukaryota > Viridiplantae > Streptophyta > Magnoliopsida > Malvales > Malvaceae > Gossypium > Gossypium sturtianum. The sequence continues at coordinate 152,482,297 of CM046955.1, read as the reverse complement.
TGGGGAGAGAAGTGAAACTTCCTAAATTTTGGATGAAGCCAATGAAAAGAAACCGGATAGGATTGGAGGTGAACGTGGGAAAGCGTCTCGAACTGTTTGAGTCCTCGAAGCAACCATCCTAATTTTATTGTATCCTAAGCTAAATCTAAATAGAATGAATAATAAGAAGAAAATAATAAAGAAAATAAAAGAAAATTAAAAATAAAAATAAAAATAAAAATAAAAATAAATAATGGAAAATGAAAAAAAGAAAAACAACTAGAAAAGAAAAAGGAAGAAGGGGGTTAAATAAGAATTATAGATCTGGTGGTTGCCCCCGCCCTTGTATCTTCCTGTGGTGGCCACACGGCCACGGCCATGGCCGTGTGTAAGGCCGTGTGGTCTGGAAATCTGCACTTTGGTTAGTTTATAGTTAGGTACTAAAAAGGAAAAATAAAAGTAAAAGAAAAATTAAAAAATGTAAAAATTAATGGGGTTAGTGCTCGGGTTGCCTATCGAGAAGCGCTCATTTATAGTCTTAAGCTAGACTTTACCTCTCATTTGTATGGTCATGGTGGTTTGAGGAGGTGAAAATCCTTTCTCATGCGATCAATTCGGTTTTTGTTAAATAGTTTAAGTCGAGTAATGTTTACCTCAAAAGTGTTGAATTTAGGATTGCTTACCTCGACTGTGCCGTATAGGAAGACATTAAGTACCTCAAAAGTGATTTCTTCATTTGTCTTGAGGTCTAAATTGGTAATTTGAGGGTCTTCCTTATTCAACAATACATGATCCCCTATTTTGAAGTGATTTGTTGTTCCTATCAGGCTCAAATCAGGGTTTCCTTTGGTTTCACTTCGTGTATTCCTAGTTTCTCTTTAAAGTGTGTTTTCCACTCGTCTAGTTCATCGACCTGAAGCCTTAGTTCTTCATGAATTATTTCTTTATGGGTACGAGGTCTAAGATCTAGCTCACCTAGGTGATTTCGTGATGCTTCTGTAAAGAAGGTTGAACCAAATGGTTATCAATAGAATTAACGTTCGTACCTTTATTACTCGATGTCCTAAATTTGAGTCAAGAGCTTGAAGAGTGATTGTTTAAATCGTCTACACGAAGTGTGAGTTCACCGAATTCTTCCTCTCTGTGTGGTCTTTCTTTATGCATCGGGATATGGCACACGAGGTTGGTACTCTGTAATTGCTTAGGTTTTGGTATATCATGGCACACTTCAACCTTACCTTCACTTACCACAGAGTTCTTCCATTGGGTTTGGTTCGTCTAACCCTTCACTATAAATAAATGGCTTGATTTTGCTCTCTCGGGTTAGTTTCGATGTTGCTTGGCAAGCTTCCTTGTGGTAGTTCCGAGATCAGCTTAGCAAGTTGTATAACTGACTTAGTAAGTTCCCCAACTGACTCAGTAAGTTCCCCAACTTGGTTCTTGATCCCTTTGATCGATGCTTGTTGGTCATTAAGTGTTGTCTCAGTGTCTTGGAGACGGGTATCCGTGGTCGCCATGAATTTTGTCAGCATCTCTTCAATGTTCGACTCCTCTTCCTGTTGGTGAGGTGGTTGTTGAAAATCTGGAGGAAATTCCGGTCTTTGGCTACTTTGATCATCCCACGAGAAATTGGGATGGTACCTCCAACCTGCATTATAAGTGTCAATATAAAAATTATTTTGTGGTCTAGAATAGTTACCCGTATAGTGAGCTTGCTCGTTTTTCATGCCATATCCGTAGGGTGGGTACTCAGGATTCGTCATGCCTCCTAGATTTGAGTCATATTGCATTATTGGGTGTACGTCGAGGTTGAAGACACTGGCTGCTTTGGCTGGCCTTGTCCTTGTAACTTGCCACTGATAGTTATTCAATGACATTTTCTCTATAAACTAAAATTTTACTGACAAAAGCAAATAAAAGAAAATTTAGCAAAGTAAAAATAAAAATAAAAAAAATAATAATGATAATAATGAAAATAAATTGCAATAAAAAAATGGCTAAAGTAATAAAAATAGAGCTTTCTTAATATTTTAGTTCCCAAGAACATGGCGCCAAAAACTTGATGTTGTGAAGTCGAGTTTTAAAATTTATAAAGAGAATGATCGAACACGAAACTAACTATGACAACGATTGAGGCAAGTGCACCTATCGAACAGTAGTATAGCTTAGGCAAGACCGGATTGTCGAACCCAAAGGAACTAAAAGTACTAATACTAACTTTCTTTCTATTATTTAGCCTAAAATAAGTGAAGTTGTTTATCTAGTCTAAATTAATTAACTATTAAACTAAAAATTCTAAGACAAATAAGAATGAAATTGGGAGAATAACTTGGAAAAAACTCAGTTGATTAAGACGCCACCCAAGGAAGAATCCACCTAGACTTCACTTGTTATCTAACACTGAACCAGACGATTTATTCACTTGACTTGATCCGTAGGACTCCCTAACGTATATTAAACCCTCTCTCGAGGCGAATAACGTCTAACCCTAGGTTAATTAACGGAAATCTCTTTCTCGAATAATAACCCCCTAGAATAGTAGTAAATCGATCTATGGATTCCCATATTAGGTTTCACCCTAATCCGACAAAATCTCTTCGCCCTATCTCTAGGCGTGCGATCAACTCCGCTTAATTATGCTAGATCTACTCTTAAGCAGGGACTTTTGCTCCACCACCTAAGCACATTCGACTTGAATTAATATCCGCAAAATATTAACACAAGAGTTAAGCACGCATAATTAAGAACAAATCAAGTATTTATCATATAGTTCAGAAAATAATAATAAGATCCATCTAGGTTTTATCCCCCTCAGGTATCTGAAGGGTTTAGTTCATAACAATAAAGAAAAACATCTCAGAAGAAAAGATAACACAAAACATAAGAAATCCCTAAAACCCCCTGAAGGAATTGAAGAGGAGATCCTCCGTCTTGAGTAGAATTCCGGCTTCTTGAGATGGATCAACTCGCCATCCCTGAGTGAATCCCCACAAATCTGCCTTCCCTGGCCTAACAAGACGCCCCTAAACGATGGCTTTGGGCCCCCCTCGACAGAGGGTTTATGTGGAACCCCCCAATTAAGTTGCCCCCTAGGGTGTTTATATAGGCTTTGAGATGTGTTACTTGGCCTCCAAGTATCCTAATTTGAGTGCAATTCCTAATTGGGGGTTTAATTAGACTTTGGAGTGTGTTTCTTTGCCTCCAAGCATCCAAATCCGAGTAAAACTCCTCTTGGCCGCGGTAGGGGCACGGCCATGGCACACGCCCGTGTGAATCGTGGTCAGGCCGTGTGGACTTCGTTGATGAGGCTCGGCCGTGTAAATCATGGTCCAGGCCGTGTCGATTTCATCCTTGGCCCATTTTGGTCTGTTTTGAGCCCGTGTCTCGTTCTTTTTATTCTTGGGTGCTTTCCTGAGTATAAGTCATGAAAAGAAAGGATTAAGAGCACCTTTTTACATAAATCAAGGGATAATTCATCCAAAAGTATGCTAAATGTGGGATTAAAATATGTTACTATTTCGGTTTATCAGTAACTCGATTTTATGTAAAGGACTTTGTTTTCTAGTAAAGTTTTCTAAATGAAATTGAATCAGAATCGACACCTTCTTTGCATTCATGCATTTGCATTCGTTTCATTCATATACATTAAAGGTCATTAAAAGATTCTAATTGATTAAAAATTATTTCAGTAATCTGGAAACCGACAAAAATCAGCCAAGTAAACACCATTACAGTACTCGCTCCAAATCTAGAGTGATGGATCAAAGATTAGAAAGACTAGAACAAATGCAAAAGGAAATGTAAGACCAGTTGCAAGCGCAACTACAAGAGCAGCTAGCGAAGGTGCAGCAAGAAATGTGGGATCAAATCTTGGAATCCCAAAGAAGCATGGTAAATCAATTGGCGCAGTTACTAGCCAGAGAGCGAGAAAAAGGGAAAGGCCCTGCGGTTAACTTAGGAGATGATAATGAAGATCCCACTTACCCCCCAGGTTTCACCCCGATAAACGTTCAAGCACAACCGGATGTGTACCCGCAAAGGGCACCAGTGACAATCAGACCCCAACAGTACCAAGTCGGTACCTCAGAACCAATGAATTACCAAACGGGCTCAGGCTCTAACCCAGGGGATAACCCGACTAACCCCGTGGTCCTCGACCTGGATGAGGTGACAGAAACGGAAAGGGCAAAAGCGAAACTACCGAAACAACTCGAGGATAGGTACAGGTGGTTAGAAGAAAAGTTCAGGGCCATGGAAAGTGTTGATTGCCATGGCAGAATTGATGCTAAGGATCTGAGCTTAGTTCCAGACCTAGTGCTCCCGCCAAAGTTTAAAACTCCGGAGTTCGAGAAATATAATGGGACAAGTCGTCACGAAGCTCATATTACCATGTTACGTCGAAGGATGGCAGGATATGTTAATAATGATCAGCTATTGATCCACTGCTTCCAAGATAGTCTAATCGGGTCAGCAGCCAAATGGTTCAATCAGTTGAGTCGTGCCCAAGTTAACTCCTGGAAAGACTTAACACAGGCTTTTATGAAACAGTACAGTCATGTAATGGATATGACACCCGATAGGCTTACACTGTAAAACATGGAGAAAAAGCAGAATGAAAGCTTTAGGCAGTACGCCCAAAGGTGGAGAGAGGTGGCAACACAAGTCCAGCCACCTTTTATGGAGAAAGAAACTACGATGCTTTTCATTAACACCTTGAAAGCCCCATTAATCAACCACATGTTGGGGAGCGCCACAAAGAGCTTCTCGGACATAGTAATGTCCAGTGAAATGATCGAAAACGCAGTGAAAAGCGGCAAAATAGATGCGAAGGAAAGCTCCAAGTGACCAGCCCCGAGAAAAAAGGAAAGTGAAATAAACAATGTGGGCACGTACAACAAAGGCTATTCAAAGTCGATTACTGTTGGCCCACCGAAGACGATAACCACTAGTTTTCAAGCCCTTCTAAGGCAGGGGTCGAACCAGAGGCTGAACGCAGAGAAACTCCAGTTTACGCCCATCCCGATGACGTACAAAGAGTTGTACCAAAGTTTATTCGATGCACACGTTGTACCCGGCTCGCATATCAGTATTGGCCTTGCTCTAAAGCTCAGAAGCGCACCGTAGTGCGTTGATGAAAGTGTTGAACGAAACATACGTTGCGGATGATATATCTGTGAACAAGCTCGATCATCTGGTCAATAACATCAGTGCCAATAATTTCATTTTCTTTAACGACGATGAAATACCGCCCGGAAGCATGGGATCTACAAAGGCTCTACACATAGCCACACGCTGCAAGGGATATACGCTGCCAGGGGTGTTAATTGATAATGGATCAGCCCTGAATATCTTACCCTTATCCACGCTAAATAGGTTGCCCATGGATAGTTCTCACATGAAAACATGCCAAAATATTGTGAGAGCTTTCGATGGTACTGAAAGAAAGGTCATGGGAAGGATCGAGATACCTCTTCAGATTGGTCCAAATACATATGAGGCGGACTTCTTGGTAATGGACATCAAACCCTCCTACAATTGCCTGTTAGGGAGGCCTTGGATTCATTCGGCGGGGGCAGTACCGTCATCACTACACCAAAAGTTAAAATTGGTAACTGAAGGTAGATTGGTCACAATAAATGCGGAGGAGGATATCATAGCATCTGTTACCAGTGACACTCCGTACATAGGGGCAGACGACAAAGCGATAGAATGCTCTTTTCGATCACTTGAATTTGTCAACGCAACCTTCGTCGTCGAAGGTAACAAGATCCCTATACCCAAAATATCCAAATCCACGAGGATGGGCTTGCAAATGATAGTTGGGAAGGGGGCCTTACCCGAAAAAGGACTCGGGAAATGCCTTCAAGGAAAGACTGAGGTACCAATGCTGAAAGAAAAACGAGACCGCTTCGTCTTGGTATTCAAGCTAGATGTGAAGCAAAAGAGGAAAGAGGTGGAGAAAAAATAAGATATAAGAAGAGCACGTTTAAGCGGTGAGGAGGTCAAATGTGAGCCAATGACCTTTCCTCATTTATCCAAAACATTTATTTCGGGAGGAACCAAATACCCTGAACAAAAGATGGCAAGAAGAGAAATAGCGGAGGAAATGTTGGGAAGTTTGAGCATTAACGCCGTATTCGAGGATGGAACTGAAGAAAGAAATTTATCGGGAATTCGCCCTTACACTCCTGGAAGTGTTCTGAACAATTGGACCATGGAAGAGATTCCTATAACCTTTAGAATTAATTCAGAGTAATGTTCAAAACACACTTGTTGCTCTGAGCCTAAGAGCAATAAGAATCCTCTTGTTAAATAGGCATATGTCCAAATATCTTTATTTCAATAAAATGCACCTTTTTGTATCATTCCGAGCAAATGTTCTTTTATTCTTTTCATTCATAACCAAAATTATCTTTACATTTCATTCATAACCAATCATGCAAATAATCATTCTTAGATTCTTTTGTTTTTGCACCTTTCTTCACCTTTCTAACAGGTCCCCAGATATCAATGATATGAGTGACGCTGTTACTAACTCAGAATCTCCTTTTAAGCAAGATGCGGGTATGGAGGATTCACAGGATTTTGAAGATGACCAGGATCGTAACATATCTCTTGATTTGTTAAGGATGGTAGAGCAAGATGAGAAACAAATCTTACCTCACAAAGATTCAGTGGAAATTGTGAGCTTAGGAGAAGGAAAAGAGCTGAAGATTGGAGCTAGCATTTCCGCAGAAACGAAGCGAGACCTCATTGAGTTACTCCAAGAATTCAAAGATATCTTCGTATGGTCATACCAGGACATGCCCGGGTTAAATACGGATATCGTAGTACACCGACTCCCCATAAAAGAGGAGTGTAAGCCAGTTCAACAGAAGCTCCGAATGATGAGGCCTGACGTTTTGTTAAAAATAAAAGAAGAAGTCAAGAAGCAATTCGATGACGGGTTCTTACAAGTGGTTAAATACTCAAAATGGGTAGCCAATATTATCCCCGTCCCTAAGAAAGACGGAAAGGTATGAATGTGTGTGGATTACAGAGATTTAAACAAGGCCAGCCCAAAGGACAACTTTCCATTGCCTCACTTTGACACCTTGGTGGATAATACGACGGGCTACTCTTTGTTCTCCTTCATGGATGGTTTCTCTGGATACAATCAGATAAATATGCATCCTGAAGACATGGAAAAAATCACATTCGTGACCTTGTAGGGAACCTTTTGCTATAAGGTAATGCCATTTGGGTTAAAAAACGCAGGGGCAACGTACCAAAGAGCCATGGTAACCCTGTTTCACGACATGATGCACCAAGAAATCAAGGTTTATGTCGACGATATGATTTCGAAATCCCGAACAGAAAAAGAACATATACAAGTTTTGAGGAAATTGTTCTTGATGTTGAGAAAATTTCAGCTAAAGCTCAATCTAACCAAGTACACTTTCGGGGCTAGATTGGGAAAACTGCTAGGATTCGTAGTTAGTGAAAAGGGAATTGAGATTGACCTAGACAAAGTCAGGGCTATACAAGAATTGCCTCCGCCGTGCACTCAAAAGGAAGTTTGAGGTTTTCTAGGAAGACTAAATTACATCGCCCGGTTCATTTCACAGCTAACTGATAAATACGACCCCGTATTCCGTCTCCTTAAGAAACATAACCCAGGCGTTTGGGACGAGGAGTGTCAAAAGACTTTCGATAAGGTCAAACATTACCTATCTAATGCCCCAGTACTAATGCCACCTAACTTAGATAAACCACTGATACTATACTTGGTAGTATATGAAAATTCCATGGGATGCGTGCTCGGTCAGCATGACGAGTCAGGAAGAAAAGAAAGAGCAATATACTATCTCAGTAAGAAGTTCACTGAATGTGAGACAAGATATTCGTCGATCAAGAAGTTATGTTGTGCCTTGATTTGGACAACCCGAAGATTAAGACAGTACATGCTATACCACACGACTTGGCTCATCTCGAGGCTGGACCCGCTGAAGTACATGATGGAGTCGACTCCTTTAAATGGAAGGATGGCCCAATGGCAAATTCTGCTTTCTGAATTTGACATACTTTATGTGAACCAGAAGGAAGTTAAAGGAAGCGCAATAGCCGACTTTCTGGCCAGTAGAGCTCTAGAGAATTATGAGCCTTTGAACTTTGATTTCCCAAATGAAGATCTGATGTATGTTGCAACCACTGAAGAAGACTCGCAAGAAAGTCATTCTTGGAAGCTAAACTTTGACGGTGCCTCAAACGATATGGGTAGTGGAATTGGAGCAGTCTTGGTATCCCCAAACGGAGATCATTATCCATTTACTAGCAAACTGGATTTCGATTGCACGAATAATATGGCAGAGTACGAAGCATGCATCATGGGTATCCGTTCAGCCATAGAACGTAAGATCAAAGTACTAGAGGTTTATAGAGATTCCGCTTTGGTAATCTATCAACTCAAAGGAGAATAGGAGACAAAAGATCCTAAGTTAATCAAGTATCAAAAGTTGGTTCTTTAGTTAATTGAGGATTTCGACGACATCACTTTATATTATCTCCCACGATATGAAAATTAGATGGCTGATGCCTTAGCTACTTTGGCTTCGATGGTCAGAATGAACAAATAAGAGGATGTGCAGCCTATCCAGATGAGTATTTATGAAACTCCAGCTCATTGTTGCAACATTGAAGAAGAAGAAGAAGAAGAAGAAAATAATGATCACCCTTGGTACAACGATATATTATGATATGTGAAGAATCGCGAATACCCCGACCAAGCAACTGAGAATGATAAAAGGACGTTGAGGAGGTTGGAAAATGACTATGTCTTAGATGGGGAGATCCTATACAAAAGGAGAAAAGATCAGGTGCTACTAAGATGTGTGGATGCTGTTGAAGCTAAGCAAATCTTGGAAGAGGTCTATGAGGGCGTCTGCGGAACACATGCCAATGATTTTACAATGGCCAGGCAGATCATGAGATCCGGGTATTATTGGTCCACCATGGAAGGAGATTGCATCAATTACACCAAGAAATGCCACAAGTGTCAAATTTACGGAGATAAAATCCATGTACCTCATTCACCTCTTCACGTTATGACTTCTCCTTGGCCTTTCTCCATGTGGGGCATGGATGTTATTGGGCCAATTTTGCCTAAGGCTTTTAACGGGCATCGATTAATCTTCGTGGTCATCGATTACTTTACCAAGTGGGTAGAAGCTGTTTCATATGCCAATGTCATGAAATCAGCAATCAGTAAATTCTTAAAGAAGGAGATCATATGTCGATATGGAATGCCCGAAAGGATCATATCTGACAACGCATTAAATTTGAACAACAGCACGATATCAAACGTCTGCAGCTAGTTCAAGATCAAATACCATAACTCATCACCATATCACCCAAAAATAAATGGTGCAGTGGAGGCAACCAATAAGAATATCAAGAAGATCGTAGGGAAAATGACTGAGACTTATAAAGACTGGCATGAGAAGCTACCATTCGCCCTCTATGCCTATCGAACATCCATCAGAACCTCCACTGGGGCAACACCTTTCTCTTTGGTTTATGGAATGGAGGCAGTTTTACCCATTGAAGTGGAAATTCCTTCTCTTCGAGTTTTGGCAGAAGTAAAGTTGGATGAAGCGGAATGGATCCAATCCCGTTATGATCAGCTAAATTTGATTGAAGAGAAAAGGTTGAAAGCTATCCGTCATGGTCAGATGTACCAAAAGCGAATGATGCGAGCTTACAACAAAAAGGTTTGTCCTAGAGAATTCCATTAGGGGACCCAGTGTTGAAAAAAATCTTGCCCATACAGAAGGATTTTAGAGGGAAATGGATGCCAAATTGGGAAGGACCATATGTGGTAAAGAAGGCCTTTTCTGAAGGAGCGTTGATCCTGACGGAGATGGATGGTAAAATCTTGCCCAATCCTGTGAATTCAGACTCAGTCAAGAAATATTTCACCTAAAAAAAAGGGAGAGGCCAAGGGGAAAACTCGTAAAGAGCGCCTTGAGACCAAATGGATTTTGAATTGAAAACCCACAAAAAGGACAATTTAAATCTTGATCAAGAATGGGGCATGTGGAAGTCTTGCTATTCCTGAATGAACGAGGAAAAGAGATGCTACGTCTTGGGGCATCAACAAAGTGCTTTGGATCTCCAAAACACACATCGAGTTCAAGAGGGTCTTCGGGAAGTTAGTACAGAGAAACTCATGCTATGATATCTGGGGGACCTACTTTCATATTATTCACTTTGCATTTAAACGAGTTTACTATGTTGACAAATTTATTCATTTCGAGCCTTGCTCTTAATAAGCTTCGATCTTATCCATTTTTACAATCTCTTTTTCAAGCATTTTTATATTGAAATAACGATTAATGGACAAACATTCAAGTAAAGGAAGTTTTGCATATTACTCTGAAAGGTTCTAAAAAGATACAAGGATCTGAGGACAGGACCACTGTTCAAGAACTAACCGAACTTAGGGGTCGGAAACATTTGAGAACAAATAATCAGAATGATGACTATTTCTTTGGATTTTCTGTTAAAGATACCAGCTGAACAAGAAGGCATGGTAACACATCAGTAATAGAACTTGGAAGAACATCGAGCGATGATAATCCAAACATTAAAAAGGGATTATTCTCATGCATTCATGTAAAAATCACTCATACACATCCAATTAGGAGCATTTGATTCATTCTGATCATGACATCCTAATCATTTGGTATGAACATAAGCATACAAAATTGATTCTACACGTCATGCTCGCAGAGGATAGTGTAGCAAGATTGATGAATCCAACCTTATCTCCCTAAAGTTGCAGTGGAGCAGGTCATAAATCTTATCTCCCTGAAGTTGCAGTGGAGCAGACTGAAGATAGCAAATCTTATCTCCCTGAAGTTGCAGTGGAGCAGATTAAAGCTATAAATCATAGATCTTATCTCCCTGAAGTTGCAGCAGAGCAGATCATCACAAACCTTATCTCCCTGAAGTTGTAGTGGAGCAGGTTGAAATTAACAAGTCTTATCTCCCTGAAGTTGCAGTGGAGCAGACTGAAGATAGCAAATCTTATCTCCCTGAAGTTGCAGTGGAGCAGATTAAAGCTATAAATCATAGATCTTATCTCTCTGAAGTTGCAGTAGAACAGATCATCAAAAACCCTATCTCCCTAAAGTTGTAGTGGAGCAGGTTGAAATCACAAGTCTTATCTCCCTGAAGTTGCAGCGGAGCAGACTGAAGACAGCAAATCTTATCTCTTTGAAGTTACAGTGGAGCAGTGGAGCAGACTGAAGACAGCAAATCTTATCTCCCTGAAGTTGCAGTGGAGCAGTGGAGCAGACTGAAGATAGCAAATTTTATCTCCTTGAAGATGCAGTGGAACAGATTGAACCTACAAATTACGGTGGATCTTATCTTCCTGAAGTTGCAGAGAAGCAGGCTGAAATTACCAATTCTTATCTCCTTGAAGTTCCAGCGGAGTAGATCGAAGCTACAAATCTCTTCTCCCTGAAACTACATTCGGGCGGATCGAAGCACCAATTCTTATACTTCTGAAGTTGCAGTGGGTTGGAGCGAGGCTACTTGAAGAAGAAAAAGAGCACCGAGGCTCAGTAAGACCGGGAAAAATTGGTCCTTTTTGAAGTCTTTGCTTCATTCTCGTTACACGACAACGAGCAAAGAGGGGCAGCTGTAAGGCCCAATTATTGCCCGGGCCCAAATCAGAAACAAAAAACAAACAAAAAAAAAACAAAGATAATAAAGTCCAAAAACAGTCCTTTTTTACAAAACCCGAAGCCCAATTTACAAGCAGCCCAATAAGCCCAAAAATAAAAAAAAAATCAGAAGAAGCTAGGGTTTCTGAAACCCTAGCGCCGCAGCTGCTCCCTAGCGCCGCGTGCCTTCTGACCAGTCCCCAAGGCGCCGTACCCCCTCTCACGTGCTTCCCTCGGCGTGCACATAACCCGAGGACCACCATCCTCAGCGCATTGCACCGAAATGGCAACCCCAGTCCCGTTGACCTTGCCTCATGACCTACAAACAAAGAGGAAATAGAAGCAGCAGCACAACAGCAAACAGGAAAAACAGTAACAAAATAGATTATAATGTATTTCTTTTCGGCTTTATAAGCCCACTAGACACACAGACAAGAAAATCGAATACAAAAACTTGAAACGAATTCAAGATTTCAAAAAAGGTGCTTTTTTTTTTACATATTTCTTTTTTCCAAATTTAATAAAAAAAACTTACCCTTTTGATCGCTTTTCCGGTTGCCAGAACGCATGGAAGCCCACGGGGTTTTCGATGAGGGTCCAAAAAGGGGGAAAACGAGATCAGAACCCCTTTTATCCTCTTTTATTTCCTTCTTTTTTCTTTTTGTCTGGGGTTTCAATGATGCCCAAATCAGGCTTTTAAAGAAAGGGCTGGAAAAACCCATTCTCGGAACCCCCTAACCGCCGCGTACGGCAGAATCTCGGCGAGGCCACGGTCATGGACCACCGTCAGCTTTTGGGGTTGATTCTTGGGTTAAAACCCAGAGAAAATTGGAGAAATCTTTTTTTTTTACTTATGACACGGATAAATGTTTTCTTTTGTTTTTTTTTTTTTTACTTATATATAACATGAAACGACGTCGTTTCACTCCAGTTGTTTAAAGCCAAAAACGGCGTCGTTTGATCCTGACCTGTCTGCGACCCTACCCACGTAAAAGGGATCCGCGTGTTTTATATCTTTTAGGCTATTTATGGAACCGACCCTTCCGTCTTTTCCATTTTTTTTAGGTCCTCCGTCGCTTATTTATTTTCTTTAATTCTAGCCTAAAATTTTAATAATGTTTCAATTTGGACCATATCAAAACGCTGTGCATAGGGCGTGGGGAAAATTTCTCATCCAGTCCTCGCAGTTCACGCGTGTTTCATTATTGGTCGTCCGTCCAGCTCCTTTTCTTTTATTTTTTGGATTTTATTTTAATTTTGATTTCATCCTTTATTTAATTAATTTCAATCTTTTTATATAATGAGTTTATATTTTCATTTATTATTTTTATCCATTTGTTTTAGTGTTCATTTATCTTCTTGTTATATTTATTTTCATCTAATGTTTTATTTATCTATCGTTTATATCTATTATATTTATTTGTTTATTTATTCACTTACCTTCGATTATTTTTTAAGCATTACATACATTTATATTACTTATTTGTTATTATTTAAATACTTAAATTATTTATTTACTTTACCTATTTATTTATTCTTTTATTTTTCTTAATATTTGATGTTATTCTTATTTACTTATTTATTTTTTATTCGTTTGTTAATGTATTATTTATTGTTATGATTGCTATTATTTATTATCATTATTATTTACTATTGTGCTTTATCATAAGTGGCACCACTCTTTGTTTGTTTTTTATTTCATTATCAATATTTCAAATCGTTTTTTTAAACATTTATTCGTGTATGTATATATCTCTTCGTCCTTATAATGTTTGAAAATTTGATATTCTCTTTCGTGCATTGTTGTAATTACTAATATTATTAACTTCATGGGTTATCTATTTTATTTTTCTTGGATTGTTTATAGTAATGTTAAAATAATATACATTATGTGATTATCGTATGTGGTTTTCATTGGCATATTCATTATTACCATTTTATTAAATGCGACATTTCATTCGCATATCATCGTTTTGTACTGTCATTCATCTATGAAATATTTCATGTCATTAATTTTATCCAAAATCATAAGAAAGGAAAACCTTGAAAAATAAGGCAATATTTTGTGTTTGGAAATTCGAAGAATCGTGCCCTATCGTGCTGGGTTTCGGTTTTCCGTTTGACCAAATAACCAAATATCCTTTTAAAATTTTGTCCATATTTTCTAAAAAAAAAAAAAACAAGGCAATGTTTTGTGTTTGGAAATCCGAGAAATCGTACCCTATCGTGCTGGGCTTCGTTTTTTCGTTTGCCTAAATAATTGAATATCCTTATAAAAATCTCAATGCATGAACTTTGGAAATTGTGTGAGGATCTTGGCATCGAGGTTTTGAAACGTCGTATCCTATCGTGCTGGATGTGATATTTTATTCCTTCGGAACAAGAGAATCTCAATATCCGATTTGAGTTATTTAAATTTTTTAAAAACGGAATTGTATTCTAAAATCGTTCCAAATTTTTGACATTAGGACATCAATTAATCAATTTGGTACCAATTTTGGGCGTTGCGAGGGTGCTAATCCTTCCTCGCACGTAACCGACTTCCGAACTTGTTTTCTTAAATTCCGTAGACCAAAATTATTGTTTTAATAAATCTAAAATGTTCTAAAATAATCCATCTCAAGGTGACCCGATCACACCTTGAATAAAGGATCGGTAGCGACTCCATTTGTCATTTAAAGCCGATCCCCGTTTTTAAATAAATAAATAAATGGTTTCGACAATTATAATATGCCTCAAATCAACATTAATTAATGAGATGGAAAGGCTCCTTCAACCCTTTCCAAAGCTCAACTTCACATTAGCCTTTTCTCCCAACTCAATATTGTTAAAGTCCACATCTGCATGAGTCTAATTTCGATCATTCGCGAATAAATTAGTCAAAGAAACAATATTGATCAATTCACAAACTATAGCACACCTTTAGAATTTGGTGGCACCAAAGAAATATTGAAGAAGCAATATGGTAGGAAAATGAAATTGAAAGTGACACGCCAAGTAAAGCTTAAAAATTACAGCTAAAAAATATATAGCCAGCCCTAAAAGTAACGGCAAATCTACCACCAACAATGGTAAATTGAATTAAGTGAATTACATCGTCTCCATCCTTTTTCATTTATGAGAAAATGACACCCTATGAAATCCAATGAGTGAGCCATAAGTGCTAAAATTGCGCAGTTGCTTTTAATTCTTTGCTACATCACTCCACTCACAAGTTTTCTTCTTTTATCAACTACTAATGGACTTTGTTTCCTCCTTCTGCATCTCATCTCATTATTAATTTGCTTGTAGGGAAAATTGGTAATATTTTGCCAATAATTCCACAACCTGCATAACGTCGTTCACTCAATTTCTTGCTTTGGACTGTATGCTTATATACTTTGCCTAAAAATTGATAAATATATTTCTCAAGATTATCTTTACTCAACATGATGAGATCACTCTCAGTTCAATCAATCTCAACTTAATTAGTAATTTCAATGTAATTTTAAGACATTATCAATGGGAGAAAATTTATCTAGAAAAGCAGTGCGATGTTAATTAATATATTCGGGTGGAAAGGAGCCAATTTCATGGGTCCTACGAATTACAGCACTAATGTGGAATCCTAGGTGCCACCCATAGAAGAAGCTTCAAATTTAAAACCCCAAACTCCTTTTTGACCTATCTATCAAACGTGTTAAAAAGGAGATTAAAAGGTAAACTACATAGGTCAATCTTCTTTTTCCATACCATTATAATATGACTAAATGACTGCCTTTTCTTTCTTTTCTTTTTTTTGTTCTCTCTCTTATGAACCTTATAAGAAAAAAAAATAAAGGAAAAGAAAATCAGAAATGGTGCTTGTGGCTTGGCTTAGACAGATAAAGAAGTGAAGAAAAACCCCCAAAATCAAAATCTTCCCTTTTGTCGACTGATACGTCGCACTCATCACTCGCACGTCCTCCGCTACCTCCTTAAACCTTGTGTTATCACTGCCTTTTCTTGTTTGTTTTTTCTTTCTTCTTTCATGTGCTAGTTTTTGTGTGTGTGTGCGCTTTTTTTCTGATAGTAGCAATGTTTGTTTACTAATTTCCAGGGCCAGCGGTTAATATTTAAATGAGAGAACAAACTCCCACAAATATTTTTTGTTACATGTATATGTAAAAAGATTATTAATGACACACACTCCACCATTTATTGCTTTAAAACCTACCTCCCAACCATATTCAATTAATTGTTTTTACAGTTCGAAATTTCAAAAACAGACATCAGTATCTGTATATCACCTCGGAGAAGTTGCAGATTGGTTTTGACTTTGTTCCTTCAACGTCCCATTAGCCTCTCCAGGTACAATACCAGTTGTCACACTGAGCGACTGTCAGAGCCAGCCATGATTGAATCATTGGAGCATTCAAAACGTTTAGGATTAATTACTTCTTAATCACTGATATTAATATTACTCCCATTGAATCAATGTCCTTCACCTGAATTAGTTTCCTGTTTATATGTGTATATATTTGATTCTCCTAGCAGATTTCAAGTGACAAATGTTAATAATGGAGGTTAATTAATCTTAAGAAAAATGGACTTAACCCCATTGAATTATTTATGATTAAAAGTGGCTGGAAGGAAACTGTTCTGTAAATAGATAAACTGATACAGCAACATTTATAGTAAATGCTCCATATTCCAGTTGAATATATGGGGGGGGGGGGAAAAGGATGAACAGTAGATATGAGACATATATAGGTAGTTGAAGAGGGGAACCTTGTCATATCAAAAAGTTGAAAGAAATTAAAGAAGGGCCTTGACTTTTTAATGACAAGATCTGGAATTCTTGACCGTTCACTCTTTGAATATACAATTAGTACTACAAAATTAAAGTTTAGGGTTATCTTTCTGCTACTTTTTTCATATGGTAGAACAATAGATGCTTTGGTGAAAGATAAAAAAGGAGTAATATCAAGGAACTGTCACCAAAAGGCCATTACAAATTAAAAACCATGTCTCAGTTTTAGCTTTGTTAAAAAGATAAAAAAAAAGTTCATGCGCTTTGTTCCCTGCGACTGTGAAAACTTTCAAGTATCGACTTTTATTCTCGTATACTTTAGTTTTTCCTTTATGGAAATTGGAAAGCTTTTAAGCAATGGTGCGATTGTGGGGACAATTGGTTCTTATTGTGCGAATTAGTGGGTGCCAAAGCTAGTGGTTTTCTGTTTCATTTTCATTGAATTTCCATTTCAGGCTGAGGTTGGAAGAGAAGATTAGGGTGGCATATATATATATATATATATATTGCTAATAGGTAAGGTTTGAACAAGAGATGATGACCGGGCCTACTGACTACTGTTGAAATGGTGATTTGATTTGGTTGACTAAAGAATTGAAGGGACCAGCAAGTGTATTGGGCACCGTTGAGAGGAGAGACTTTGTTTTATGATCGCACAGCTCGATGCATGGAAATCCACCATTTTTAATGATTGCGAGCAATGTGTTGGAGTTCAAGTGCAACTGCTCTCAATAACTCACCGTCTCCAGTGCTTATTTTCATTCTTAAAAAGTACCAAAAGCTCTTCAAGTATTTTTTTTTTAAAATTTAATTAAATCCTTTCTAAATTTTTAGATTCAATTCAACTTAATTGACTAAATTATCAATTAGTCTTTTGACCACGATTGTACTGACGTCATAATTATGTATCCTAATTTTTTTTAAATCACAAATCATCTTCCATGTGTATTCTTTTATGATGTGGATTTTTTTTTACCTTGAAAATATTTAATAAAATGGTTGTCTCTTTTTAAGTTTGTAACTATTTTATTTTTATATTGAAAAAATTGGCTTGATTTTGTACTGTGATCAATCTATTGGATTGGTTAGATCAAAAATTGGTTGGGGGTTGATCCAAAAAGTAGCTTTGAATCAATTAAGTTAGGAATCAATTGAATCGGCAAAAAAATCGGTTGAACTGGGACTTTTGAACTTTTTTTTTATTTTTTATTGATATTTTAATATTTTTTAATTATACCGATCGGACCAGAAATTGATGACTTGATCAATTCAACCATTTAATTTAAATTAAAAAACATTGATTCTTGTAGAAAATAAAAACATTATAAACTTCTAATATGAATGATGTATGATTTTGAATTAATTTCTAAATTTTTCAGTTTATTTAAGTGCTTAATTAATTTATATTGATTGATAATTTACTTTTATGGATTAATCAAAAGAATTAGAGAAAAAGAAATTTGAATATTATTTTTTACAAAAAATCTTAACTGGACCTGAGTTTACAGTTTTAACCGTATTTTAAATTACAAAACTTGGCTTTAAACGTACAATATATTATTTTTAAGGGAATTGAAAGATTTAACAGGGCTATTTCATGTCGAGGTATAAAAACATTGGAAAAATACACAAAAATTGCCTTGAAGTGTACAGCATAAATTTGCCAAAACCTAAATAAAACTGCTTTAATCCATGAAGGATAATTTTATCGTTGCTACCTTAAGCAAAATTTAACCTATAAATGCACGATTTTAGAATCAGAATTAGACCTAGCCGCATTTATTATTTTATTTTTTTGTGTTTTCTTTTCAAAATGTGTTGTTAAATTCTTTTCTAATTGAAATTAAGGATTTTAAAGTTAAGTTGTCTATTATTTATATTTTATTTTATTTGTAAGTATTCAGATTTATTGAATACAGATATTGTAGGTTTAGAATATTTCTCTTGCAAATTAGAACTTTTAAATCCATCATTTTTTTAAATTATTTTAATACTTATGATTAAATATAATTAGTCTAACCCTCACTTGTGTGTACTTGTTGACTATTATTAATAGATTAAATTTTAAGGCTTCTTTAAGGATTGTTATCCAAAAGGTAAAGAGGTTAAGCGTGCGACATCCATCACTACAACTAATTAATTGGAAATATTAAAATTTATATTCACATTGATCATCAAACATATGAATCAAAACTAATGAATTCATTTTTGACTAGACACTTTCATCTTTTTGAGTTCTCAATTCTATTTGCAATTTTGTTTATTTCACTTATTTTTATTTAAAAAAATTAACATCATCGTATCTTTCTATGGATTCAATCTTATTTATTGCTATATATATATATATACAAATATTATATTTTTGAATAAGAATTTTATTTTCTTACTTTTTGCACTTCTTACGATGAATGTTTTCTCAAATATAACCACTTAAAAAACAATTGTATAATTATCATGATGTATAGTGGTAAGATATACATTATATTTTTTAAAAAAATATATAGATTCAACAAAGCCAAATTACATGATAAAACTCCTTTAGAGTAATAGTTGAGATTTGTTGTTGACATTGTAACGTCAAAGTTGAAATCTTGATTTCCTCCTCGCCTCCTAATTGTATCATAAAAAGAATAAACCTTTTTCTTCTTCTCAAAGTTTTAGCAATATTTACAACTTTTGTCTAAGGTTTCGATTTGAAAATTGGGCATTATTTTAAATTATAAGACTGAAGTCGAATGAAAAAAGAAAAAGCATACACATCGAATTCAACACACCAAATTCTATTAATGTTTATGATTGAAGTAGAAATTTGTATATTTTATCGTAACGGCTTTTTTAATAATATAAATTTTAATATTCAAAATTTTTATTTTAGTATGTGATCTTTTCTACCAAAAAAAAATATAAAAGAATTGATTTAATTGTTATGAATTGAAATTTTAAATTTTCATAAATATAAAAATTAAATCTGCATAACCAAAAAACTAACACAATTGGAAAGAATTGAATTTACGTGGCCAATATGCCATGCCATGCACCTAAGAATATTAATATTTGGACGCTCGCTCCCCTTCACTTTTGATGCGTGCGGACCACCATATGCAATGTTCATACATTCTCA
The DNA here is from genome assembly GCA_025698515.1 of Gossypium sturtianum. Taxonomy (NCBI): domain Eukaryota; kingdom Viridiplantae; phylum Streptophyta; class Magnoliopsida; order Malvales; family Malvaceae; genus Gossypium; species Gossypium sturtianum. Next base: position 152,462,715 of record CM046955.1, on the reverse strand, counting down.
TCATTAAATTCCCATATATATTATTATTTGGTTAATTCATTTTTAATACTCTTTTTGAAAGGGTTTATATTGCCGTTACTGATATTTTCTCATCAAAACTTTATAAACAAATGTAAATAAATTATTTTAAGTAAATGATATTATTTAATTCTTAGAAAATTAAGTTGGTCAATAAAAATGCCTCTAAAAATGAGATAAAAATATTAAAATGTCTGGACCCGAATTAGCCAGCGTCACGCAATGATTCTAGTGATCTCCAGCTTTGTCAACTTAAGAAATTAAATAAAAGTTAATAGCAAACCATGTGGAACCCAGTTGCAGAATTACTCTATATACATACAGGTTCCGTGGATCAAGTATGGGTTTTGGAAAACAAAATTTGTCTGTGAGCATGTTGCTGTACTTATATTCTTTATAATGGTAAGTTGCGAGGATCTTGACGTATATATCTCTATATATAGTGTGCAGGTAAAGTTAGTACAACTCCAGAATCCTGATACATAATCTCTCATACTGACTTCTTCTGACATTATATATAGTAGTAGAACGTTTCTTTGTCCTGAAAAGATAAAAGATAAAGAGAGAGAGCATGTTTGAAGGAAAACATTGGATAAATTCTAAAGAAGGTGATGATTGAGATTGGAATATCGTGGAAGGTGATTGAATTCTTTTCTATTTCTTCTTTAAAAAGAATGAATTGACAGATTTTGAAGCAGTGCATGTCATGTGAGAGAGAGAGGAGGCCATATAGAACATAGTGATTTGTAGTATTGGGTGTTAGGTATAGGGCGAAACCCCATAAAATCTTGCGAAAGTGGTTTTGGTTATGTTTACTGATGATAGATAAGGAATAGGAGATGCGGTGTGGTGGGGAAGGGAGTTTTTATTTAGTTTCAAAGCATGAAATGATGGTGCCGATGACCATGCTTATCATTGTCATACACCTCAATCTCTTTCCAGCTCTACTTCCATGTGACTCTCCCTCTCTCTCTCTCTCTTCCCCCACATCTCTCACTATTCACTTGCTACTACTACTATCTACTAAGCTGCCTATGCCTGCCTGCTAGGTTAATAATGTTCAAATGACTCCAAATAATCTGTCATTCTGCACTGCACTCCATACAAAACTTTCTCCATTATTTTTCAAAGGTTCCCTACTTGCTGGAGGCCCATTTTCAAGTTTTAACAGATCAGCCCATGTGGAATTCCCCCCCCCCCCCAAACATTTTCAAAGGCTCCTTTCTTTTTTTCTGAAGTTTGAAGTTGTATTTAATAATTAATATGGATGATAATTTGGTTTGGTTGGTTCAATTAGTCAAAAATGTACATTGATGATATGCTGCTGCTTTTGTGCATCAACTTCTGACTTTCTCACATTTGATGGGACGAAACTTGTATACTATTCACTTGACTTTATGGATTACTTGGATGTCTCTTTTGTTAGTAATTCTTTGACAGTGTTGTGCAGTAGAAAACTTTGTCCCAGGCTCATTTCGGAGTTTCAGCTTAACTTGGGGTCAGCTCTTATTCAGAAAATTAATAAAAGCACTTGCAAGTTACAACTCAACTGCAAAGCTATACAAAGTTAGCTGCATAATCATTACTAAGTGTTACATTTTTCTACTTTTGTCTGCAGTTAATATTCGTCTTTGTCCTTGCTTGTTATAATTAAATTCCATTACTTTTGGACTGTCGAAATTTGAATAACATAATCCGTAACAATTCCCACAAAACATAAGCATATATTGTACATGTAATAATTTCAGGAAATGGTTAGCTAACGTGTTTAAAATTAACAAGGTCCTTTAGCTGATTTAAAAGGCAACAAAGAAAGAGACTTGCAATTAGAGTTCTAAATGGCATACTGCATAGATGTTTGTAAACACCAGGAACGAAATGTTAAAGAGTAGAGATATGCTCTATAAATCCTTCAATGGTAAATGCAGATAATTTCTAAACAGGTAAAGCATCAGAATGAGTTCCAATGTAAACAGATGGGATTTATGCTTTATTAACACAGGAGAACTAACCATCATGCCAGATTACCCATTCCCCAGTCGGATGGGATTAACAACGAAAAGATAAAAAAGAAGGTACAAGAATCATTGCATTATTAATTTAGCCATATATACATATATGAATACAGAATATCTTTGTCTGCTTGTGGCTAGTGTCCACTCCCTGCCAGCTGGATACCATGAACCAGCCCCCGATCTACCCCCAATAATTGCGGAATAGAGGTTGTCTCCAGAATTCTGACAGGTGACCGGCTGTGAATATCTTGACGCTTTCGCATGTCAATCTGCATACATATTTAGAACCATTAATTCAATATAAAATATGTTCTTGGCTTACAAAATGGTCATGTAGAATACCAGTTTTTCGGGAATCATAAAAAAGCTGTGGGTATTTGTGGATACGTGTAGGAAACAAATGGAGCTGGCCATAACTAAATTAAACAAGGGTTAGCATCAACAATGTATACTTCTAAACATGATACCCTGTCACAACTTGTACTACATTGTAAATGCATAATTTGAAATTAACCCGAATTTGTTCCAAACAAGTTTAATGCAAATTGGGCACATTTTTCAAGTTACCCATGTCAATACAAGTGGTTGCGGCCCAAATTTGACGCTGGATAGACACTAGAAAACGGTGCCCTGCATCTGAAAAAAAAAAAATTAGACTTCGATTCCGCTTAAACATAAACAAAAGAGAGAGCGCAAGATTCTCCGTTTTTATGTCAAAGACAAGAAATTTGTTTACAATTTTTTGTTCATAAAGCTAATTCCTTGTAGAGGACAAAAGACAGAAATCTGTTGACCAGTAACTAACTTTTACATTTGCAATTAATGGTTTTTATCCAAAGCTTAAGGCCGTTCAAACAAGCAAATCGTTGACTACTGTGTTCTTCCATTTTTTTTTTTTCAACGCTCCATTTGTGTTCATTAAAAAAAGAGCGATTACAGAGAGCTTGGAACTTCATTTATCAAAGGATTTTTATTAGGGGATAGATTAGAAACAGACCACAGCCTTAAATACCCAACTGAAACTTTATTTTTTTTTTATTTTTTGTTCATACATCACATTACAACCCTTAATCTTTGCACAGATTTAGTTTATATATTTTAAATTTTAGAATTTTTAAATTTTTAAATTTTAGTCCCACTCTAAACTATAACAAATAAATCTATTAAGTCAAATTATATTATCAATATTGTATTATGCAAAAATAATAGATTTAATCACTATTTTCCAATTTGATATTTTTAATTTTTACATTTTTTTTAATTTTAAAATTTCAATCCTAAACAATACATACAACAACTATTAAATTCATTAACTAAATTGTTGTAGTTTTTTTTTTAATTAATATTATGTAGAAATAGTAATTTGATATAATATTACATATATGATAACATAATTGTCGTATAAGATTTTGAAAATAGTACAATTATATTTAAATTATGACTTAATTTTTAAAATAAAAAAAATTAAAGCAAAGAAATTAAATGGTTAATAGGAACTTGATTTTATGGGGCTCGTAGCCTTGCCTACGAATGGGCTTTTTTCCCAGGATGTCATATACCAATTATTGCAAACAGATTAGCTTGTTTGTTTAATATAGAATCAAGTTTATGGGGCTCGCAGTCTTGCCCATTAGTGATTTCTTTATCTAATTTATAACTAACAGTAGCTGTTGTGCTGACATTAATAAATTGCTAAGAAAATGAAAATTGTTATGTCCCAAATATTCATGAAAACGATCCATTATTATATGGTGTCAACCAGACTGGTCGGGGCCAAGCACACTGTATATCACTCTGACAGCATTGCAGTGGCTTGGACCTCTCTTCTCCCGTGTCATATACACCTATATCGTGACCACCAACGACTCCATACTTATATATGCATCGAAATTATCGTCTGTGAAGTAGATGCAGTTACCCTTTGCTCCCTTGACAACTCTAATTGATAGAGCCATTGACTCGTTTTGACCTAAGAATACTGCCCAATCCCCCATGTCTTCGACACGCATCCCTTTCCCGTATGACTCCAACAAGTGTACTTCGAACTTATAAGTTTCATATCCCACGTTAGGGTTTTCCTTCAAAAATCTAATAGCTACACATAATGCATCCCCCATGACCACAAGATAGACCTTGCTTCCTCGAAGAAGCCATGGCATTGCAATTTCGTCAAAGGTTGGAGGCAAACCAGGCTCACAAAGGATAACCTTTCCGTACTCGTCCACAGCGTAAAACTTTCCCAAGCGAAAGATAATATCATCGTAATAACGTCCAGCTTCTTGAACTTCGATCCAAGTTTGGGTCAATGCACTGTAGTAAGCCAGTTCCCGTTCCTCTCCATGTATAACCATGAGGATGTAATCGTATGGATTGCGATCATGAGGGGAAGAGAGTACAGCTTTATGAACGGGGTATTTGTGGGTCAAGCGTCTCTCGCTAGGTTCAATGTCGGTGGAAGGTTTAGGCGGCAATGAAGGTAGGATTGTGGGTAGTGTAAATCGACGAGCTTTGGAGAGGGTCGATCATGGAAATCTGAGAAGTTTCATCGACCATGATGAGAAAACCAGATGAGGATCCGCATATGGTTTTTCCACTAGCGCATGCAGCAAGTTCATAGTCGTAAACATTGTTGCTCGTAACGCTTTGAAATCTCATGGAACATCCCTTCTCTCGGTTATGGCGGGGAAGGGCCAGCCACGGCTTGTCTTCTGCGTGTTTCGAATCCTCCATTGTCTTAGCAAATTCTTGATTCTTGACCAAGAAAAGGAAACCCTAAGTGAATTGCCTAAAGAATGAAGATCAAACTCGATTAATTTCTAATAGATTACGACGGTGGAGTAATGGCTTTATGATATTTTAATGCATGCCTATATTTATAAAAAAGCCTGTCCGAGCAGAATAAGGAATTCTAAAACCTTGGAGAACAATCCAACTGTAATAAGGACGGTGTCATTTTCGCGGCCCAACCCAATTCATGTTTAAAGCATTTTTTAGCCTTTTATTAACAATAATTGGGCCTTTTGGTTTCTTGGAAACATTTAAAACTTGGGTTCCAACTTTTTGTCCTTGTAAAACCAGACTATTCTTCAATGAGTATACTTTATTTTTAGAAAAGCATTTATGGGTTTTTACTTAAATCAATTCTATCCTTTAATGTAGGAACTCTTAATTTCATTCTCTCTCTTTTTTTGGGTTTAAAGAAGAGAGCAAAGCTCTATATAGTAAAGTAAACTACATTACACACTATCTTTCATTTTAATTTTAATTAGTTAATATTTTTTAATGATATGGAATTTAAATAAATAAAATAACTTGGACAATTTTTGCAAACTTCCTTATGTCGCGGCATTTCATTATTTCACGCTGTTCAACTTTCAATTACATTCTTTCTTTCTTTTTTTTTAATAATTAGGAAAATAATTCACCTTAGGTTAGTTTTTTTTTTCCTTTTATAAACATGTCTTCTCTAACCTTCAAAAAGAAATATCATATCTCTAAAAAAATTATTACCTTATTTTTATTTTACATAAATATCTAATTTGAACATTTTCAATAAAAATTATAGACAAATGCCTATTTATTAATTTAAAATTATTTTTGCAATTCTTGGCACCACCACACCTCTTAATTATGGGAGGTATTTGGGTCTTCTATCTTTGATTGGCCGTAATAAAAAAGCAAGTCTTTGACAAAACGTATCTTTAATTGGAATAATAGATTTCTTTCAAGGGCGGGTAGAGGTGTTCATGGGCCGGGCTGGGCCGGATTCGGATCGGGTTCAACTAAAAATTTAGGCCCTTTCATCGGGCTCGGGCCCGGCCCAGCCCGCCCGTATTAAATTTTTATATTATTTTATATACTTTTTAAATATATATAATACATAAAAAATATTAAAAAATCAAAATAAATATTTCCCAACAAATTGAAAATAAATTTTAAAAAAATATGTAGACTTAAATAACACTAAGATAGATGTAACTTAACAAGCAAATACATCTAAATAATAATAAAATTAACAAATGCCTTTAAAATAATAACAAAATTAATAATAAAATAAGTTTTATATAATATTCAATCAATAACAACATAATAGTAATATGGTAGTAAAATAGGGATAAAATAACAAGAAAATAACATTCAAAAATAAAAATAAAAATAGCAGATTTTTTTTGTCATTTAGTGAATTCGGGTCGGGCCGGGCCGGGCCCGGGCCAAAAATACCTTACCCGAGGCCCTGCTCATTTTTTAAAACGGGCCTTATTTTTTGTCCAAGCCTATTTTTCGGGCTTATATTTTTGCCCAAACCCTCCCAAATTTTGGTCGGGCCTTCGGGCCGAGCTGGGCCGCCCAGCCCATGAACACCTCTAAAGGCGTGAAAGGAGGTGGTTATTAAAACAGCGTGAGAGTCTTTCTTCTCCCTCATAATACTTATGATGATCTGTAGAAAATGAACTCATTTTGGTGGGGTTTGGAGGATGATAGGAAAAGAATTCATTGGGCAACTTGGAATAGATTGTGTGCTCCAAAGAAGCTTGGCGGATTGGGTTTTCGCAATCTGTATTGTTTCAATTTGGCACTATTAGTTAAACAACAGTGGAGGTTCCTCACCCAACCTAAATCTCATCTGTGCAGGAATTTCAAAGCTAAATACTTCTCAATTAGCGATTTTGGGCCCGTTCTTCATTCCATCACAGATGGACTTTTTTGTCCAAAAGTCCTTTTCACTAAAAAGGAATAAAGAACAAGGGCCAGTGGGGGAATTATTTTAACGTTAGAGAAGCACTTTTTCACGGATGAAAAAGCCAAAAATTTTAGCTTTTCTCTCGAGTAAAAGGACTTTTCTTTGGTGTTTTACATTTTTATCATTATTATTTCTTCTCCAAATAGACGTGAACACTTCTCTTTTTTTCCCCTTTTCTCTTTTTGTCTGATTTTGGATCTGGTTCTTTGTAAAGAGTAGCAGTGTAGAGAGATATTCTCTTCCGTTTCTCTTCTCTTTGATCTCTCGCCGTTGGATTCGATCAATCGATTTTGTTCCTGGTGAGTGCTTGTTTCGATTTTCTGGTATGTTTCAGTTTATTTTAATTTGGGTTTTGTTCTATCTGTTGGTTTGAAACTTATTGTTTTGATTTGGGGGAATTGAGGTTTCGGCAAACTTATTTTTTTTCTTCTTCATGGGTTTGAATCTTCTGATTTCTTGGAATTTTAGGGGAATTGAGGTTTCGGTATTTTGGTTAATGAAACTAAACCTATATTAATAGTTGGAGATGTGGATTGAACCAAAACACTTAAAAAGCAATTATTAGTAAATATGCACTTCTAGGTATTCATGTAAAATATACTGTTAGGTTTTAGATTCCATCCTGCTAGATATTATTGAATTTGTCACTTTCAGTTCTACATCTTTTTGGGTGACTGAGGCCTTCGTGACCATAAGTGGAACAATTACTTTGAAGATCACCTGATTGTTTGGTCTTCTTTTTTTCTTGCTTGGGTGTGGGCTTAGGATTTTATTGTTGAATAATCATGTTTCTTTTTATTGTCTGAAAGCTTCTTGGTCTTTTTTCTCTGCGCTAACCTTTAATCTTTACTATGTCTAGGTAACAAGTCAGGAGACCAACCTAGTGGCTAGATGTCGAAGAGTATATGCCTATGCTCATGATTATCACATCAATTCTGTTTCAAATAATAGGTAGCCATCTCTTTTACTTCTATTACAATAGTTTTTGTTTTGACTTACTATATTTAGAGATATTTGAACAGGAGGTATAATTTTTTTCTGGATAATTTATGGTAGAACCATGCATCTTTACATTTTTCTTCTCACGATGGAGGAAATCATCATCGCTTAGACACTTGAATGCCCTTTTTAAGAGTTTCAATCGATAATTGCTTAAGCTATGTCATTCTCGCTCTGTCTTAGCAATGTTAGTATAAGAGATCCTTAATCCTCCAAAGTTATTTTCCAAAGCACATGATGATTGAACCAAAACCGATTTCTTAACTTTATATGCATGCTTTGCTCGCACCATTCATAATGTGTATCTCGACATAAAGTTTTCATGCAAAAGCTCTTATGCTCGCCAAAGCTTGCGACCTCTCATGTAGTCTCTCAAATGTAATGAAATGGTTTCATTTCTCATAGCTCCTATTTTCTAATAGTTTCATGTTTTGTGAAATGTTTTCTTTGGTAAAGGAATGAAATGGAGTTAATGGTATTTCTGATGTTATGATTGAAGTTAATTTTGTATTGGTAGCCAAATTTGTTGTCATTATCCAATTATGTAAAGAAATCTTAATTTAGGACCTAAGGAGTTACATTTAAGTGAGAAAAAATAAGCCAAAAGATCCATATTTTTCATTAAAATAAGCAGTACTTAAGTTTTTCCTTGCATTTACAAAGAATGCTAGAAGCCGAAGAGATATTAAGATATTTTTCATTCAGTTCTATGTTTGTTTTTTGTTTTTTGTTTATGCAGGTTAGAGCAACACTAATTCACATTCTAGAACTTCAGATACAACGACGTAAAGAAGCTCTGGAGGATATTAAGAGGTATGTTCCTAAAAATATTGGAGATGCTGCTCCCAACCAATTTTTCTGCCGAAAGAGAATGATTTGTTCTTTGAGCATGGTTTGAAGAATTATATGAAATATGATCATTTATGCCAATGATATTGGTTAATGGCTTAGGATGAAATTGAATCTTCTCATTTTTATCCCCTTTCTCGTTTTAAGATATGAAATTGTTTGTTACAAAGCATATGGTAATCATTCATAATCAATGCGTGTTGATTAGGTAAAATTTCTATTTATTATAATGATCTATTGTGCTTGCTTTGGTTGAAATTTGTTGGAGCTGCACTTAGGATTCGATTAATAAAAAGAAATAAGATAATGTGGTAAGTTTCTCTTAAATTATACACACTTACTCGTTTAGTTAATTTCCAAGTTGAATTAAACTAGTTGGTGACTTCAATTAAGTTTTCTGAATTTTATGAATAAACCATCAATTATTCTTTATTGATTTTCGTTAGAAGCAAGTAAAACATGTTGGAAATTTGAAGAAATGGTTGTGTAAAATGGCTGTTGTTGGATTATGGTGTGAGTTTAATTCATTTCTTTCTTGAATGGTTGGTTGTACTCTTATGTTGGTAAGTGTGATGAAAATTGAGGGAAATGTCTTCATGATTGTTTGTTATTGAGTGAGCTGCCGCGACATGCAAACTCCATGCATGTTGTCCGAATATGACTTATTGTTATGAAATTAAGATGTCTTGCTGCTAGAATTGATTAAATATTTATACATGGCATTTTGGTTCTAATGGATCCTATTCTGTCAAGTCTGATTATCAAGTGACTCTTAGCTTATTTTTCAACTGTAACGACCCGATAGTCACAAGTATCGGAAAGTGTATTTTCGGGTCTCTGTTTTCGTAAAACGGACTCGTAAATATTTATTAAAAAATATTTACGAAATTAGTTGTGTGGTTAATTAGGTTTTGGCTAGGTAAATTAGCTTGAATTAGGGGTAATTAGGTGTAAGGATTAAATTGAATAAAAGGGTGAAAGTTTAATTATAGAATAGAGAAAAGTGAAGGGACTAAATAAGCAATTAAGCCAAAAGTTGACAAGTGGATGGTGTAGATGATGAAATGTGTTAAAATAAAATTCATATATTAAATTATATTATATATATTTACTTATTATTTAAGTAAGTATTATTATATTATATTATTATATTGTAACACCCCTTAACCCTTATCCGTCACCGGAACAGGGTTATGGAGTATTACCGAACTTTTCAGATCAATTACGAACGTTACACATTTATTTAGCATTCATATCATAATATAATCATGTTGTCCCTTTCATGGGTCCACGAGGCCCAAAATATGTATTAGGAACAAACCGGGACTCAATCGGAAGTTCAGAAAAATTTTCGCGAAATTTCAATTTTTTCCTAGGTGCAGGGATCACATGCCCGTGTGGCCAAGGGACACGCCCATGTAACCCTATGACATGCCCATGTTTCAGGCCGTGTCCTACCCCATGTGCCTCACACGGCTGAGATACACGCCCGTGTCTCTGCCCGTGTGGAAATACCTGAACATTCTGTTTCATGAAATTTAAGTAGCAGGGGACACACGGCCAAACCACACGCCCATGTGGTAGCCGTGTGTCTCACACGGTCCAGTCACACGCCCGTGTGTCTGGCCGTGTGGACTCAATATGAGCCTTAAACAATAAGTTTACCATACCCTGCAAATTTTTTATATCAAACAACTCAAAAACCATTCGTTCAATCACTTCAAGACACAATTAACACACTCAAAACATATCAATTAGACTTTTTAAGAGCCTAACTAATGTAACATCATAAGTATTCTACACTTATTAACAAAACAATCCAAGAAGTACCACTTAAGACCAATTTCAAAATTATGCCATTTTCAACCCAAATTTGCCTATTTCTAACCCTTCATGCATCATCCTAAATATTCCACATTTAACTATTACTTTACCTATCATCATTCAATCACCTCAACATTATAAGACAATCATAGAATTATCACAATACCAAAACTCAAGGCAAATACATGACTAATTTCAATCAAAATAACCTATACATGCCATTATAACTAGAAATAAGTCATCCATAATTACCTATAGAACCAATGGATAGTGTGATATAGCTCCGATATGCTTCCAACCCGTTCGAGCTTCCAATAATCTGTAAGGTAAATAAATAAAACAATTACGTAAGCAATGATTGCTTAGTAAGTTCTTATAATCTTTAATCATAATAATATATTTCAATTATAAAACTTTACATATAAAAAATAACCCAATATTATTACCGTAATACTTATAAACTATTCTCACTAATTCACAAGGTGAACTAATCCATAGTATCACACATAAACATATACCCTCAAGCTTAGTAAATTTTTATATAACTTTAACTCTTCCGCACTTATTCCATATGCATGTCATTCAGTCACGATTACAAATTAATGCATTTAACCAAAGCATTGTTCTAATTGGACACATAACAAATCGTTCCATAAGAAATTGCATAATCTAAATCTTACGATTCTTTCATGAATACTAAATTATTTCCACTTAAATACTTACCATTTCAGTGCTTCAAACAAATAAACATACTACTATTCAATCAATAGGTTGGCACTTGCCTAATCATCAAGCAAAAATAATAGTTAGCGTACTTACACATCTTACATATAAATTCAATATTGATAAACTTATTTTCTCGACATATCACACTTGGGTTTAATACTCATCATCATATACATAATCTTCTTATATCAACATATTAAAGTTAAACACATATTTATATGTCACTTTTCAATATATATTAAATAAATATCATTCCCATGTCACATTTCAATATATATCAAGTAAATATCATTTTCCAAGACACGCTTCAATATATATCAATTATATATTAATACCGAGTATTTTAGATATAATTTCATAAATATATCATTCATAACACTTTTAATTCTCATATCGTACTATTTCAATCTCATAATTGCTATTCAATATATTTTCTCATTAGGATACACAATTCAATTTCAATATCAATATCCATTTCATGAATCCATGATTCATGCAATTTCATGCGTTTCAATTGCATATTTCATTTCGTTGTCTATTCCAATCTATATTCAATATCACTCAATATCAATCAATTGGCTAAATCATTTGTTTACCCCTATTAACACAATTCGGACTCGGACGGATACACAGATCCAACCAAAACACACCAGTACGACACTCAGTGCCTCATCGGATAGTTGGAAGCAATAAGTTGACACCCAGTGTCTCATCGGCCATGCCGAAGTAAGTTGGTACCCAGTACCTCATCGAATCTATCCGAAGTAATATAATGAAACCCAGTGTCTCATCGACTCGAAGTCGAAGTAACCCTGAACACTTCCAATCCTATGGCATGCCAACTATATCCGACTTAGCCAGACTAGTTAATAGGTTTTCCAAATCACTTTTCAGTTTCCAATCAATACACATTTCAATTAATCAAATATATTCATAATTCAATACAATTCAATTCACTTTTCAATAACAACCAATATTTATTTCAATTCAGTCAGTCAATATAATCAATATATATACAAACTCAATCAATATAATTTCAATAAATTCATCACTTATTAAATCTATCTGTTTCAATATATCCAATATTAAAATATCACTATTCCACGTACATTCAATTCAATAACAATCAATATTCCCTGTATCGTTATTCTCATGAATTTCGTATGTATTTATTTCGTTAACCATTCATATTTATAAATTTTCCATAATTTTTAACATATAATATAAATAAATACATAATATCATACATAAATTCAATATAAATATCAAATTTCGATCATACGAACTTACCTGAGCCTATTTGTAGAATTTGTAGAAATTCGGGGATTAGTCTGTTAATTTCTCTTTTCCCCGTTTATGTTCGGTTTCTTGATCTATAATATAAAATTACTCATTCATTAGCATCTATTCCATTTCTAATTCACTTTACAATTTATACCCTTTAATTTTTTAAATTACACTTTTACCCCAAACTTTACAATTTTTACAATTTAGTCCCTGTGCAATTAACCCATCAATTGAGCTAATTTTTCTCAATTGACAATTTACCTAATTATTTTAGGCTACCATACAGCCATTAATATTCAAAATTTTAATACCAAACCCTAATTCTTAACTTTTTCACAATTAGGTCCTAAAATCAATTTCTATTGAAATTACTTGATAAAATCATCAAATAACAAAATTAAAACTTCAATTCCATGTTAATTAATCATAAATATTCAACACTAATCAATGGTAACCTCCAAGATTACCCATAAAATCAAAAACTAATGAATTAGATAGTTGGACCTAATTGCAAAAGTCTTAAAAACACAAAAATTACAAGAAAAGAGAAAGAAATAAAATCACATGGTGCCAAAAATATAAGAAAAAAGCTTCTTGGAGACCTCCCATGGCGTTTTTCTGAAGAAAAATGAATAAAATATCTAGATTTCTCATGAAAATTCAATTTTAACTATTAATTTTACTTATTTTCCAATTTTGCCCCTTGTTCACATTATTTCCTTGCTTATTTTATTTGCCCATATCATCCAGCCCATATATTTTGGGTCTAATTGCCTTTTAAATCCGTCCTTATTGGACACTTAAGCTATTTAATCACTGTAACAAGTTTTTGCACCTTTTACAATTTAGTTCTTTTTAATTAATTAACTATCAAAACGTTAAAATTTTCTAACGAAACTTTAATACTAACTCAATGACACTCCATAAATATTTCTAAAAAGATTTATGGCTCGGTTTATAAATTTGAGGTCTCGATACCTCATTTTCGACCCAATTTACCTAATAAATTCTTTTAAATCACAAAATTCACTAATTCAAAAATACTTCTAAAATCACACTTGACTAATATATTAATTTATTAATTTTTGAACTCACTTGTCGGATTTAGTGATCCCGAATCACTATTTCCGACACCATTGATAATCAGGCTGTTACATATATTATATTAGTATTATTATAATAAAACATAAAACAAATAAAGTAAATAAAAGAAAAGAATAAGAACAAGGTAAGAAACGAAACAGAGAAGGAAAGGGAGAAGAGAAAAAGGGAAAGAAAAAGAAGGAGAAAATTAGGGTTTTAAGGTTCAAAGCTTAATTGGTAAGTCAATTTAGTCCCTTTTTCTTGTAATTTTTATGTTTTTAGAATCCTAATATCAAATACTACTTAATTTATGTTGAAATTTTAGAAAATATTTAATTTTTAGGTGTTGTTCATGTTAAATAATTTAAGTATTTGGGACTAAATTGATAGGATTTTAAGTTAGATATGAAAAAATGGATTGAATTGTAAGATAAATTATAAGTTTTGAGTAATAGGGACTAAATTGTGAAATTTTAAAAATTTGGGGATTTAAGTGAAATTAGAGAGTTGAAATTAGTCTAAAGTGGGAATTGAATGAAAATATAGAATTAGTTTTGGAGAAATAAAGTTAGTTTCGGTTTAAGGACTAAATTGGAATTTAGACAAAAGTTGAATAAAAATTGAAATATTCAATGTGAAATTGTATTGTATTGATGAATTTCAATTGTTTCAATTTCGTAGCTAACGTTGTGCCGGAAACCTCGGCTACGAAGGGAAAAGAAAAAGTCAACGAGGAGTAGCTCGGAAATTACGGTTTGTATTTCTATAATCTGAATTTAATAATTAATTGTTGTAATTATTACTTAATATGCATGGTAAGTGGATTGAGGTAAGTAATTGATATGATGATATTGAATTAAATTGAATTGATCGCATGAGTATATACGATTATTGAATTGAAATGTATATTTGGTTGAAATTGAAAAGTGAGTTGAAACCCTATTAACGGTATCGGGCTGAGTCGGATATAGATGGCATGCCATAGGATTTGAAGTGTTCAGAGATTACTTCGACTTCGAGTTGATGAGACATTGGGTGTCACATTATTACTTCTGATAAATTCAATGAGGTATTGGGTACCAATTTACTTCGGCATAGCCGATGAGACATTAGGTGTCAACTTATTACTTCGAATTATCCGATGAGGCACTGGGTGTCAAACTGGTGTGTTTTGGTTGGATTCGTGTATCTGTCCAAGTCCGAGTCATGTTAATAGGGGTTTGAAATAAACAGTGTTATGATTGATATTGATTAGTAAAATGAGATATGGATAGAGATACATGAAACGAGTAATTGTGAATTGAATATGAATGATCAATATTATGATTCAAGTGATATGTGTTGATATTGTGAAAAGCTATCTGGGATAGCAATTGATGAGAATTGAATGTTTTATGGATAAATTGATCAATTGTTTGATTATTATTAATGTATGTTTAAATGTGAATATTAAATTACTCTACTTATAAGCATTCAGATTATAGAAATATCACTGAGTTCATACTCAGTGTACGATTTATTTTCCGTGCACAGGTTAGGTGTTAAAGTTGATCATTGATTCGGCATCCACAACAATCCCGATCTCAAAATGTGGTGATGTATATTTCTTTTTGGTAATGGCATGTACCTAGGATGTTTATGTTTGTCATTTTGGGAAAATGAATGTAAATCATAATATAAAATGATATTGGTTGCTTATATGTATGTATGTTATGTTAAGGCTTAATATGGAATGTATGAGTAAATGCATAAGTGAGTATGATATAGACATATTTGGGTTGAAAATTTACATGATTTTAGAATTGGCTTGAATGAAGTATTATTGGATTGTTTTGGTTAATGTATGCAAAGTACCTGTGAGGGTACGTTGGTTAGGTCATTAGGTTAATTATTTTGACATGTTTTAGATGTATTTGAATGTGTTTTGGATTGGTTGAATAAACGGTTTTTGAGTTGCTTGGTGTTTAAGATTGCAGGGTTTGATAAACTTAATGTTTAAGGTTCATTTTGAGTCCACACGGCTAAAACACGGGCGTGTGAATTGGCCGTGTGTCCCCTGCAACTTTAAAATTTAAAAACAGAATGCCCAGGTAATTTCACACGGGCAGAGACACGGGCATATGTCACGGCCGTGTGAGGCACACGGCCTAACACACACGCGTGTGGCTGCCCGTGTGATATAAGTCAGAGAGTTACACGGGGTCGGACACGGCCTGCAGCACGGGTGTGTAATATCCTAAAATAGGGGTTAGTTGTGATTGAATTGTTTTGCATGAGTTAGACTGTTGTGTTATTATTTGTAGTGTTTTAAGACCTAGTTATAAGTTTAGAGTGGGCCCGAGTTGCAGGAATTTTTTTTTTATTTTTAAGTTGTAAGTAAGGGGAGCTGAAGGAGCTAGGGCTTAAGTGTAATTCGTGGGGTATTGTAGCACAAGAATTGGCTTGGCAGAGTGGCAAGGAGGCGCCACTTAGGGCCCCGAGAATGACGCCATAGCGGTGGGAGAACTCGAGTTCGAGAAAGAGAAATCCCATTTTCTCGCTTTGCATTTTGACGCCTAAGGGGAGAAGGAGTTGTGCTCAGCACAAACTCTGTCAGATAAGTTTGGACTAGGTCAAAATATTTAAATGGGTGACAAGGAGAAAATTTAGGAACTTGTGGAATTCAAATTCATTTGAATTAGTGGCCAGGAGGAATTTGAAGAAGTGGCCGAATTTTGAACTCCTGCTTAGGAGGAGTGTTCGGTTTTGGAAAGCTGAAGAGAGGAGGGTGCCGAATTTCCTTAGGCACCTAGTTGTGCATTTTCGGCTAGCTTTTGTTTTGTGTCAAAGCCGAAAGCAAACCTTTTTTTTTTAAGTGTGCTGATTTCCCCCTAGTGCACCATATTGAGGAAAAGCCGAAAGACCATAGGTGGTTGTCGATTTCTCCCTTGGGCATTTGGCCGAATCTCCACTTGAACTTCATTCTTATCTTTTATTTTCTTTGTAGCCGAAAAGCAACCCTCTTCCCCTCATCTTCTCTTCTTCTCGAGTGTTTGGCCGAATCTCCCTCTCTTCCATCTTTCTTTTTCTTCTTTTCATAACTGCTCAAAACCACATCTTCTTCTTTACTTTCTTTTTTGCCGAAACTTTTGAATCTCTTTTCTTTAAGCCTAAGCTGAGAATACTAAATATCTTTCTCCCATCTTCTTCTTTTCACTCTAGCCGAATCCCATCTATTTGTTTTCTATCAACCATAGCCGAAACTCCCTTCATCATTCAACTCTTTGTCGAAATTTCTTCCATTCTTTCTCATATTGTGTTGGCCGAATATCAACAAGGGTGGATCTCTTTTGGTTTTTCTCTAATCGATTTTGAAAAGGGGTAAGGGTTCTTGACCGAAACTATATTCTCACTTTCTCTCTTCTCTGTCGACTCATATGGTAGGAAAAGCTAAACTTCGGCATTTGTGGGTGTTTTTCTAACCATCTATAGGAACCGATTTCTCCTAGGTTCTCCGGGATTTCGGAAGCAGTCGATCTAAGCCCTCTACTCTCTGTCAATCAGATTTGGTAAGTCTGTGGTAAGGATCCATCTTGGTTTAATCATTCTTTAAGTTATTTGGAAAAGCCGAAGGCTATTAAGACTAAGTTATGATGATTGCCGATTGTAGGGGAAGGATCATTCTCACATACTTAGCGTGGTTAGTATTCAAAGAAGCATTGAGGATCAAGGAGATCTAGTGCAGTAGATCGGGTCTTCGGGATTTAGTGCTTACGTTAGTAACAGGTGTGTAACTTACACACTTTATAACTAAGTAAATATGTTAATAACCTGAATGTGTTAAAAGTCGGAATATGTGTAGATCTTGATATGATACCTTATGGGTATGAGCAAGGATTTGGGTAAGTCCGTTTCGATATGACTTTTTCGATATGGTGCATAATAATATGATTTATGATATATTTGCTTTATGTTGCACGTTAAAGCATGATGGCATGATTTGCACTTGTAATGCATTGGTATGGGTGATATGAGAGGAGGGGGAAGATGATATCCGTGACTTTGGGTCACCAGAGGTTTGGCACCTCCAGTGGTTTAGTACCACAGATTATTTTGTGACTTTGGGTCACCAGAGGTTTGGCACCTCATAGCGTCTCGTCCCAGTGGCTTAGCACCACAGTGGGTTGGCCCCACAGTTGATATATCGGGATTGACGCCAGTGATTTGGTATCACACGTGGGTTAGCCCCACACTTGGATTATTGATATTTCGTGACTTTGGGTCACCAGAGGTTTGGCACCTCATAGTGTCTCGTCCCAGTGGCTTAGCACCACAGTGGGTTGGCCCCACAGTTGATATATCGGGATTGACGCCAGTGATTTGGTATCACACGTGGGTTGGCCCCACACTTGGATTATTGAAATTTCGTGACTTTGGGTCACGTGAGGTTTGGCACCTCATAGCGTCGTCCCGGTGGCTTAGCAGCACCACAGTGGGTTGGCCCCACATTTGATATAACGGGATTGACGCCCGGTGATTTGGTATCACACGTGGGTTGGCCCCACAGATGGATTATTCGTGACTTTGGGTCACCCGGTGGTTTGGCACCACATTATTGGATATCGTGACTTTGGGTCACCGGTGGTTTTAGCACCACCGGTGGTTTGGTACACACGGGGTAGAAACGGAGTTATGGATGGCTAGGTTTGGGTGCATTATATATATTGCTTGGTTATGATTTGTGTAAGTATGTTGCATTAACCGGGAGGTGGATTATGCATCGAGTCTTGGTGACTCACCTTCTCCCTTATCTTTTAGGTGATTCATAGATCGCGGATGAGGAGCCGGGCGGACTCGAGGTGGCCATGCATTAAATAAACTCGGTCTTTACGTGGACTTTGGTTTGGGTACTTTGTTTTATTTAAATTTGGTTTCACTTTTATTATGGGTTTGTAATAAGGCCTTTTGATTATGTTTGGATTATTTTTATGCTTTGGATTTGTTTTTAACTGGGCTAAATAAATTACATGGTTAACTAAATAATTTTGAGCCCAAGATTTTCTAAACTAAAGAACGCAATGGTTTCCAAATTTTTACCATTGGGTAAAACAAATCAATTGATAACAACAACAACTCAAATGGATTTCAAACTTAAGTTTTCCACATTCAACTTAACTGATTTCTAAATAGTTAATGAAGGAACATCGGGTTTTAAAATGACATAAACATTTTTTTCAAGCCTATGAATCATCAACTAAGTTTTAAATATTTATTCCAGGATTTCCAAATATCGGTTTTTAACTAATCATGCACCTGTTTTCTACAAACATAAAACAACAAAGAATTTTCACTAGAAAAATTAACCGGTAACCTGTTTTCTTCAAAACAATTCCCTCTGTGACATGCCAGATTCGATCGTGGTGTGTTGACCGGGTTTGGGGTGTTACAGGGTGTGTCCTATGGTCACACAGGCGTGTCCCTTGACCACATGGGCGTGTGTGCCCTGCATCTAGGAAAAAAATTTAAAATTTCACGAAAAATTCCTAGAGTACCCGATTTAGTCCTGATTTGTTTCTAACATATATTTTGGGTCTAGAGGGCTCAAAAGAGGGACAAAATAATTAAGTTATGATGTAAATGCTAGATGATTAGGAAATGTTTGTATTTGATCTGAAAAGTCTGGTAATGCTCCGTAACCCTGTTCCGGCAACGAATAAGGGTTAGGTGGTGTTACATCAACATTATTGATTTTCATGTCAATGGCCCTTGGCAAACTTTATGGAATGAGACTTTGTCGTAAAAAATAAAATAAATCTTATAGTGATTGTTACGAGGGTTTGTGCCTTGTAATACCAAGCTTTTTGGCTCGAGGGGCTGATATTGATCTTCTCTACCCGAGATGTCGTCAAGTAAATGAGGATTTAGAGCATATTATTTTTCATTGTCCTTTCTCAATTGCTATGTAGCATGAACTAGGACTTAAACCAGTTGCTATTTCAATAGAGGATATTATCATTCGAGTTTTGGCGAACAACAAGAGAATAAAGGTGGCACGTGGGGGAGATGATTTGGGGGTATTTGGTATAGTAGGAATGATGTGGTGTGGAAACAAAGGGTTATGATGACAAACAAACTTGTACAGTATGTTGATGAATTTTTACAGTGTTGGAAGAGGGCGCGGGTTGTTTATTCTTCTCAATTGGTTATGCATGATATGGTTGAGGGTGGGGATATTTGTTGGCGTAAGTTAGGGCTGGGGAAGTTAAATGTAATATTGATAAAGCCACTTTCGTGAATAATGGGCGCATGGGATGTGTGGTAGTTCTGCAAAATGACAAAGGTGATTTTATTCAATGCATTTTGAGTTTTATGAAGAGAACTCTTGATCTTTTTTTGTTTCATGAGGCTCTCTCTTAGCTCATGTCCTTGCATGCAAACAATGTTATAATTGAGATCAATAGTCAGCATCTTTGGCAAGCCTTTCATCATGATTACGAGGATGTCTCAAACATAGGTTTTGTTCATAAGGATTGTGTTACTATTGCCCCTGCTTTTCAATACTTTCCATTGTGTTGGTTTCGTAGGGATGCCAATAAGGTTGCTTATGTTTTGGCAAGAGGAGCTTAATTGAGAGCAAACTACATGGATTGCACTGTTTGTCATTCTTCTATTGTCCGTATTGTAAATGTTGAGAAATTGTCCGGCTTGGATGTCAACAAGGGGAGCTAAATTTGGGTGTATTGGGTAAGCTTTATGGCTTGGGGTTAGGTGCTCTCTTTGTTATATCCTTGTCTACCTTGATCGGTTTTTCCATTAATGAATCCGTTTTCTCCAAAAAAAAAAAATTAAAAATTATTTAAAGTCATAATATTTTGGCATAATAACTTATTTGGCCCTCAAATTTTACAAAAACAGTCATATTAGCCTTCTATTTAATTTTTTGCCTTTTTAGCTCATAAACTTGCAGTTCTTTTGTCAAATCACCCTAAAGTAAATGAAAAAGTTAACGTTTTTTAACTTCATGGACATGGCGGCATACATGTGAATGGCCACATGGATGACACATCAGCATTTAATTATTTTTAAATTTTAAAAATTCAAAAAAAAAAGAAAAAAATATTTTAAAAAAACCATTAAAATTATTTAAAAATTATAACTAAATTATAAAAGTTATAATTTTTTAATGTTTCAAAATTTTAAAAATTAATTAAATGATGTCATATTGTCTATGTGGCAATCCACGTGCATGCCACATCAGAAAATTGACAAACGTTAATTTTTCCTTAATTTTGAAGTGATTTGATAAAAAAAAAACAAGTTCAATAATTAAAAGAGACAAGGAATTAAATGGAGGCTAAAATGATTTTTTTTTTTGTAAAGTTAGAGGGTGGAAAAAATCATTATGCCTAACATTTTTAAATAAATATTTTTATTTTCGTTATTTTTTTTATTTTCTTATCAATAACTTAAAATTTTGTTAAGTTAAAATAGTTTTAATAAGATATATTTAGTTGTTTCTTTGAAAATTTATATATCTCTTACAGCGAAACGTTTCATGTCATGTTTCTAAATAACAAAAAAAGTATTTGTCTATATCAACAAAAAAATCCGTATAATTTTGCCACTTTAAATTTAATGTGATCATAAAATACCAACTAATATATCAGTGACTAATGTTAAAAGACATTAAAAAGGCTTATTTAAATATTTGTTATTATTTAATGTATTAATCATGTATAATTTTTTACATTATTAGTAAATTGATGAGGACACATCTTTCACTGGTTCTCCTTTGGAGCAAATCTCTTCGGAAGTTCCAGCTGTAGAAATCAAGTGCGACGCCCAGTCTCCTCTAACATATTTATTCCTTTTTTTTTTCTTTTAACTGGTTAAGAGACTGCCATCTTCAAATTCAGGTCGAAGCCTACTGATGGACTGAGTCTTAAATTTATAAATAAAATAAAGATTATGAGCTTGAATCCTCGTTTGGAATGCATTCACTCCCATGACCCATCTTTATTCAATTGTAAATGATAATTGGTACAGATACTAGTGTGAGTCTGATTTATATGAAAGAGTGAAGTTGAATTGAAGAATACCCACGCAAAAGCTTTCTCATCTCCCATTTTGCGACTTCAAAACTAGAATAAAGTAAGGTTGAATGCCACAGGGAGAGAGAGGCTGATAAGATCAGGGAAGTGATGCTATAAATCCCACATCACTTGAGAATATGCTGCTGATGGTTCCTAAGTCTTATAAAAGGACAACGGCGAGTTGGGCTTAAGCATCTTTGCGCTTGGGGCAATGACGCAGCTCATGAGGTTCTAACCGAGGCGCGTCTATTGCTGGTTGAAAACTATTTCCAAACCCCCTCTTAGGCCTGGGCTTGCCCCTGGCCTTCGAGAATTTCTGGAAGGGCTCCCTTCGGGGTAAAGCCCTACAATATCTAGTATAAGCCTGAGCTAACATTAGTGGTAATAAAATGGTTCCAATTATTCGTTACTTTCCTGGGCCAAATAATGCTCTGCATTGAATGATCCACTGGATATCCAAATGGTCTGTTTCCTATATAAATGAAGTCTCAGTTGAATACTTCTTATTTTACTAGTCACCAGGGGCGGCGAAGACAGGCCCAAAAATGGAAAATTTATAATATAATCTCTTCAAATTTTGAAAAAAAATCGCAAAATGATAAAATGAGAAAATTATACTTCAACCCTTAAAAAATTTATTATTCTTTTTTCTAGCTTTCCAAAGTCAAGCTTACTGAAAGGCTGAGATACGTTATTTCAACTCGACATATAAAAGTTCAACGGATATAAAGATGACCCAGTACTACCAGCCAAGTAGAAAGCAATTTGACCAAAGATCAAGAGACAAGTAAGAGAAAGGTTTGGAGCTTTTTAAGATATTTGATTTGTTATAAATCTACGATGGAGATGCCTTTTTCAACCCATCAAAAGCGTACGCTGCTGCACTACAGAACTGGAACCCAAAAAAAGACTATATGCCAGATATCTTCCAACAGATGTACGCTAAGATATGTTCAGAAAATCATCAGAACAAGAAGCGCAAGTGCATGTCATCGTTTGGAGAAAGCAAAACCAGAAAGAGCAAATCAAAGCCCCCCTTTCAGCTGCAGAGATGTCAGGCTTCGAATGACACGAGAGAAAAAGATAGAGGGTGAAAAGAAAAACCAGTGTATAATAAATAATGAACATAGCCGGTGTAATTTAATAACCCCATTAGGACCTTATTCTTCATTGGTTGGCCACTCCAAATCCCCAGAAAAAGCCGATTTTGCGTAATCCTTACTTGCTCAAGCGTCCAAAAGACCCCCGTTTCTTTAATTTCAGCTTTTTTTTTTCTGCCCCTTCCTTAATTATAATCTTATCACCAAATCATCTACTATTCTTCTCTTTGTCATTATCCTCCATAAAGTAGAACTAGTATTCCCTCTCGCGCCTTTTTGTTTCTTTCGACTGGTTTCTCCGGTGACCACCATTAATGGACAGTGGCAGCAAAACAACTCCGTCTTCCGTGAAAGCCAAGGGTCGAAATGGGGTTGTTGAGAAGAAAGAGTACCCGGATTCTCTTACCTCTCATGAGGAAGTTGTTAAGGACCCTATCGTTTTCTGGGATACTCTCAGGCGCTTTCATTTCATCATGGGCACCAAGTTCATGTAATTCTCATCCTTCTCTCGGTTCTTTTTTTTTTTCTTTCGAGAGTAACTCTGGTGCTGATTATGTATTAGATATATGAAAATGCAATGCGTTTTCTTGAACTTATCAAATTTACACTGTTACTCCTTTAAAGAAAGGTAATGTCTTTTCATACTCCTTTGCATTTATCTTTGTTTTGACGGCTTCTGTATTTTAAAGGATTCCTGTGATTGGAGGAAAGGAACTAGATTTACATGTTCTGTATGTAGAAGCCACCAAAAGGGGTGGTTATGAGAAGGTTAACCTTTTTCATATTTTTTCTTGCGATTTTCATCTAAATGCCACCATCTTGTAAAGTGTAAAACATCTCACCAACCTTTTGCTTTGATTGCTATGGTTGAGTAGGTAGTTTCAGAGAAGAAATGGAGGGAAGTGGGCAGTGTTTTCAAGTTCTCTCCAACGACGACGAGTGCATCTTTCGTGCTTAGAAAACACTACTTCAGCCTTCTTTACCATTACGAACAGGTTCATTTTTTTAAGATGAAGGGTCCTCTCAATACTCCTACAGGTATGTGTTTTTTTTTTCAATGCATATGCTTGTTTTTATTGCATGGATTTTCCTTGTTTTTCTTTCTTTTGTAGCAGACAACTGTTATTTGATCTTACCCTCTTTGTTCCCTTGTGGTTTTATGTAATTCATGTACGACTCTAATGCTCTACGTCTGTGCAGTTGCATCTCCTGTCAACGACCCTTCATGCAGGCCTGAACTGGCTCTCGTGGAATATTCCCCTCAACCGATAAGAGAATCCCCAGATCCACTTATTGAAGGTGCTTCCTTTTTTCCTATATTAATCCTCTAATTTCTCCATTTTATTATTTTCAATAGGTTAAGGTTCGAGAGGATAGAGTTAGTGTCATTCCCAATCCACACAACACAAATATGTTCAAATTTAATTTCTTTATGCCCCAAAATTCGGTTTGATTTATGAGTGTCAAATAGGCAAGGGTCATTATGATACCATAGAAATCTAGCTATTTTATTGGTAGGGTCTTTGATATTTAATCTGTATGTCGATAGCTTAGTGATTTCTCAATCTTATTTTTTCATATGGGGTCCAGCTATGTTTATCCATAAGTTTATGGTAATATGTGGCTATGGTATTTATGATATTTGTATATTTTGCTGTCTCTATCTATGGTTCATTCTGATGTTTTCAATGGCATGGTGTTACATAATAACCTAGCAAACATTTAGTTTCGCAAGGCATTTCATGTTCAAATCTGCACCCAACTGCTTCTGGAAGCAATGTGTAACATTGACATTTAACTTAGTTTAAATGGATTATTTCTAACTACATTTTGTTGAAACTCTTAATCAATAATGGTAGAATGCTGCTTTGAACATCTCCAGGCTTGCAATTGATTAGATAACCTTATCTGATATGGTTCTCTTTGTAGGAACTTCTTGTTTCTCAGTTACGGGAACGATCGAAGGGAAGTTCGATTGTGGTTATCTGATATCTGTGAGGTTGGGTTCCGAGGTTCTTAGTGGAGTGCTTTACCATCCACAACAGCCAGTTTCTGAATATAGCAATGCCATTGTCCCATACAAGCAAGTTCGCAGCGCTCGCCATTCAAGGAGGAGGAGAAGCAGAAGGGCCGGGGACCCCAGCTATCCAAAACCGAATCGGAGTGGTTATAACTTTTTCTTTGCTGAAAAGCATTATAAACTCAAATCACTGTACCCCAACAGAGAGAGGGAGTTCACTAAAATGATAGGAGAGTCTTGGAACAGTCTCAGCCCAGAAGAAAGGATGGTAATTGCAAAACGATGAAAGAGAGATTATTTAGTGTCTCTTAATCCATACATTTTTCCCCAATATGCTAATAGGAGTATGAAGTTATTTGGTGTAGGTGTACCAGAACATTGGATTGAAAGACAAGGAAAGATACAGGAGAGAATTGAAAGAGTACAAAGAGAGACTGAAGCTGAGGCAGGAGGGTGGGGAAGTTGACAAACCTCATTACTAAAAGGGCTATGTAAATAATTATAACAACTGCTTGCTATATATTGGATGGCTTGCCTCCTATAGATGTTTTAGCTTTATAAATCATCTTTTTTATATATATGGAAGACTTGCATTCTAATCTCTACGCTTCTGATTTGCTGCGTTCAGAAGCGATGTGGGATTAAGGATTTGGTTTATTTTATTTATGCTACATCATCATCTGGCAACGTGTCTACTAAATTTTTGTAGAATAAGTTGTAAATGTTTGGACTGTTTATCCCCGAATGGTCAAGATCTGCATACAGTCGAAATTGGTTAAAATAAAATTAAATAAAGGCGTTCAAATTATCCTTCTGGATGATAAGTAGAATTTTATTGTCAAGGTTAGCAATAATTTTAAAAAATGTTTGTGAAAAAATATTTTTCAATTTGAGTGTTTAGTATTGTTATTAAAAAGTATTTTTATTAAAAAGTATTTTTGAAAA
Organism: Gossypium sturtianum; assembly: GCA_025698515.1. Taxonomy (NCBI): domain Eukaryota; kingdom Viridiplantae; phylum Streptophyta; class Magnoliopsida; order Malvales; family Malvaceae; genus Gossypium; species Gossypium sturtianum. Next base: position 152,437,036 of record CM046955.1, on the reverse strand, counting down.
ATAAAATGTCTATTTTAAATATGTTATTATTAAGTAACAAATATGTATTTAAATAATATTTAAATTAGTTAATATTATTATATTTTAGTAAGAATATAAAAATTATTATAATTTGTTGTTAATATTTTAATATATAAAATATAAAATTTAAATATTTTTAAGCAATAAATATTAATTATTTATAAAATTTAATTAGAATATATAAATTATATTTTAAATATTTAAATATAATTATTAAATATTTATAATTAATATTTTAAAAATAATTTTTTATTTTTAATTAATAATTTTAACACATTTGTAATTAAGTACTAAGAGTGTTTTTGAGAGAAAAAAAGTTAAAAAATTTAGCTTGTATTTTTTAAAAATATTTTTTTAAAATACTTTTAAAAAATTATAAATTTTAGCCAAAAATAATTTATTTAGTACAATTTCTTTTTAAAGTTATTTTTAGAATTAAATATATATTTTTTTAAGCGCTACTAAATAAGTCCTGAATCAATTAGATGTTAGGGGAAAATCAAGACTCTTACAAGTTGGACATCTTTCTTAAGTTGCACCAATAATGTTGTGGGCTTTTCCACGGCTATGTTTGAGTTCTTGGTTATGGGCTTGAGAATATTAGGTTTTACATCTACGGTGAAATATTATCATTTTTAAAGTGTTTGCATCAGAGTAATTAATGCACTTGTCGTGCAGTCTTGGACAAAGTATTAGAGATTTGTACACACTATTTTATATAGCAGGCAGAAAGAGATGATTATACCTGCTTGTACCTATAATATTTTAAAGTGTTTACCTACTTGTTCTTACATTTTATGGTTAATTATTTATCTTTTAAGAGAATATTGTGGCTAAAGAGATTATTTATTATTTTTGGCGATAGATACTTTGATTATAAAAAATATTGTCTTGAACTATTTATTGAAGGTTAATTTGGATAATATATTAAAGTTTAATGTTTTGTTTGTTCTATCTCTAATATAAAATTTAATTTATTAGAATATTTCATGTCAAATTATTAAAAAAAAAGAAGATGCGAGATCATTTTTGAATCAATTGATATGTTAAATCTTCAAGTCTTGCTCTTTTTTTTTTTTAAAGATGACATGTTAGAAAAGTTAATTATACATAATTTGGAAATTTAACATTAATTTCTAATTAACCTATCAATTTAAAAATTAATTACTAAAATATCTAGATATATTTAACTTATATTTTATTTAATAACTGAAATCTATTTTAGATTATTTTATTTTATTTTCGGTTTTGGTTTTAACAGACTTTTGTTTCGGCTTGGGTCTGTTGGTTTTTTAGTCTTGTTGGTTTTAGTGTTTTTTTTAGCATAATAATAAAAGCACAATCCCTTTCTTAAAATATATATATATATATATATATATATATATCTGTGATTATTCTTGTTATATATATACATGCCACATCGATATTATCTAACATAATTATTTGTTTTCACAAAATGTTATTCAACTCTTTGTACCATCCTCCCCAAACATAGAGTAAATCTATACCCATCTATATTTAGAAGCTATCCCCCAAGTCATGGGATGGGACAGTGCTTTGTTTTGTCTTGAACTTACTATCTAGTAGACAGAAAGATGGATATTGAGGCAACAGTGCTCTCAAACTCCCACCAAGATTATTAAATCTTCTACACCAGTAATTAGCTTAGCTAAGACAAGTACTCCAATTTGAAGGCAGCCTGTGTGAAACCAAATTAGGCATGTTCCTCACATTCACATCCATAGGCAGCAACCGATATTCAATGTCAAGCTCTTTAAGTATTTTAATCGTTTCTTCAAGTAAATGGCCTCTCCTAATCCATCTCTCCGCCATGTTTTGGTAGTTCATTTTGTGCTTCGACGATACCGAAAACTTCAGCTTGTTCATCTCTTCTACATCCGTCACAACCAGCAGTGGGTTACGATGCCATTGGTGCTCCCTGCTCTCTATGTACCTGGAAATTGCACCCTTTCCGTATTAGTAAACCTCAAATGCTTACACATTTGTTTAGCTAAATCAAGACGCTTTATTTACCCAATAATTCTTTCTTTCATGGTGGCAATCTTCTCTGGTGGAGTTGAAACATGGATGCAAAATTGAATTGTTTCAACCATGTCTGGACTTCGGTAGAAGTTTCCGATGGGCTTGGTAGACAATACGCTGTTCGGATATACAAGCTTTTGGCTATCATACCTTAAGAACACTGTGGTTAATATATTCATTTCTTCTACTACCATCTGAGGCCCAAATCAGCAAACGTTAGTAATCAACACACTGACCCTGGAGACAAAGGAAAAGGAGGCAAGTGGTTACCTGCACTCCGTCCACCTCGCAGCGATCACCGACATCGAATGGATGCATTATGAATAAAAAGATTATTGCTTCAAACACAGTCTTGCATGTATTCCCAAAGATAAACACCACCAACAGAAGTTGTGAGCTTATGAAAACAAGGAAGTGGGTGACAGGGATTCCGAGTATGATGAGCCAAATTATGATAATGATAATGGCTACTACGATGTTCAACATGTTGTGGAGTTCATCCACGGCAGTTTTTGTGTCATTTAGGGACAATGCAAGTGCTTTTCGGTCTCTGAAGGCATTGACCTTGAAGATGAAAAAAAGGTCTTTTAGTGTGTTTCTAAACAAATTAAGACAAAAGAAAAAAGAAGAAGGGAATTCCACTCCCATTACCAGCCAATTGGTGAGAGATGCCTTGTTGATTTCTTCGTCTTCACTTCCTGCTCCGAAGACTTGCAATGCCTTTATAGCTTCATCTCGACCCATAAAGCGCATAAGGTCTGTAATGTAAATGTATCTGATAGGAGATTTATGCCATTAAGTTATCAGCATTACAGCATCATTGGACATTAAACAGTTAAAAGTTTGAGGCAAGGGAAAGAGGAACTTTACTGAGACTCTGGCTTAGCAACATTCTGGAAAATCTTGTTAGCTGCTTCGTTTGCTTGGTGTTCACTCCTAATCTGCACTGAAGATTCATCATCTCTCTCACAGTTGAGTATCTGCTCATCCAGGGTAGTCAAGTTCCTGCGGCTAATCATATTAATCATCCTCCTCATATTCCAAGCTGATATATTCTTCTGATTCAGCTTCTGAAGGTGGTCGAGTTGGATATTCTCAGCTTTCCTCTTAGATATTTGCTTTGAAATCCTGGGACTATTCTTGACCTTACTGGTTTTTTGTGCTGCCTCAGTCCTTGGAGGAAGGGTGCTGGTATTTTGTGAGTCCTCAATCTCGTGTTCATTATCCTGTTCTTTTTCTTTGTCAAACAAGGGAGGACCAGAGAGTATCTCAAGGACGTATTGATTGAAAAGAGCTTCCTGGATTCTGTCAAAGAAGGTTTTTACATGGAATGATGAAGCAAGGACTTTAACAAGGAGGGTTTTGACAAGCCATATCAAGGTAGCCACCAAGAAACATATGAGAATCTTGGTTACGTATGGTAACACCTTGCTGTTGGTCTCCTCCTGGACTTTGTCATTTATTATCAAAAGCCACACCAGCAATACGAGACCTAACCAGAGGCTGTTCTGAACAGGTTTTCTCAATCCATACACGAAATAGAGAACTCGTTTTCGCAGAAGAAAATTGCGCTCGATGAGGATCACAACTAATCGGATTCCCCAACCCGAAACAAGTCGTCCACAGATTAATGCCAAAACCATTATCTCCCATTTCCATAACTGAAGGTCGCAAAGCCTTAGACTTTTGATACCAGGGATGGAGACACTACAAACTAAGGCTGCTATAATTAAAACCAGACTTAACCACTGAAGTGTCGTCAGTAAATTGAACTTCAGTGCCTTGTATTCATCTGGATTGTCTCCCTCGTCATTGTTATTTTCTTTGAACTCGTCTTCAGAGTACATACTGTTGCTCCTTCCATATCGGTCCTCAAGTGGGTCAAGCAACCTGGACTTGGTTTTATTCACCAATTGCCTCCATGAGTTTTGACGAAGATAATCAGTTGAATCACACCTCAAAAACTGTCCTCCACCCAAACCAGAAGACCATTGGGGTGCTTGGCCTGAGACGTCCTTGCTCTTTTGCCGCACAGCTTCAGTCAACACTTCATGAAATGAAACTTTGGATTTCTTGGATGAACCTGAAGGTTGTTGAACCCTTGAGGTGTTGTTCCCATTTTCCTTGACAGCAGCATCGCTACTATCGTCTATGTTGACGATCACTTCTTCTCTCTGCTTGCGAGCATAAAAGGACTCTGCCGTATGACTGTCGTCGGAGTGAAGCAGGAGAGGTTGCTGTTCAGGGTTTTGTTGCTGTTTTGCACTAGAACAGTATGATTTCAAAGACTTTCTCAAGGGTTCCATTTTTCAACTCCTTTGTGAGAAGAACTACTGACCATTGAATGCACCTTATAAATGGTAGGAGAATAGGGAGTTTTTCCGAGGGAAAAAAATGGAGAATTGTTAGCCGTTGAAAGACGATGGAGCCAAAGCCAAAATTGTATTCGTGAAAACACGCTTGTGCCGTGAGTCATGTGATTAGAAAGATTCCAAGAGCATATTTTTTGGTAATGGAGTCTTTTTCTTCTTCTTTTTTCTGCCCTTGTGCCTAGCATAAATCCCCATATCGACCGAGAAATTCTCACGCAGATACTTTTCTCTTGGAGCTCTAGTATTTACGATTCCACGATAAATGGTGCTCTTCTAGTTTGGTTCCAGACTGAAGAGTCGGACACTTGAGTTACATTGTATCATTGAGTTATATAAGAACAAAACCAAGCCAAGAGAGTAGAAAATAAATTGAAAAATGAACAAGAAAAAAATTCAAGTTTCTGAACTCTGCTTAGAGTATTGTTGATAAAGACTGACAAAATAAAAAAGGGATAAAAAGCCTACATAATCGAATCCCATATCTTGAATCATCTTTATATCGACGGTACCATATGCATTGCATATATTCTCTCTACTTGAAAAAGCGTTCTTCAAATACGCATTCGAGTATTGAGCGATAAGCTGTCACGTACGTGTTTATGGCCTTTCTCTAATCAGTGATTATTCGTTAACCATCAAGAACCATCGAAAGAAAAATTAAAATGATTTAACTGCCACCACATTGGGGAATCCACTGTGAATATAATGTGAAACAGCATATCAATCTGTAGTTAGGGGTAATCGTTCGATCGAATCGAATAAAAAAATTTCGAGTTAGCGAATTATATTTTATCATCCTAACTCGATTTGAAAATTTCTCGAATCGAGTTGAGTGAGATGGAATTCAAATAGAAACGAATTGAATATATTTGTTCGAGTTAAATTAAAAAAATATTTTAGGTCCTTATAATCACTGTCACCTACCGTAATTAAATTTGTTATTAACTTTAATCCCCTTATAATTTATTTATTAATCTTTTATATACGGGTTAACTTTTTTGCTTGCTTAGTTGCTTCAATTATCTTTTTATTCTTGTAAGTATGTATTTTAAAATTAAAAAATATATTAAATGTAAAAAATGTGATTTTTTAATAAAAATTATTTTAAAGATAAAATGTGAAATTGATACCAACAAAATTTTAACACGAATATTTTATGGCATCATCAATAATTTAATTTTAGCAAAAATTTATTAAGATTCAATATGATAAAACAATTCAATAATATAAATAGTACAAAATGTGAAATTTAATTTAATAATATAAATAGTAGATATAAATAAAATTATTATTATTATTTAGGTTTAGGAATTTTTTTTGGATGATTTTAATTTTTTATTTGGGGTAAAGAGTGAGAAGTAAAAGTTTAGAGAGAAACTAAAAAGTTTTGGAGGTTGAGAGAGTAAAATGTTGGGGGGGAATAAATGGGAGGATTAAAACTTTAAGAGGGAAATATTAAAAAAAAAAAAGAGGGAGGGGGGAATGGGTTTGGGATAGAAGGGGATGGGATGAGAGGGGAGCAAAAGTTATGGGGGAAAAGTGGGAGGGAGTAAAAGTTTTGGGAGGAAAGTGAAAAGGTTTAAGAGTTTGGGATAATAATGTAAATTATTATATTTTGATATTCAGTTTATTCAAATTATTTGATTTATTCAAATTTAAAAATCAAACTCGATTCGAACTCGAAATTAGAAAAAAAAAAATCGAATTGACTCGAATAACTCGATTCGTTTAACTCAAAATTCAATTTTTTATTTTATTTTTTTGACTCGATTCAAGTTTTGCTCATCCCTATTTGCAGCAAGGAAAATTTCTTTGGCAAAGCGGGCAAACTGCCAAATATCGAGTTTAAACCAATCTCATTCATAAACTGGAGTAGACCATCAAGCAATTGCATCTCCACTTTTTTCTTTTTAAGTGCAAAAACTAGAGAGAATATATATTCAAAGATGGCAATAATAAGTTGTCATGTAGCTTTGATGTCCATCACTTAAGAAAAATCGTTTAAATCCACGCGGAAAGAAAAAAGAAAAAAGAATGTATATTACAGGCTACAAATTCCATCTTTCTGGATTCCTGGACTAAAAGCTGTTTCATATTTTCTTCGTGGTTCACCTTCTGCCAATCCGCTTTTTTCTTGTCTGCAACTCTTTTCAAGGTTATCTAGTATTTATTAACAAAATGGGTAGGCAAATGATGGTTATTTGCAACTTTCCTCTATCTACTGGCCAAGTCTTCCAAAAGATTTGTAATTTCAGAAAATTCAGGTCGTAGAGATGGATCCTGTTGCCAGCATCTCTCCAGCAGCTCTACAAATTTTGGGCGAGTATACTGAGGAATAACAGGCCTTAGACCCTGAAATTCACACAAGGAAAGCTCTTCGTTGGTTCAAGCCTCTTATGCTGGGTAATCATGAACTTGAAATCTAGTAGTGAAACAATTACCAACTATCCTAAAAGACAATAACCACCCTGAATATCACTAATACTTCATGCATGCGAAAGAAGGAATAAATAAATATATCTATGCAAGGATAATGGATATGCATGTCACTAAAACAGAATAGTTCTGCTAGTTCTATACTTTAATAGAATACCTTCTGGACTACGCCCACCGCTGCTTGTAAGGGTGTTAAATTCTCGTACGGTAGCTGGCATCAATAACAAAAAGTAAAGGTTGGTTTTTTGGCCTGTACAACCAAAAACTACTAGAAGAACAAATAACAAAAAATGAACCTTAACATGAAGATAAAGTAACTTTCAGTGGTGCTTTCTTTCAGCAAAAATATTGCCAAAGAATTACCTTTCCAGTAAGCATTTCCCATAGCACGACTCCAAAACTAAAAACATCAGCCTTGTGATCATACGGTTTGTGTTCAATCACCTTCCATGGACCAAGAGCAGATAATATGTCAGAGAGCTGGATGAAACTGCTAAAGCAAATAATATTAATCATCAATACAGTCATGGGTCTAGAATGTCATCAAAAGAGTCATCTCTCATAAATTATAGTGTGCGCTCAATGAAATAGCTAAAACAAAGCTGAATAGGTTATGCAACACTTATTTGTAGTGCTGCATTAACAATAATCAGATTTGAATTTCAAGATCTGCTTATACTATAGTTGCAAACAAATGAATTAAGGCCTGGAAACTGAAACAAGAAACATAAGATCCACAACTTTAACCCATAAAAAAATTGAAGACAGAAACATAAGATTGTCTTAAAACCGAAAAAGGAATAGAAAATCTGGAAGGTCATCAACAAAAACAATTCTCAACTTGGTTTAAGTCATTAAAGCTATGCACCAACAAAAAACTAACTCGATAAAACCTTTCTCCTAGTTCTACTCTACTTGTGTTCATTTTTTGTTAATGAGACCGTCACCTCTTACAACCTCAACTCAAGCTCCGGTAAATGCAGCATAACCCTTGCTGACCTTCAATTTTCACCACAGCAAACAATCCCTTAAATCCTTCACCTATTCAAGCATTCACTGAAAAGCAATTTAAACAGCCCTTAGTGGCCATTAAATGATTTTACAAAGGCCCGTTTAGGGCAAGCATCCTGTGGATTGCATGCTAGAACTGGCTTTAAAAAAACTCGATTTGTTATGGACTGATATTGCGGACATTCAATTTTGACAAAGTAACCAAAATGTTAAATATCCAGGAATGAATGAACTCTACAAGAATACCAACCTCTGGAGCCATCCAACGATATGTTCCTGTTTCAGCAGTCATCACACCTGGCTGAACTTGCACCCTGGCAACACCAAAATCAGCTATCTTGACCACCTGCGACAAAAAAAAGAAGAAAGATTGAAATCAGGGACCACCCTGCTAAATAAATATGCATATATAAAGCATAAACATAAACTAAAGGAAAAAAATGAACCAAAACAGGTCAATACTTCATGTTATAAGCAACTAATTCTTCCTCACTCCAAAAATATTAAATTTCTCTATTAGAAAACTTTTCCTAGTTTAATACGCTGAGCTTTGTTCATTGAGAGAAAGATGATCAAGATTCTACACCCTCAATCTAACCACAGCCATACTCCCCCCCCCCCCCCCCTTCCCTTTTCTTCCCCAACATACTACTAACCAGTGCAAATTGTTCTCAAATCATAATCCTCAAGGTAGTACTCTTTTTAAACCAAAATTTTTATCAATACTATATATAAAAGTAACAACTTCAAAGGTGCAAATAGTGAATGACATTATTTACTCTTATAATTTATTAATTAACAGTTTTAACTTTAATTATTGATTTTCTATTAAATTAAAAAAATTCAGTCATTTTTAATTTTTTTCTTTTATACATAGCCTTTATTGAAATAAACTTTTCTGAAATGAAAAAGCATCTAATCATAAATTTTATACATTAAAATAATTAATATTGACTTATTATATCATGTACATGTGAATTACTTGTAGTTTAAACTAGTGACTTAAAAGCCTTGAGTTACCTCCATACCCGTCAAACTTTTAGTTATTTTGCGCATTAAAGGCAACGAATTTGTAAATAAATAACAAAAACATGTGCATCTCTTACTCCATTTTCATCCATCAAAAGATTGGCAGCTTTCAAATCTCTATGCATTATACCATTTTGATGCAAGTAGCTCATTCCCTCAGAAACATCAATTGCTAGTTTGAGTAATAATGGAAGCTTAAAACCAGATTTTTGTTTATGTAGAAGGTCGTAAATGCTTCCACCAGACATAAACTCTGAGAAAGGACCAAGAATATAAACTGAAATTGGAAATGAACTTTGAAAAGAAAATGAAAATTGCAAGTGTAGTCAGGCAACTAGGAATAAATAGAAAGTCGCATGAAATGAACCTGTCACAATGCACAGGTTAGGAGGGGTTGTACATGCACCGAAGAATTGAACAACATTCTTGTGCTGAATTTTCCTGTAAATTCAAGAAGAAAAGATGATTTCATGATAGTATGGCATAGATGTTAGTTTTTCTTTTCTTAAAGAATCCACAGGCAATTGAATTAGCTCATCAAGAACAGGTAATATTATGGAAATGGAAAAGCAGATGAAGCAGAGCCTACAGTAATTACAAACTGTGATTGAACAGACCTCATGATATTAACTTCTTGAGTAAATTCCCTTCGGAGGTTCTCATTTAGATGCTCCATCCTAAGAACTTTGATAGCTACATCTTGACCATAAAAAGTACCTTTATACCTGCATTCGTCAAAATATGGTTCACAAGTACTATGCACAAACAGAGCATCACATTTAAGGATAAAGAACTCACAAATCACCATAGGAGCAGGAAGCCAATTTGCTTTCATACTTCAACAGGCTAGTATCAATTTCCCAAACATCATTTCCACTACCAGGCATGTTTACATGACTGGAGTTAAGTTTGTTTCCAGTTTTCTCTAGCTCCCTAACACGATTTATTGCATGAGATCTTACAGAGGAAAGCTTCTGCAAAGCAATTGAAACTATAAGATATCAATGCACTGATAGAAGAGCACACTAAACAAGATATTTCAGTATTTTCCTCGATATGATTAACCTCTTTCTTTTAACAAAATAATACACAACATATGTTGGAATGATAAAAGAAAAGGGGCACAGGCAGGAGCAAAAAGAACAGAAAATTAAAAAATTTCAATTTGTTAAAACTTCCTAGAATATTAGGGCATATCCTCTGAATCAGAAATATAACATTAAATCACCAAACATTCATTGCACCGAATAACATGTACCGCGCACCTATATGTACACCAAATTTCATGGAACTGAAACACAGTTAATTTCTCTTTACCCATAAAAATAATCATCAATGTCGTAAGATAAATGTTAGTACAAAAGTATATATTTCCCATACTCACTTCAGGTGCTTTTCTTTGTTTGGTCGGGGAGGGTGGGGGAGTGGGGAGTGGGGAGTGGAGAGAATACTCACTTCAGTTAAAATACAAAAAATTAGATGATTTAAAATCCGATCAACTGAATGTCTTGGGTTCAACATAAACCATTATATAAAAGTAAAAGGTGACTAACAAATCGTCCTATTCTACCATTAGCAGGAAAGTGACATCAAAATAATGAATTATTATATAGTTAAAAGAGAGATGACGGCTCAGCCTACCTCAACTTTGGATATCTCCTTTACCAATACATTTCTGAGCTGCTCGGTATCCTACAAACAACAAACATAAAAGTATGTCAATCACAATGAGAAATTGAAGGAGAAGCACACAATTTAGAAAAGTAAACGTCTAATCAGACGAGATGTAAGATAATAAAAAAAACTACTTCAAGACTATAATAAATCAGAAAGACAGAAAACATTGTGCTATAAATATGCTGCTTAAAAGACTGACGCACGTTCTATCATTACCATTAGAAACTCTGTGACGTTCTTCCCATGCAATAATGACTTGGTGTGATATAATATCAGAAGAGAAGAAAGAGTCCAGTACCTCAAGTGCCCAGCCATCAACAACAAACACATCCAAGGAGTAGCCATCTGTCGTGGAAAAAGCATGTGCTTCCCGAATGTTCAACCCAAGTTCAGACAATAAAGAAGTCAACTGAAATTTCAATATAAAATATCTTTAAAAAATGAAATGAAAAATAACTACAGACCAGATATAATATCCAAAAATATCAATATAAGTATACAACTAGACTAAATGAGAGACATTGACTACCTGTGCTAGAAGTTTTGGTTTGTCATTTGTTGAAATAGTGATCTCATGCATCAGCCTATCAAATTATGAATTAAACGGATTATCTCACAAACACTCAATACAGACTTCCACAAATAAATAGAAAAGACTAACTTTCAAAGTCTTATTCCTTTCATTCCCCAGTAAGAATCCGAAATAAATGGAAATGTTAAGGGAAAAACAAAATTAGATAGGAAACATAAACGACATCGTTGACAATAAGGCATCTAACTCTGAATATACAAAGCAATGGAGAATCAGGGTACAAACACAGTTTTGCCCAGATGTTGAAAATAGTTTGCCACAGAATACAATGAGCACTTGAAGGATAATTTATTAATTAGGAAGACCTTATTTCTCCTCTGATTGTATCTTTTAGCTCTTCTACTTTGCTTCAAAGAGGAACTGCAAAACCTTTATCATTGTGGTAGAAATTGTTTTATTGTAATAAATGAAGAATCAAGGCAGTTGTATACGCACAAAGTTCATAAATTGAATTTCTATCATACACATGTATTAATCAAAAATAGCAACATGCAGAGGAGGAGATGTTTTAGAAGTACTTACCGATAGTGAATTGGTTTAGCACTAAACATAACTTCCATGTCTTTAACCACTCTTTTAGCATTATGCACAAACTCAAGATCTGATGATGTGCCAAAGGCAGGTGGCGGCGGATGCACCCTAAAGTAGAGGAAAAAGTAAAAGAAGGAGCAACAAAGCATCGAGGAAATTAGACATTACAAGAAATTTAAGATATTTAAATTGACTATTTTGACTCCTTCAAAGAAAGAAGACCAAACAGATGTTTACATAACCATGCCTCTTTTTATTGGGATAATCTGAACACTGGGCATCAGCTTTTCCAGCAAACTTCATATGCACCGACTCAACCTGGCTTCCATCCATGGCAGAACGAAGCTGTATAAGAGAAACATTTGTAAAGATGAAGTTGGCAGAGCAAATCACTTTAATTCATTCAAAGGGTTATGATAAAACAACCAACATAAAAGAATTGCACAACCCTTTCATCAACAAGCATCAAATATCAGTACATAATAACAAAGGGGCAAAGCTTAATCCGAAAGATGAATGAGAAGATCCAGCAAAAATACTTGCACAAGCCGAACTTGGACCGCAGGTCTGCCAGCAGGATCACGTGCCTTCGAAAGTAATCTTTTGTGCATAAGAACATCTTCTGCCCTCTCCACATTTACATCAAGTGCATACCTAATACAAACAAATGAAGTACACCTTTAACTAATTAAATCTACGCCAAAAGAGCCAGTGAATGGTAATTCCAGTTAACTATCATTTCATGACAAAATAAGGGAAAAGCATGGTATTGTTGCCGCTCAGGTTGGTAGCTAAGAAACCAATAACCACGATAAAACCAGGAGACAAAAAAAAAAAAAAAAAAAGAGTTAACGAACTCGGTTTAAACTTGCGGCCTCTTCTCTAAACGAAACCTCAGCAACGACTAACCTCGAGTCGATATGGTTAATTTGCTGAATTCAGCTTCTCCTTTTCTTTGAGCCAACACAACTATACTACCAAAACTTGAAATTCACTCACAAACCAAAATTCATCGAGTAACAAGCGAGGGGAAATGAAACAAATATATGGACAAGACGGGATCCGGTGTTGTTTACCTAGTAGGAAGTCTAGAGAAATGAGCCCAAAGTTCATCTTCAAAGGCAGGGAACGTTGACTCCTCAATATTCAAGTCCCTCAGTCGACAAAGAACTTCATTATACACTTCAATCTTTTCTCTCTGTTTTCGTCTCTGACTCGGCGCGAAATCCACCGCTCTACTACTGCAACTCTCCGTATCCGCCATTACCATAAAAAATCCAAAAAGAAGTCCTAATGATTTTTTTTTTTTTGAAGAAAAAAAGATTGATTAAGAATCTAAAACGGTGGTTAAAATATTTTTTGCTCTAGGATCAGAGTTGGATTAGCAACAAACGACAGCGATTATTTTTAAATTTAGCGAATGATGAAATCAGCATAGCGCAGCGTGCGCCCATAGGCTTCTCTTTTCGGCCATCCCCTTCTCTCCCTGTGTTTCTCCTCCGCCCGTCCTTTTATAAAAATATGCAAGAAGCTGATGAAATAAATTTGGATTGTGTTTGGGGGAAAAACAAAAAAATAAAGAAAATAAGGTTAAAGCAGTGGGGCATAATGCGCAACGCACCAGCACAAATCTACTCGGATTCTAACGATGCCATTGCTGCCTTGCTTTGCTTATATCACCACCCCTCACATATATTAAAATTGCTAATAATAACGACTATACGCCATTTGATTTTGTTATTTTGTACAGGTCCTGGTTATAGTTGGATTAATAAAATCCAATGTGCTTGGATGTGGACCTAAACCAATGGGACTTGTTTCTTTCCAGTCTCATTCCACTACCTAATCTGCTCCATCTCCATGGAATCTTTCTCTAATCTCTTTCCTAATTTTCAAGTCTCTGATGAATATTCTCAATGGATTTACTATATCGTAACGTCATTTCATTATAAAAATACCCTTGTATTTTATAACAAATACAGGGTTGTGCTTGCTTTTGAAAGCAACGTGCTATAGGGGGTGGCGGTCAAATCAACATGTTTTTATCCATCCCAAAAATTAATATATCCTCACTGCTTCTTATGTTCTCATTTTATATTGCATTGCGTTTAAATTCATGTACAAATAATTAATATTATATTATCACACACATTCACATACAGGTGAAAAATATATTTATGAATATTACATATTAATTGAAATGAAAAAATTAAAATTACAAACTATCCTGTTTTGAGTTCAAATCCAAAAAGACAAAAAAACCTGTATTTTTTATTTTATAAAATTATTGAGTTATTTCCTAAACTAAGTTGAAACACGACACTTAATATATAACATAAATATCACATCTTTAAGATCTGTATTTATTTTTAATGTTTATTGTATGTTAATTTGTGTTATAAATCTATAATTATATACATGTGTGGCTCATTTACTAATTTATATTAATTATTTTATTAAGTTTAAGTCATGGAAATAATTTAAAATTTTGTTATTATTTCAAAGTAGGAGAATATTTTTGTTCTTTTATATAAAATTTAACAAAAGCCAAATTAAATATAAAAATTTAAAACCCTAATTTCATCATTTCTATCAGAATATCATTTAATTTTACATGAAAATTTTTCACCCAAATTGTCGGCTATATTACCTTAGACGGGGTAACAAAGAAAAATCCTATACCTAATCTTTTATTTTGAAATAAAAAATCTATGGGTGGTTTTGTTTATTTAGTTAAAAGTAATTTTACGAAAGTCACTAGTTATTGTAAAATGTTAAAAGATCTTAACCGATTTGTTAAAAAGTTATTTTATAGTTGAGTTTGGTGACCAAATAACCAATGAATCAAAGTTTTTTATATGGCGTTGATAGATATATTAAATAATGTTGGGTATCTGAAAATGCCATCTAAATAAAGTCAGAGGGCGGAATGTGACATCTGGACCTATCCTTAACAACCTATAGGAATCAAGGGTAGGGTGCAAAAGGCTCGGAGCCTGGGCCTGGGCTTTTCTAAAGCAGTATGTCATGTCAAATGCTTGGAGTTGGATTACAAAAAAAATTAACTTCATACAAATTGTTTTTTTTTTTTTTTATGCTGCCCATGAACCATTTGGCCGTATATTTTGATATTTTATCAAAGAATGTTAGCGTAAGGAGAATAAGCCAAATAAAAAATAAAAAAAAATACAAGACTTTAGTAATCTTCATATCTACTCCAACAAATTAAATATTCACTAGTTTTAAATCCGTGGATACTATACTCCACTAGAACTTAAGGAATAAAACACTAAGGGCACGTTTGGTTCGCTGTAATGGAATAGAGTTGTAATTGAATAGAGGTGTAATGGAATAGAGGTGTAATGGAATAGAATTTGTAATAAGTAATTCAATTTGTTTGGTTGAATGGAATGTAATAGAGTTTGTAATAGAATTCTTGTGTTTGGTTGGATGGAATGATGTTGTAATAGCATAATGAAAAGAACTAAAATGACTGAATACCTTTACTGATTTTTGTTAGGTAGATGATTATTGTTATTGTTATTAAATTTTAATAAGATTATTATTGAAAATAATTTAATAAAAATAATAAATAATTTAATCATATTTTAACATAATTATTATTGTTAATATTTTAGCAAAAATATAAAAATAATTTATTATAATTTAATCAAATTAGTTAATATTATGATATTTTAGCAAAAATATAAAAATAATTTATTATAATTTATTGTTAATATTTTAATAAATAATATTAATTTTAAATATTTGTAAGTAATTAATATTAATTATTTATTAAATTTAATTAGAATATATAAACTATATTTAAATATTTAAATATAATAACTAAATATTTGTAATTAGATATTACAATTGTATTATTTGCATGTATTTTGATTTAATTACAATTATTCAAGTTTGTCAAATATATGACCAAAGATTTGAAAGCTTAGAATTATTGCTTTGTGAGTTAAATAATTAGTTGATCAATTGGTTTCTGATAATTGTGATGATTGCATAATAATACTGCTTTTTGCTTGAACTTTAAAACTAAGAAAATGTAGAGAAGCAACATCAAATTTTTCTGTGTTTTTTCATTAAAAAGAACATTCATTGTCATTGAAAAGTGCATATCTCACTAAAATCCTTAATCAACAAAAAAACATAGATCCAATTACAGAAAATTGATGCCAAGCAAAGTTTTCAATATTTTGAAAATGCTCAAATTAATCGTCCTTTGAATCCTCTCCTAGATGGTCTTCATATGAAACAGGGACCCTAATTCTATCATGAACAGATTTGCGTGTTCCTTCGGCACTGAACTCTTCTGTCGGGTCATTAGGAATAAGTCCAAAGATCTTGTGGAACACTTCTTTGCAATTCCATTCGAGAGTGTAGTTTCTTGAGAAGAGATCTCTTTTGCTCTGTCTTTGGTGCTTGTCGACATTTTGTTGCTTAAATTGCTTCGCAAGATTATAAATACCAATTAGGCATACATTTCTAGATTAGTATTTGAAGAACAAAAAGTATACACCACATGATACATGAGCCAAAGGCCTGTGAATCGCGCTGTGATCCCATCTCAAGCCCAGTTCAAAGGCTATTTTATGAAAAACAGAGTTGCTTGAATCATAATACTAATGTTAACAACATTTGTCACATCTTTGCAATTAGATAATGAAGTGGAAAACCAAAATCTACAAAAGTTTTGCGAGAATATTGGAAGTTAATCTAAGAAAACAAGCAGAGCATACAAACAACCACGCAAGGCAACTGTTTCCTAATGATTGTTATTTAGACATCCAATTGACAAATGAACTTGGAAGTTTTCATGCACACATGTTTATATTCAGCGGACAAAAAGAAAAAAAAAGAATAGAACTCTATGTGCAAATAAGTACACACCTCAAATTCCTTGGCCTTTTTCATTATTTCTCGATAAGCAGCTGGTTCTCGTGCTTTTATATATTCCATAATATGTCACCACCTGTCCAACATCGTGCGCCATCGCAATCATCGACCAGATTTGCATCGAAGGGAGTGATATTGAGAACCAGATTTGCTTATCAATTGCAGTGAAATACAAATAATTGTCAACCACTTATCAGCAAAACGATACAAGTGATTCTTAAATTAGCAACTTATTTCAAGTCCACACTTCATACCACTCAACTTTATGTTTTATAAATTCTTGAATTAAAAAGAAAAAAAAAAAAAAGGTATATACAATCACAAACCCATCTCTGTTTGCAGCAAACTTGATGGTATCCATTCAAAAAGAGGCTTACATCATTTGCCGTTATCCTACCATCCAAATAAATACATGCGAATGATTGTCTTATGAACTTTTAACATATTCATTCTTAGTTTTCGATAAGTAGCTTACGATATGTGACAATCTAATTGATAACATACTCTACATCACCACAGAGTGGCTCACATTTAGGAAAGAAAAGGCAACTAATGAAGTTGGGTCATATCACCTAAGAGCACAGGATTTGAAGTGGCAAATGGAATCTGTGCAGTAGAGGAAACAATGTAGATCATAAGATGCTAAGAGTTGAATTGTTTTCAACCCAAATTCGACCTTTCCTTTAAGAACAAAATGAATGGAGGTTGTAGATTAAACTGTAAAAGGGATAACTCCTAAACTCTAAACCCCAAACACGGTATAAGGAAGAAATGCTACCAAGTGACAAACTTCGTTTAAGGTATTAATACATCATAAATCCCAAACGGACAAGGTGAGCTTGTAAGAGAGCATCCTAGCTAGAACAGGCAACACTAAGTCTAGGATATCCAAAAAAACTATCTGCTAATTAGTTAACTTATTTATGGTAAATTCAACATTGAATTTCATATCTTGCAAGGTATTAAGTTAAAAAATACCTCTTTAACAAGATCACTAAGTGAAGAAATCCCCAAACATCCCACAGCAGTGTACACCATGTATGACTTCTTCTCTTTTAACCGTCTACAAGTATCTAACACAAACCTGCAAAAACCCGAATTTAACAAAGTTTCATAAATCTAATCCAAATGAAAAGACATAACATTGAATTAGGACGACTATATGCAAATCAGCAAATCAGCAACTTAAAGAGCAAGTAAAAACACAAATTAGAACTAAAGATCTGAGAACAGAGCACTATCTGTTGAAGGCCTACCACAAACAAATTATTAAGTATTTAAAACATGCAAAACAGTCACATAAATCGGAATGAATGAATTAGTAGAAACTAAAGACAACCAATTGAAAGAAATAAAGAAATAGCTGAGAAGTTAAAAAAAAAAAAGCATGTCAAGCACAAATAACATAGATTATGATGATTCCTTGACTTTTTACAAACCAAATTCCATAAAGTCGAGGCAAGTCGATTTTGTTTTGATCGGAAGAAGCGTTCTTTAGGGAAAAAGAAGGAACTTGAATGATTAAGATGGCATTGTAAGACACATATTTTGATAGAGAAACGGGAAAAAGAAAAAGAGAGACCTAATTCTTGATTGGGAGATATCTTCTGCCTTGAGCCATTATTGATCAGCGAACAAAAGTCTCACAAATAAAATAAGTTACCCAGTGATGATGGAAGAAAATAGAAGGCGGTGAAGAGGAGGGGTGGAGACAGAAATCGAAACGGAGAAGTGATCAGATGGAAGAATCCCTAGCATAGGGATTTCGGGGAGGGGGAATTGATTTGGGGGAAAAAAGAAATTAGGTTCTGGGAATAAAAAAAATCAAATAAGGAAAAAAAAGCCATTACCTGAAATATGGAAACAGAAGGAGAGAAAGTTAGAGATCTGTGGGAGAAGATGAAGAAGGATATCTGAAATATGGCAAGAGAGTTTGAGGGAAGAAATTGTGTAGAGATTTGACCACAGATGAAGGAGAAGATGAAGGAGGGCAAAATTTGGAAAATGAGAAAAAATGAGCCGAACGTAATAGCTATGCAGGTGTGTGGGCAAGGAATGGCTATTACGGCCTTTACCTGTAATAGAGCCTGAATGGAATCAGGCTGTAATAGGATTACAGCCAACCAAACGTTAGTTTGGTGGTGGGCCCACTGAATTGGGGGGGAATGCATTCCTATTCCCCCCAACCAAACATGCCGTAATTTTAAAAGATACATCATCAGTAAAAATAAAGATAAAAAAAAAGTATTAACAAATGCAACCATATTTATATGATTAGTACAATCATAAGAATCATAATGTAACACCCCCTAATCTTTATCCGTCATCGGAATAGGGTTACAGAGTATTACCAGTCAATACAGTTTTAACACAAATAATACAAAAATAATTAACATTCAAATCAGAAATTAATCATGTTGTCCTTTTTATGGGCCTTCGAGGCCCAAAATGTATGTTAGAAACAATTTGGCTCTTAATCGGAAACTTTGAGGATTTTACGTGAAATTTCAAAAAATTTCCTATATACAGAGCTCACACGCCTGTGTGGTTTAGGGACACGCCCGTGTGACCCTAAAACATGCCCGTGTTTCAGGCCGTGTCCTAAATTGTGTGCTCTCTGACTTACCTCACACGACCAAGCCACACGCCCGTGTGATCAATTTATTTTTTTCGAATTTTAGATGCAGTTTTCACACGGCCGAGCACATGCCCGTGTGCTGGGCCGTGTACTTCACACAGCTGAGACACACGCCCGTGTGACAATACCTGTGCATTCTGTTTCTAAAATTTTAAGTTGCAGGGGACACATAGCCTAACCACATGCCTATGTATAAGCCGTGTGTCTCACACGGTCTGGTCACACGCCCGTGTGCCAAGCCGTGTGGACTCAAAATGAGCCTTATACAACAAGTTTACCAACCTTGCAAACCTTAAACGACAAGCAACTCAAAATTCAATCTTTCAACCAGTCCAAAACATAATTAAATACATCTAAAACATGTCAAAACTATCAATATAATAATTTAACTAATGCATGTTCATAAATATCTAACATAAGTTATCTAAACAATTCATTTAAATACCATACAAATCAATCCTAATTAAACCATGTAAATAGCCATATTATAAGACATATACTTGTATATATAGATCAACCATTATCATCTTATATACCATTAATATTCACATCTCAAAATGACATCGAAAGACAACCTAGGTACATGCCATTTCAAAAGAGAAAATACTTCACCACGTATTTGAGTTCGGGATCGGCTATGGATCTTTGATTCAACGATCGACTTTGACCTAACTCGCGCGGAAACAAACCGTGACAATTTGAGTATGTAACTTAGTGGTATTTCTATAATCCGAATACTTATTAAATAAAAATTTATAAAGTTCAAATACATATTTACACATAACAAATCCATTCAACAATTAATCAATTTCACAATACACATCATTCATAACACTTTCAATTATCACACCTTCTATTTCAATTTCATAAATGCTATTCAATAGCATTTCACCATAATGTATTTAATTCAATTTCAATACCATTTAATATCAATCAATTTAACCAATTCATTTACTTATCCCTATTAACATGACTCGGACTTCGACGAATACACGGATCCAACCAACACACCGAAGACGACACTGCGTGCCTCATCGCCAAGTCAAGTAAAAAGCGAATGAAGACGATATTATTCGCACTCACCGGATTTATCCAAGTAATAATGATAAAGCGATACTTATAGTGCCTCATCGACTCGAAGTTGAAGTATCCCTAAACACTTCCAATCCTATGGCATGCCAACTATATCCGACTTAGCCCGACATTGTTAATAGAGTATTTCAATTCATAATTCAATTTCCAATCAATATACAATTTCAATCAATTCTAATTCAATACACTTTTCAATCATACACATACTTTCACAAAATAATTCAATTCAATGTCAATATATCAAACTCACCTCAATTTTGCTTGCCATACATAATAATAAATACAACAAATAATTTTAGTTTTCGGATTATATAAATACAAACCGTATTTTCCGAGCTAATCCTCGTTGACTTTCTCTTTTCCTTTCCTAGTCGAGGCTTCCGGCTCAACGTTAGCTACGGAATTTAAACAATTAAAAATTATCAATACAATACAATTTCATATTAATTAATTCAATTTATATACAACTTTTTCCTAAATTCCAATTTAGTCCTTAAATCAATACTAGTTTTATTATTTCCAAAACTATTCCATATTTTCATTCAATTCCTACTTAAAACTAACTTCAATACTCAAATTCTTCATAAATCCCTAAATTTGAAATTCTCTCAATTTAGCCCCTACTACATAAAAACTTATGATTTAACTTACAATTCAATCATTTTCCCAATTCCAACTTAAAATTCTATCAATTCTAACCCAAATTCTTCAATTAGTTCAACATAAACCATATATAAAAATCAACTAACTTTCAAAATTTCCACTTACATCAAGTAGTATTTTGTTCTAGGATTCCAAAAACATCAAAATTACAAGAAAATGGGCTAAATTGACTTACCAATTAAGCTTGAAACCTTAGAACCCTAATTAACCCTTTCTTTTTTTCTTTCCCTTTTCTCCTTCTCTGTTTCGTTTTTCAATTCTGTTTCTTTTTCAATTCTTTTGTTTATTATGTTTCTTTTATTTAATTTATGTATTATTATATTATTATATTATTATATTATTATTATATTATACTTAAGTATTAAGTATAAATATATGTACATTATACATACACATGGAATAATACTTTCCATATATTTGTCTCTTGTATCCCTTATGGTTTATTTTCTAATTTAGTCCTTCAATTTTTTTCTTGATTCTATTATTCAACTTTTACCCTATATTCAATCTAGTCCTTACACTAAATTAACCTTAATTCAAGCTAATTCACCTAACCAAAATCTAATTAACCACTCAACTGACTTCGTAAATATTTCTAATAAATATTTACGAATCCGTTTTACGAAAACAATGACCTGAAAATACACTTTTCCGATACCCGTAAACTTCGGGTTGTTACACATAAGGTGTGATGTGAGGTTGTTTACCTTTATTCTTTAATCATGTAATCAAGATTTGATTTTTGTTTTTGAAAATGAATCATATTTTATGATTGATCGTTTACTTATGAAAATATTAATTATTGTTATTTACACCTTAAATTATTATTTTTAAATAAAAATGATTTACTTGAATTAAATCTAAATTGAATTTTTTTTAAATGGCTTAAATTGAGTTTGGTTATACCCATTAACATCTCTAAATGAGAGATGAGAAAGAGAAATATTCAAGTATGAACGCGATATTCTAAAGGTAGCTTGGAGGTGGCTGACTTATGTAGGTGGGTAGGGGCTATATACATGGTGTATGGAACTAGTAGCAGCGAAATGTGGTGGCATTGGCTGAGTATGGTGCATGCGTATGTAGCGTGAGTTATTGTGTTATCTTACAGACTTACAGTAGAGGACAATAGGATAGGATATACGCAACACTCGGCAACTACCAACCCCTCTTCTGTACTTATGTACGTTGTACTACATTTTTTTAGCTTTTGCTTTCTTTTCCTTTTTCCCCACTATAGAACACTCCAATTGCATAATGTCCAGGCCCAGACAGTCTCTGAAAGCAGCCCATCGTATGTCCATACATTTGCTCTGAGATTTACCCTAATATAACATCGCAATATCTTGCGACCTCTTGGTCCAAAGATCTTTAAGTCCAAAAATCCATTCCCTCAGGATTCCCCAGGCCTAGTAGGCCAGTCCCACTTCTCTAATAAACGATAATCAGGTCTCTAATTACTACAGCTAGGATTTAATGGTACAGCAGAAAATTGACATAGTAGCCAACAAACTAGACTATCCATTAGTGCTAATGACTTGTGTAAGTTTCAAGGCCATTGGCATCATGTCGACCGTTCGAAATTCGTGTGCAATCCTTTATGATTGTTTCTGTAAAAAAATAAAAATAAAGCGGTAATATCAAGTTCAACAAATCATAAATTACTGCTGCTATAATATGGGTGCATATCAAATTTGTACATAAAAAGAAAAAAAAAAAGTAATTATGAGTGGAATGAGCGGGAAAGGAGCCCAAAGCGTGAACGTCCTTTTCAGCGATTCCTTGAGAATATAAAATTCTAACGAGGAAGGAGGAGGGAGTGGAGGGTGTGAGAAATCTCTCACTGAAGTTCCACCAACTCTACGGCAGTGAACTAAATGGTAGGCACCCAACGGACAAAATTTGTGTCGTTAATCTGATGAGATTCTACAAATAGTAATTAAGGAGCAGAGCAGTTGGGACTTGGGAGGGAGATGTAGTTATGAAGAAGGGGCAGGGGTGGATTCCCCCCTCATTAATTACGCTTCAGTGTATGCAGTCTGCGCCTCTGATACCCCTGGCTTGTTAGTGCAAAACATGAGAAAAGCGAGAGAGGATTCAATTTTCCATTATTTTGGACAACTTTAGTATTCAAAAGAGGGAGGGAGGGAATATTAGGGGGATGGGTCGTGAAGGTGAAGGTTGTTATTAAATGCTCTGGTCCTCGATGTGGCTTTTGGTAGTCGAGGGTTTTTAATGCACCCACTGCAGCACTCCCTTGTTTTGTGTCCTTAAATTAGATCCAACAAATTCCCATTTCTCCTCACCACCTTCTCTTCTTCCCATCTCCTTCTTCTTCTTCTTCTGAGTCACTGCTAGCATGTTATTCTCTAACATGGTTGAAATAGTCACTGCGATGTTGGCTCGGTTCACTCAGACAATAATCAAGTTCTACGCTTTAGATATAACTCTGCGTAGCTTGCTGTGCTTTGATTGAGCCGTGCCAATATCCTAGTGCCGTTTCATTCTCTTCGTCTGATATTCAAGTGCCACTGTCTCCATCAGTACCGTTGCCTCCCAAACCAGGCCAGCAACGCCATCATCAGGTATAATAGCCTCCACCCAACGGCCTGCATTACGTTCTTTCATCTATAAAACCAGAAAATATCATTAATCTCACACCCCAGTTCCTTATACTGATCACAGCATATATTAACCTCCTCATGTTTCAAACGTTATAACATTAAAAGTGCTACTGTTTTAGCATAAAGCTATGAGAGAGAGGTCATTCATTTATTTCTTTTCATTTTTGAATGCGGCATCGGCTAACCGTTTTAGCATAAAGCCAACATGTCACTGTTAAATTTCTTCTTTTCATATATAGTATAGACTATAGATACCCTTACTTATATCTATATGCTGATAAACAGAATTCGTCCTCTAAGTATACGACTCTTTCTTCATGCCCTATCCCAGTTCATATACAAACCCCTAGGTAAAATAGGAAATATTTCTACCCTTTTGTTTGAAGAAAGAACAAAAGTTTTACCCCTTTTGACCGTTAAAGAATTTGGTCATCAGTCAACCTGACTCTTTCCCTGTTTACACCCCATGTTTTTTTATTAGTGTGTTTTTACGGATTACACCTCATTTTTTACTGGGGGTTGACAAAAAAATTCCACAAATCCAAAATCCACATTTTGCAATTACTTTAACTTAATCGAATTTTAATTTAGTATTTTATATTTGAAAAGTTACTATATTAGAGTTTTTCTATGTAAATGAATATTTATTATTTTAAAAAATATTAATGAAAATTACTTTTAATTATATTAAATAATGTACAGTTTTATCAAACTAAGTAGAAAATTAATATAAAAAACCAACAAAAAAAAGGAAGTTGAATCATTGCATAATATATAAAAAACGCAAAAATTCAACTAAACAGAACCTTTTAATATTTTTTGGTTTTGCACCAGTAATGAAATATAAAAAATAATTGATGACACCTTAAATATGATCTCATTTTCAAAAGAGACAAAATTAGAATTTATACAATAAGTGGAGGACCAATAAGAAGTAAAAAAAAGTTTCATCTAAAACACTAGGACCCACCTAATTAAGCTCCCACCTAGAGAAAGAAAGAGAGCCGGCTCATTCCCTATTAATAAATTGAAAATTCTACGTCTTAACGTTTATTAAACATTTGAGAACCCTCTTCATAATATGAGTGCATCTTTTTAACATTTGTAGGTAAAGTAGAGTGATAAAAGGTCATGGACTCCATTTTCCTCGTTTCATCAAATTGAAATTAGCATCCAAAATCATGAAACCAAAGTCTCGGTTGTCATTGTGGATTCCATTGTTGCAGATGACGTCCAAATAGATTTATTAATTTTGTTGGGCTGCTACTGGTGAACAACATCTGTTTTACATTTAATGCCCGTACGTATTACTTTTTCAGTTTTTTAAAAACCCTAGAATATCACTTGGGTAATTAACATTTCAGCACGTAAAATGCATTAATGGGTAATTAACAAATTATGTTTTGTTGGATATAATTTGAACCTGTACCTTGCATTAAATATGGGTCATTCAACACATGAAATAAAAGCATGGCTTTTAGTTTTTATTCCCGTCTAATTTCCTAAAAATCAAGGGAAAGACAAAAGAGTAGCAGGGTTCGAAAGAAAGAAAAGCAGTTAGTAGCTGAAGATAGTTAATGCGAAAAATGGGGAGCGTTGGCCAATCTTTAATAACATTACATAAATGGGGCCGAGAAGTGGAAGGAATCTGCACTGCACACATATTTTTTTACAACCCCAAAACCTGCCCAATTATATAATTTATTTGTCATATACTTTTCTTTCATTTTCACCAATACATTATACTGATGAATAAAATATACTGGTTTTTAAATAAATCATCAACATAACGGATCCGAGTTATAGTATCCCTACCCTAGCAGTACCTTTACTTGGTAGTCAGACAAAAATTCCCCCATTTATTAGTGCAGATCAATGGGTGGATCACCAGTTTTACTCCCATGTACACTGTTATTACCTCTTCTCAATTCATACAATAATTCCATGCTTTCCCCCGTGCTTGGTCTATATTCCCTCTTGAAAGGATGAATGAACGAACAGGATTAATTTTCTTTTTTTCTTCTTGGTATATGCAACACTATTCCTCCGTGTCATCCCTTTCAAAAGTTTAATCTTCATGTGTATATATATATTATATATGCATTCATTGCGTTGCATGCATGGATGCCACATTAATGCTACTAATTTATTTCTGTGTGTTCCCCTTTTGTTATTCTCACACTGATCCCACTGTTTCTTTTGTGTCAAACCACCAGATTCTTTTTTGGTATCTGATCGGCTATAGGGTATAGCCTGATAGTTTTATTTAATATTCAACCATTTTTCGTGTTTTAAGCTAAAGCTTGTTGTAGGGTTGGGAGAATTAAAGACAAGCTAGCGTTTTTAACTTTGCTTTGGAGATCAGACCATGCATGCTTCTGACTCTTACGACTTTTTCTCATGCCTAATAGAAAGCAAAGTGTGCATGGAATTAAGTAATTTGGCCTGGGGCGAAGCCCGGGGGCATGGGCCCCGGCCCCTAAAACTTAAAATCACGCTTTTAAATTTTTTTAAAAATTTTAAATTAGTAAAGGTAAAATTTTATTTTGGTCCCCCTAAAATTATAAAAATTCGATTTAATCATTTATAAATTATAAAGATATAAACTATAAAAAATTAAAATTTCATCCAACCCCTAAAAAATTATTCTGGCTTCGCCCCTGAATTTGGCTATACCTTTTTATTATTTACCTTCTTTTCTGCCACTTTAATAAGATGTAAAGCACGATGGCTAGAATTTTTTATATATGCAATGCGTTATTTAAGAACCAGCTGATTCGATCATATCCCAAGTTCAGAAGAGAAAATAGGTACAGTTACTCAATTCCATTGCTAACGTCTTGCGGTTGTTTGGACTGATATTTAGAAAAAAGTTACTATAAGAAGTCTGATAGATGATAATATATGATTATGGACGGTTGGAACTGGAAGGTGGCCCCAAAGGAAGAAAGAAGGCCTTTTTTAGTTTGTTGCCATATTTAATGCATTGACTCAGTCTCAATGAACTCTATTACTGGAAGCCACAAGGGTGCAGCCTTATTGTCATTCTAAATTTGCGCTGATCCAAAAATGCTGTGATCTTATCTCTATTTGGCATCAATCTCTTAATGATTTTTCTTTTTCTAATCTAATCAATTCCTATGTGCTTCAGCTGCTCTAGTAGGTCATTTGCCGAAATGGCAACAGATATCAGTGTTTGTTCTGAAGCTCAATTATTGCTTCATTTGATTTTGTTTCTTGTTGATATGGTATCGAATTTTGAATCAAGCACACTTGTGATAATGTTATATATCTGTGATGTAAAAATTAAACTAAAAGGAATGCAGTAAATTCTAAAAATTTCAATCCCTAGGCTTAACAACTAAAACGTGTAAATGTGAAAGTTATGAGTAAGATAAAATTCATCTATCTTTTGCAAGTTATGTTCATTTTTAATTTTGGTGACAAAATAAAAATAAAAAAAATACAATGAACCGTAATGGCATGAATTAAAAATCACAATTAATCACGATGGAGATAAATCAAAAACAACAATTAATTTGGCTAAAAAAAATTACCATTATGGCATGGTTTTCTAAAAGCGTCTTAGATTTTCCCATGCTGCGTTTCACTTTTTAGCGATGACTTTAAATGCCACAAATAATATGTTTTTGCTGTACTTAAAATTTGAATATCAAAACAAAAATGCGCTGAACCCAAAAATATCCAAAAAGTAATGCAAAGATGATTCAAATTATGCCAAACTTATTTACAAGTGATGAGCATTACTGATCAAATTCATTTCTGAGTTTGTCACTTGCAATTTATAGTCTTTTGATTAAAGAAACCCAAAAATCAAGCTCATCTTCAAATTTTTAATTATTAGTTTTTTTTCTTAAATTTAATTAAAATTAAATTGAATTAGAATGGAGATTATGTATGAATAAATATACAATGAATATTTTATCTTTAAATATGGATAACATGTTTTATTATATTGCTGTCTAAAAACTAAGGGTTTTTTTTAAAAGGATGATTAGGAGAAGTGAAAAACAAATATCATGATTCACATGTATCTCTGGTGTTCACATCTAACCTTGACTAGCATCAGTTTATCACTGTATTTATGAAGAAACTACATATCAATATCTTTTGTTTCTGGATTAGTACTGTCTCACACCATGAAATCAACCAGCCTCAGGGACCTCTAGTCGCTCGTAGATGGAGCAAGGATGGTTGTCTCCTTATCCGAAGATGAGTTGCTCGCTTTCATTCGATCCGTCATACGTGCTTGAATCCCAAAAAACTCAACAAAATTTGAAAAACTTTTAACGAAACTTTAAAGGAGAGTTTAGAAACCTTCTAATCACATCAAAACGAGTTGAAAATCATTTTGAAGCATTGATTTCATTCAAAATCTCGAATTTCATCATTATCGACCCAGATTTCGACATTTATTCAAAACTTTTTATTCAATAAATAAAAATTCAATTTAAAAGGCTAAATATCATCAAAAACTAATAGGAAAACCGAATATTACTTGTGTTGGAAGAAAAATGGACGTTTGGTGCAAATCCAAGAAAACCCACAAGTTGAACAATGGTAAAATCAATGGTGTTTTTTATGCTTTTCTTGAAATTCTAGGGAGGTTTAATACTTGGAAGATGATAGAAATTAAAAGGATTGATATTTGGAAGATCAAAATAGATGAACAGTGTTTGAGGTTTCAAGGGACGACAATAATAGGTGAGGGAGAAAAGGGTTTCTTGAGTTTCATGTGTTGAAAGAGGGGAAAATAGGTTGATTTTAAAGTTTTGATTTATTTTCCTTTAGACCACTCCTAATTTAAACCCTTTTGCAAAACAATCCACTTTTAAAAATTAAATATATTTTCTACATTATTTTCAAAAATTGATTTAACTCTCAAAAAGCCATAGTCAAATATATTTCGGGTTACCATAATTCAAAATTTTCAAACCCATTCCAAGCCAAAATTTCTAATTTACCCTCAAAACTTCTAGACCCAATTTCGGGATGTGATAGGGTCTCCATGTAACAGTCCGTTTTCAATGAAATCGGAACAGTGGTTTCGGGACCACAAATCCGAGTCCAAAAGAAAATTTATTTTAATATTATTTTATGGTTTACAATATGATAGGATATCGTATAAAAATTTTGTTAAGAAAATTTTATCGATTACATGTTTAATTGATAAAAGAACCAAATTGCATAAAATGCAAAAGTTGAATTCTAGTAGCTAAAAGGATCAAATAGCTATGGAATTCAAAATTTGAGGTCCTTATATGGAAAATAGACCATTAAGAGGAGTTAGTAGATAAATTTGATGAATCATCCATGGAAAATTAAATAAAGAAAAGGACAAAATTGAAAATTAAAATAATTAAAGATGATAATAAACTAATATCATCTTATTTCATCATCTTCCCCAAATTAAAATACATGGAAACCCTAGCTAAGAGAAAATAACTCAACAATCTTATTTGGCTTAATTAGGTATGTTTCCTTGTCCCGTTTTTAGTAATTTTTATATTTCTGAGATCGTAATAACCTAATCTAGCTATTTTGGGGATTAATTTGCAAAGTTATCAAAGTATTAAAGTTTTTCCAAGGATGAATATGCATGAATTATGAAGTTTTATGGTATAAATGGAAAGATTATTGATAAATAAACAACTTTTGTAAAGGAAATTTTCATGAAATTATTATTTAGGGACTAAATTGAAAAGATGTAAAATTCATGGAAAAATTATGATTTTTGTGAAATACATGAACTGTTATTGTTATATGAAAAGAGCTTGGAATAAGGGTTAAGTTGCATGAAATTCATTTTCCGAGCCTAGGGACGAAATTGGAATTAATCAAAAGTATAGGGGCAAAATGGTAATTTTTCCTAATATGTGAATTGGATTGAATTGAATATGAATTGTATTAAATTGAGTTAAATTTACTCGTATAGATCCAAATAGATCAAATACGAAGTCAGATCGTGGAAAAGAAAAAGTGTCGGATTAGTAGACTTTTGCATACACGAACATTTGTCGAGGTAAGTTCGTGTAACTAATTGTGTATTTAAATATTTATGTGATATGCTTGATTTATATGTATGTGAATTGTATAATTATTAAGTATGAAAATAAATCACATATCCGACAATGCCTGACAAGAAATAAATCCCGTTTGAACAAATGAAATTAGATGGATACAGGGTTCCCGAAATGGTTGTGGTTCTACATATGTTGCGAACACACCATATCTCGTAAGAGCGTCCCGTTATGGCTCACATGAGCATCCCGATATAAGCTCTCTTGAGCTTTCTGATATATGGTTCTTCCAAGCTTCCTATTTATATGCTCCTATGAGCATTCTGATCGGTAGTGATCCTGCATGTGTTACGGACACATGCGGACACACCGCAACTCTTATGAGCGTCCTGATATAAGGCTATCTGGAGCTTCCTGATTAAAAGCTCTTTCATGAGCTTCCTGATAATAACTCTTCGGAGTTACCCGTTAAGCTCGCATGAGCTTTCTGATTTAAGCTCTTATGAGCTTCCTGTTATTAAGCCCAGATAAGCTTCCCGTTACAAGCTCACATGAGCTTTCTATTATTTGGATTGGAAGAGCTTCCTGTTTAAATGCTCAATGAGCATTCCTGAATATGAATTGACGGAATATAATATGTACACTTTGTGTGTACTAACCATGTATCCATCGATATTATAAGTGGTTTAATGGATAAAGTTATGACAAATGACAATATGAATTTATGATAAAAGATTATGGACATATATTTGATCACATGAAAATGACTTGTAAATGAAGTTTGAATTCACAATGTGGAAAGTACATGAATAAGGAAATTTGATTAATGATAAGTTCATACTTGTTTATTGTTATTCATGTGAATTACATGACTAACATGCTTGATGAGGATATGTGTCTAGGAAAAAGGCCAATTTGGCTTGAACATGTTTATTTGCTTACCTTAAATGTGAATTAATTGGTAAGTTAATTTCCTGTTATACGAACTTACTAAGCTTAAAGCTTACTATGTTTTATTTTTTCTGTTTTATAGTACTCGGAAGCACGTAAAGGTTGGAACTTGGTCGGAGCCACATCAGACTATCCCTCAGACTTCTCGGTATATATATAACAAGTTAATTTTGGTTATAATGACATGTATAGGTTAAATTAGCCAATAATGGAATATAAAAGTTTGATTGAAACTAGCCATTTGTATGGCTTGTGTTTAGTATATTTTGTTATGTATATACATGGTCTAAGCATGTTTGACATGTGTGTTTAAAATGGTTAAAATGATGGAAATCATATGTATGTTTGGATTAAACTAACATATTTAGTAAAAACATGCATATATGTGAATTGGGTCAATTAGGTGAGTTTGAAAACATGAATAAATGTAATGATATGTCATGTATAAAACTTGATTTTGGCTTGATTTGAATGTTTTTGTAACAGCCCAATTTTCATTGGTGTTGGAAACAGTGGTTTGAGATCACTAAAATCCAACAAATGAGCTCGTAAATTTTATTATTAAGTATTTATGAGCAATTTATGAATTTAGGAAAAACTATGAATTAGTGATTTATGTTTTAGAAATATTTATTAGATTAATTGGTTTCGAAAACGAGGAAACAAGACCTCGATTTCATAAACCGAGCCGTAAATATTTTTATAAATATTTATGGAGTGTTATTAGGTTAGTATTAAAGTTTTATTAGAAAATTTTAAAGTTTTGACAGTTAATTAATTAAAAAGGACTAAATTGAAAAAGGTGCAAAACTTGCCAATTAAAGAAATAGGGATTAAATAGCTTAAGTAGTAAATAAGGGAGGACCAAAAAGGCAATTACACATTTTTAGAAGGCTGAAACAGTTTGTGCAGAGAAAAAAAATCTTGAAATTTTATGACTTAGGGGCAAAATGGTCATTTGGGAAATTAAGGTAAAAATAAAATAAGTGACCAAATTGAATCTAGACATTTCTTCATCAATCTTCAGCCAAAAACAGCCATAGGAGGTCCTCCAAAAGCTAGTTTTTCGTAACTTTACTATATGTGAGTTCAATTCTTGCTCTTTTCTTGAAAATTTTGTGTTTTTGAGACTTTTACAATTAGGTCCAACTATTTAATTCATTAGTTTTTGATTTCATGGGTGATTTTGAAAGTTACCATTGATGAGTGCTGGAAGTTTATAATGAATTAATATGGATTTGAAGCTTTAATTTTATTATATGATGAATTTATCAAGTGATTTCAATAGAAATTGATTATTAGGACCAAATTGAGAAAAGATTGAATCTTGAGATAAGATTGAATCTTAGGGTTTAGTATTAAATTGTGTTTATCAAAGGTTGTGTAATAGCTTAGAATATTTAGATAAAGTGTTAATTGAGAAAAATTAGCTTATTTGGTGGGAAAATTGATAAGGGACTAAATTGTAAAAATTGTAAAAGTTAGGGTAAATGTGTAATTTTAAAAATTGAAGGGCATAAATTGTGAAGTGAATTAGAATTGAACTAGATGCTAATGAATGAATAATTTTATATTATAGATCAAGAACCCGAAGAAAATCGTGAAAAAAGGAAATTAGCTGAATAGTCCCTGAATTACAACAAATTCTACAAATTGGCCCATATAAGTTCATATTGTGACACCCCTAACCCGTATCCGTCACCGGATTAGGGTTACAGGCATCACTAAACCAAATACCAAGTCTATGCACTTTATTCGAACTATCACGTACAAATTTTCATACCATTTCATAATATCACAAGAATACATGTATAGGTCATCTATTATCGAATCATTTATTTACATCAATCAAGGAATAATTACAATCATATAGAAAATTATCATTTATTTCATTTCTGTACATATGCTTCAACTTTTGTCTATGATATTCCTCATTCGATTAAACCACAAATATAAAGACCAAATCAACTAGTTCATTAGCACCATTTTCTTACCATATTCGGCATTGTTCATTATACACATAAATATTTGTACATATCATGAGTACACTTTATATCGTTATTTCATTATATATTTAGTCATTAGTGCTACAAGGCCGAACATATTATATCACTTCAAGAGAAATTTTTATACTCCATACAAAAATGAACCATAGTAGAATATATATATTAATACACATCAATTTACTCACTACTATATCATCAATGGTATACACATACACAAGATACAATTCATACCATCTATACCTAGTCACCTTGTTACATTCATCTAGACATGCGAAACCAATCATCATCATTCGAATGTCACATAGATATTTAGACCATATACAATCCATTACTAAAATCTCAAAACAAACATACACCTATTAAATATTAACTTTCAAAATTAAAAACTTAACACTATTAACTATTTCAACATTTAATCATACCATATAGACAAACATCAAGCATCACACATCATGACATATATTTCCATAGTAAACTTTTACCATAACCGAATTCATGTAAATCCTATTAAACAAGATTTAGCCATTTTCACATGGCTTTTATATACATCCCAATCCAAAAAGAACTCAAAAGAGTATTCAAGCCTATACATGCCATTATTTCAAAGGTTCATCTCTAGAAAAGTACCAAAAGTAGTTGATAATGTGCTTGACTTTGACAAGGATCCCGAGTACGAGCTTAAACTTTAAAACCTAAAAATGATCAAATGAAATCAACGGTAAGCTAATTTAGCTTAGTAAGTTATAAGCAATGGTTTTCTTAATCAACAATTCATAAATCAAGTGTTTAATATAAAACAATTTAATCATAAAAGAGCTCATAACCAAATAAGTAAGAAACCTATTACCATGCAAAGCTTACATAATTCCATAGATCTCATAAAAACCGCATAACTCCTTACCATACATTCTTTTCGAACTAACTCATTGATTATTTCATACATCTCATCCTTAAAAGTTCATAAAGTAAGAGTAACTTACCTTATTAACACTATGTTACCAATGTACCATGCATCTCTTTCATAAGAAATATATCTCTCGATATCTCCATTCATTAGTCAATATTTTAATAGATCCAAAATTCCCCACACTTAGTGCAATTCATGCAACGTGTCGCACACTTAGTGTCGTTGCTTGATAAAGGGCTCACACAGTACTATTCATTAGTAATGTATCGCACACATAGTGCCATTACTATTTCATCCGCACACACAGTGCCATTCCCTAGCAATGTATCGTACACATAGTGCCATTACTAGTTTATCCGCACACATAATGCCATTCCCTAGCAATGTATCGCACACATAGTGCCATTACTAGTTTATCCGCACACACAGTGCTATATAACCGATTTCGCACACACAGTGCTCGGTATAATAATTTTTTCACAGTGCCCATTATTTGATCTTATCTTCTTGAACACATTTTACACATATAATTATACATTCACGTTTTGTACATATAATATACCTATATACCCATATTTAAATCAAATCCTTCTTTCTATATCCAACCATCACATTCGGCCTTACTCATATAAACACATAATTAATTAATCAATCACAACCATCACCTATTACAATGTCCACATTTAATTACCACTTGATCCTTAACTATACATCCAACTCAAATATGTCAAAACTTCATACAAGGATTAACCACTCATTCGACTAGTATATATATACATATATTAAACTCATTCCATCTCACATTCGGCAAAAATGGATTTTTATCATACTTAATTTAACTATTCAAGAGATATACATATACACATGAACAAAATCAACCACATTCGACTAACACACTTTAAAAATTTCCATATCTCATTCGACAATTTGAATAATCAAATCTATTAATTCATTTGAACATGTATATTACATTATAATAACCATTCGAATAATTTCAATTGCTTATAAACTTCCCTCGAAAGTTGACAAATTAAACTTCCCGGCTACTCGTTTAATTTTGCTTTTCCCCGATCCAATTCCTTTTCCTTTTGTTCTTGATCTAAATAATGTCAAATAGAACTCATTTAAATACATTTTTATTCAATTTAATCCAAAAACTCATGATTATGAAATTTACCATTTTACCCCTAGTATTTACAACTTTTGCAATTTAGTCCCTAAAGCACAAAACACAAAATACATGAAATTTGAGTTCATTTCTTAAGGGCCGAATGTACTTCTAGCTCATATAAGTCCATACAAACTAATTATTTAGCATTTTAATCCCTCAAATATT
Source organism: Gossypium sturtianum (assembly GCA_025698515.1). Classification (NCBI taxonomy): domain Eukaryota; kingdom Viridiplantae; phylum Streptophyta; class Magnoliopsida; order Malvales; family Malvaceae; genus Gossypium; species Gossypium sturtianum. The sequence goes on along the minus strand of CM046955.1, from coordinate 152,402,155 downwards.
TATTTTAATATCTAAATTCTAATTTACTCAATTTCACTAAAAGTTCAAGAACAAAACTTACTACCCTATCATCTATCATCAATATTTTACCATTAATCAACAAGAACATAAAGTTTCCTTCAATGGTATCTCATGAAAAACACAACCAAACTTCAAATTACCACATGGGCTAGATAAAGCTCAAAACAACAAGCTCAAAAATGCAAGAATTATTAAAAATCAAGCTAAATGGTTACCTTAATCAAGCTAAATGTGACCGAACCCTTGAAGCTAAAATTTTTCTTTTCTCCTTTGGTAGTTTCGGCAAGGGGAAGAAGATGATGATAAAAACAATGCCACTTTCTCTCTTTTCTTATTTTATGTTTTATTCCACTATCTTAATTAAATATTATATCATTAATATATACATATATTTACTCATGAAATAAACAAACATTTTTATAATATACCACCTTACCGTCCACTACAAAAAAAATATTAGGGGTAATTGCCTCTTAAAGCCCCTTAATTAAAAAGACATATTAATTTAACCCTCCAATTGAGTAAATAGCTAATTTTTTTACCACTCATGCAATTTAATCCCTTTCCTTGAATTGAACGTACAAACATTCAAATTATCTCATAATATTTCAACACATAATCAAACACATAACATAGATATCAAATAAATAATTAATATATATATTTAACTCGGATTCGTGGTCTCGAAACCACCGTTCTGATTAGGGTCGTAATTGGGCTGTTACAACTCTCCCCTCTTAAGGAATTTTCGTCCCCAAAAATCTTACCAGCGAATAAGTGTGGGTAACGTTCTTTCATTGATTCTTCAGTTTCCCAGGTTGCTTCCTCAACCCCGTGCTTATGCCACATTACTTTAACCAGCGATATCTCCTTATTTCGCAACTCTTTCACTTCACGAGCTAAGATGCGAATCGGTTCTTCCTCATAAGTCAAATTGGGCTGAATTTCAATCTCTGATGGGCTGATCACATGAGAAGGATCGGATCTGTATCGTCGAAGCATCGACACGTGGAAAACATTATGAATCTTGTCTAACTCAGATGACAACCTCAATCTGTACGCAACCGGCCCGATACGCTTGATAACCTCATACGGCCCAATAAATCTCGGACTCAACTTTCCCTTACGGCCAAATCTAAGTATCTTTTTCCACAGCGATACTTTCAAGAACACTCGATCACCCACTTGAAACTCTATATCCTTTCGTTTCATATCCGCGTACGACTTCTGACGGTCTGATGCAGCTTTCAAAATTTCTCGAATTACTTTAACTTTCTGCTCCGTCTCTCTAATTAAATCAACCCCGTGTATCTTGCCTTCACTTAGCTCAGTCCAATATAAAGGTGTACGACATTTTCGACTGTACAATGCTTCATAGGGTGCCATTTTCATACTTGATTGAAAGCTATTGTTGTACGTAAATTCAATCAAAGGTAGGTATCGTTCCCACGTACCTTCAAACTCAAGAACGCAACATCTCAACATATCCTCGAGTATTTGAATAACACGCTCGGATTGACCATCCGACTGAGGGTGAAAAGCTGTACTGAAATGTAACTTGGTACCTCAAGCATCCTGCAATTTCTTCCAAAACCGCGATGTGAACCTCGGATCTCTATCCGAAATAATAGAAACAGGTACTCCGTGCAATCGTACGATCTGCGATATGTACAACTCAGCTAACTTTTCAAGTGAGAAATCCGTACGTACCGAAATAAAATAGGCCGATTTCGTCAATCTATCAACAATAACCCAGATTGAATCTTTCTTACTTGACGTCAACGGCAAACCCGATACGAAATCCATCGTGACTCGATCCCATTTCCACTCAGGTACCATAATCGGTTGGAGTAGTCCCAATGGCACCTGATGCTCAGCTTTCACTTGTTGACATACTAAGCACTTCGACACATAGTCTGAAATGTCTCGTTTCATACCATGCCACTAGTAATGCTGTTTCAAGTCATTATACATTTTCGTGCTACCTGGATGAATCGACAATCTACTATTATGAGCTTCATCACAAATCATTCGAATCAATTCAGAATTCTTAGGCACACATATCCGATTCTTGAACCGTAGACATCTTTCAGCATCTATCTGAAAATCTGAATCCGCACACGAGCTACAATGACTCCTTTTTACTTTTAAATCATCGTTAAACTCTTGAGCTTCTCGAATCTGCTGTACAAATAATGGTTTAGTTTTCAACTCAGAAATGATCACACCATCATCGGTCATAGCTATATCCACATTCATTGCGCGTAGAGCAAATAGTGACTTTCGGCTAAGTGCATCGGCAACTACATTAGCCTTTCCCGAGTGATAATCAATCACGAGCTCGTAGTCTTTCAACAGTTCTAACCATCGTCACTGTCTCAAATTCATATCCTTCTGAGTCATTAAATACTTTAGACTTTTATGATCCGAATAGACGTGGCATTTCTCACCGAATAGATAGTAACGCCATATTTTCAAAGCAAAAACTATAGCGGCCAACTCAAGGTCGTGCGTCGAATAATTCATCTCGTGCGGTTTCAACTGCCTCGAAGCGTAGGCTACTACTTTACCCTCCTGCATCAAAACACAACCCAGCCCATTTAAAGATGCATCGCTGAAAATAACGAACTCTTTACCCGATTCTGGCTGAACCAGCACTGGAGCTTCCGTTAACAAGGTCTTCAGCTGATCAAAACTCTTCTGGCACCTTTTTGACCACTCGAATTTAACCTCTTTCTGTAATAGCTTTTTCTTTGGTGATGCTATCATAGAAAACCCTTTCACGAAGCGTCTATAAAATCTGGCAAGTCCCAGAAAGCTACGAACCTCAGAAATTCTGCAGAGGTTTCCAATCAAGTATAGCCGAAACTTTACTCGGGTCAACTCGAATGCCCGATGCTGAGATAACATGCCCCAGGAAGCTAACTTCATTCAACCAAAACTCACATTTGCTGAATTTCGCGTACAACTGCTTATCACGCAAAATCTGTAACACCAGCCTCAAATGCTCAGCATGCTCGGTTTCGTCATGTGAATAGATCAGTATGTCATCTATGAATACAACCACAAACCGATCTAGATACGGTCTAAATACCCGATTCATCAGATCCATAAAAACAACAGGGGCATTAGTGAGTCCAAACGGCATCACTAAGAACTCGTAATGGCCGTATCTCGTCCGAAAAGCAGTCTTTGGTATATCTGAGTCCCTAACTCGCAACTGATAAAAACCTGACCTCAGATCAATTTTCGAGAACACCGAGGCTCCCTTAAGCTGATTGAATAAATCATCAATACGTGGCAATGGATATTTATTCTTTACGGTCACCTTATTAAGTTGTCGATAATCGATACATATTCTCAAAGTTTCGTCATTCTTTTTCACAAATAGAATGGGCGCACCCCAGGGAGAGAAACTCGGTCGAGCAAAACCTTTATCTGTCAATTCTTGTAACTGAGCATTCTTTTAATTCAGTCGGTGCCATTCAATACGGAGCTATTGAAATCGAAGTTGTCCCTGGCACTAACTCAATACCAAACTCTACCTCCTGAACAGGTGGTAATCTCAGCAATTCCTCCGGAAATAGATCCGGATACTCACAAACAACCGGTACAGATTTAATCTTCTTTTCTGTTACTTTGTTGTCAATCACATACACAAGATAAGCTTCGCAACCCTTTCTCAAATACTGCCGAGCCAATATCGATGATATCATAGCTGGTAACCCATTCAAATCTGCAGATTCAATTTGAAGTATCTCGTTATTCTGACACCTCAAATCAATAGTATTTCGTCTGCAATTCACTACTGCATCGTGTACGATTAACCAATCCATACTGAGGATAATATCGAATTCATCAAATGGTAGCAACATCAGATCAGTCGGAAAACACGAGTCTCAAATCATTAAAGGACAATTCTTGCACACCCTATCAACGAGCACACACATCGACCTGCAGGGTTTGAAACCGAATCACAAACCCAGTAGACTCAACAGGTAGAGTCTTGCTGGTTACTAATGTTTCACACACATACGAATGAGTTGAACCGGGATCAATCAGGGCAATAACACTAGTATTAAAGAGAGTGAAAATACCAGTAATAACATCTGGAGATGAAGCCTCCTCTCTGGCACGAATGGCATAAGCTCTAGCCGGTGCACGGGCCTCTGATCGAATAGTCACATCTGACGTTCCCCTCTGAGCGCCACTCCTGCCTCTCATATTACGAGATGGTCTACGTCTAACTGTAGTGCTGCTCGGTCTCGCGCTCTGAACAACACATTTTTCAGCTGTCTCTGGGCAATCCCGAACAAAATGGTCCTGTGAACCGCACTTGTAACAAGTGCGATTATTAGATTTACCCCAGCATTCACCGAAATGCCGTCTACCGCACTGTTGACACTCTGGCTTACTCGGTCGGGTATTACCAACACTAGCAACTGATGTAGCCCGAGAACTCACTGGTGGTCGTTCTCGTATAGAAATCCCGATGTTAGGTTTGGATCGGCTACTATCATTCTTGAACTTCTTCGTTGCCATTTGAGAAAATTTACTCGCGGATCTCTTTTAGAAATCTTTAGCTTCAAACTCAGCTTTTCGCTTTTCTTTTCCCAGCTCTTCAGCTTTACAAGCTCGTTCAACCAGCAATACGAACTCGTTTATTTCAAGGATGCCAACCAGAAGCTTTATATCTTCATTTAAACCCTCTTCAAATCTCCGGCACATAGCAGCCTCAGATGAAACACATTCACGAGCGTAGCGACTTAGTCTCACAAACTTGCGCTCATATTCGGATACGGTCATACGACCTTGCTTAAGCTCGAGAAATTCTTTACGTTTAGAGTCTATGAAGCGCTGACTTATGTACTTCTTACGAAATTCCGTCTGAAAGAAGTCCCAGGTAACTCTCTACTTCGGAACAACTGACACGAGAGTATTCCACCAATAGTAGGCAGAATCCCGTAGTAATGATATAGCACACTTCAGACTCTCATCGGGTGTGCAGGACAGCTCATCGAAAACACGAACATGATTATCGAGCCAAAATTGACTCTCACTGCATCATCATCATCCTCGGCTCTAAATTCTTGAGCTCTGTGTTTTCTAATGCGATCAACCGGAGGCTTGTTTACTCTCTCAGGATTCACAATCGGGGGTACCACCGGTACTACAGGGGGAATGTTCGGATTCAGGGGTGGTTGAACAACCGAATTGGTTCGTATATACTGACTGAACCAGTCATTCATCATACTATAGAAGGCTTGTTTAGCCCCCTCTTCAGGATTACTCGTAGCTGGTCGAGATTCCTCCGGCGCGGTCCCTGACACGGGAGCAGGCGCCACACTCTCGATATCATCGGCTAGAGCTCGCTCGGGATCAGGATCCATTTACTATATGAAAGAAATAAGCACATTTCACTGGCAGAAGTCATCACACTATCACGTTATAAAATTATGGCATGTATAGCTAGACTCACACGCGCTACGTTAGTCCGAGGACCGACTAAACCATAGCTCTGATACCAATCAAATGTGACACCCCTAACCCGTATCCGTCACCGGATTAGGGTTATAGGCATCAATCAAGGAATAATTACAATCATATAGCAAATTATCATTTATTTCATTTCTATACATATGCTTCAACTTTTGTCTATGATATTCCTCATTCGATTAAACAACAAATATAAAGACCAAATCAACTAGTTCATTAGCACCATTTTCTTACCATATTCGGCATTGTTCATTATACACATAAATATTTGTACATATCATGAGTACACTTTATATCGTTATTTCATTATATATTTAGTCATTAGTGCTACAAGGCCGAACATATTATATCACTTCAAGAGAAATTTTTATACTCCATACAAAAATGAACCATAGCCGAATATATATTTTAATACACATCAATTTACTCACTACTATATCATCAATGGTATACACATACACAAGATACAATTCATACCATCTATACCTAGTCACCTTGTTACATTCATCTAGACATGCCGAAACCAATCATCATCATTCGAATGTCACATAGATATTTAGACCATATACAATCCATTACTAAAATCTCAAAACAAACATACACCTATTAAATATTAACTTTCAAAATTAAAAACTTAACACTATTAACTATTTCAACATTTAATCATACCATATAGACAAACATCAAGCATCACACATCATGACATATATTTCCATAGTAAACTTTTACCATAACTGAATTCATGTAAATCCTATTAAACAAGATTTAGCCATTTTCACATGGCTTTTATATACATCCCAATCCAAAAAGAACTCAAAAGAGTATTCAAGCCTATACATGCCATTATTTCAAAGGTTCATCTCTAGAAAAGTACCAAAAGTAGTTGATAATGTGCTTGACTTTGGCAAGGATCCCCGAGTACGAGCTTAAACTTTAAAACCTAAAAATGATCAAATGAAATCAACGGTAAGCTAATTTAGCTTAGTAAGTTATAAGCAATGGTTTTCTCAATCAACAATTCATAAATCAAGTGTTTAATATAAAACAATTTAATCATAAAAGAGCTCATAACCAAATAAGTAAGAAACCTATTACCATGCAAAGCTTACATAATTCCATAGATCTCATAAAAACCGCATAACTCCTTACCATACATTCTTTTCGAACTAACTCATTGATTATTTCATACATCTCATCCTTAAAAGTTCATAAAGTAAGAGTAACTTACCTTATTAACACTATGTTACCAATGTACCATGCATCTCTTTCATAAGAAATATATCTCTCGATATCTCCATTCATGAGTCAATATTTTAATAGATCCAAAATTCCACACACTTAGTGCAATTCATGCAACGTGTCGCACACTTAGTGTCGTTGCTTGATAAAGGGCTCACACAGTACTATTCATTAGTAATGTATCGCACACATAGTGCCATTACTATTTCATCCGCACACACAGTGCCATTCCCTAGCAATGTATCACACACATAGTGCCATTACTAGTTTATCCGCACACATAGTGCCATTCCCTAGCAATGTATCGCACACATAGTGCCATTACTAGTTTATCCGCACACACAGTGCTATATAACCGATTTCGCACACACAGTGCTCGGTATAATAATTTTTTCACAGTGCCCATTATTTGATCTTCTCTTCTTGAACACATTTTACACATATATTTATACATTCACGTTTTGTACATATAATATACCTATATACCCATATTTAAATCAAATCCTTCTTTCGATATCCAACCATCACATTCGGCCTTACTCATATAAACACATAATTAATTAATCAATCACAACCATCACCTATTACAATGTCCACATTTAATTACCACTTGATCCTTAACTATACATCCAACTCAAATATGTCAAAACTTCATACAAGGATCAACCACTCATTCGACTAGTATATATATACATATATTAAACTCATTCCATCTCACATTCGGCAAAAATGGATTTTTATCATACTTAATTTAACTATTCAAGAGATATACATATACACATGAACAAAATCAACCACATTCGGCTAACACACTTTAAAAATTTCCATATCTCATTCGACAATTTGAATAATCAAATCTATTAATTCATTTGAACATGTATATTACATTATAATAACCATTCGAATAATTTCAATTGCTTATAAACTTACCTCGAAAGTTGACAAATTAAACTTCCCGGCTACTCGTTTAATTTTGCTTTTCCCTGATCCAATTCCTTTTCCTTTTGTTCTTGATCTAAATAATGTCAAATGGAACTCATTTAAATAAATTTTTATTCAATTTAATCCAAAAACTCATGATTATTAAATTTACCATTTTACCCCTAGTATTTACAACTTTTGCAATTTAGTCCCTAAAGCACAAAACACAAAATACATGAAAATTGAGTTCATTTCTTAAGGGCCGAATGTACTTCTAGCTCATATAAGTCCATACAAACTAATTATTTAGCATTTTAATCCCTCAAATATTTATTTTAATATCTAAATTCTAATTTACTCAATTTCACTAAAAGTTCAAGAACAAAACTTACTATCCTATCATCTATCATCAATATTTTACCATTAATCAACAAGAACATCAAGTTTCCTTCAATGGTATCTCATGAAAAATACAACCAAACTTCAAATTACCACATGGGCTAGATAAAGCTCAAAACAACAAGCTCAAAAATGCAAGAATTATTAAAAATAAAGCTAAATGGTTACCTTAATCAAGCTAAATGTGACCGAACCCTTGAAGCTAAAATTTTTCTTTTCTCCTTTGGTAGTTTCGGCAAGGGGAAGAAGATGATGATAAAAACAATGCCACTTTCTCTCTTTTCTTATTTTATGTTTTATTCCACTATCTTAATTAAATATTATATCATTAATATATACATATATTTACTCATAAAATAAACAAACATTTTATAATATACCACCTTGCCGTCCACTACAAAAAAAAAATATTAAGGGTAATTGCCTCTTAAAGCCCCTTAATTAAAAAGACATATTAATTTAACCCTCCAATTGAGTAAATAGCTAATTTTTTTTACCACTCATGCAATTTAATCCCTTTCCTTGAATTGAACGTACAAACATTCAAATTATCTCATAATATTTCAACACATAATCAAACACATAACATAGATATCAAATAAATAATTAATATATATATTTTTAACTCGGATTCGTGGTCCCGAAACCACCGTTCCGATTAGGGTCGTAATTGGACTGTTACACATATGGTTTAAGAATGATATAATGTATTATTTCTTATTTTTTTATTGAATTATGATTATTGTAAATATATGAAAATTGAATTGAAAGTTCAAATTAAGTGGAACGCAGGATTGAGTACGATCGTTCCGTGACATAAGATGAATTGACGGATAAGACCATGGTTGGACCATGACAATGTTTGAATGTAAGAACATATCTGGGCTATGACATTTTAATGGAAAGACCATAACTGGGTTATGACACCTTGAACGTAAGACCATGGTTGGACCATGGCAGAATATGTATACGTATAAGACCATAGCTGGGCTATGACATCCTGATGATAAGACCATAACTGGGTTATGGCATTATGAGTGTAAGACCATGGCAATTGTGTAAGACCATAGTTAGACTATGGCATCAAGAAAACGATGTACTCAAATCCGTAAGACGTTCTCTAATTTGACAAAGATTTGTAAGTATTACATGGATTAATGTGAAAGAAATTAAATAGTTATTGATATTGAGCTCAATTATGTGAATTCATCAATCGAAGTTGTGGTTGGTAGGAAATTTTGTGAAATGCTTAATCTAAATGAATTATTTAGTATGTTCGGTAAGATTTATATTTAAAGCCTATGAACTTACTAAGCTTCATTAAGCTTACTCGTGTTATTTAATGTTCTTTGTAGATTAGCGTGAGGTCGGAGGATCGGATCAACACTATAACACCCCCTAACCCCAAACCGTCGCCGCAACAGGGTTACGAGACATTACCAAACATATCGGTCAATTTACGAATAATTCACAAATAATTAATTAACAAACATGTTAAAAATTTCTTACCATTTCATTAAGACTCAACTCAAGCATTATGTATTCTTATTTACTACCAAAATACAAGACATATACAAGTGACTTAAACAACACCTAGTACATGTCACTTTTACCAAAAAGAAGATTACATCACTAAATTGTCTCTGGAGTCGAGATTGATCTAAATGCCGAACCGGGACTCTTGGCTTCTACAACCTGCGCACGGAAACAACCGTACGCTGAGTATAATTTTACTCAGTGGTATTACTATAATTCAAACTATAATAACAATAATGGAATATAAATATTAAACATGTAACAATTGAATTTCTCAAATATCAATTCATTCTTAAACTTTCATTCATTAACAATAGCAACACAATTTTAGCTATTTATCAATTTCAATCATATATAATAAGCTTCAATTTTCTTCACTACATGAACATTTAGTTCATGCCTTCCATTTCCAATTTCAATTTCAATCCACAATTTCAATCCAATATAGTGACACCCAGTGTCTCATCGACTCGAGGTCGAAGTATCCCTGAACACTTCCAATCCTATGGCATGCCATCTATATCCCACCAGCCCAACTAGTTAATAGGGTTTCCAATTCTCAATTCAATTTCGAATCACTTTCAATTCAATCACAATTCAATTTCAAATTCACTTTTCCATTTTCTAATCAAAATATAATTAAATACTAACACATATTCATCATTCAAGTCATTTTCTCAAATTTATCCAATAAAGTCACCTACTTCATTATTTACTTACCATACACATAATTTAAATTTAACATCAAATAATAAATAATTTGAATTATAGTAATACAAACCGCGATTTGCTCGATTACTCCTTTCCTTTTTGTGCTGACGCCTCGGGTTCGATATTGGCTACGAAAAATTAAGATAATTTTCATAATCATTAATACAATATTAATTTTCATCTAATACTTGAATTTCTATTCTACTTTCATTTCAGTTTCAATTTAATCCCTAACTAAATTCATTTATTTTTCCATCTCAACTTCATACCTCATTTCTACTCAAATTTCAACTAAACTTAAACTTAACTATCTAATTTTCATCATAAATTCCCAATTTCAAAATTCTTGCAATTTAGTCCCTATTATATAAAATTTATGACTTATTTTACAATTTAATACATCTCCCAATTCTAATTAGAAATTCTATTAATTCAATCTCTAATTCACACTTTTACCTAGCAAAATTAATGTCTAAAAATCTAGTAACTTCCAAAAATTTTAGTATATACTTAATAATATTTTGTTCTAGGTTCATAAAAACTCAAAAATTACAAGAAAAGAAATTAAATTGACTTACCAATTTAAATTTGAACTTTGAAATCCCTAAATTTTGTTTTTCTTTCCTTTCTCCCTTCCTTTCTCTCTTTTTCGTTTCAATTTTGCTATTCTGTTTCTTCATTTCCTTTCTTTACTTTACTATATATATATATATATATATATATAATAATAGTATAATAGTATAATATATAACATAATAAATATCTTTGTTATTTAATAATATAATATATATATTAAACTTAAAAAAAATCTCAAATTTTTAAGGATTAACCGCCTCAACTTATACTTTTGGTTTAATTGCCCTTTTAGTCCTTTTACTTTCTTTATATTATATTTTTTTATTAATTTACTAATAATATAATATATAATTATAAAAAATATCTATTACTTAAATAATAAGTAAATTAAATACATATATTACAAATGTACATATTTTTAATTTACACACTTGTATTTTATCATCACCTTACACTTGTCTTTATTTATTCTATTTCATAATATAATAATAATAATTAATAAATATCTTTTACTTATTATTTAAGAAAATATACAAATATATTACAAGTGTATTTTCATGTATTTTACACATTTTTATTATCATTACCATACATTTGTCACTATTGTAATTTATTTAATAATAATAATAATAATAATAATAGTAATCATAATTTAATAATTTAATATAAAACTATAATAATAATTATAATAAATATCTATTTAATAACAAATACATATATCACAATTGTACACATATATTTCACTACATTTGTACATTATCAATACCATACACTTGTCACCATTTAATTTATTTATCACATATAATATAATTATTTAATTAATAAATATCTTTTAACTTAAATACAAAATAATTAAATAATCATATTACAAATGTATAAATACTATTATTATATTTGTATATTTTTATCACCATCCATTTGTCAAAATCATATTATATTTATTATAAAAATCTCACAATATAATTATTTTTAAATTGATTTAATTTAATTTGTTTCTAATTAATTATATTTAACTAATCATAATATAACAAAAATCTAGATTTTTGTTCATGTATGCCGCCTCACTTATACCATATGGCCTAATTGTCATTTTGCCCCTTTATAAATTCTTCTAATCTATAATTCAACTTTCGCCCTTTTATTCAATTTAGTCTTTTTTCCTAATTACTATTAATTAAGCTAAATTCACCTATTTAAAACTTAATTACGCTTACTACTAGACTCATAAATATTCCTAATAATTATTTACTAACTCGATTTACTAAGACGGAGGCCCGATAATGCACTTTTCCGATGCCCGTGAATTTTGGGTTATTATTACAAACACATCAAGCCACACTATCCAGATTAATCCTGTAGTTTTTGCAATGTAAATTTTGGTTTATATGGCATGTATAGAGTTGGTTTGATAATGAAATAAATTGAAATGTGGTTATGAATCTTAAATGTTTGTATGTAAGTAGTTAGAAATAGAATTTGATAAATCTATGGAATGAGTTAAATAGGTAAGTATAAGTAATGGAAATGTTTGAGATGTTATGTCATGTTGAGAAAATGTTTTGGCTTGCATTGGTTGCATGGTTGGGATATATTGTATTGAGATTGTTGTGTGCAGGTTAATGTTAAAAAAGGTGAGAAAAGTGGCCTTAAAATGGCCTATTTTCGTCCACATGGGCAGAAACACGAGCGTGTGTCTTAGTCGTGTGTGACACACGGCCTAGTACATGGGCACGTGGTCTGGCAATGTGTCCCTTGCACTTTGAAATTTCAAAACAGAATGCCTAGGTTTTTGCACACGGCCTAGCACACGGGCGTGTGGTTGGCCGTGTGGCACAAGTCAAAGAGTTACACGGGGGTAAGAACATGGGCTGGGACACGGCCGAGTGTCTCACATCGAATGCCCACACGGCCTAAGACATGAGCGTGTCTCCTGGCCGTGTGAGCCACACGGCTTGGCCACACGGGCGTGTGTCCCCTGTTTCTAAGAAAAATTTTGACATTTTGCGAAAAAATTCTTGAAGTCTTCGGTCGAGTCCCGATTTACTTCTAACGCCCATTTTGGGCTTCGAGGGCCCATATAACCATAATAGTGTTATATGTGTAACACCCCTAACCCGTATCCGTCGCCGAAATAGGGTTACGAAGCATTACCGGAGATTTCAGAACAATTACATATAATTGTGATATTTATTGTTCATAACAAAACTGTCCACTTGAGTCATAGTCACTAAATTATTTATATCTTGAGCTACAGAATTCTAAATTAAGATCCGCTTGATATTTCCGAAACTAGACTCAAATATCTTCCTATCATAAAATTTTCAGAATTTATGGTTTAGCCAATAAGTACAGTTAATTCTTCAAATTCATCCCTATTCTTCTGTTTGACAATTTTGACCTTTCTTCACTAAAAAATAATTATCTCTTTGTACGGGATTCGGATGATGTTCTTGTTTGTTTCTATTGAAATTAGGCTAAATAAGAATTTAAAAAATATAAATTTAAACCCCCAAATATTTTTATTTTTATACAATTTTTAATGATTTTCCCAAGTCAGAATAGGAGATTCTGAAATCATTCTGATTCTGTCTCACAAAAATTAAAATATCTCAGAATATGAAATTCTTTTGCTTATACCGTTTCTTTTATGTGAAAATAGACTCAATAAGCTTTAATTTCATATCTTATTCAACCTTTAATTAGATTTTCACCATTTTTGGTGATTTTTCAAAGTGATACAACTGATGCTGTCCAAACTGTTTTATTGCTAATTTTACTCTATCATGTTTTCTTTGTATTAATTCTCATTTACACACATATACTACTAAAGTATATCCATAGTTAGCCATGCAAATAGATAGTCATCATCAAATATTTACAAGTCTTCATTGTAACACTTACTCCATATCAACCTTACCAAAGTTCGATCACATATCGAGCACATTGCTCATGAATATATATACACATGTACCTGCACTTGTTCATCACATAATCACATTCAATTACACTTAGTCATTTTTCCCGTTGAACACATTGGAATATTATTGGATACATCAGAAGTTTGCACATAAGTACCACACTTGTAGCCAAAGCTACTTCACATCACTTTTCACATAGAGGCTCGTTCTCGAGCTATTCACTTTCACGGGTCTGCTCACACAAGCTGTCAATCATTCGTTACTACTCAGTGCTACTCACACAAGCTGTCAGGTATCCGCAACATATGCCGGTATACCCAGCCACTGGTAGAACTTAAGACCAGCACCCGAATTCACTTAGTCACTGATAAACCATAAATGTAACATATTTAAATTCCATGCTTGGCATATTTTTGGATGATTTATGATGAGAATTAGTGAATTTGATGCTCATAATCCCTTAAATTCATGTTTCTATACTTAGGAGAGCATTTGGGAGCAAAAGGAGCAAAAAAGGGGCCAAAATCGGAGTTTTAAGGATCCACACAGGCTGGGCACACGCCCATGTGAGCCACACGGGCTGGCCATACGCCCATGTGCCAGTCCGTGTCGATTTCGCACCCTGCTTCCCTATTACGCGGAAAAACCCAATTTTTAGGGTTTCTGAGCATTCTAAAGTCTATAAATACACACTAGAAGAGGACCTAAAAGGGGATGCAGAGTAGAACGAAGAAATTACTCGAAGGAAGCCGTCGGAATCATCTCGGAAGCAGATCCACTCCAAGATTGAAGATCTCCAGTCGAATTTCCTTCGAAGTTTTATTGGGTTTTTCATGTCTTGTTGTTTTCTTTATTTTGAGATGTTTTCCTCTATGAGTATGAACTAAACTCCCTAAATACCTAGGGAGGATAAAACCTACAATGAATCTTATTATTTAATTGTCTGAATTACATGATAAATAATTGTTCTTGTTCTTAATTATGTGTTATTAATTCTTGCTTTAATATTTTCAGGATATTAATTCAAGTTTGATGTGCTTATTCAGTGAAGCAAAAGTCCCTGTTTAAGAGTAGATCTAGCATAATTAAGCGGAGTTGATTGCAACCCTAGAAATAGGACGACATAAATTTGCCGGATTAGAGTCAAATCTAACAAGGGAATCCATAAATCGAGTTAATGCGACGATAGGGGTTTTAATTAGAAAGAGATTTCAATTAATTAACCTAGAGTCAGTTGTTCATAGTCTCGAAAGAGATATTAACATAATTTAGGGATTTCTACGGATCAAGACAAGTGAATAAATCGTTTAATTCAGAGTTAGAATAATAAGTGAAGTCTAGGTGGATTATTCCTTGGGTATTGTCTTTATCATTGGTTTATTCGATTATTTCCTTCACTCTTTGTCGCTTTCATAGTTAATTAGTTAGTTTTAAATTAAAAACAAAACACCCATTTAATTATTAGGCTAAATAATAGAAAGATAGTTATTACTAGTACTTTTAGTCCTTGTGGATACGATATTTTGGACTCACCATAGCTATACTATTGTTCGATAGGTGCGCTTGCCTTTGTCGAACTATTAGTTAGTTTTGAGATCATCAAGTTTTTGGCGCCGTTGCTGGGGACTAAAATATTAGGAACACTTAATTTTTATTACTTTAGCCATTTTTTATTTTTATTACAATTTATTTTTGTTTTTTATTTTAATTTACTAACTTTTCTTTTATTTGCTTCTGGCAGGTCCATTTAGTTTATGACTAGAAGAAACCCGTCAGGACCTCTAATATTTGACAGTGAGATCAAAAGTACAGCCCACAGAAACCGTAGAGAAGCGAGGCAAAGTCGACAGAGTACAATAGAAGAGCAAGAGGATGTTGTTATTAATATTGAGAAGATGGCAGAAAATTAGAATAATCTGCTACCTCCTGTGGTTGTCGCGAATCCTGTGAATCAAAATCCTGCTCCTCGTACTATGTACGATTACGCCAAGCCCAATTTAACTGGGGCTAAATCGAGTATTGTTAGACCTGCTATTGCTGCAAAAAATTTTAAACTGAAACCTAACATTATTCAAATGATTCAACAGTTTGTTCAGTTTGATGGTTTGCAGGACGAAGACCCAAATACTAATTTGGCTAATTTCTTAGAATTCTGCGATACTTTTAAAATTAATGGCATTTCTGACGATGCCATTCGCCTTCGGTTATTTCTTTTTTCATTGAAGAATAAAGCTAAACAGTGGTTGAACTCGTTACCACGAGGTTCCATCACTACTTGGGAACAAATGATAGAAAAGTTTCTATTAAAGTATTTTCCGCCGGCTAAAACGGTAAAGTTGAGGAATGATATCTCTTCTTTTGTGCAGATGGATTTAGAAACTCTTTACGATGCATGGGAGAGGTATAAGGACTTATTGAGAAGGTGCCCTCACCATGGGTTACCTCTATGGCTACAGGTTCAAACTTTTTACAACGGTTTGAACCCCTCAACTAGGCAACTAATCGATGCAGCCGCCAGTGGGACTCTGAATAACAAAACACCTGAAGCGGCTTATGAATTTATCGAAGAAATGTCACTGAATAACTATCAGTGGCAAGTCATGAGGACAAAGCCTAATAAAGCAGCCGGTGTTTTCAACCTTGACGCGGTCACCATGTTATCTAACCAGGTAGAGCTTTTAAATAAAAAAATGATGGTTTGTATGGCTCTACGCAGGTACATCCGGTGATGCAGTGCGATACAAATGGAGGAGGGGTGAACAACACAGAATATCTATCCTACAACCCTAGCACAGAGAACGAACAAGTCAACTATATGGGTAACAATTTTAGACCTCAAAATAATCCCTATAGTAACACTTATAATGCAGGTTGGAGGAACCATCCCAATTTCTCCTGGGGTGGTTAAGGTAATCAAAGACCGCAACCTCCTCCAGGGTTTCAACAACCACCTTACCAGCAGGAGAATAAGCCGAACCTTGAAGAGATGCTAACGAAATTCATCTCGGTGTCAGAAACACGTTTCCAAAACACTGAAACAGCGCTTGAAAATCAACAAGCGTCGATTCAAGGGCTCGAGAATCAAATAGGTCAGCTTGCTAAGCTGATCTCAGAAAGACCACAAGGTAGCTTGCCTAGCAACACCGAAACTAACCCAAGAGAGACTTCATGCGACATCGTTCGAGATGAAGAAGGGTTAGTTGAGTCCAAACCAGAACCAAGGCAAGAAAGCGTGGTAAGTAAAGGTAAGGTTGATGAAAGCCACAGTAAAAAAAAACCGATAAGTAAAGAGTATACACCTCGTGTGCCATATCCCAACGCGACAAAGAAAGACTGTACAAATGAATAATTCGGTAAATTTCTTAAACTTTTGAAAAAGTTACATATTAACTTACCGTTTATTGAAGCTCTTTCGCAGATGCCCAACTCAGTTAAATTTTTAAATGAGCTTTTGGCAAACAAACGGAAGTTAGATGATTTGTCGCACGTGGAGCTAAATACAGTGTGCTCAGCTATCTTACAAAATAAACTACCTAACAAATTGAAGGATCCAGGGAGTTTTACTATTCCTTGTTTAATTGGTAGATTAAATGTAAAGAATGCTTTAGCTGATTTAGGGGCAAGTATTAATGTCATGCCTTACAAAATGTTTAAACAGCTAGGTCTTGGGAAACCCAAACAAACTAGGATGAGCATTCAATTAGCAGATAAAACCATTAGATTTCCTAGGGGTATTGTTGAAGATGTACTCGTAAAAATTGATAAATTCATATTTCCAGTTGACTTTGTTGTCCTTGACATAGATGGGGATAGTGACATCCCTTTAATTTTAGGGCGCCCCTTTTTAGCAACTGCTAGAACTATCATTGATGTTGGTACAGGTGAACTCACACTTCGTATAGGTGATGATACGATCACGCTCCAAGCTCATGATTCGGTTAAGACATTAAGTAATAAAGACGATTCTATAAATCCTGTTAATAAGACTAATCATGAGATTCAACCCTCTTTACAGGAAACTCTTTCGAAAAACACAAATGAGCCACGCTCTGGTTCATACGCCAACAATGGAACCATCCATGAAGGACGAATGCTACAGATAGATGAACTAGACGAATGGCGGACTTATGTCAAAGAGGAAAAAAAGCAACACCATGTCGAGCTTAAGGATAGAACCAAACAATTTAAGGTTGGGGACTAGGTACTGTTAGATAAAATGGATCCTCGAGTTGTCACTTCAAAGCCTAATGCAAACAGAGCAACTCCCTTTACGATACTAAATGTCTTCCCATATGGTACAGTCGAGGAGAGAGGAGTTTCAACTCCTTAAACCACCATGACCATGCGAATGAGAGGTAAGTCGAGCTTAAACTCTAAATAAGCACTTCTCGGGAGGCAACCCGAGCACTATCCCTACTAATTAGTTTATTTTTACTTCTTTTCATGTTTAAATGCATGTTTTTTACCCACACGGTCTGGACACACGGGCGTGTCCTTGGCCGTATGGAAATAGGGCTAAATTTTTTCCAAAAATCAACAGAGACACGGCCTTAAATTAAAACACACGGGCGTGCGACACAGCCGTGTGGACCATACGGCCTCGACACACAGGCGTGTCCTAGGCCGTGTGAAACCTGGAGTAATTTTAAAAAAAAAATTAAAACAAGTCAGAGAGTTACACGGGCAAGGCATACGGCCGTGTACGAGACACGGCCTAGCCACAAGGGCGTGTGGGAGGTCATACGGGTGTGGTAGAAGTGAAAGACGATATACATAGCCGTGCGACTAGGCCGTGTGGACCACACGGCCTGGACACACGGGCATTGATCGTTGTTTTCGCGATGTCAAAGTCTTAAAATTTATAAAAAGAATGATCGAACTGGAAACTAACTATCACAACGATTTGAGGCAAGCGCACCTAATCGAACAGTAGTATAGCTTAGGCAAGACCGGATTGTCGAACCCAAAGGAACCAAAAGTACTAATACTAACTTTCTTTTTATTATCTAGCCTAAAATAAGTGAAGTTGTTATTTAATCTAAATTTAACTAACTACTAAACTAAAGACGCAAAGACAAAAAGAATGAATTGGGGAAATACTTTTGGAAAAACTCAGTTGATTAAGACGATACCCTTAGGAAGAATCCACCTAGACTTCACTTGTTAACTAACTGTGAACCAGATGATTTATTCACTTGACTTGATCCGTAAGACTCCCTAATGTATATTAAACCCTCTCTCGAAGCGAATAACGTCTAACCCTAGGTTGATTAATTAAAATCTCTTTCTAATTAAAACCCCTAGAATTGCATTAACTCGATCTAAGGACTCCCATATTAGGTTTCACCTAATCCAAAGAAAATCTCGTCACCCTATCTCTGGGCGCGCGATCAACTCCGCTTAATTATGCTAGATCTACTCTTAAGCAGAGACTTTTGCTCCTCCACCTAAGACATCAAACTTGAATTAATATCCTGGAAATATCAACACAAGAATTAAGAACACATAATTAAGAACAAATCAAGTATTTATCATATATTTCAAAGAAACGATAACAAGATTCATCTAAGTTTCATCCCCTTCGTGTATCTCAAGGGTTTAGTTCATAACAATAAAAGAAAACATCTCAGAAGAAAAGATAAAACAAAACATAAGAAATCCCTAAAACCCCCTGAAGGAATTGAATGAGAGATCCGCCGTCTTGAGTAGAATTCCGGCTTCTTGAGATGGATCAACTGGCTATCTTCGAGTGTTTCCCACAAATCTGACCTTTTTCGGCTTGGCTCCTTGGCCTAGCTCACCGCCCCCTTCTAGGTTATACTTAGGGTGTTTATATAGGCTTTTGAAATAGGTTTCTTTGCCCCTAAGTATCCTTTTCCGAGTGAAATTGCTCTTTTCCACGACAGGGGCACGGCCATGGCATACGCCCGTGTGAATCGTCTTTAGGTCTTGTTCAGACTTTAATGAGGCGACACGCCCATGTAAATCGTGATCAGGCCGTGTTCTAGTCTATCAGGGAGACACGGCCGTGTTGGCTCAAGTCGAGGCCGTGTCGATTTTCACTTTGGCCCAATTTGGTCCATTTTAAGCCCGTTTCTCGTTCTTTCCATCCTCTGGTGCTTTCCTGAGTATAAAACATGAAAAGAAAGGATTAAGAGCACCTTTTTACATAAATCAAGGGATAAATCATCCAAAAGTATGCTAAATGTGGGATTAAAATATGTTACTTTTACAGTTTATCAGGCATGTTCGAGGCCGTGTGAAGACTTGGCTGCTTTTTTTCCCCTCGACAAACACAGGTTGAAAACAAGCCACACGGGCGTGTGACATGGCCGTATGGCCCAGCAGGGACCCTCACACAACCATGTCACCCCATAAAAACCCTAACCCCTTTTCTCTTTTCTTATTTTGTCTTCTTGTTTTATCTTATTTCTATTTCTATTTATGTTTTTATTTTTATTTTTATTTTTATTTTTATTTTATTTGTCTTTTATGTTTCTTACTATCTTTTAAAGACTTGTCTATTATATTTTGAACTATATTTTAGTTATTATGGTTGTTCCTAATTGAGTAATCCTTTAATCTTCTCCACCAGTTGTGTTTATTTTCTTAATAGCTTGCAAAGAATCATGCACTACATTTAGCCTTCTCTACAATTCCGCTAGTCACTAATTTGTGGACTTCATCCAAATTCAGGGTAGTTTCACTTCTCTCCCTCTCTTATGATATTCTACTTATACTGTCATTATATATATTCATACATTGAGGACAATGTACATCTTAAGTGTGGGGAGGTTATTTATATGATTATTAGAAAATCTCTGAATTATGTCTTGTATTCAAGTAATTTTCTCATATTACTATTAGAATGAATTCTTATTGATTTGTGATTATCATTGATGTGTTTTAGATTAAATTCATAGGTAATTGTGCATTGATTGTTTAAAATTTAAGACATTAGAGAATCAATCATGAGAAGTCTATTTTCAGAATTAAAATTTTTAGGTTGTTTCCCTAAATTGAGGTATTACCTTGAAGTTTGAAATTTGCAAGATTGACATCAAAAACCATAATTTTTGTGAGACTTTGAACCTTTAAGAGCATACACTTTTCTTGCTCACTTTATTATTGGTTATGAGTGTGTCAATATTGATTTGTTATTCTAGAACTTGCTTAGACTATGCATGTTGAGACCATACTTTTGATTTGATATACTGAGATGATAAAGGCACTTAGGTTTTAACCCACTTATCCCATTAAAAGCCTACCTTCATAATTAACCCTTAGTGAACCCCTTTGAGCCTAATAAACCGTTTCTTGATCTACCCTTAATATTAACCCATAACTCATTCTTTTTTATTCATTGAGAATTTTTGTAACAGCTCGATTTTGACCCTAATCAGAATAGTGGTTTCGGGACCACAAATCTGAGTCCGAAAAATATTTTAAAATTATTTTCAGTGTTTATTATGTGTGAATTTGCTTGTGTTAAAGTTTCGTGTTTTAATTTTGTTGTTTGAGTGTCCGATTAAATAAAAGGGCTTAATCGCGTAAAATGAAAATTTGATGGTTAAATATGAAAGTACCTAATTGTTGTTGTCTTTATACTTTGGAGACTTTATGAAGCAATTAGGCCATTATTAAGGTTAGTGGGCGGCAAATGACAAAATAACCTTAATGTTTTTATAATTTATATGTTTAAATAAAAGGTTAAATAGGTAAAAGAATAAATATTATATGTTATAATAAAAACAAAACATTAAAATGGCATATTCTTCATCTTTCTTTGAACCGAAACAAAAATAAAAGAAAAAAGAATAAGAAAGCTAGGTATTCGGCTCTCATTCAAGCAAATTGAGATCAAGAACGGAAGAAAACAGAATTAGATTGGGGGAAGTCAAAAGTAGTCGAGTAGTTGATTTCGTCCGTCGATATCCGAGGTAAGTCAATAAGCATTTAAATGTTGTTATATTTATGAATATATATTGCTATGTGATAACTTGAATTATTTGATTAAAATTATGCCTTAGCCAAATGTGAAATTGAGAATTGACTATGTTTCGAGTTTGATTCGATCGAGATCCGATGTCCTAAAGCCCCGTACGAACCCTAGGAATAGTTATGATACATATGTCATACATAGGATATCCGATATGTGTTATCATGTAAGACCACGTCTGGGACGTTGGCATCAATTTGTGTTTACATGTAAGACCATGTCTGGGACATTGGCATCGTATTTGATTCGTGTAAGACCCTGTCTGGGACAGTGGCATCGATATGTGATTACATGTAAGACCACGTCTGGGACGTTGGCATTGTACGAGCTTCCTACTATTTGCGTATCCTTTTTAATTCCGAACGGTTCAACGGGCATTGTTAAGTGAAGATTCAATGTGAAAATCGAATAGAAAGGGCTCAGTTATGTATTTAAAATATGTTATGAAATAAGGTAAGTTGATTGTTTATTTCATCAAATAAATGCTAAAGTATTAAATATAATCTATGCACAAGCATACTAATTATGTATATTCGCCAAATGTGTTTTATATGATCTTAACAATGAAAATGATATATGTTCCAGGTGAATTTGTACAAATAGCATATGATATGAGTATACAAGATTTAAATGATAAGCTTATATTTGTGGATATGTATATTTTGTATTGTTAACTTGGTGTTAAATATGTAATAGTTGATATTTAGTTTGCTTATGACTTACTAAGCTTAAATAGCTTACTCTGTGTATTTTTGTCTATCTCTGTTTTATAGATTTTGGATTCAAGTTACGAGCTCGGGGATCGTCAGCAAAGCCTAACACACTATCGACTGTATCTTCGGTATTTTAATAAGTGAATATGGGTTTATGGCATGTATAGTATAGATGGAGTATATTTGATTTTGGAATTTATATGTATATAAGCCATGCGAAAATGGCTTGGTCATTTTGTTAAGGTTTGGTTTTAAATGTTCTTGGTTAAGTGTTTGTGTGGTTGATTTCTATGCTTGAGATTGATGATAATTGATTATGGTAATTTAGATATATTTGTATGTTTTCTTAATGATTTGTTTAAGTTTGGTCATGGATTGTATATGTATGTGATTTTTTTTAAAAATTGGAGTATACTTAGAGTTAAGTCTTGAAATGTGAGATAAATAATGAATATATTCGAAGTAGATTGTATGAAATTAATATGGTTGGCCGAATAGGTATATGTGATTACTTGAATGGTTTGATATGTGTATATTATGGCATATTAACTAGTTAATGAATTGATTGAATTTATGGTAATTGTTTGTACTCTAGTTGATTTTAATGGATTGATTATATGTGCGTACATTTGTGTTTAATGAAGTAGATATATATATTGGCATATATTTGATGTAAGAAATGCAATGACATATGCTGGAATATGTATTAAGTATATAAATGCCATTAACATTAGAGTTATGTGGTTCGGACCTTTATATGTATTAGGTACATGTAATATGGTTTTGTTGCTATTATTAATTTGAATTTGTGGTTATATAAAAGTTGTTAATATGTTTGAGATATGAAGCATAGTTTGCAAATGTATTATAAGTAAAGGAAGTATGTATAATGGATAATTTAAGGTGAGTAATGTATCGGCCTAATAGTTCATGAGATGGTTGACTAATTGTGTGGTTTAATTTAGTTAATGACTTTATACAATGAATATGTTATAATTGAATTATGCAAATTTATTGTAAGTTATGTTACATGATTTGTTTAGTTAATATGTATTTACGAAGAGGTAAAGAGTAGTATATTTTATGTATAAATTGATAAGACGTATGCTCGAATGTTAATATGTATGCGCATGGTGTTTATAATGCAATTGCGTTATCTTATTATTTTGATAATTTAAAAGCATGAATGAAGTTTATAGAAGATTTGAATAGTGTAACTAGGATTATTTGTTTGATACGAGTCTGGTTAATTTTTGAGATATGAAATGTATTTGTTTGATGATTTATAATGTAAGTTTATTGTTTAAACAGACATATGATTTAATTATATGAATATGACATGTGCGCATATGCAAATGCTTTGGAGTGGTGTTTTGTCTGGTAACGCCTCGTAACCCTATTCCGGCGACGGATGTGGGTTAGGGGTGTTACAATTTTTCCGATTGTATTGACTCCCTTTTTGTCGAGATTTGATTTGGTCAGTTGCCTAACTATGTTCTTTTGTTTCAGTTGTTAAATTATCTATTTTTATCCATAACTCAAAAAAAAAAAAGAGAAGTGAAGTGAAAAAAAAGTGAAAAAATATATGTACATTTATTTTGAGAAGAAGCTCGTGTTATTATTGATAAGTTTTCAATTGATGTAATTATTCAGTATTAGTTTATTTTTCTAGTTAGGTAAATTTTCAATTCGATCTCGATTTTAACCTTCTGTTTTAGCCTTTATCCACACCTTTAACCCAAGCCCCATTACAACCCTTTAAAGACCTTTTGATTTGTGTATCATCTCATTTTATAGTGGTGGAGATTTGATTTTCATGCAAGCCTATGGTAATAACTTTTCATGTTTGACTTTTGAGTGCTTAATTTTTGAACCTTAAACACTTTGAGTGATTTGAGTGAATCTTTAGTGAGGATGTCCAATGTAACAGTCCAGTTTATACCCTAGTCAGAACAGTGGTTTCAAGACCACAAATCGAGTCTAAATAATATTTTAATATTATTTTCTGTGTCGTTGATATGTGACTAAGCATGTGTTAAATTTTCGTAAGCTAATTTGTCCGTCTGTGTGTTTAATTTGACAAAAGGATTGAATTGCATTAAATGTGAAACTGGTATGCCATTTGTTAAAACACCTATATGTTGTGGCTTTTAAAAGTTATGGCCTTAAGTGGTAATTGAACCACTATTTAGTTAGTGGATGGTTTTGATCAAAAATGACCTTGGTAGTTATGTTATAAAAATTTTGTTTTATAAGGCTAAAATAGGAAATTGTTATTTAATGAATTATAATATGAATAAAGCATGAAAATAGATTTTTGTTCATCCATTTTTCCACCGAATAACACAAAGAAAAAGAAAGCTTGGAAGCTTTGTACATTCGGCTACTATCAAGCCAAAATTAAAGGTTAGTTTTTGATAATTTCTACGTTTTTGTAATCGTTGCTTTGCGAGCTACAAAACCCATGTATTAATCTTGTGAATTGATGATGTTTATGTGATATGCCATTGATGATATGTCAAGCTTTTTGATGATTTTTGGTGTTAAATGAAAGATATGAGCTAGATGAACATGTTTTGTTCTTGAAGTTTTGATGAATTTAGCTAAATAGGGCTAAATTGTGAAAATATAATTTTGGAGGACTAATTTGTAAATTTGATGAAATATTTGGACTTATATAGTCCCTAGGGAGATTCGGCTATGCATATGTGTGAACAAAATTTGTGAATTTGATATTTTGAGAAAAATGGACTAAATTGATTAAGTGTGCAAATTTGAGGGTTAATTTGCAAGTAGCCCTAAATGTGTGTGCATGGATTGAATTGGATGAATTAGTGAATAAAAAGGGTTAATTCTGAATATGCCTAGATCAAGAGCCGAGGAAAACGGATTTAGATCGCGGGAAAACGAAAGTAAACGAGTAGCCGTTTTTATTCCGATAAACCGAATCCGAGGTAAGTCATATTGCAAATAAATGTTATTGTATTGAATTGAGTTTATTTCCATGACTATAAATGATAATGAATGCTTATGAGATGCTATGTATATGAATTTTGGATAAGGTTGATATAGTGATAAGTCTGAGAAATCCCGTACGAACTTAGGAATACAGTGGCATCAATATCTGAATACGAGTAAGACCCTGTCTGGGACAGTGGCATCAATATCTGAATACGAGTAAGACCCTGTCTGGGATAGTGGCATCAATATCTGAATACGAGTAAGACCCTATCTGGGACAGTGGCATTAATATCTAAATACGAGTAAGACCCTGTCTCGGACAGTGGCATCAATATCTGAATACGAGTAAGACCCTGTCTGGGACAATGGCATCAATATCTGAATACGAGTAAGACCTTGTCTGGGACAGTGGCATCGATATCTGATTACGTGTAAAACCACGTCTGGGACGTTGGCATCGATATAAGCTTTACGTGTAAGACCACATCTAGGACGTTGGCATCGATATGAGTTTTACGTGTAAGACCACGTCTGGGACGTTGGCATCGATATAAGGTTTACGTGTAAGACCATGTCTGGGACAGTGGCATTGATGTCTGAGTGCATGTAAGACCTCGTCTGGGATGTTGGCATTGTACGACCATTCCGAGCTTTCTGAGTATCCTACTAGATTCTTTACGGTTCAACAGGCAAGTCTGTGGTACGAATTGCAAATCCGAACTTTGATAAAATTAATAAATGAACATCCATTTCAGGTACGTTGCTTATACACTAATTGTGTATATAAGGTAAGTATCCGTGTGATTAGATCATGATGTTATGTATATGGGAATTATAATACGATATGTAAAGTCTTGACTATATGAACTATATGTATATATGGTAAGTTATGAATAAGCATATGAGCTTGTGAAAGAATGAAGTGATTTTTGTCATGAGAACCATATTGATCATCTTATTAAATTGGTTATGTGAAATCCATGCTAAGTTTGATTGTATAATAGACTTACTAGGCTTTTGGAAAGCTTACTCTATGTGTGTTTTCTCTGTTTTATAGGTCGTCAAAGCTACTGGAGGCTCGGGACCGTCACGGATCGTCATCACACTACTAAACTTATTTTGGTACACTTTGAAAATTGATATGGCTAGATATGGCATGTATAGGCTAGTCATAGGTATGATTTGTCATGTGAACTTAGCCATGTGATTTGGCTAGTTATGTTTTGGTAATAGGCTTAAAGGAATGTGATATGTGAAGTTGTTTTGGTAAGATTAGTTGATATATGAAATGGTTATGATATGGTAAGTATATAGATGAATGGTGTTTGGGCATAATTGTGATTTGGTCATGCAAATTGGTATGTTTGGAATTGGTTTTGAATGTAAAGATAGAATGGATATTGAATGTATTATTGTGTGATTTCCTTAGTTGTCAAATATGCATGATTCGGGATGGCTATTTGGTATATTTTGGTGGTTATATGTGAATGAAATGGGATGATATATGTTGCTTGTAGGTTTGACCCTTATGGGTGGCATTTTGACCTTGTAAATGGCCTATAATGTCACATCATTGCCAGGTACACTGCGTGCGTGCCTAAGACTGTGGGTGAATTGGCAGAATGTAGCTTAAATAGCACACGGCCTCGACATGGGTGTGTCAGCTTGTAACACCCCTAACCCGAGACCGTCGCTGGAACAGGGTTAAGAGGTATTACCTATCAATTAGAACATTTAACATCTAGAATTTACGACACAAAGTCAATCATTTTCAATCTCGTTCAATTACAATTATGGTGTCCCTTATCGAGGTCTACGAGACCTAATTCACATGCTAAAGAGGGGTCGGGACTAAATTGAACACACACAGAAATTCTCGAACACTTAAATTTTTTTCTAAAATTCAGGGGAGACACGCCCTTGGGAGGAGGCATTGTGCCCTCCACGGCTACTAGACACCCCCGTATGTCCATCCGTGTCTATATACTGTCTATTTCAACACGGTCACTAGGCACACCCGTGTGCCCATTCGTGTCTATATACTGGCTATTTTAACACGGTCACTAGGCACGCCCGTGTGCCATGGCCGTGTATAACTAAACTACATACTGCCAATCACCCACGGTCTTAGGCACGCCCGTGTGCCTCAACCGTGTGACATTATAGGCCATTTTGCAAGACCAACATGCCACCCACTTAGGTCAAACCTACAAGCAACACATACCAAAACATATCATGCACATAAGGCAACACCACTTCATGCTTTTAATTGCATTCAAACATACCATTTCATACACCAATTAGTCATCCACAATATCATCTACTTTTATACATATTGGCCTCACAAATGAGTCCATCCAAGTATCAATTATACATCTCAAAACATTTATAACTCACACATCATATAATCCATACCAAAACTCATCTTCTAATCACCTCTTTCATCAACCATAAAGTCATGAAACATACCACATTCATAGCTCATTCACAAACTCAATATTATCACACTTCCAAGCCAACTCACATGGCAAGGATTAAACATTCCCAAAACATACCATAACTTCTAGCCTATACATGCCATATTTCATCTATTTACATCTTTCCAAAAGTACCAGATTAGTTTATCGATAGTGCGATAAAGATCTTTGACAATTCCGAACTGAGCTAGCTTTGTCGACACATCAGAAACAGAGAAACAATCATACAGTAAGCTTTCAAAGCTTAGTAAGTTTGAGGCATAATACAATTAACTCATTAAATTGAATCAATCTACAATTTAAAACATCACATAGATAATTTACTTATGATACACAAACTCAACCATGTCTAACCCTCACATAGCATTCCATTCATCTACATCCAAATTCACCAACCACATAGGTTTCATACATATCATCATTCATATCCACTAATCCAATTCAACCATTTATGAAATCATACATAATCTCGTCTACCACAAAGGTTAAATATGTACCTTTTTGTCAACACATAGTTACCAATATGTTTCTCAATCACTCGGTTTTACATTATGATCAATCTTTGCTACTCTCTCGATTTATTCGCACACTTAGTGCTAATTCAATAAATCGAGCTTATAACGGTATCGCACACACAGTGCCAATTCAATAAGCCAAACTTATATCGATATCGCACACACAGTGCCAATTTGGTAAGCCGAATTTATATCAGTATCGCACACACAGTGCCAATTCGATAAACTGAAGCTTCAATTTTTTCGAACACACAGTGCTATTCATTTCTATATCTTTTCTAATTTCGCACACTTAGTGCCTCTATTTCAAAATCCACACATAGCATTTCTAATATCATTATCATATACATTTATTCATTCAAATTTACATCACAAAGATATAGTTTACAACTAGTATTATATCCGAACTTATATCAATATCGCACACACAGTGCTAACCACAAAGCCGAAGTTTATATTACTTCGCACACACAGTGCTAATTATATTGGTCACATTTCCGAATACGCACATTTAGTGCCACATAACTCGAGCTCTCACATAGCATTTACAATTTGATATATCATACCATTCATTTCATAACATTAAGCATAGTTAATTACACGCATTATGTCCGGACTTACCTCAGACGTCGAATTATCGAAATAGTCGATTAATCGAGCATTTTTTCCTTGCCTCGATCTCGATCCGAACCTCTCCTTTCTTGGTCTATACACATTCAAATTCAATCCATTCAATCACCAAATCATTCATTTTAGTCCAAACACACACATTTAGGGCATTTTACAAAATAGCCCTCATATTTTCACATTTCGACACTTTAGTCCTTAATTCATCAAATCACCAAATATACATAATTTTCTTGTGCTCAAGCCTAGCCGAATTCTCACTATGCTCATACAAGACCACACATTTCATTCATTTCACATTTTAGTCCTTCAAATTACTAATTTCTCAATTTAGCCCTAATTAGCTAAATTCACCAAAAATCCAAGAACAAAACATGTTCATTAAACACATATCTTCCATTATACACCAACATTCATCACAAATCTCACCATTTCATCAATGGAAAATTTCATAGACATCATCAATTTAGAAAATTTAAGCATGGGTTTTGAAGAGCACAAAGCAACGATCACAAAAACGTAGAAATTATCAAAAACCGAAACCAAATCATACATTAACTTGCATCAAAAGCTAGCCGAAACCTAGCTTTGTTTTCTTTCCTTTCTTTCCTTCAAAAATTCGGCACTTACAAAGATGATAACATTCATCTTTTCTTTCATTTGTTTTATTATAATAATTACATCAATTACCTTATTACCCATTTTATTATTAATCCATTTCCACTATCCATTGGTATTTTTGTCCATCCAACATCCACTAACTTGAACATGGACTAATTACCTCATAAGGCCTCCACCTTAAAAAGCCATCAACACATAGGTACTTATAAATCAAAGACATGACTTTTACACCTTATACAATTAAGTCCTTTTCGCAAATTCGACACACAAATAATCAAATTATCACACAGAATTTTCACACTGGCTAAGTCACATAATATTCACACAGAAAATATCATTAAAATATTTATACAACCTCGGATTTGTGGTCTTGAACCACCATTTCGACTAGGGTCTAAACCAGGATGTTACACAGCTAGCCGTGGTGTACAAGTCAGTAGCTAGCTAAGAGCACCTGACCATGGCACACAGGCGTGCTTGGTGGTCGTGTTGGGAAAGTCGGTTTATGGCCTAGTAGCACACTGGTCATGGCACACTGGGCGCGTGCCTAGTGACCGTGTTGATATAGTCGATATATAAACACGGATGGACACACGGGGTGTCTAGAAGCCGTGGAGGACACACGGTCTCTCTCACGCGGCTGTCTCTCCCGTATTTTAAAAGCAGCTTTTTATTTTCATGAAATTTTATATGTGTTTCAATTTAGTCCCAACTAGGTTTTTATGCATGCTTTGGGTCTTGATAACTCATCTAAGGGACACTATGATTGTTAATGATGAATGTAACATATGAAATGTTATGTAAGTTTCTGACCAGTCCGGTAACACCTTTAACCCTAATCTGGCGTCGGATACGGGTTAGGGGTGTTACATTTGGTTGGTATCAGAGCTACGGTTTAGCCGATTCTCGAACTAACGTAGCATGTCAGAGTCTAGCTATACATGCCATATTTTTGAATTGTGATAGTGTGATGAATCCTAACGTATAAAATGTGATTTCTGTATAGTAATAGATCTCGAAAGAGCCGTAGCTGACAATGTAGAAAGTAATGCGCCTGCTCCTGCACAAGGGACAGCGCCCTCTGATCCGAGACGGGTTACTAGCGATCAGGAGGGAGAAGCTAAACAAGCTTTCTTCCAGATGATGAGTGAATGGTTCACTCAATTCGTAAAGTATAACCCGACTATTTCACAACCTCCACCCCCGGTTAATCCCCCTTAAACCTCAGTTGTGCCTCCGGTGATGGGTATAAATCTATTGAATAAGCCTCCGGTAGACAAGATCCGCAAGTATGGGGCTGAAGAGTTTCGGGCTACTAATGATTATGATGCTAAGAAAGCCGAGTTTTGGTTAGAAAACACTATTCGAGTATTTGATGAGATGTCACTGACTCCTGAAGAATGTATAAAGTATGTTGTTTCTTTGTTACGAGATGCAACCTGTCGGTGGTGGAAAACTTTGATTTCGGTTGTTCCTAAAGAATGGATCACATGGGATTTCTTTCAGTCTGAGTTTAGAAAGAAATACATTATTCAGAGATTCATTGATCAGAAGCGAAAAGAATTTTTGGAATTGAAACAAGGTCATATGTCTGTTACTGAGTACAAACGAGAGTTTGTAAGATTAAGTCAGTATGCTCGGGAATACGTTTCGACTGAAAAGATAATGTGTAAAAGATTCGAAGATGGCCTAAATGAAGATATCAAATTACTAGTTGGTACTTTGGAGATACAAGAGTTCGTAGTGCTAGTTGACCGAGAATGCAAAGCTGAGTCTGAAGCCAGAGATATGAAAAAGAGATTTATGAGCAAATCATTTGATGCGCCGAAGAAATTTCCGAGATGAACATTGCCGTTCAAAGGCTAATGTGAGGCATTCGAGTAGAGATCGAGCTAGATCACAGTTAAGCTCCAAAGCTCCAACAACTTCAATGACTAGTATTGGAAATGTCAGATTTAAGCGACCTGAATGTAAACATTGTGGAAAAAGGCATCTGAGAATTTGTAGATTAAATGACCGAGCTTGTTTCAGATGTGGATCATTAGACCATTTCATTCGAGACTGCCCAGAGTCTGTGGAACAAGAGATTGTTCAGAACCCGAGATCCGAGAATGTTTCGTGAGAGGTAGATCTCCTCAAAATGCAAGAAACGTCGGTGGTAGTCGAGAACTACTAGAGATCTTGCTAAGCGAGATCGGAAGCTAGGCGCCGCGAGCGTATACTATCCGAGCTCGGGAGGAAGCTTTATCTCTAAATGTTATAAGGGGTACTTTTACACTTTTTATGATATACATCGTGATTGCTTTGATAGACCACGGTTCTACTCATTTATATATATACATGAACTTAGTATTGATGAAGACTTTTGCTGTAAAGTCTCATCGAGTTTGCAATAAAAGTATCGAACCCCTTAGGTAAAAGTGTTCTTGTTGACAAAGTATGCAAGAACTGTCCGTTAATGTCTCGAGATAACTGTTTCCCTACTGATCTGATGCTTTTGCCATTTGACGAGTTCGATATTATTCTGGGTATGGATTGGTTGTTTTTGCATGATGCTGTTGTGAACTGTAAAAGAAAAACTATTGATTTGAGATGTCTGAATAATGAAATTGTACGAGTTGAGTCTAATGATTTGAATGGATTGCCTGCTATGATATCTATTTTGAAAGCTCAAAGTTATGTGAAAAAGGGATATGAGGCATATTTTGCTTATGTTATTGACTCAAAAGTGTCTGAAAAGAAAGTTGAGTCAATGCCTATTGTCTGTGAGTATTCTGATGTGTTTCCGGAAGAATTGTCGGGTTTGCCTCCGATACGTGAAGTCGAATTTGGTATTGAGTTGTTGCCGGGTATTACACCTATTTCGATAGCTCCGTATAGAATGGTACCAATGGAATGGAAAGATTTAAAAGTTACAGTTGCAAGAATTAACCGACAGAGGGTTTGCAAAACCGAGTTTTTCACCTTAGGGTACTCCTGTTCTATTTGTGAAAAAGAAAGATTTGAATCTGCGACAGAGAAAATGGTTAGAGTTATTGAAAGACTACGAGCTTGTAATAGATTATCACCCAGGTAAAGCAAACATTGCTGCTGATGCATTGAGTAGAAAATCATTGTTTGCACTACGTGCTTTGAATGCTCAGTTAGATTTATCTGATGATAGTTCTGTGATGGCTGAACTAAGAGGAAACCGTTGTTTATTTAGGAGTTATGTGATGCTCAGAAAATTTACAACGAAATGTTAGCGAAACGGGTTCTGTGTAATTCGAATTCTGAATCTGAATTTCAAATTATTGATGATTGCTTGAGATTTTGAGATCGTATGTGTGTTCCGAGAAATCCAGAGTCGATTCAGTTGATTTTGAGTGAAGCCCATAATACTTGTTTATCTGTTTATCCGGGGAGTACTAAAATGTATCATGATTTGAAGCAACATTACTGGTGGTCAGGTATGAAATGAAACATTTCTGACTTTGTTGCGAAATGTTTAATCTGCCGCCAGTGAAAAGTTGAACATCAGTTAAAATGCAGTTTGCTACAACCAATTCTGATTCCCGAATGGAAATGATATAGAGTAACGATGGACTTTGTTTCTGGATTGCCTCAGACTCCGAGAAAGAAAGATGCGATTTGGGTCGTAGTTGATCGATTAACGAAATCTGCCCATTTTGTTCCGGTAAGATCTGACTATCCACTTGATAGGTTAGCCGAGCTTTATGTTTCTGAGATTGTTAAATTGCACAGAGTGCCACTATCCATTGTGTCAGATAGAGATCCGAGATTGCTTAAAAGCGGCATCTGATCGTCAGAAGTCGTATGCGGACTTGAAACGAAAAGATATAGAATTTGAAATCGGTGATAAAGTATTTCTGAAAGTATCTCCGTGGAAGAAAGTACTCTGATTCGGACATAAAGACAAGTTGAGTCCAAGGTTCATCGGACCGTATGAGATCATTGAACGTGTCGGGCCTGTTGCATATAGATTAAAGTTGCCGTCTAAGTTAGAAAAGATACACAACGTATTTCATGTTTCGATGCTTCATAGATATCGATCCGATCCATCACATGCAATTGCTCCATCTGAAATTGAAATTCGATCTGACATGTCATATGAAGAGGAACCGATCCGTATCTTAGCTCGTGAAGTAAAAGAGTTGAGAAACAAGAAAATTCCGTTAGTAAAAGTACTATGGAATCGACACGGAATAGAAGAGGCTACGTGGGAGCCTGAAGATTCAATGAGACAGCAATATCCGAATCATTTAACGGTAAGATTTTCGGGACGAAAATCCCTAAGAGGGAGAATTGTGTGATCAGGTTTATACCCTAGTCGAACAAAGTGGTTTCGGGACCACAAATCCGAGAGTTTGAATAATATTTTAATATTATTTTCTGTGTCGTTGATATGTGACTAAGCATGTGTTAAATTTTCGTAAGCTAATTTGTCCGTCTGTGTGTTTAATTTGACAAAAGGATTGAATTGCATTAAATGTGAAACTGGTATGCCATTTGTTAAAACACCTATATGTTGTGGCTTTTAAAAGTTATGGCCTTAAGTGGTAACTGAAACACTATTTAGTTAGTGGATGGTTTTGGTCAAAAATGACCTTGTTAGTTATGTTATAAAAATTTTATTTTATAAGGCTAAAATAGGAAATTGTTATTTAATGAATTATAATATGAATAAAGCATGAAAATGGATTTTTGTTCACCCATTTTTCCACCGAATAACATAAAGAAAAAGAAAGCTTGGAAGCTTTGTACATTCGGCTACTATCAAGCCAAAATTAAAGGTTAGTTTTTGATCCGTTTTTGATAATTTCTACGTTTTTGTAATTGTTGCTTTGAGAGCTACAAAAAACATGTATTAATCTTGTGAATTGATGATGTTTATGTGATATGCCATTGATGATATGTCAAGCTTTTTGATGATTTTTGGTGTTAAATGAAAGATATGAGCTAGATGAACATGTTTTGTTCTTGAAGTTTTGATGAAATTAGCTAAATAGGGCTAAATTGTGAAAATATAATTTTGGAGGACTAATTTGTGAATTTGATGAAATATTTGGACTTATATAGTCCCTAGGGAGATTCGGCTATGCATATGTGTGAACAAAATTTGTGAATTTGATATTTTGAGAAAAATGGACTAAATTGATTAAGTGTGCAAATTTGAGGGTTAATTTGCAAATAGCCCTAAATATGTGTGCATGGATTGAATTGAATGAATTAGTGAATAAAAAGGGTTAATTCTGAATATGTCTAGATCAAGAGCCGAGGAAAACGGATTTAGATCGCGGGAAAACGAAAGTAAACGAGTAGCCGTTTTCATTCCGATAAACCGAATCCGAGGTAAGTCATATTGCAAATAAATGTTATTGTATTGAATTGAGTTTATTTCCATGACTATAAATGATAATGAATGCTTATGAGATGCTATGTATATAAATTTTGGATAAGGTTGATATAGTGATAAGTCTGAGAAATCCCGTACGAACTTAGGAATACAGTGGCATCAATATCTGAATACGAGTAAGACCCTGTCTGGGACAGTGGCATCAATATCTGAATACGAGTAAGACCCTTTCTGGAACAGTGGCATCAATATCTGAATACGAGAAAGACTCATTCGGGACGGTGGCATTAATATCCGAATACGAGTAAGACCACATGCGGGGACGAGTGGCATCAATATCTAAATACGAGTAAGACACTGCCTCGGACGGTGGCATCAATATCTCGAATACGGTAAGACCGTGCGGGACAATGGCATCAATATCTCAGAATGCGGGTAAGACCTTGTGCGGGGCGGTGGCATCGATATTCGACACGTGTAAAACCACGTCTGGGACGTTGGCATCGATATAAGCTTTACGTGTAAGACCACGTCTGGGACGTTGACATCGATATGAGTTTTACGTGTAAGACCACGTCTGGGACGTTGGCATCGATATGAGGTTTACGTGTAAGACCATGTCTGAGATATCGACATCATATTGATTCGTGTAAGACCCTGTCTGGGACAGTGGCATCGATGTCTGAGTGCATGTAAGACCTCGTTTGGGACGTTGGCATTGTACGACCATTCCGAGCTTTCTGAGTATCCTACTAGATTCTTTACGGTTCAACAGGCAAGTCTGTGGTACGAATTGCAAATCCGAACTTTGATAAAATTAATAAATTAACATCTGTTTCAGGTACGTTGCTTATACACTAATTGTGTATATAAGGTAAGTATCCGTGTGATTAGATCATGATGTTATGTATATAGGAATTATAATACGATATGTAAAGTCTTGATTATATGAACTCTATGTATATATGGTAAGTTATGAATAAGCATATGAGCTTGCGAAAGAATGAAGTGATTTTTGTCATGAGAACCATATTGATCATCTTATTAAATTGGTTATGTGAAATCCATGCTAAGTTTGATTGTATAATTGACTTACTAGGCTTTTGGAAAGATTACTCTATGTGTGTTTTCTCTGTTTTATAGGTCGTCAAAGCTACTGAAGGCTCGAGACCGTCACGGATCGTCATCACACTACTAAACTTATTTTGGTACACTTTGAAAATGTATATGGATAGGTATGGCATGTATAGGCTAGTCATTGGTAT
Source organism: Gossypium sturtianum (assembly GCA_025698515.1). Taxonomy (NCBI): domain Eukaryota; kingdom Viridiplantae; phylum Streptophyta; class Magnoliopsida; order Malvales; family Malvaceae; genus Gossypium; species Gossypium sturtianum. The sequence continues at coordinate 152,365,804 of CM046955.1, read as the reverse complement.
GATTTGTTATGTGAACTTAGCCATGTGATTTGGCTAGTTATGTTTTGGTAATAGGCTTAAAGGAATGTTATATGTGAAGTTGTTTTGGTAAGATTAGTTGATATATGAAATGGTTATGATATGGTAAGTATATAGATGAATGGTGTTTGGACATAATCGTGATTTGGTCATGCAAATTGGTATGTTTGGAATTGGTTTTGAATGTAAAGATAGAATGGATATTGAATGTATTATTGTGTGATTTCCTTAGTTGTCAAATATGCATGATTTGGGATGGCTATTTGGTATATTTTGGTGGTTATATGTGAATGAAATGGGATGATATATGTTGCTTGTAGGTTTGACCCTTATGGGTGGCATTTTGACCTTGTAAATGGCCTATAATGTCACACGGTTGTGGCACACGGGCGTGCCTAAGACCGTGGGTGAATTGGCAGAATGTAGCTTAAATAGCAGACGGCCTCGACATGGGCATGTCAGCTGGCCGTGGTGTACAAGTCAGTAGCTAGCTAAGAGCACACGGCCATGGCACAAGGGCGTGTTTGGTGGCCGTGTTGGGAAAGTCAGTTTATGGCCTAGTAGCACACGGTAATGGCACACGGGCGTGCCTTGTGACCGTGTTGATATAGTCAGTATATAGACACGGATGGACACATGGGGGTGTCTAGAAGCCGTGGAGGACACACGGTCTCCTCCCACGGGCGTGTCTCTCTTGTATTTTAGAAAAGTTTTTAATTTTCATGAAATTTTATATGTGTTTCAATTTAGTCCCAACTAGGTTTTTATGCATGCTTTGGGTTTTGATGACTCATCTAAGGGACACTATGATTGTTAATGATAAATGTAACATATGAAATGTTATGTAAGTTTCTGATCAGTCCGGTAACTCCTTTAACCCTAATCCGGCGTCGGATACGGGTTAGGGGTGTTACATCCAATCTTGTCGGTTTTGAATTAAAGGTAATTATGTAGATAAGGGGAAATACCTATGTTTTCATGCTTTAAAAATATATGAATTGGATTGTTTGAATCTTTAATGCTCTTTTAGTTAAATTATCAATGTGTGATTATTTATGAATTATGATAAAACATTATTGATGAGAATTATGAATTGAGAAAGCTTAATTTTAATTGTGAGTTGAGGATTTTGCTTGAGGACAAGCAAATGCTTAAGTGTGGGGTGATCGGTGTGTCACAGTCTTAAAATTTATAATGGGAATGATCGAGCCTAAAAACTAACTATGACAACGATTGAGGCAAGTGTACCTATCGAACAGTAGTATAGCTTAGTGGCAAGACCGGATTGTCGAACCCAAAGGAACCGAAAGTACTAATACTAACTTTCTTTTTATTATTTAGCCTTAAAATTGAAGTGAATTGGTTTAATCTAGAAAATTAACTAACTACTAAGCTAAAGACGATGAGACAAAAAGAATGAAATTGGGGAAATACTTGTGGGGAAAACCAATTGATTAAAACAATACCTAAGGAAGAATCCACCTAGACTTCACTTGTTATCTAACTCTGAACCAGACGATTTATTCATTTGACTTGATCCGTAAGATTCCCTAATGTATATTAACCCCTCTCTCGAGGCGACTAACGTCTAACCCTAGGTTGATTAATTGAAATCTCTTTCTAATTAAAACCCCTAGAATTGCATTAACTCGATCTATGGAATCCCATATTAGGTTTCACCCTAATTCGGCAAAATCTCATCACCCTATCTCTAGGCGTGCGATCAACTCCGCTTAATTATGCTAGATCTACTCTTAGGCAGGGACTTTTGCTCCTCCACCTAAGCACATCAAACTTGAATTAATATCCCGGAAATATCAACACAAGAATTAAGAACACATAATTAAGAACAAATCAAATTTTTATCATATAGTTCAGCAAACGATAACAAGATTCATCTTAGGTTTCATCCCCTCGGATATTTGAGGGTTTAGTTCATAATGATAATAGAATACATCTCAAAAGAAAAGATAAAACAAAACATAAGAAAAACTCTAAAACCCCCTGAAGGAATTGAAGAGAGATCATCCGTATGAGTATAACTTCGGCTTCTTGAGATGAATCAACTGGCTTTCTTCAAGTAATTTCCACAATTCTGATCTTTCTGGCTCGGCTCCTTGGCCTAGCTGGACGCCCCCTGAAAGTTGGCCTCTAGGGTGTTTATATAGGCTTTTGGAATGTGTTTCTTTACCCCTAAGTATCCAAATCTGAATGAAATTCCTCTTCTCCACGGCAGGGACACGCCTTTGGGACATGCCCGTGTGAATCGTGGCCAGGCCGTGTTCAGGTCTAATTAGGGAGGCACGGCCGTGTTGCTTGGGCCCAGGCCGTGTCAATTTCGTAATTTGGCCCATTTGGTCCGTTTTAAGCCCGTTTCTTGTTCTTTTCATCCTCCGGTGCTTTCCTGAGTATAAAACATGAAAACAAAGGATTAAGAGCACCAAATTACACAATTCAAGGCTTAAACCACCCAAAAGCATTCTAAATGTGGGTTTAAAATATGTTACTATTTCAGTTTATCAAATACCCCCACACTTAAGCTTTTGCTTGTCCTCAAGCAAAATTCTCAACTCATGATTAAAGCGAACTTCCTTGGTTCATAATATTCATCAATAATGTTTCATCATAATTCAAAGATAATTCATACATAGGTAAATCAACTCTAAGAGTCCTAAAGATTCAAACAATCCAAGTCATACATTTTGTAGCATGAAAACATAGGTGTTTCCCCTCATCTAAATAATTACCTCTGATTTAAAATTGACAAGGATTGACATCCTCACTAAAGATTCACTCAAATCACTCGAGGTGTTTAAGGTTCAAAAATTAAGCACTCAAAAGTCAAACATGAAAAGTTATTACCATAGGCTTGCATGAAATTCAAATCTACACCACTATAATATGAGATGATACACAAATCAAAAGGTCTTTAATGTGGGTTGTAACTGGGGGCTTGGGTTAAGGTGTGGATATAGGCTGAATTAGAAGGTTAGAATCGAGATTGACACGACAAATTACCTAACCAGAAACAATGAACTGATAATAAACAATTACATCAATTGAGATCTTGTAATAATAATACTATTACTAATACGAGCTTCTTTTTCAACCATTGGGATTTAAACGTATAAGCTCACTTAATCACAGAACTAATAATGAATATACTTCGATTTTTTTTAAGAACAAATCAAATATATATAATAATTGATGAATTTACTATCAAAATCAATAGGCAATCGATCAAATCAAATCTCAATATAAGGGTAGTCAAAAGGAATGGTGATAACAAAAACAAAGGGTTTTGGGATAATATTAGTGGGTGAGTCAATAAAAAGGGTTGTTAGGATCAACGGGTTCACTAGGGGTTAATAAAATGGGTAGGCTTTTAGTGGAGTGAGTGGGTTAAAACCTAGGTGCCTTTATCATCTTAGTATATCAAATCAAAGGTGTGGTCTCGACATGTATAATCGATGCAAGTTCTAGAATAACAAATCAATGTTGACACACTCATAATCAATAAAGTGAGCAAGAAAAAGAATATATGCTCTATAAGGCTCAACATCTCACAAAAATTATGGCTTTTGATGTCAACCTAGCAAATTTCAAACTTCAAAGTAATATTCAAATTCGTGTAGACAACCTAAAAAAAAATTAATTTTGAAAAATAGACTTATCCTGCTTGATTCTCTAGTATCTTAAAGTTTAAATTATCAATGCACAATTATCAATGACTTAATCCAAAATATATCAATAAAAACCATAAATCACAGGAAATTTCATTCTAATCATAATATGAGAAACTTACTTAAGAAATAAGACATAATTCAGATTTGAGAATAATGCAAAAAGTTTGGCACCTAATTTCATGAATTTGAGAATAATGAAAAAAGTTAGGCACCTTTAAGGTTCACCCCACACTTAATATGTACATTGCCCTCAATGTGCAAAGATATATATATAAATAATTAAGTAGAAAATCAAAAGATATGGAGAGAAGTGAAACTCCTTGAATTTTTTTTTTTGGGTGGATTCCTTGAGTTGGAGGTGTGAAAACTTGATTTGGAGGTGAAGGATAAGTTGGAGGAGGCGTCTCTGGCGGTGGTATGGTAGCCGCCTACAATTTCTGCGCTAGATGAAGAAATTGGGAAGCTCGTGAAGAATTAGCCAGGAGATAATAAGAATAATTTGACTTATACTAATTATATGTTTAAAGAAAAGCAAGCTAAAGTGAAGGAAAATAAAAAATGAAATAAAATTAAAAGAAAAGATTAATGGACCGAAGGGTCCTTATTGTTGGCTGGTTCGCGAGGGGGGTGTGATTTCTAAGGCCGCAGTGGTGTTGGCAGTGGTCGTGGTGGGGTGATTCCCTAGCAGCCTTTAGAACCTAAAACCAAGAAACTACGATAAAATAAACTAAATTAAACATAAGAGAAATAAAGAAAAGGAAAATAAAGGAGAAGAGAAAGGAAAAAGAAAAATAGTGTAACACCCCAAACCCGGCCCAAACGCTACAACCGGATCTGGTATGTCACTTAAGAGATTTTACATAACATGTCGCATTTTGGAAAACAATTACTAGGTTTACACCTTTATTTCGAAAGCTTAATAATTCATTAAAGTATAAAATATTAAGTAACCAATTATCTTGGTAGATTTTAAATAAAAACTGAAATTTCATGCAGGTCTTAACTTAATTGAAAACGTAAAACTTAAAACCCAGTAATAAAAGCCCAACAAAATCCCAAAACATAAATGGTAGTCTAGTGGCCCATGGCCTTATTACAAAGAAATTTGAACCCATTAATTAAATGAAAACCAAATATTAGACTAAGTCTTTTCTTTGAATTCTCAAAGCTCTCGTCGCATGGCCACCTTGCTCTCCTCTCCGGCCGGTCCGATGCCCTAAGTGTCACCTGAGATGGTTAAAATTAAAGGGTGAGTCGTGAGACTCAGTGTGCAACCCTCATGCACCATTAGATTTGGGCTTTAGCCCCATAAAACAGAATAATCAAAATATAAGTAACAAAAATAATATGCAAAGCCCAACCCATATCCTAGGTGTCCATCCGCTACACGCCCCCGTACCATCCATTCACACCATTGGGGATTTCTACAATCAACCCACACCGCTACACGCCTTGATGGCAGTCGTGCTGCTCATCATCAGATCATGGCCGTAGCCACTACAACAGATCACGGTAGAAGCCGCTACAACAGATCATGGTAAGGAACCGCTACAACAGATCACGGTAAAAACCGCTACAACATATAACTTCCTCCTTTCATCAAACCCCACCCATGCAATCACATAAAATCAGTATACTTATAACATTTAATCAGATCATTTACTAACCTGGTGATTTGCTTTACCCTCTTTGGGTTCCCATCAATATGCTTGGGGGTTTGGCATTTAACAAAACATGTAATACTTATTTTCATATATTAATCAAACAGATCTAGATGGTGTGGAGAATTACACACCTGATATTGCGAAATCCAATATTCTTAGTCGATGTCCTTGCTATCTGGATCTATTATCCTCAATCTATAGCCTTGCTTAAAAGCCGGAACAATTGCGAAAATAGGCCTCTCCTATATTCGGCCATGGTTAATATTCTACCCGATTTTATATATATAAATAAACAAATCCTCTTACCTTGAAATCTCGAAATTGGAGACTTATGATTTTCGGCTTTTAGATCTAGTCGACTAAGCTCCCTTCAAATCCCGAATTGCCGCCCATCATAAAACCATTAAACTATTAGCTTTTGGCTTTTGCCTTTCAAAAATCGGGAATAGATCATGAGAACTAATCAAAAATCAACACTTACCTTAGCATAGGAGATTCGGCTAGCACTAGATAGAGGATTCGGCAATGCCCAAGGAAGATTTAAATGCCTGGCGATATAGAACTAATTCTCAAATAGGACGAATAGAAGAAAAGACTATGGATGCTTGCTTCCTAGAGAAATCGGCACAAGAAGGAAAAAGTGGAGAAGAGTTAGACTTTTAAAGAAATTGGAGAAAAGAAATTGGAGAGGGAGAGGCTAGGAATTTCGGCACAATGGGAGAGAAATTTGGGGTTTTCAGATGTCGAGAATCAAGGAGCTAGCCCCTATTTATAGATATTTTGGCACCTACTGCTAAAAACCAAAAAACGCCCTTAAAATTCAAGCTAAAGAGAGGAGAAATTCGGCACCTCCTCCTTGCCATGCGAGAGCCGAATTTTACACTCCTCTAGGTGGTGGATTTTCGGCCAACACTTCCCTTGAAGATAAGCTCCTAACTTTTCTCCTTTTTATCTATGATATTATCACTTAAAAATCCACATAAAATCTCCTATTTTATAGCCTTGTAGCCGTCCACCTCTACTAATCCCTAATGCCAAATTTAACTCACTTAAATTAAAAGATTTGGGCCTCATTAAACTTAATACTTGGGCCCCTAATTCCTTGTGTGTGGCGTCACCCTCTCTTTATTTAAAGTGCCGAATTTAGCCTAAAACATGGGCTCCTTGCGACCCAAAACTTGTTCCTTTTAATCATTAATGATGCCACTTTAATCTGGCCCTTTTTGCCTAATTCTAAGCCCAAATTTAGACCCCTATCAATTAAATTAACATAGTAAACCTATCCCTACACTAAATGTATAGGCCCGTAAATTTAGGATGTTACAAATAGAATGGTCTCAAAGACCCTTGGCTTGTCGAGTAATTGAAGCGGCCGGCATGAACTTATATAGATCGATCTCCCACAGGGAGACAGTGCTTGGATCCTTCCGTTTCTTCGACATGGATGTGGTGTAGCTCAAGGGCTTTGTAGATGGAGGAATAGAGGAAAGAATGGAGGGGTTGGGAGAGGAGGGTGAATGTGAGTAGGGAAAAAGGGATGGGGAGTGGGTGAGAAAAGGGGGCAAGGGGTGTTTTTAAATAGAATTTTCAAAACTGGTACATCTCCATGCCCGTGTACCATGGGCGTGTTGGGTCACACGGCCGTATCGCACGGCCGTGTTGTGTTTCGTTCGTTTCTTCCACGCCCGTTTCGTGGTCACCATGCCCATGTAGGATCAAACAGTGTCGACCACGGTCACATCGCACGGCCGTGGCTAGTTAGTTAGAGCCCGTGTGTCTTCCCTCAGTATCGGCCACGACCATATCACACGGTCGTGGTAATTTATAGTCGTCCGTGATCTGGGAATCTTTCGTCATTGGCTCGTACTACCTCTGCTATGTCAGTACGAAAGTCCGTAGTATCCACATGGCCACGGCCATGGCCGTGGACAAGGCCGTGTGGTCTGAAAATCTGCACTTTGGTTAGTTTAAAATTAAATGTTGAAAAGGAAAAATAAAAGTAAAAATAAAAAATGTAAAAATTAATGGAGTTAGTGCTCGGGTTGCCTCCCGGGAAGCGCTCGTTTAAAGTCTTAAGCTAGACTTTCCTCTCGTTTGCATAATCAGGGTGGTTTGAGGAGTTGAAAGTCCTTCCTCATGCTATCAGTTTCATTATCATAATAAAGTTCAAGTCGAGATGCGCTTATATTGAAAGTACCAAAAATAGGATTACTTACCTCGACTGTTTCGTATGGGAAAACACTGATTACTCTAAAAGGGATTTCTTTGTTTGTGTTAGGGTCAGGAGGAGATATTCGAGGGACTGCTTTATCTATCAATACTTGATCTCCGATTTTGAGCTTGTTTGCTTCGTGGATTGGCTCTGGTTCTGCTTCATGTGTCCCTAATTTTTCCTTGAAATGAGTCTTCCACTCGTCTAGATCATCGATCTGAATCCTTCGTTCCTCATGAGTTATTTCTTTGTTGGCACGGGGTATAGGATCGGGTTCAGTTGTGTTCTTTTGTGGTGCTTCCTGAAAAGAAAGGTTAACCGAATGGTTATCCATAGAATTTATTTTCTCACCTTGATTACTCGATGTTCTAGCCGAATCGAGAGCTTGGAGTGTGACTGTCTCATTACCTACACGAAGTATGAGTTCTCCTGCATCAATATCAATTTTAGCTCTGGCAGTTGCTAAAAATGGTCTTCCTAAGATTAATGGGATACTATTATCCTCATCCATGTCTAAAACAACAAAGTCTACTGGGAATACGAATTTATCAATCTTTACTAGCACATCTTCGATTATACCCCTAGGAATTCTAACAGTTTTATTAGCTAATTGAATGCTCATCCTAGTTTGTTTGGGTTTCCCTAGACCAAGTTGTTTAAACATTTTATAAGGCATGAAATTTATGCTTTCCCCTAAATCAGCTAACGCATTATCAATAGATAAACTACCAATTAAGCATGGAATTGTAAAACTCTTTGGATCTTTTAATTTTTGTGGTAATTTATTTTGGAGAATTGATGAGCACTTTGCGTTGATTTCCACATGCGATTCCTCGTCTAGCTTTCGCTTGTTTGTCAAAAGCTTTTTTAAGAATTTCCTTGAATCTGGCATCTGCGAAAGAGCTTCAAGTAATGGTAAGTTAATATGTAATTTCTTTAAAAGTTTAAGAAACTTACTGAACTATTCCTCTGTGTCGTCTTTCTTCATCGCCTCGGGGTATGGTATACGAGGTTGGTACTCTTTAATTACCGGTTTTGGCTTTTTACTTCCTTCCTCAACCTTACCTTTTTCTACCACATTCTCTTGCCTTAAATGAGGCTCATCTAACCCTACATTATCATGAGTTGATATGGCTTGAATCTGCTCCCTTGGGTTAGTTTCAGTGTTGCTTGGCAATCTACCTTGTGGTCGTTCCGTCAAGATCTTGGTGATTTGCCCAATTTGATCTTTGAGCTCTTGTGTCGATGCTTCTTGTTTTTCAAGTTTTGTTTCTATACTTTGGAAACGTGTTTCATTCTTTGCTATATATTTTGTCAAGATCTCCTCAAGGTTCGGCTTCTTTTCTCTGTGTAGTACTTATTCTTTGTTGGAAATTTGGAGGGTGTTGTTGTCTTTGATTTCCTTGACCACCCCATGAAAAATTGGGGTGGTTCTTCCAACCTGGATTGTAAGTATTGCTATAAGGGTTATTTTGATATCTGAAATTATTACTTACATAGTTCATTTGTTCGCCTTCTATGCCATGTTCGTAGGATGGGTACTCAGGATTCGCCACACCTCTACTTGTTTCGCACTGCATAACGGGTTGTACCTGCAAAGAATTACACAAACCATCAATTTTTTTAGTTAACACATCTACCTGATTCGATAGCATGGTTACTGCGTAAAGGTTGAAAACACTGGCAGCTTTCGTGGGCTTTGTCCTCGTGACTTGCCACTGATAGTTATTTAGGGACATCTCCTCTATAAATTCGTAAGATGCTTCAGGTGTTTTATTATTCAGAGTTCTACCGGCTGCTGAATCAATCAACTGCCTAGTTGAGGGGTTCACACCGTTGTAAAAAGTTTAGACCTATAGCCACAAGGGTAATCCATGGTGTGGGCACCTTCTCAATAGATCTTTGTATCTATCACATGCATCGCAAAGTGTTTCTAAATCCATCTGCACAAAAGAAGAGATATCATTCCTTAATTTGGCTGTTTTGGCCGGTGGAAAATATTTTAATAAAAAATTTTCGATCATTTGTTCCCATGTAGTAATTGATCATCGGGGAAGTGAATGCAACCACTGTTTAGCTTTATTCCTCAAAGAAAAGGGAAATAATCAAGTCGGATGGCATCATCGTAAACGCCATTAATTTTAAAAGTGTCGCGAGAATTCAGAAAATTTGCTAAGTGTGTGTTAGGATCCTCATCCCGCAAACCATCAAACCGAACGAACTGTTGTATCATCTCGTATAGTGTTAGGTTTCAATTCAAAATTATTTGCAGCAATAGTAGGTCTAACAATACTAGATTCAGTACCAACTAAACTAGGCTTAGCATAATCATACATAGTTCGAGGAGCCTGATTTTTGGCCATCTCTGGAGGTAGTGATTATTTTCACCATCTCTTGGTGGTATTGATGATGTTTTCTTGCTCTTCTTACGTGTATTGTAGACTTCGCCTAATTTCTCTCCGGTTTCTGCGAGTGGTTGCTTCGATCTCACTATCGTAAATTAAAGGTCCTGTCGGGTTCCTTCTAGTCATAAACTAGAGGTACCTACAAGGAGCAAAGACTAAAATTTAGAAAGATAAAAATAGAAAACAAAATAAGAGTAAAATTATAGAAAATAAAAATGGCTAAAGTAATAAAAAATGAGTGTTCTTAATATTTCAGTTCCCCGGCAACGGCGCCAAAAACTTGATCGGTGTGTCACAGTCTTAAAATTTATAATGAGAATGATCGAGCCTAAAAACTAACTATGACAACGATGGAGGCAAGTGTACTTATCGAACAGTAGTATAGCTTAGTGGTAAGACCGGATTGTCGAACCCAAAGAAACCAAAAGTACTAATACTAACTTTCTTTTTATTATTTAGCCTTAAAATTGAAGTGAATTGGTTTAATCTAGAAAATTAACTAACTACTAAGCTAAAGACGATGAGACAAAAAGAATGAAATTGGGGAAATACTTGTGGGAAAAACCAATTAATTAAAATAATACCTAAGGAAGAATCCACCTAGACTTCACTTGTTATCTAACTCTGAACCAGACGATTTATTCATTTGACTTGATCCGTAAGATTCCCTAATGTATATTAACCCCTCTCTCGAGGCGACTAACGTCTAACCCTAGGTTGATTAATTGAAATCTCTTTCTAATTAAAACCCCTAGAATCGCATTAACTCGATCTATGGACTCCCATATTAGGTTTCACCCTAATCGGCAAAAAATCTAAATCACCCTATCTCTAGGCGTGCGATCAACTCCGCTTAATTATGCTAGATCTACTCTTAGGCGGGGACTTTTGCTCCTCCACCTAAGCACATCAAACTTGAATTAATATCCCGAAAATATCAACACAAGAATTAAGGACACATAATTAAGAACAAATCAAATATTTATCATATAGTTCAAAGAAACGATAATAAGATTCATCTTAGGTTTCATCCCCTCGGTGTATTTGAGGGTTTAGTTCATAATGATAATAGAATACATCTCAAAAGAAAAGATAAAACAAAACATAAGAAAAACTCTAAAACCCCCTGAAGGAATTGAAGAGAGATCCTCCGTCTTGAGTATAACTCGGGCTTCTTGAGATGAATCAACTGGCTTTCTTCAAGTAATTTCCACAATTCTGATCTTTCCGGCTCGGCCCTTGGCCTAGCTTTGGACGCCCCTAAAAGTTGGCCTCTAGGGTGTTTATATAGGCTTTTGGAATGTGTTTCTTTACCCCTAAGTATCCAAATCCGAGTGAAATTTCTCTTCTCCACGGCAGGGACACGCCCTTGGCACACGCCCATGTGAATCGTGGCCAGGCCGTGTTCAGGTCTGATTAGGGAGGCACGACCGTGTTGCTTGGGCCCAGGCCGTGTCGATTTCGTGATTTGGCCCATTTGGTCCGTTTTAAGCCCATTTCTTGTTCTTTTCATCCTCCGGTGCTTTCCTGAGTATAAAACATGAAAACAAAGAATTAAGAGCACCAAATTACACAATTCAAGGCTTAAATCACCCAAAAGCATGCTAAATGTGGGTTTAAAATATGTTACTATTTCGGTTTATCATGGGGATATTTGATAAACCATAAATGTAACATATTTTAATTCCATGCTTGGCATATTTTTGGATGATTTATGATGAGAATTAGTGAATTTGATGCTCCTAATCCCTTAAATTCATGTTTCTATACTTAGGAGAGCATTTGGGAGCAAAAGGAGCGAAAAAGGGGCCAAAATCGAAGTTTTAAGGATCCACACGGGCTGGGCACACGCCCATGTGAGCCCACGGGCTGGCCACACGCCCATGTGCCAGCCCGTGTTGATTTCACACCCTGCTTCCCTGTTACACGGAAAAACCCAATTTTTAGGGTTTTTGAGCATTCTAAAGTCTATAAATACACACTAGAAGAGGACCTAAAAGGGGACGCAGAGTAGAACAAAGAAATTACTCGAAGGAAGCCGTCGGAATCATCTCGGAAGTAGATCCACTCCAAGATTGAAGATCTCCAGTCGAATTTCCTTCGAAGTTTTATTGGGTTTTTCATGTCTTGTTGTTTTCTTTATTTTGAGATGTTTTCCTCTATGAGTATGAACTAAACTCCCTAAATACCTAGGGAGGATGAAACCTACAATGGATCTTATTATTTAATTGTCTGAATTACATGATAAATACTTGTTCTTGTTCTTAATTATGTGTTATTAATTCTTGCTTTAATATTTTCAGGATATTAATTCAAGTTTGATGTACTTATTCAGTGGAGCAAAAGTCCCTGTTTAAGAGTAGATCTAGCATAATTAAGCGGAGTTGATTGCAACCCTAGAAATAGGACGACATAAATCTACCGGATTAGAGTCAAATCTAATAAGTGAATCCATAAATCGAGTTAATGCGACGATAGGGGTTTTAATTAGAAAGAGATTTCAATTAATCAACCTAGAGTCATTTGTTCTTAGTCTCGAAAGAGATATTAACATAATTTAGGTATTTCTACGGATCAAGACAAGTGAATAAATTGTTTAATTCAGAGTTAGAATAATAAGTGAAGTCTAGGTGGATTCTTCCTTGGGTATTGTCTTTATCATTGGTTTATTCGATTATTTCCTTCACTCTCTGTCGCTTTCATAGTTAATTATTTAGTTTTAAATTAAAAACAAAACACCCATTTAATTATTAGGCTAAATAATAGAAAGATAGTTATTACTAGTACTTTTCGTCCTTATGGATACGATATTCCGGACTCACCATAGCTATACTACTATTCGATAGGTGCGTTTGCCTTTGTCGAACTATTAGTTAGTTTTGAGACCATCAGTCACAATTTCACATAGATTTCACATAGATCCCTAGTGACATGTTACTTGTATCCTATTCTATTCCTAAGGTTCAACCGGGAAATTTCTCACATTTCGATACTTTGTCAATTTCGTTTAATATTCAGCCACATCTCATAAAATATATCAAAACATAAAAATGTAAGTAAAAACGATGCATTATTTAGATACAAACTTAAATGACTTATTCGTCGATTTCACGTTTTTCCCTCGTTCTAGTTCCAAACCTCATTTTCCTTGATCTATAATATCACATTTAATTTATTTATTAGTCACATTATTCAATGTGACCCAAAAATCATATTATGGAAAAATTATGTTTTTGCCCCTAAAGTTTCACATATTTACAATTTTGCCCCTAGGCTTGTAAAATGATTTTCATTTAATTTATTTGTACTTTAAGCCTAGCCGAACCATTTTCATAACTATAACAGCCCACAATTTCCATTAAAACACACTTTTATGACATTTTATAACTTTTACAAATTAGTCCTTTTAGGCATTTTCACCGAAAATCACTTAGTAAAAGTCATTTCTCTAACCATAAACATGTATTTTATACCATTAAACACAAAAATACACACATATTCATCATGGGTCAAAACCCTAGACTTTAACCATATCTCAAATTAGTGGTAGAAATAGATAGATCTTGTTACGAGGATTTCAAAAACGTAAAAATCATTAAAAACGGGGCTAGAACGGACTTACAATTGAGCTTGGAAGCTTGAAAAACCATAGACATGGTTTATCCATGCAAGTTTCGGCCAAGGGCTTGAAGATGGACAAAAATTGGCTTTTAATTTTGTTTTTAATTCATTTTAATAACTAAATGACCAAAATGCCCTTAATGAAAAACTTTGGAAACATGCCTAACCATGTCCATTTTTGTCCACCAACTTAAAAAATGGTCTAATTACCATATAAGGACCTCCAAATTAAAATTTCATAACAATTGGACACCTCTAGCATGTAGAACTCAACTTTTGCACTTTTTACAATTTAGTCCTTTTGACTAAATTGAGTGCCCAAACGTCAAAATTTTTGAATATATAAAACAAAAACATAATCAGTAGAAACAGAAGAATAGTCTCATATAAATTTTTTTACCATCGACTTCATTCCAACGTATTAAAACAGAATCCCGAAGAGACAAAGAAATGCTGATCATAAACCAACCAGACCAACAGGGCTCTCATCTAACATTTTAGTTAACTAGCATTCTCATACAATAAGAATTTCATTAGAAAATGAGCAATTACATATGCCTCTGAGAATGTATGAACACATAGTGTAACATCCTAGATTAGGGGTTATACGTTCGTGCATAACTCATGAGTTAGTATGTTTTGGCAGTGTTTGGAAGTGTATTAAGGGTTTTTAGAATTCTAGGATGGAAGAGAAAGCTTTGGAAAATTATTGGTTTTTAAGTTGAAAAGGGGGAGCTAGGCTAAGGTAGCCTTAAGAAAAATTGTGTTGGATTCATGACACAAAGAAACCAATCGGCAAGGTGGCAAGGGACGCTACCTTGGGGCTTGAAAGGTTGCGTCAAAGGGGAGCCTCAAGGGGAGGAGGTTTGAGCAACGTGGGACGCATTGGGGACTTGTATTTTTGCGCCAAGAAGGGGAAGGTAGGCTGAAGACGGCTTTAAGGAAATATGAAGTGGTTTTTGGACACAAAGAGTGCCTTGGTAAAGTGGCTGCAAGGCGCCACTTAAGGCTTGGGCAAGTGACGCCTCAATCAATGGGTAGAGGGCCCAGGTTCGAGTTGCGAAGGAAGCAGGAAGGAGCATTTATTTTTGCGTCAAGAAGGAGCGTGACTAAGAAGGACTTAAAAGGAATTCTGGGCGAAGCATGTCACAAAAAGCGCCTGGGTAAAGTGGCTTGGACGCTTGCGGGAAAGGGAACTTCAGGAGGGCTCAAGTTCGAGTCTTGTGGGCAGCGTAAGCGTGTTTTTATTTTTCCAAGTTGGCGCTGAGGGAGAAGAAGGCCTTAAAAAGAATTGTTGGGGGTTTATGACATAAAGGAGCTAGCGTGACAAAGTGGTCGGGTAGCGTGTGGTGACTCCAACAGGTCCCATGTTCGAAACCTGGGGGCAGCAAATGGGTGTTTTATTTTATTTTTGCATGTGGCGTCAAGAGAGAAGAGAAGAAGAGGGCGGCACTTGGGACTTTCAATTGGAGGAGGATTTTAATTCTCCTATTAATTTTCGGCTAAGGTAGGATAAATGTGTTTTATTTATTTTATTTATTTTGGTTTAAATAGGTGATAAGAGATAATATAGGAGTTTGATAAGGGATTAATGTTGGATTAATTTATTTTATTTTTTAAGGAGATAATAGAGGAGATTATCAAGGAGTTTGATAATAGCAAGGATATAGTAGCCGAATTCTTTATAAGGGGGAAGTAATCATCTTTGAGATTTTTTTTCTTTAAATTTCTTTGTGCCGAATTTCTTCCCACTCACACTTCTCATTCTTTTCTTTCATCCAACACCAAATCTATTTCTATTTCTTTGAAGCCATAACCGAAGCTTAAAGTGCCTATTCTCTTTGTTTTGCCGCAAGTCACAAAAACTAAAACCCCTCTGTCATTGTTCTTTGTTGCCGAGATCTCCAAGCATAAAACCCTCTCCATTGTTGCGTTTTCCCTTCACCATTAAGTGTCGAAACCATCATTGTTGTGCTCTAAGCCGAATCTTTAAAGGAGGGTGTTGTCGACTACTTACTTTAGGCTCTTCAAAGCAAACGTGTAATAGTGGTAAGTGAATTCTCCTTTGGTAATTAGTTTTTGATTCTTCAAGGTAGGCCAATAAGGCATTCGGCCAAGGGCCATCTTTAGAGTTTAAATGTGATCGATTGGTATTATGGTTAATTAGGGGGCAAGTCGACAGAAGTAGGACAAGCTTCGGGATTCAAGATTATTTCGGTAAGGATATTTAGTAAGGGTAGTTTCGATTCGATATATTTTGATTAAGGTATTAGTGTTTAACCGTTTGATCTAATTAAGTGTTTTCGATGGATGCGAATGCTAGTCAAGGAGGACAAGGGATAGTCCCTATCCCGAAGTTTAAAAGGAGATCAGTTTCTGCAGTTAGGGATTGGCCACCGGGGTGTGGACCAGCGTCAGAGCAAGAAAGTAGGAAAATAGTCGTAGTGTCGCTTAGCGATAGCATCGGGATCGAAAGCATAGTTCTTCACGTTATAAGGTGTGTGATTAATCCACCGTTTTCCGGGTATACGATATGTATGTGAAATGTGTATGTGTTATGAATGTGCTAACTAGTGCAAAGTGGAAATTGTGATATGGATACCCTCGAGGGTATGTCTATAATCCGGTAAGTACCAAACCTGATGATATGTGATTATTAATATGAATATGTGATAATATGCTTGATGAACATGCTCATGCATCATTATATTGTATCATTATCTTATGTGGCATGTGCATGGGTGGGATATGGTATGAAAGAAGGTACGGGTGTACTTGAGTACGTGGTTTGATGTTAGCCTTGAGTCAGATCGTGGATTAACGTTGGATCGAGGTCACGTTGTGGATTAATTACGATTTAGTTTGCGTGGCTTGATGAGTGGCTATGTGCCTCATCGTGGTTGATATCGGCTATGTGCCATATCGTGGTTGATGAGTGACTATGTGTCCCATCGTGGTTTTGGTGTTAGCTACGGCTACATCGTGGGTTGGCGCTGACTGAGGTCGCGTTGTGGATTATTGTGCTTAATTGCACGTGGACGGCATTGAATGCCTTTTTGGAGTGAAAATGAGAGGGTGATTTGATAATCCCCTGGTGTGTGGTAGGCTGGATAAGGGGGTGTGTAGCGGATGGACCCTAGGTTTGGGTTGGGCTTCATAATTGCATGATTTCGTATGTGAACATATGTGGTAATGGGCCAAGCCCAATATGATATGTGGATTAATGTGATATGAGTATTTAATCTGAAAATGGGCCAAGCCCAGTGATATGTAGATTAATGTGGAAATGGGCCAAGCCCAGTATATGAATGTGGAACAGTGTGGAAATGGGCTAAGCCCGATATGTGGAAATTATGTGGTTAATTACCCTGTTACCTGATAAGTGAATTGAATATGGGCCAAAGCCCAGAATGTGATAATATGTGAATATGATAATTGTTATCTGATATATATGGGTTATTATGTGGTTAACATGTAGGTGGAATTCAGTGGATTAATTACACACTGAGTCTATATGACTCACCCAATTTTTATTAAACATCGCAGGTGACTGTGATTTTTAGACCGGGTTGGAGTGGATACAAAGGTGGCCATGCGACATGATTTTCATGCAGAAAGATATTTTAATTAATTAAGTATTTATATTTTCAGTATTTTGATTAAGTGTTTATTGTAATAAGGCCCATTAAAGTGTTTGAACATTTTTATTATGTTTAAGCTAGACGACCATTAAATTATTATTTGGAAGTGCTTTTAATTTTGGCAACTTACATTTTAAAAGCTTATAATAAAGTTTTAATTTGGATATTTTTATCAAGCTTATATTATTTAGAATTTTTAAATGGACATGGTTTTCAAATGACAAAATTTTTAATGTTTTTCCCAAAAGTGAAATCAGCCTTCAAACGTTTTTCCGCAGTGACATACCAGATCCGGTCAGGACTCGTAGGCCGGGTTAGGGGGTGTTACACATAGAATGTCCAGAAGAGATAGTCATAATTATTCAACTGTAACTGTCACACACATACATCTTTACAACTCAAACATCATTTTTCTGATTAATTCTGTCATCATGAAACCCGTATTATTCCATTCACTGACGAAAACCAATTCGAGAGAAATTTCAGCAAACATATCTTTAGACTTCATACTCAATTGAGTCGAATAGCCGAGACTAGCTTCTTCTTTATCCATGACATTGCATAATCTGTGTAATCTTTAAAACATTTTGATATTTCTTCCAAAGCTGTTTTCACTTTCCAAACTATTCTCATCTCTGTATACATTACTAATTATTTCACCACTGAACTCTTTAGTTTCACACTTATGGACTTATTTAACTTAAATCTCGTGAAATCTCGTCATAAATACCACATTGGTAAGGGGGTGAGGTCGTAAAGCCTCTAGCTTGACTATCATAAATACACACATATGACTTAGCATTCATCATCAACATCATATCACCACAATATGAATGAGTTATGATATATGTATTAAAGATTATGAAATGTTCGTAATTAATCCGTAAAGTCTGGTAATGCTCTATAACCCTGTTCCGGCAATGGATATGGGTTAGGGTGTTACAGTTTTGTGTTGGCTTAGAAATGTGTTAAAATTTCATTGTATGTAGAAGACAAATTGGGTGAGAAATAAGGCTTGGAAATGGCCTTATTTTGTCCACACGGGCGTGTGTCTCAGTCGTGTGTGACACATGGCCTAGCACATGAGCGTGTGACTTGGTCGTGTGTCCCCTACATCATTAAAATTCAAAACAGAATGCTTAGGATTTTTCGCACAGCCTGGCACACGGGCGTGTGGCTTGGCCGTGTGACCCCCGTGTGCTAGGCCTTGTGACCCAAGTCAGAGAGTTACACGGGTACAGACACGGGCTGGGACACAGCCGTGTGCCCCATTTTGAATGCCCACACGGCCTGACCACATGGGCGTGTTTACCCTGTAATTAAGAAAATTTTTGAAATTTTCTGAAAA
The DNA here is from genome assembly GCA_025698515.1 of Gossypium sturtianum. Taxonomy (NCBI): domain Eukaryota; kingdom Viridiplantae; phylum Streptophyta; class Magnoliopsida; order Malvales; family Malvaceae; genus Gossypium; species Gossypium sturtianum. The sequence goes on along the minus strand of CM046955.1, from coordinate 152,347,209 downwards.
AATCTCTGAATACCCGATTTAGTCCCGATTTGATTCTAATGTATGTTTTGGGCCTCGATGGCTCACATAAGGGACGATGTGATTGAATTTTGATATGATTGGTAAATTATATGAAATGTCTGTTATATGTTCTGTAAATTTTGGTAATACTCCGTAACCCTGTTCCGGCGACGGATACAGGTTAGGGGTGTTACACTCCAAGTTCGGGTTACCAACTAACCTTGATTGCATGCCAAGGTTGAAATCGAGGACTGAAACCGATGAGTGTCTTCCCATCGATAATTATGAATTTTTTTTATAGGAGCTTTGTAACAACGTTGGAAAACCACTGCACAACCATGTGATTGGACTTTTTGCTTCTTGTTCCCAAAACAAATTTACGAGAATTGTTGTCGAACTCTAACCACTTTTCTCGACATTGACAAAGTGGGCATATAACTTTAGCATATCAATTTCATTAGAGCAATGCCTATCGAGCATCGCCTTGACATCCATGTCGCCTTTGACCTCAAATATATCATATCTAACAAGGTTCAGTGGCATTATATATCTACACTTCAAACTCATAATTATCCTTCAGTTTGAAGTCGACATTTGTCTTCTAATTCTTGACCGAAGCTCATTCAATTTTATGCTCCGGTTGAAAGCCAATTCTGTAGATTGGGCTGATACAAAAATGACCCCAATATCGGTGTCATAAATTTGACTATCGTAATAAATAACAACTCTAATTCATCTACTCATCATCGCCCAAATAACTTGTTTCACATGTTTAAAACGAAAACATACTACAGAAAAATAAGTATTCATTATTCAAATTAAAACAACGACACTTACTTGAACTAATTTACTTTGTTGGGTCAAATGCTTCTTGGTAAAAGTATTTTTTTTTTTGAAAAGTTTTTAAAGATAACATTATTATCTGCCACGAAAAAGATTGGATGGAATGTGTAAATTTTATCCTGGGATTCCTGGGTGTAAGGTTAGGGTTGGATCATGGTTTTAAGAAACGCGCTATGGGGGACATGTTTAGCTGGGGGAGGCGTTTTTGTTTTCTCTCAAAAAATGACCAATTTCCCTAAATTTCGAAAATAGTGACTTAAAATACTAATTTTCGTTTAAAATTGATATATTTACCTAATTCTCCCATTTTTGTCTTATGTTTTTCTATACATTAATAAAGAATTATATAATATCCTTTACATAGAATGCAAGTGAATTAAAACCAACATATAATAAATATATATGTATTATGAGTTGGTTAATCAATTGAATATCAATTGAATTAAGACTATAAAGATAGATTAATTAAATTAGTCGACTATGTCTTATTTCGGTTTGCATTGATATTGTTATTCGTAAAAGAGGATGTAGGCTTAAGCTCGCTTAATCGCGTTTTATCCTCCTATTTAAATGTTGGAAAGAGATTATGAAGAGTTTTAGATATTATATAAAAAAATTTACAATTATAACAAGAGAATGATTAGCTAAGTGGATTAAGTATGAAAAAAATATCAAATCCAATGATTTAACTATTTGGTAGCTATCATCAATAATGTTTGAATCGAATCGGATCAGTCGGTTGAACCGATTGGATCGAGCATTGATTAAGGCATCGATTTAGAGAAAATTATTAGATTAATTAATCCAGAAGACGATACGAATAAATTGAATTAAATAGTTAAATCAATTTTTTTAAATTTTTAATAATTTATTGAATAAATCGATCCAATTAATAAATTAATAACTTAATTGATTCCATGGCAAATCCGATTTTGAGCTACCATGGCTTTATTAATAAGGCATAATCTTTCCTCATCCACTCCATCTCTTCTCCACCTCATATCTGAGGGTAGATGCCACGTCGTGGGATAGTTATCTGGGCTAGCCAATCATATCAATCCTTAAGTGGATGACCCGTTTCTCCATCCATTCACCTTAGCAACCTGATAAACACCTATTCCTCCTCGAATTCCAACCACACAAATCGAACCTCATCTTATTAAAAGCCAACCTCTCATTGTTTTTCCATTTGAGTTACTGTCATTGCGACTCTGGATACATTCAGCAAGCCTTGCACAATGGCCACCATCACCTCTGCCGCTGTCGCTATCCCATCTTTCACCGGCCTTAAAGCCGGTGCAACCGCAGCTAAAGTTAGCGCCACAGCCAAGGTTGCAGCCTCTCCAGTCCCAAGGGTCAGCATCAAGGCCTCCCTCAAAGACGTCGGTGTTGCTGTTGCGGCAACTGCTGCAAGCGCAATCCTTGCCAGCAATGCCATGGCCATTGAAGTCTTGCTCGGCAGTGACGATGGGGGTCTGGCTTTCATTCCCCAAGAATTCAGCGTAAGCCCAGGGGAGAAGATTGTGTTCAAGAACAATGCCGGATTCCCACACAATGTTGTGTTCGATGAGGACGAAATCCCAAGCGGCGTCGACGTATCAAAAATCTCCATGCCTGAAGAAGAGCTACTCAATGCCAAAGACGAGACTTACGCTGTTACCTTGACTGAGAAAGGAACCTACAGTTTCTACTGTTCTCCTCACCAGGGTGCAGGTATGGTTGGAAAAGTCACAGTTAACTGAGTTGTACATTTATCTTTTCAACCCCTTTGTGCTTTGTATGTATCATCTCACACATCTCTTCTACTTTTTGAGCACTAGAGTTTTGAGTATTGGGGATGGATGAGGTGATATTGAAAAATCATCTATGATGCTTTTGTATCTTCCTATCTTGTACTTTAAATTTGTCTCATATTTGCTTGTAACCGGATTTCAGTTTTACCCTTCAACATCTTAGCTTTGGTTACCCAACAGATGATTTATTTTAATTCTGCTTTGCCATCTAAATTTTCTTTTTAATTTAAACTGACTCCTAATGATACATAGTTGAAGGGATAATCCCAGTTCTAATGAAATAAATAAAACATAATGAGCCACTCCCATACAACGGAAAAAATCATAAATGTGGTGCTCCTAGGGTAGCAGCACCACCCATCGAGTAGCCTCTAAGCTCTATATCTATGATATATACCACAAGTCAAATGGTTTGATAGAGGACCATTCCAACTTCCAGTGAGGAATGGGTTCAGGGTTTGGAACACACATTCCTTGCTTAGGCTGTTTCCATGTAGTTGCAGTTGCCAACTCTTTGACTTGAAATTGGAGGGATGGCCCTTATCATGAGACTCTGGACAAAAGCTATCATCTGCTTTATACAAAAAAATAACAACAAAAAAAATTCAATTAGTAACTCTACCCCTATCATGTAGTTGCAGATTAATGTCATTCGCAGCTGCATTTTTTACAACTCCGAAGTGACAGGACATGGGACTAAATTATTCCTCCCATAACATGTGTTCTTACCGAGGCAAACCCGACGCACATAATACTGAAACCGGGGAAATAAAATGGCGCTCTTTCGGACAGGAACAAAGCTGGAAGAATGAGTAAACTAAGTCAGTCTTAAATCCTGATTCAGTCTAAGGATGAACTGAATCGAGTTTTGGTTAACCTGTTAGAGGAGAGAAAGCCAAGGGGGAAGCAACATTGGCAAAGGAACCTATGCCTGAAATAATCCCTTGAGCCTTCCCCTGAATAAAAGAAATAGGCATTAGCCTGTTTTAACAAACGCATACAAAGCTTTATCTACCAAATAATACCTGCTCACAGGGCCCAACTTGTTTAGACACGATGCTCCTTATCTGCATATTGTAAAACAAACATTGGTATGCTGCAAGTATGTGGAAGATTTTGTAAACAATAAGTAAAAGCTTACACATGGTTGTGAAAAAACATAGAATAAGGAAAACATGGCTGCTGCATACGGTACCTGCCATTTTATTTGAAGCAAAACGACAGTTAATCGTATTAAAAGTTCAAGGAAACTAGAATTATTAAGTTCAATATTTACCCAGAAGGACCATGCAATGCTATAGAAGATCATCTGCATTCAAACCCATAAATTATTAAATAAAGAATTAGGAAACATTACAATTACAACAGTTTAAATATACAGAATATTAATGGAAAATGCAGCTTACATGTGCAGAGCTAAAAAATAGGCCTACGGACAACAATCTCTCCTCTCCGAGAGCAGGAGCTAGTATGGGCATGAGAAGCAGCTGCAAGATTGTTTTCATTTTCAGATCAACAGAGAAATTGCAGATAAAAGAAGAACCGAATGACTAAAAGGAAGTGTCATGCCTGGGATATGGTCCCTGCAACTCCAGTTATAACCATTAAATCAGCAAACTGATCTTTGTTGAAGTGAAACCTGGCCTTTAAATAGTACTGCAAAGGAAACTTCATCTGGTTCATCTATTGGTAGCACAATTTAAGATTATAAAAGTTGAAATCAGGAAATTGCCGAAAAACGTACCAGTAATGAAGCATGGAGGCCAACATCCGCAAGAGTGCTGAAAAATGAAACAATGGCCGCTTGTGAAAATGTCAAGCTGTTACACCATTGCCGTTCAATTAAGAACATTAGGTACTTTCGTTCAAAGAAGAATCAAACAATAAAAGCATTGAAGTAAAAGCTTTAATGCCAACTAAAACTCTTTTTATCGAACAAAGGATAACTTCAGACACCTGCTCTTCAACAAGGCAAGCATATCCTCCATGGAAGGCATGGTTTTGAACACCTGCATTTTCTTGCCCAGCTCCTCGTTTTGATTAGTAACAGCATCAGATTTTCCTTCGGAGATAATCGGGGTTGAAAGGTTATCATTTATGATCGAATCCGGGAGGAAAACCCTCATGTAAACCGCTGAAAGCATCGCCATTGCTGTCGAAACCTGGAAAGTGGAGGCAGTCGAGAGAAAGCGAGTAGACAGAGTTCCGCAGACAAATGCACAAGACCCAATACCAGACAGAATCCCAAAAGCTGAAGCTCGTCGCCCTTCCGGAACATTGTCTGCCTGAAAAACATCTCAAGTTTCAGACACTGTAAAACATTTGACGGCAGAAAAATCATGAAGGGAATTTGGGTAAAGACCGTTAGGATAAATAAAACTAGCCCGCAGAAAAGAGGCAGTCGCTCATTGAGCTTAATGGCAATTTAGGAAAGGGCCGAAAGGCCAATTTAATGAAGAGAAACGAAACAGATGTTTACCACATAAGCAAGAGAGAGACAATGGACACTTCCTTCGCAAAACATGGCAGTGAGAATCTTGAGGATATAGTAAGCATAAAAGAAGCTCCTGGTTCTGTTGTAAGCCAGTATTGCTGCCAAAAGAGGAGTGCGTCATTTCCATGTTTTTCGGTCTTCAACAGTGGCAAACAATTTTGCAACATCATAGTCAAGCTTTTATGAATTATCCATATTTCCTTTTCCTCTTGAGTTGAGGCCATACATCACAATTTGGAATCTGACTATAAATTGCAATACACAGTTAATGTATTTCTTTATTCAGTGATGGATTCCAACTTGTAATATTATCCAGGTTAGGTTTTGCTAATTCTTTATTGCCACTCCTCCCTGGTTCCTATTTTGGTTAATAGATGTTGGTACGTAGGTTGAAGCTTTCCCTTCTAGTTTAAGTCCTCAGGACTTACGAATAAATGCTACATAGCGTTTGTCATTTTCAACTCTGAAAATGAAATATACATATACATAGTTTTGCACTGCAATTTACCTAATGGAAATATGGTGAGAGTGATGGGTACTGTAAGCAAAGCCTTCCTTCCGTACTTATCAGAGAGATTACCAACCAAAGGCATCATCACAAAGGATCCAAGCCCAATGATCTGCATAAATCGTGTGGCCCTTTATGTTAATGGCTGCTTTTGTTAGTTAATAGTATCGTAAGAAGTAACCCCGAGTAAAGAAAGATAAAAGGGAATGCCAATTGGCCATTTCATGTTTATAAAAGACAGAAGTTCCAATTCCAAGAAAGAAGGGAAAAGAAGGCAACACATGTGACATTAATGTGAGCGTGGGTCCTCTCTGTCACTGAAAGGAAATAGCCATAAAATATTGTTTTTTTCCCTTGAAACCGAGGGGAAGTTTCCTTTCATTAGCCTCAAAAACTTTGTCTTTAGAGTCACATGTTAACAAGGAATTTTTGCCCTTAATCAAAATCTGCTACTGTACCCTTGAAAGATACAAATAAAATCAAACAGACAAACATATTTGATTTGATTTATAATGCAGAAACTTCATCACTCAAAAGAGGTTTAATCAGTCAATTCAATGAAAAATGCCCAGCAAATGATAGAACACTATTATCTAAATTAACGTAAATGTCAACAAAAACATGGATGCAATTACTTTAATAATAATAAAAAAAAAAAACAGGGTGACAAGGAAGAGTATTGCTAAATGAGATTTGATCGAGCTCTTTATCCATGTTTCTTTTTATTCAGGCGACACTTAAAAGGATCCATGAGAATGACACATTGCTTGTGAGTTACTCAATAATGAATTTAATGAATTTTATCTCCTTTTTTTTTCATATTTAGTAAACATTACGAATTAAAGAGAATTTTGATCAAGTTAAAGAAAAGTTAATGTAGTACCTATCATTCGTTAACATTCAGTACAAAAAGGAAATACCAAGTTTACACACTAAGCAACTGTTGATTCATTAGACTCTATCTTTAACAATATTTCCTTTATTTGAACCCTGTAAAAATCACGAATGTTGAACTATGAAAGTAAAAGAGATTACGAAAGGGAAATAGTGGAAATTATGTAGAAGGTGCATGGAGGTTTTGAGATTGGTCCACGTGTGTTCAATGGGGAGGAGACAGAAGTGGAAAGCATCTCTTTTGAAAGTTGATATAGAAGGGAAGTTTCGTTAAGTTAGTAAGACAAAACAGAGTACCATTTCTGATTCCTAATAGTTAACATCACAGTTTGTTAGAAATTGTATTTCACAACTATATATTTTTTCCATTTAAGATTAACCAAAACCTTCAACTATGTCTAATTTAAGGACGCCCTTGTGTGTGTGTGTTTCTGATAAACTGGAAATGGGAAGGAACTGCATCTTAAATGTGTTTGGTTTTGGATGACAATGAACATATATATACATGCAAGAGAGTTAAAACCTTAAAAAAATGGCACTAGGATATTATTACCGCTTGTTGGAATCCGGAGATGTAAATGGCGAGAGAGCATTCATCTCTTCCGGGGCAAAGCGCAGTCATTGTAACGTCCGTGATGGCCGGAATCACCATGAAGGAGGCAAAGTTGTGGAGGAAGAGTGTCATGAAGAGGTGTCTTAGCCCCGACAGCTTCCCCATTGCTCTCTCTCTCTCTCTCTCTCTCTCTCTCTAACTACAAGCTAAGGAGAGAAACACTTAAAAGGGGAAAAACAAATAGCTCTCTCAATCTACAAGCAAATAATTTGAAAACAAGAAGACTGTAAAGGACGTTAATTTAAAGCTTAAGTGAAGTGTAAAGTTTGCCGATTTTATATCACAGTTTCGCATGTCATTTTCGCTATTTGTAGTGGTTACTGGTGAGTCATAAGCTGAAAGCTTGTTTTCCACATGAAGAAATCACAGACAAATAAGAATAATAACAAACTCGACGTTAGGCGGATGCTGGGGGGGGTCCAATGTAGATTGCTTGATCCTCTTGATGCCAAAATAAGGAGGCAATGTCACAGGTTGTAGCTTTAACCATGCTTCTTTTCCCTTTCTCTATTTTTATTACAGCCGAAAAGTGAAGTTAAAGATAATTATGTAAGAATGCGTAGCTTGCAAGACATGTCAAAGGGTTAAACAAATTTGAAAAAAGAAAAATCAAATAAGGACCCCCTTTCGAAGCGTAAGTGAAGTATCTGATTACGCCTCGAATCGTGCAAGCTTGGTGTTTGGCATTTGGATTGGGTTTAAGTCACTTGAACTAATTCCCCGGGGGGGGGGGGGGTATTATGTGTGTATATTTGATTGATAAAGACATACTGTTCTATATTTTCTTTTATGAGCTAAAGTTTCATTCATCCAAAAAAACAGGAATCTTGCAATAAAGAGTAAATAAAATAAATCGAGCATAATTAGAAGTTGAAAGTGAGCGAGTTGTGACAGAGGTCAACATTTATAAGCCCCAAGCTTGCAGAACTATTACTACATTTTTATATATGCATACTATTTCAATAATTATAAATGAAAGAATGTAATTAATTAAAAGTTATACATTTTGGTTACTGATTAAGAGTTCATTATAATAAGTTAAATCTCTTAAATACGAAGAGTTATAGCATTTGATTTTTTGACAAAAAAATATAATTATTCAAACAGTATTATTTGAATAGTTATGTTTATTTATGAGATATTACTTGAATAATTGTATCTTTTAGTGTTATATCCATTTAAGAGATATTAGTTGAATAATTATATCTCTTTTAAATATGTGATTATTAAAAAAGATACCTATTGAAAGTTATGTCTCTATAAAGAGACAAGAAAATTCCTATAAATAGGGGTGGAATTTCATTTGTAAAATATACCATAAATTCTCAAAAGTTCTTTCTATTCTTCCTCAATCTTCTACTATTCTTATATTGTTTTGTAAAAATTACTGCAGAAATTCTTTATAGAAATTGATTTTGTTATACTTTGATCAGTGCTTACCAGACTATTTTTATCAATGCAAAACGTAAATAGTCACCGAGCTTCATTGTATGCTCGAGTTTAATTTGCTTGAAACTCATTTGCACACCGAGTATACGTGGGGCGAATAAAACTTTAAAATTAATTTGGTACAAGATGATAATGCATGGTGGATTGATACTGGAGCAACCAAACATGTATACAAAGATAAAAACATGTTCACAAATTTCACATAATAACAATGTGAATATGGCAATAACTTGTACATGGAAAGTTCTTCCGCCGCATCAATCAAAGGCAAAGGGTCTGTTGAACTACAATTCACTTCTGGAAAGGTTTTAACCTTTAATGATGTATATTATATACTAGAAGTTAGGAAGAATTTAGTGTTTGGAAGTATGTCAAATAAGTTAGAATAAGGTTTTTTTTTTTTTTTTTTTGTCTAAGGGAGGATTTTTGGTAGGGAAATGGTATATGTATGAGGGTATGTTCAAACTCAATATTATTATTAAAAATAAAAATGTTGTTTCTGCTTATATGGTTGAATCTTATTGTTTATGACATTATGGATTAGATAATTTGAATTATAGAAAATCGAATAACCTGCATAAGTTAGATTTAATTCCTTTTTTAATAATAATATTGAAAAATGCAATACATGTATGTTGACTAAAATTACTAGAAACCTTTTCCCTAATGTTAAAAGGAAAACAAAAATGTTTGATTTGATACATAGTAATTTATGTGACATGTATAATACTCCTACATTATGTGGAAAAAATATTTTATTACTTTTATTGATGATTGTTCTAAATATTGGTATGTATATTTATTGCATTCAACAAATGAAACGCTAGATAAATTTAAAGTTTATAAATATAAGGTTGAACTTCAGTGTGAATCATTTATCTAGTACTTAAGATCAAATAAAGGTCGAGAATACTATAACCCAAGTTATTTTGAATTCAATGGGATTATCCATCAAGTTTTAACCCCTTACACACCACAATAAAATGGAGTAGTGGAAAGAAAAAATAAATAAAGCCTTGACTGAAATGGTAAATTCAATGTTATCATTTTTCAGGTCTTAGACAAGGATTTTAGGGAGAAGTTGTTCCAACGACGGCTTGTCACATATTGAATAGAGTTCTTAATAAGGAAACTAAAATAACCCCCTGTGAACAATGGAATAAAATGAAACCAAACTTTAATTATTTGAAGGTTTGGGGTTGTAAAGCTATTGTCAAATTTCCAACACCTAAACGTAAAAAGTTAGGTGAAAGAGAAATTGAATGCATATTTATAGGATATGCACATAATAGCAAGGCATATAAATTCATGGTAATTGAACCAAATGATTCAATTTCAATTGATACTGTTATTGAATTAAGAGATTTATAGTCACAACAATTGACTCATTCTTCAAGTGAGAATGAGATTTCATTAGAACAAGTTAATAATAATGATCAATACTTTCAAGAATTAAGAAGAAGTAAAAGATTAAAAAGACCAAAGATTTTGGACCAAATTTTATTATGTTCATTGTAGAAGGTAAAGATGAAAGTTTAGGCAATAAGATACATTATTGTTATAATACGAAATAAGACTCTACTTTTTGGAAAGAAGCTATAAATAATGAAATGGATTCAATAATGGAAAATCTCTATATGAGCTTAAATAAGCACCAAAGTAATGGCACCAAAAGTTTGACAAGGTTATTCTAGCTAATGGCTATGAAATAAATGAATTCAATAAGTGCATATATAGTAAATTTGAAAGGAAAAGGTGTCATAATTTGCTTATATGTAGATGACATGCTCGCATTTGGCACTAATTTGAAATAAGTAGAAAACACAAAGAAATTCTTATCAAGCAACTTTGCTATAAAGGATATGGGTGTAGCAAATGTTATTCTTGGGATTAAAATAACCCGAGAGGAAAGCACTATAGCTTTATCACAATCACATTACATTGAAAAGATGCTTAAAAAGTTTGATCATTTCAATTGTATACCAACATCTACACTCATGGATCCTAAAAAAAAAAAGTATTTAATGTTGGTAGGAAAATTGGTCAATTGAAATATGGAAGTCTAATTGGTTGTCTTAAGTACATAATGACTTGTATAAGACTAGATATTGTATATGTTGTTGGGAAAATGAGTAGATACTTAAGTAACCCAAGTACTTTACACTAGCAAGCTTTGAATAAAGTACTTAGGTACTTAAAGAAAACTATTAACTATGGGTTGTGCTACAGAGGATAGGGCTGTAAATGAACCGAACTTGAACTAACAAACCTCTGTTCATGTTCATTTGTTTAATATTCACGAACATGTTCATTTAACTTAATCGAACATGTTCACGAACACTAAACGAACATATTCATGAACATATAATTGAACATGTTCACGAATAATGTTAATAAATAATAAACAAACAATAAATACATACATACATACACACATATATACGAACATGTTCATCGAACGCTCTGTTTATTTACAGCTCTATATTTTTATAAGAAAATATCATCAATAAATAAACAAGTCAACAAACGATCTTGTTCGTGAACATAAACAAACCGAACACACCTTTGTTCGTGTTCGTTCCTTTATTAAACGAACATAAAAAATTTATTCATACTCGTTTATTTAGCTTAATAAAACGAAAATAAACGAACGTTATACGAATAGTTCATAAACAGTTCATCGAATGTTCTGTTCATTTACACCCCTAATAGAGGACATCCTTTAATTTTAGAAGGATATTCAGATGCTAGTTGGATTACAAGTTTAGAAGATCATGCTTTTACTAGTGAATAGATATTCATTCTTGGTGGAGGTGTCATTTCTTGGGGTTCTAAGAAACAAACATGTATTAATAATTTCACTATGGCAGTTGAATTTATTGCATTAGTTGCTGCATCTAAAGAAGTAGAATGGTTAAGAAATTTGCTTTATGGTGAACCTCTATAGCCTAAACCAATTTCACATATTTCTATATGTTGTGATAGTGAGGATACTCTAGCAAAGGCATGTAGCTAAGTTTATAATGAAAAACCTAGACACATTGGATTAAAACATAGTTATGTCCAACAATTAATCTCTGATGGAGTGCTCATTATTAATTATGTGAGGTCAAGTGAAAACTTGGCGGATCTTTTGAAAAGTCTTGCTAGAGATGTAGTCAACAAGACCTCAAAAGGGACGAGACTCAAGCCCATTAATTAGAGTCACCCATGATGGAAACTCGGCTCATCGTTTGGTATAATGTCAAGTCCCGAGTTCAATGAGACAGTACATCATTAGTATGTGACTGCTAGCACTATAAATAAATCCATCCTAAGATTAAAGTGCTAGGTACTCGTAATGATAAGGGAAGGATGAGTAACATACTCTTACTGGACCCATAACATAAATATGTTAGAATATTATCATCACGGGAACATTCTTGATGGATCTACTTATGTGAGTGTGAAGTGTGATTGCTTTTAGAAGCTCAAGGGCTTAGCTCTAACAGCACTCATGAAAAAAGGACATAGACACATGACCTTAATAGTGTCCCTGGATACTATACATTGACCAATGTTGAAATCATTGCATGACGTGTTCAGTTAATCAAATGGAATAGTTGGTTCAAGGCTTAGTCTAGCATGCAATTTCGATTAACTTTAACATGTTTTCACTAAGTAAAAGTTCAATCGTAAGATACTTTCATTTATGCAAATTGATTTCCAAGATTATCAAATTTTAAAATATTTTGAAAATGGGGGGAGATTCTTGGAATATTTTCAAATATGTATAGTGTTCCAATAACTATAAATGGAATAGTGTAATTAAACAAAAGTTATATATTTTGGTTATTGATCAAGAGTTATGACTATTCATAATAATAAGTTAAGTCTCTTAAATACTAAGAGTTATGTCACTTGATTTTTTGACAAAGAATTATAACTAGTTAAGTAATATCTATTTAAGAGATATTTTAGTTGAATAATTATGTCTCTTTTAAAGATGTGATTATTCAGAAAAGATACTCGCTGAAAGTTCTCTCTACGAAGAGACATGAGTATTCCTATAAATAGTAGTGGAATTTTAGTTGGAAAATATACCAAAAAAATTCTCAAAAGTTCTTTCTATTCTTCCTCCATCTTCTATTATTCTTAGATAGTTCTATAAAGAATAACTGTAAAAATTCTTTATAGAAATTGATTTTTTATTATGCTCTGCTTAATGCTTAGTAGACTATTTTCATCAGTGCAAAATGCAAATAATCACTGAGATCCATTGTATCTTCGATGTTTATTTACTTGAAACTCATTTACACACCAAGTATAGGTAGAGGCGAATAGAGCCTTAAAGATAGTGCATTAATACACACCTTGAAACATTTGTTAATTTCTGTTAAATTTATTTTATCCCTACCCACCAAAAAAAATTAGTAGCCTTTCAACCTCTATTTTGCCCGGAAAACACTTAAGGGCCAGTTCCTAGCAGCTCGCTTGCTGTACCACATTTTTGAAGATTACTAGTTTAGAAATGGTATGGTACAAGTAAAACCTGGACTCCACAATCCACATTCTGTTGTATTGCGTAACACGCAAGTTCTACTTGTCACAGAAATATCTCAATTTTCCAACCTCTTTGAGTGGTAAAAAGTCTACGAAGAGATAAAGGAATATCGAGGTATATATGTGATAAGTTGTGCCGGTCAACTTTTGTCTGCTTTGTCTCGAAGTATATATGTGATAAGTTGTGCCGATCAACTTTTGTCTGCTTTGTCCCTGTTTAGCCTGCCATTACCTTATGCCTCCTATATGGTATTTTCTAAGCCTAATGATCAACTGTTAGTGACTTTAACGTGGCATCAATGTCCCACCATGTTATGGTGAAATTCATGGACATACGGTAGACTTGTCAACTCCACATTTGAAGTCCAAATCGCACCACCAAATCAGTCTATACTTAAGCTTATCACTTGTGAATATAAAAAAAAAAAAACAAACTCACTCTTCAACTATTGCCACGTTAACAGGTTGAATCTCCATCTTAAATTCAACAATATCAAGGTTGATAATTATTTGTATGCTAAATTATTGTAATACGTATAAAATAACACGCGGTTGTATACTAAATTACTCGACGTTAAGTTTTAGGGTTTAAATCAAGATGGCAGAAGATGGACGTACAGATTGAACCCATTTATTATCTTCATGGTGGCCAGCAACCTAATTCTGGGCCTAAGGTGCTGTAATTCGGCCAGTATGAAGTTGGGCCTGAATATCGATCTATGTTAGATTATTAAAATGGATAGGATCCATCCAAATGCAGGGAATCTTAGCTTATGATCTTAATTATTATTATTATAATTAAAACGAATCAAATCCTGAGTATCATTGTTCTCTACCACATTATCCGCAGTATTAAAGGAGGGTGATGATGTACAGATAGCCATTTAATTAAATTTTGAGGTAAAATTAGACGAAATCCTTAAATTAGAAAGAAAAAAAAACTCTTAATATTTGTTTTCTGAGCCCACAAGAAGAAAAGCTGACTTGTCTATCACTAACCCAATGAATATTAATATGGAGACTTGCTTTTTTACATATGTATTTCCTCTCTTTTTTTAACGTCATTTTCTTTTTATTATTACCATTTAAAACATGACAGGGAGTTAAAAGGAGGTGAATGTGTTTGCTCCTTTGCTATCTAGAAAGGAAAAAACAGAGATTTTCACAGATCCAATGGCAGGAAAAAAAGCATCTACTGGGTGATGCTTTTCTCTTTCTTCCTTTAAAGAGAGAAAGTAGAAGTACAAAGTGTGTTTGCATTGCATGATTATTAAATGAAGCTTCCACGTGATTTCTTGACACGGCCAGCCTACATTTATTTCCCTGATCTATAACTACAACTATACCACACATCTTACCCTCTAGCTTTAGGTAGGGTTCCATCCTGCAGTGCTGCCATTGTGTATTTTGTGTTCTCCACCTAAAATCCGCTTTTGTCCCTTTTCTCTTTCTTTTTTTACCTAAATGGCACAAAAGTTGGAAGCTTTTTTTTTTTTTTTCTTCTTTGCAATTAAATATGTACTTAATTTGTTATTCTGGCCACCCACCCTATATATATATTTGTCTTTTCTTGTGGTTACAAATTAATTTAATTTCAGGAATGTCACTTAACAATATTGAAAAAAATGGTGACTTTTCGTTTCAAAACAGCGGAATGACATACTTGTTCAGGTGTGGCTGTCTGTCCGCCGGTCTTTTTATGACCAGTTAAAAAATATGGGACGCGTGCTGGAAGGGCGAGAGCACGTGACAAACATCAAATTTTTTTTAATTTATTTTACCGCATTTAGTCAAAGTTAAATAATTATTTAGTAAATATTCATCACACTTGGTAAAGTAAAATGTAACTTACTTTATAAATTTAAAAAATTTTAATTTACTGATTGATTCTTAATTCAATATTGATATTATTATCGGTGAAAAATAAAGTAGATTTGTGTTTTAACATCTTATTTAAGAGTTATTGATAATTTAATAATTAGTTATTTATTAAAATTTTAAAAATTTAAAGATAAGTTAAAATTTTAATTTTAAAATTTAATATTATTGGATGATTAGATTTTAGTCACACGTTCACTAACTTACATTATCCCTTGACAAGGCGAAACATGATACATTAACTCCATGAGTTAATAATCAATTTGGTACTAAAATATTATTTTAATAATAAAATTAAAAACATGATCTTACTATATTATTTAAGTAACGTTAAGAGAAATCCGAGTGAAGTTGATAGGTTTCATGCAAGTTTCTCACAACTGCATTTACTTCAATTACCCATCTTTAAAACAAAAACAAATTAAATAAGAATAAGAATTGCAAAAAAAAAAAAAAAAAAAAGGAGAGACGATCTAAAATCTTGAAAGTGTGTTTGGAAGGGAAAAGAGGGATTGTATACAATCTTACTCAATGCCTAAACAAACAAACCAAATCAAATTTTCATCGAAACAAATTTGAAAAAAAAAAAGGGAAAGGGAGTGAAACAATAAACAAAACATTAAGAGACGAGACAAGGCGAAGGAGCTGCGGCTGCCCATGCTTATATGTGGTGTTTCACGAAACATTTCAGACGAAATAAAAAATTATGGTGAGAAACTATGCACTAATTTTGGGGTATTTGGTGAACAAGAACACTTTCTCCATAAAAAAGGATGATTAACGTCGGAGGAGAAATAATGAACTGTCTAGTAGAAAGAAAATCAGACGAATGAAATTTAATAAAATTATATATATATATATATATATATTTAAACAATCTCGTTCTAATCTTTTGACACAATACCTATAACTAGACATGACCCCTCCCGAACTTTTAAATAGGAGAATAATGTACTTCAGTGTGCTTGAACCCCACGTCCTCCTACACTGGCAGCAAGACTCATGCCAATCAAGCTAAGACTTGATCTGCACACATGAATATATTTAACCATATTTAGGGACTTGTAGGCTTTTTAATGAAATAATATTTGATGCACTATTAGTATATAAATCTTTTGCACATCAATGAATAATAACATACACCTCACCATTAAATAAAAAAATGTTGTAGACTTACAAATAAATACTCATAATGTTTTTAAACACAATCCAATATTAATTATAACTATTATAAATAAATATTAATAACTCTCATGTATATATATAGGATCTTAGAAAATAAAAATTATGTTTTTCGTTTTATTAGAAAATGGAAAACATTCAATAAAACGTGTTTGGTTGAAAATTTTAAAATTAGGATCAAATTTAGAATATTTGTAAATTTTGAGAGTTAAATTTTTAAAATTATGACTAAATCAATATAATATGTAAAAGTTGAGGGATAGATTTGTTATTATATCAAATTTTTAACTGTTACGTCAACTTACCGTTTATGATTTTAACAAGAGTGGCCAAAATGAATGACTACGTAACATGGGTGCTTAAATTACAAACTTTTTTATTTTGAGTGCCTAAAATTAAATATTTTATAGTTGGGTAACTATTTATGTAGTTTACCCTTTAACAACTGAACCTTATTCTAACCTATCTAAACAGAATAATGTTACGGTTAATAAATATAAGGGTCTGTTTGTTTGGTGGAAAATGTTTTCCGGAAAACATTTTACAGATTTTCCAGCGTTTGTTTGGTGGAAAATGAATTTCTTAGGAATTAATTTTCCAAACACGGGTAAAATCACTTCCTTATTTCTGGAAAACGTCTTACCGGTTTCTTTTCCGTAAGATATTTTCCAAATCTTTCCCCTTCATCCAGGCAACTCTTTCTCCTTCTTCCCTTCTTCATTCCTTCTCCTTTCTTCTTTCTTTCTCAGCCAACAAATCTCTTTCTCTCTTTCTCAGACTTTTTCGGTTCCTCCTTTCGCTGGGTCTTGGAATCTCTCCTTTTGCTGGGTCTTGGAATCTTGGAAAAATTCATCTCTAATCTCGTCCAAGTATCTGCATATTTCTCTAATGTTTCATTTCTGACTGATTACTCTCTGTTTTCTTGATTGCGATTCTCTCAATTTTTTCCTTTTATTTTTCTTTCATTTGTTTTCTTGGCTGTAGTTAGCCCTTTATTTGTTTTGAGCTACTATTTTATGTTGCGAAATAGGAAAGGCCATAGGCCATTGGAATGTCTTCTTTCTTGATTCTGGTTTGCCAATAGGTCTGTTTTTGCGAAAAATGTATTACCCCTGATCTAACAAGTAATACTGGCTTGTGTCTGTTCTAGAATTTCTGCTTTGCTTCTCGCCATGTTCGCTACGATGGCTACGGTTTACGTCGCTGGCCGGTTAGTTTTCGTTCTTTCTTTTTTCTTTTTTAAGTTTTTTGTTGTAGGTTTATTGAGGAATTTTTATTTTGAGCTTTGTATTTAAATGTAGGATGTGGCGGGAGGCGAGAGAGAGCGAGTATATTTAATTAAAGAACTTGATAGGAGAACGGTCGGGTGATTTTCTTTTCTCGTTTTCTTGATCTCGCCTTATTTAGCTTTTAGATTGTGCTTTCAAATTTAGTACATCCGGTTCTTGGCCGTGCCTAGGTTTAAGGATGATGATCTGCATTTTCTTTCATTCTTCATTACATTCTCTATCAAACTTGATGCTTTCGCATTAAATTTATTGTTGGCCATTGATTTGATTATATATAATATGATATAAAGTGATGGTGTTTAAGAGTTTGAAGATGATCTATTTTGGTACAAATCGGTTGGATTTTGGTGACATTTAATTTTTAAACTTTTTTGTGGTCATTCTTCTTCAGATCTGTTTTTGAGATGCTAAAGAGCGTTACACTGCAAGTAAGTTTTTACTTAATTACTTTTACATTTATGTTCCGTGTATTGAATCTAATTTGATAAAGCAATGCATTCCAGGGAGCAATTGAAAAAATTATCAGCCATTCAGATGGATCTAGCTGCTGCTAAGCAAGAAGGTTATGTTTCAAAGTAGCACTCGGGAAATGATGGTACTCGTTCTAAGAAAAGGCTTTTAGGTGTTATTGGTATCATCACAACATTTGGACGAAAGAAGAATAGAGATGCAATTCGGAAGGCATGGATGCAATCTGGTAATGCATCTTTTCTCTTAACTAGTTTTATCTTTTATGTGTGTTATAAGAATGATTGAAAACAATGAACCATGCCAATACTGTAGGCTCCAAATGTTTTAACACATTCTTTTGCCTCAGTTTTTAGATTGCACTCGGTTGACCTCAAAATTCTCTCATTTTGCAGGTCTCTTCTTCAGTCTATGCACATGATGATGTGAGTGCAGGTCATGGTTTATTGGGCTTGATGTGCAACACGTTCACGAGGGAAATTTTGTCGCAACACCGGTCTCTGAGTTTGTCTTCCTCCTTTTAAACACACACAAAGATGCAAGCATGCTTTCCCTTGCACGTTTCCGCATATAGTTGCAAAGGTGATTAGTTGGTTAAGATAAGGGATCCATCTCTTCTCGACTCTCTAATTCGTAATTTGATGCTATCAAATTAATCGATAATGTTCGTCGAATTACCAAGTACCTATTATTGTTATGTCTTTTGGCTATATTTAAACCGATTATATGGAGATTCGGATACATCGTGTATAATCGTTTTCATTGCATGCCGAGTTCAAGATGTGCGGTGCCTCGATTCGACTAACTGATTTACGTCGGCACCAATTTTATATAAAGAGAGTGTCCATTCTTTTGCATTTTGAGAGTGTGGAAGTGCCAAAATTGTTGACATGGAAGATTTCAAATCGAAATGATTCTTTTAATTCAATCTGGTTCTTCCAAGTTCTAACTAACGTACATGCAAAGCCAATATACTTATCATTCTTGGAAGGCACATTTTTTTTTTCCCTTTTGTTGATTTATTATAGCTCTGTATATTTTAAGTTCAATCTTTAGATTTGATTGATAAAATTTTTCAATATTTCAGATAAAAAATGAAGAGTTCTCTATGAGAATTTTTAGGTTTTTAGAATTAAATTTTCTTTCGTCGGAGATGTTCTCACTTTGTAAACTTTTCAAGACTCTCGACAGAAAAAAAAAATCTCAACAAAAACACGATTCCTAATAAAGAATACTTCAAATACTTCATAAAAAAATATGATCTCTCTCAATAAAAAAAAAATTATTGTTATTATTTGAATATTGTATAACTCTTATTTTATTATTAATTTTGCTACTATTTTAAAGCTATTTGCTTGCTAAATTATATTTATCTTAGTGTTAAAATTTATTAATATATATGTAAAAACAACTTTTCCGGAAAATATTTTCAGGAAATCTGCCAAACAACAGAAAATATTTTACATAGATTCATCCAAACACCAGAAAATATTTTTAGTAAATCATTTTCCAGAAAAGTAAATCATTTTCCGAAAAACATTTTACTGCCAAACAAACGGACCAAGTTTTCTTTTTCTTTTTTCTTTACGTTTCTATTATAGAAATATAAATATCATTATTTAAAAAAATATTATTATTTACCGCTTTTAATTTTAAAAAATAGAGAATAATAATAATATAAAAACCAAATAATATTTTCCTAATTTTGATCCGGATAGGCTGTTATTAGATGGAAAGTGAGAGATGGTACTTCTATCTCCATTTGGGAGTCTTGATGGTTGCTTGGGTTCAACCACGTCAAATTTAAACACCAAGGAGGACTAGATCAAATTTGTATACAAGTACTAGAATATGGAATGCAATGTTAACAGTAAACTCGATGTTCTTGTTTGGAGTCCATAAAATTTTAGGAGTACTCTGATTACAGCATGTTTTCAGGCTTACAATACAAATACAGTAACCAACACACTGCTAGAGGGTGTTCCATAATTACATCCCAAACTTACACACTAAAAGGTTCACTACTAATTTAATCTGTTCCAGATGTACTTCACTGTTGGAGATGTTTCATCCTTACCTATTCTTTTAAAGAATATTGAGCTAAAAAGGGAAAAAGAAATGCTAAATTTAAATGACCAATATAAAATAAGATTTAAAATTAAGTATGAAATATATAATTCGATGGTTTGATAATAATAAATTTTAAATCTTTTATAGGTTTATCCTTATTTTCCAAAAATATTTCACGTTATTTTAAATAAAGTAAAAAATCACATTAAATTATTCTGATTTATTTTTAAAGGATATTATAATATTAAAATAAAATAAGGATAATATATCTTTTTATTTTCTTTTATTTGAATTTCTTTGAGAAAAATGTAAAATATTTAAAATTAAAGTTTTCGATAACTTTCTGCTTAAGAAAATTAACACAACATTGTTTTGGGGACACAACAAAGATTGAATCTTTAAGATTTATTTCCGAAATATTATAATTTCAGTGAGATTACAGTTTGAAACGTTATGATTCCAATGGGCCGCCTAAAACTAAACAGATTAACAGAAATATTCAACCCCTCTCTAAGATTTCTTTTTTCAAATATTATGATTTCTGTTCCAACCAGAGATACGAGGAACATAGTTATCCATTATTTTTTTATATTTATTCATTTTATAAATTCGTAATCCTCATTAATTAACATTTAATTTAATTCAATTCAATTCAATATTAAATTAAAATCAGTTTAAAACAAATATATAATGACTAATTTAGCCCTCCAATTTTACAATAAAACTCATTTTAACTCTCTATTTAATTTTTACTCTTTTAACTGTTAAATTTATTTATTTTTGTCGAACCACTCAAAATAGATAAAAAAATAATATTTTTTAATTTTATTGACGTGATATACAATAAAATATTAATATTTAATTGATTTTTAAATTTTATAAAATATTTTTAAAAATTTTTAAAATTAATTAATTATTCACATGACAAGAAATTAAATAAACAAATGCAAAAAGATGATTATGCTTAAAGGGAAAAAAACGCTTATTACAATAAAAAGGGCAGAACAGTAAATCTAGGCGTACACAGGGTAAAACAGTAAATCTAGACGTATCATGGTTGAGTTTGTTTTGATAAAAACTTGTTCAACAATTTATCAACACGCGCATAGCGCGTCAACGATAGCTGTAAGTAGATTCTGTTTTTGATTTTTAGGGGACTCTTGAGAGCTGTAGTTTATTAGTAGTTTACCCCCGCTTTTTCTCACTGTCACTCACTTGCTCTCTCTCTCTCTTTCTCTCTTTCTCTCCTCCCTTTCTCATGGATCCTTTTGGTCTCTTCTGTACTGGGGCTCTTCTTGCCTGCGGTCTTTACTGGTTCGTCTGCCTTTTAGGGCCGGCCGAGCAAAAGGGCAAGCGAGCCGTCGATCTCTCCGGCGGCTCCATCTCTGCCGAGAAAGTTCAGGACAACTACAAACAGTATTGGTCTTTCTTCCGCCAACCAAAGGAGATCGAAACCGCCGAAAAGGTTCCAGATTTCGTCGATACTTTTTACAACTTAGTCACCGATATTTACGAATGGGGTTGGGGTCAGTCCTTCCACTTTTCTCCTTCCATTCGAGGGAAATCTCACCGGGACTCTACGCGCCTCCACGAAGAGATGGCCGTCGATCTGATCGAAGTCAAGCCTGGAGATCGAGTACTGGACGTCGGGTGCGGAGTCGGCGGGCCCATGCGTGCTATCGCGGCTCATTCGCGAGCCAATGTCGTGGGCATCACCATCAACGAGTACCAAGTGAACCGAGCCAGGCTTCACAACAAGAAAGCTGGGCTAGATTCGCTTTGTGAAGTGGTTTGCGGGAACTTTTTGGAGATGCCATTCAAAGAAAACACCTTCGATGGTGCGTACTCGATAGAGGCGACGTGCCACGCGCCGAAACTGGAAGAAGTGTACGCGGAGGTGTTCCGGGTGCTGAAACCGGGATCTCTATACGTGTCGTACGAGTGGGTGACGACTGACAAGTACAGAGGTGATAACCCTGAACACGTGGAGGTCATTCAAGGTATCGAAAGAGGCGATGCTTTGCCCGGTCTCAGGAACTACAAGGACATAGCGGAGGTTGCAAAAAAGGTAGGCTTCGAGGTTGTTAAAGAGAAGGATCTAGCCAAGCCACCGGCCTTACCCTGGTGGACCAGGCTTAAGATGGGGAGAATCGCCTACTGGAGGAACCACATTCTCGTCACTGTTCTAGCTGCCATAGGGATAGCTCCTAAAGGAACCGTTGATGTTCACGAGATGCTGTTCAAGACCGCCGATTATTTGACCAGAGGTGGGGATTCTGGGATTTTTTCCCCCATGCACATGATTCTCCTCAGAAAACCCCAAGTCTCACCTACCCAATCTTAGTTATTTCTCTTTAAAAAAAATCTTAGGCCTTGAGGTAATTTATTTGCTGCATTGTCTTCCAGTTTCATCCTCCTCTTTTTTTTATCACTACAGCCTTCCTAAAAAACATTAATTTCCTAGGTTTCTCTTTTATTTTATTTTTCTACTTTTCTTAGTCGAAATCATGTACTTTCCCCTTTTTTAATTCAAATTCCAGTTTGATCGTCGGCGATAAAGGAAAAGGAAGGAAATTTTTGTTCTTTTTTTTGAATGTATGGAAATTTTTGTCGATTTCGAGTGGTTGTTTGTAACTTGAAACACAAGATCAACTTATCTAAGCTTAAGCTCTCAAACTATGGATCCAAACCAAACACTTTTCTCCCTTAAAATCTCCTCGGAGTTTTCGCCTTACTCATCGTCTCAATTTATTCAACCCCAATTTTGTATAGATTCGTTTGTAGGGTAAACAAAATTATAAGGTTGTAGATCTAAGGTCACGTTATTTTTAAACTGAAAAAGAATGAACTACGATTGTGATTCGTTATATATATAGTTAAAAGGACATATACTAAGAAAGGACTCTGGGCAGTGTGAGATGTAAGGGCACATGTAAGGTTAGGAAGTTTGGCAAAGGCGCTTAGGCTTTAGATGGCGAGCGCTGGCAGGCAAGGCAAACGCCAAAGACCGAAAGGCTGTTCGGATCTCTGCACATCTGTTCGGTGTTTTTGTATGTATTGTCACATTTTATATAGGGCTACATGTTAGAGGTTATGTGGGCCACAATATTGTTGGATCTGTCAACATTTCCTCTCCTAATGCACTGATCATTATTATTATATTAGTAGCTCTCTACCTAGGCCTGTATGAAAGGGTTAAATCAAGTTTGATAAAAAAAAAGTCCCAAGTGTTGGAGTTCGTAATCTAGTCTTATATTTGATAATGACGGTTGACAAATGGGAGCTTACGGATTTGGCAAATGGAAAGGAGGGTCGGCTAAAGTGGCTTTACTTGGAACCTATACAGGACACTTTTCACATTGAGGATAATTAAATTGCTGTGAAATCAGCCATTAAGTGACGCAAATGCTTTTTACATGTGGAAAGTGAAATCTGCTATTCAAATGCCTACGTCTACCGTTTGTCTCCGAAGGCCCGGTCCAATATGATAAAGATATTGCTCTTTCTCATATCACCTAACTTTCATGCCCGATGTTATATCATTTTAATTTTCTTTTTATGAAAAATAAAATCTATTACCATCGCCCTTAATACTGCCGGTTTAATATATAAAACCCAATGATGCCAACAATTTCATGACATGACTTTGGGTTGTCTTCACCCACTTTATAAGAATAAACTAATTTCTATTATTAGTAGATGGTTACTCTATCTATTTTATTAAAGTTGTGAATTTAATCTTTTTATTTTAATTTAGTTATTTTTAGATATTATATTTTTCAACTTTTAAAATATCAGTTCTCACCAAATAGTAATTATTAAATTTTATTATTTCTAAAATCTGACGCTATAAATATATCATCATATGTGTAATAATATGTTAACCTATTCTTTTCACATATTACTACTAAAAACCCAGTTAATGGATAATGTCTCTTATTTGCATAAATGCTAAAATTTCAAAATTAAAAAAAAAAAAAGAGTATAGAGACTTAAAATGATCAAATCGAAGAATATGAACTGAATCTATATATGTATGTATAGTACAATACTAGTAATAGAATTTAACCAAACGGATTTAATTACTATTGTTTCAGTTAGGAATAAAATTTTAAATTTTGAAAAACTAACTAATTTAAAAAATACATAACTTTAAATTAATTAAATTAAAATATAAAAATTAAATCCATAATTTTATAAAAATATAGGAATAATAATAATAATAATAATAATAGCATTTAACTTTAAAAAATTAAGTAAAAAAGGTGTCATGAAACTTGGTTGTTTTCTTTGAAAGGCATGAAACTTTTGTTATAATGACAAGTTTCATCTCTGCCATTTTTCATACTCTATAACAACCAACCATGTCTAGCTCAACACAAGAGCTTGCATTTTTATCTATCCTAATAGGGTTAATTCATCACAGAATCCATTAATCTATAACCCTTTTGATTGAGTTGATATAATAAGTTAAATGTTTATTAATTCGATTAAAGAATCATGAAATTACCTTTTCGTGTATGAATAAATTATATCACTAGAATGATACTTTTGTCTCTTTATATTTTTAATAAAGCCAGTAAAAATTTGACATAAAAGATAAAATTTGAATCCATACCACTAATATTTATAAAATATTTTCTTTACTACTTCAACTAAAGTTTTGTTTTTATTTTTCTATACATTTTAAAACTATTACACAAATCGGTTGATCCACATTGTTTGTATATAATTAATCATGTTACTGATTGAATTGGTGTCGCAAGTCAACTCGATCCAACTCAAGAAAAATGACAATACCATAACAAATCATTAGAAAGCATTTAAATTTGGTTTTACCCAAAAAATAAACTAAAATTTTGTTTTAATTTTGTACATATTACATATGTGTTATTATCATTAGCTTCAAATATTACGTTTCATTATTTATTGTGTGCTTTTTAAACGCACACTTATATTCTAAAAACGTTGTTTCCACAAGCATATGTGCGTGATAGAAGTTATAGTTTATTTTAAGTGTTCTATTGAGTTAGTGTTATGGATCAATTGGCCACCGACTCAATTACGAAATCATTAAAATATCCTGTCATGTACAAAGTAAGTTATATTTTTGTCGTTTTATATAACAAATTAATAAAAAAATAAACATAATAAGATTTGGATTTGAAACACCATACACGATAAATAATTAAATTTATTATAATGAATGGTTTTTATGTGAATTTTTAATAAATATGAATTGTTTTGGGTAGGTTTGGTATTCTCTTTGAAACTGAACCTGGCCATACTCCATTTGCCATCAAAAATTAAAAATGAAAAGCGGAAATCAAGCCCAAATGTTCAGTTATAGAAGCCCAACTGATTTCAGTGAAGAAGACCTTTTAGATATCTCAAGGGGTTTGGTTAATAATATCCAGCGAAAAGGACTATGAAAAAATCCAGCCCAGTCAGTGATCGTACAAAAATCTACCATCCCCAGTGCTCAATAACAATGCAGAAAACAATGCCAGCAACATATGTGGATAATATCAATGGAACGAGCCGAAACGAGTGGTTACCATTTTTGAACGATTAGATTTTTAGATTTCATCTTTATTCCATGGTTGTTTTTTGTTCCCGAGGGAGCAGTCTCCTGTACTAACTCCAGAAACACAGTTTCTTTCTCACTTGTCTTCCCCCCCTCACCCCTTAATGGCTGCAATCACTAATTTCTTAACTAAACCACCTTCTTCCGATCTTCTTCACTTCACCCCAAAACTCACTTCTCTTGGCTCTCATGCTTCTTTTCTACCATCCCTTGTGACTAGGCCCAGATCTTTTTCAACAAAGCTAGGAACAAGCACAAGCTCTCGCTTCATTACCAAGGCTACAGCTGCTCCTGGGACCAAGAATGCTCCCAGTGATGAGCGAGTTCAGAAGGTTCACAACATTGAGGAATTCGATGAAGCTCTCAGGAAGGCTAAAAACAGGCTTGTTGTGGTGGAATACGCCACTAGCTTCAGCTATCATAGCAGTAAAATTTACCCGTTTATGGTAGACCTTAGCAGGACATGCAACGATGTCGAATTCATCCTCGTTATGGGTGATGAATCGGACGAGACTAGGGAGCTTTGCAAAAGAGAGAAAATTACGAAAGTCCCGCACTTTAGCTTCTACAAGAGCATGGAGAAAATCCATGAAGAAGAAGGGATCGAACCGGACCAGTTGATGGGTGATGTGTTGTACTACGGTGACAGCCATTCGGGTGTGGTTCAGCTTCACAGCAGGGAGGACGTTGAGAAGCTCATCGAAGACCACAAGCTTGACCATAAGCTGCTTGTTCTGGACGTGGGGCTCAAACATTGTGGGCCATGTGTCAAGGTGTACCCGACGGTGATTAAGCTGTCAAGGCAAATGGATTCGGTGGTTTTCGCGAGGATGAACGGTGATGAGAACGACAGCTGCATGCAGTTCCTCAAGGACATGGACGTGGTGGAGGTGCCGACGTTTTTGTTCATCAGAGACGGAGAGATATGTGGAAGGTACGTAGGATCTGGGAAAGGAGAGCTTATTGGGGAGATTCTAAGATACCAAGGCGTTCGAGTTACTTATTAATGGGAAGCTCAAAAGCAACTCATACAAAACATCAATTATGAAAATGTAATATGTGTTGGACTGAGTTTACTATAGTGAAATGAATTGTACTCCACATTTATCTATATCTAAAGGACCAAAATTCTCTTTGCTTTAATCTTAATTAATAATAATAAATATGCTTTTCTTATTGGTCACTTGTATAGGTACTTTAATTTGTTGGTTATCTAACTCGTAATGGTGCAAAGTGTATATGCAAGAATAATGCAATATTTATCATGATTCATATGGAATTAGGATATAATATAGCCTTATTTTTGTAATTTAACTGCCTCAGTTTAGCTTTAAGTTTTAAGATTAAATCAGACAACTGTCTACCACATATACAAGATGAACAGTGTCATACATATATATATATATATACCATTTGCATCATATGACATCCAACCATAGACCGTTGTTAGTAACTGAGGGGAAGGTTGGATGCTGTAGAGAAAGCCGGCCTTTTCAGACTCTTTCCTGTTTGGCAAACGCATGATTGGTTTAAGGATTTGGCAAGGAACTCTTTGAATAATCAAAGCATCTTTCGTAAAGCGACTATAGGGTTATCAAATAAGTTAAAGGTTTGGATCGAGAAACCTTTGGCTTTATTGGCAACTGGAAAAGGAAGATCATGCTCTCGACTCCCGCCAATTTGACAAACTAATTCACTAGGAGCGCCAGTTGAGGGTGGAGTAGCTGAAGAGGTGTTGAATATTGAACAAACGCTTTGGAAGGAAAAATCGAGGGTGGAATGGCAATAGGAACACCAAGTATTTCCACAAATGCACACTTGCCCGCCAGAAGTAGAACCATAAAGTAGTGCTCGAGTTGAATACGAATGACTGGGCTGTGATGAGGATGTCCTTAAAGCCGAAGCAATACGTTTCTACAAAGAAATGTATATGGTGGTGGGCAAGTCTCTACTAACTTCTCTGTTTGTAATTGTTTTTTTTCTAAATTGAGTGCGAAAGCTCAAGAGTTGCTCAATTTTGAGATTTCTTCCAAGGAGCTAGATATGAAGCACCTTATTTGAAATGGCACCTTTGAAGGCTTTGGGAGTAGACAACTTTATATGAGCCAGTGTGATATTGTTGGCCAAGCTATTTGTAAGATGGTCAAAGGGGTTTTCATGAGCCAACCTATTGAATCAATGTTGAGCAGAACATTGTTAGTTTAATTCCAAAAACTTACAATCTTGAAAAATTGGTGGGTTTTCAACCCATCGGTTTATGTTAAATTTTGTATAAAGTTCTCATATAGTTAACCACGAACCACTTGAAAGGCATTATGCTATTGCTTATTTCTCCCAACCAAATTTCTTTTATTGCGGATAGAACGATTGCTCGACATTCTTATTGCTCAGGGGTTGATACACTCCATGTGTTTGAAGATAGCAAGAAAGTATGAATAACAATTAAGGTTGATTTAGAAAAAGCTTATGACAGGATCAAATGTGATGTTATTATAGAATCATTGAAAGGAGGATTATTGCAACATTAACTATGTCAATGCAAATTTTATGGAATGATAGTTTGATTGAGGAATTTAGACATTTTTTTAGGGATTAGGCAAGGAGATCCATTGTTTCCAAACCTATTTGTTTTCGGTATGGAGAGATTAGGTTAATCATTAAAAGGGCGGTTGACATTAAGAACAAGAAGTTGTTTTCTGTGGCAATGGTCTTTCAATTTCACAACTTTTCTTTGCAGATGACTTGGTTCTTTTTTTTTTTTGCCTTGAAAACATGGATTAAGCGAGGGTAGTGTAGGAAACAATAGATCAAATTAGGTACTTTTCTAGGTACAAGATTGATGCTGAAAAGACAATTATTGTCTCACCAAATATCAAGGAGAACGCCATAGATTCTTTACGACATATTGTTTTCTTTGCCAGCAAGTGGAGGACTTGGGGATGTATCTCAGCATTTCACTGTTCCACAAGTTAAATGGATGGGAGAATCACTTTAGTTAAGCCCGTGCTCTTGTTGGTTTTGAATTATTTTATGTAATCTATTATGATCCTTTCTCCATGCACGTTGGTGGAAAAGAGAAAGAAAGAAAATTTTATTTTCTTTACAATTTGGTCTTTTACCATGAAATTCTACTTTTTCTCCTAAATTTTTTAAAAATTTTCATAGTCACCCAAAAGGAGAAGTGAAGTAAAGATACTAGAGAGTTAGAATACATCTTGGAAGCAAGAAATTGGAGTTGGAAGTGAATAAAGTTGTGGAAAAAGTGAAGAGATTAAAGAGACAAGGTATGTACTTCAAGAACTTTAATTTATTTAATTTTAATATAAGTGTAGAGAATGTTAAATAGTTGAATTAATTATGAATATGCAAATATTATGTATGAAATTGAATTAGTGCATTGAAGTAGTGGAAAAAAGGACTAAATTGTAAAGTAAACAAAATAAGTTATGTGGAATTGAATGTTAAAAAGAGAATATAAATAAAGTGTGATGGAATAATGATTACATCAAAAGTAATGGTATGATGAAATTATCAAGTTAACTTGCATTTATGATAATGGTGACTAAATTATAAAGTGTACAAAAATTTATAACTTAAATAAATTATTATGATGAAGAGTTTAAATGGTGTCTTAGGTGTTAGAGGATGAATTTAAAGGTGATATTAAAGTGAAATTACATTAAATGATGAATTCTTGTGATGCTAGGGACTAAATTATAAAGTTATGAAATATATATAATTAAAATAAGGAAAATTATGATAAAAATATATGTTAAAGATATGTGAGTTTAAGGATTAAATTAGATAGTAATAAAAAACATAATGATTGTGTATGTTAAATGAAAGTTAAAAGAACCACGAAAAAGAAAATGTTACCACCAAAACGGTTTTTGGACAGCATCAGTGGTTCAACTTTGAATTAGAGATTGTATAAATCGAATTAGAGATTTAATAATTAAAGCTTATTGAGCATAGTTTCACATAGAAGAAATAGTGTAAGCAATGAAATCGTAGATTATAAGATATAATAAATTTTGTGAGATAATGTCAGAATAATTTCGGGATCTCTTGTTCTAACTTTGAAAAATAATAGTAAACTGTAAAAAAATGTTTAGGTGATGAAATTTATATGAACAAACGAAAACATAATACGAGACTTGTATTGAAAGATAAATAATTTTTAGTGAAGAGGGGTCATTGTTGCCTAGTAGCAGAACAGAGGAAGATTTGAAGAATAAACTGTATTTATAGGCTTATATAGAAATTTTGAAATTTTTATAGTAAAAACTTAAATGAGTCTAGTTTCAAAAACAAAAATCAAATCTTAATTTCAAATTTTGTAGATTGATATATAAATAATTTAGTAACTTTTACTCAAGTTAACAATTTTGCTAACATAATGTAATTAGTAAAAATTGATATTAATGTTGCATATAGGCATACAATACTAAAAGTCATAAATTCTCGTATAAATATACGTAGATAAATGATGTGGAATGGAGAGGAGGAGGACGAGGAAAAATAGTAGAAGAGTATGATGCTAAGAAACTATTTTAAGTGATAGATTTACTAACGCATAAGAATAGTTAAGTGAATTGTTAAGACATTAAGTGAATAATTGTAACATGATGGCTTAATAAAATTATTTGTATAACTTTGATAGTTGTGCCAATCTTATAAATTTGATTGAGAATCAAATAGTGTTGAAATGGGAAATAGAAACATAGGAATAATAGTGAATTTCATGATATAGTAATTAAATTCCATAAAGCGTAAAAATAATATTTAGTGTGAATATATGATGCTATGAGTTGAGAATAAGTTATATGAATGAAGTAAAAAGTAGAATAGGAAGTAGGTACTAGACTATAAAGAAAATTGAAAACTTGGAGAAATTGAGAAAAATAGAGTGCACGTCGCGACGTGGCCATCTAACGTCGTGACGACGCCCCTGATGTTAAAAAAATGTGTAAACAAGTCCTAAGTGGTCGATAAAACTTAAATAGAGCAAACGAAAGCTCAATTGAAACTCGAAATGAAATCGAAATTCTATACTAACAACGATTTGTTTGGTTAACTTGATTAGGGAGAACAATTGAACTGGTTTTCTTTGAAGTTGCTTCGGCAATGAATGTCACATTCTAGTACTCGGACCCGACAAGCGAGTCGGGTATAGGGGTCATTACAATATTATTTCCATAATAAAATTCTCGAAAATTGACCAAATTACCATTTTACGATAAAATTACCATTTTGCCCCCTTCCCCCCATCTTTTTTTCATTATTTCATCTCAAAGTTTGATACTTAGACCAATTCAAGTTCATAATTTATAATAAACCTTTAATATAATTCCACGAGTGATAAAAATTGCACTTCTACTCTTTTAGGGATGCTACAGGTTGCCCCCTCTGTTTGGGCCAGACAAAATTAGTATCAATAGAACTGTTAATTCAAACCTATAATAAGTTTTGGCAAAAGGCCTTTTACGAGACAAGAATGGTTCATGTTTAGTGGTGTTTTGTTGTAGGATTGGACCATGCTTAGTGTCTCAAGCCGACTTTGAGGGCATTTTCGAGGGTAAATATCCCATATATTCCAAAAAATTTGATTATTTACGGAAATGGGCCAGTTTGAAGAATATTTACGGAAAAGGGCCGTTTCCCCCAAAAACGCGTCCACGTCGGTAGCGTTTTTTGGGAAATAACAAAAAGCGTGCCCCACAGGGCGGCGCTTTGTACCACCTCAAAAAAGCGCGCCACGTAAAGCGCGCTTTGTCGAGGTGGCACAAAGCGCCGTCCTCGGGGGCGCTTTAGCCCCCGCAACGGTCAAACCCAACGGCCAATTTTTTTTTTGACCGTTGGGGCCCAACGGTAAAAAAAGTATAAAAACCCCAACCCTTTATTTTTTCACACTTCAATCCTTTCTCAATTTTCTCTCAATTTTCTCTCAAAGTCCTTGAAATTTACGCTCAAAATTCAAAATAGTCCTTTACTATTTACGAAAAAGCCCTTTATAATTTTTGTAATATATTTTTTTGGAAAATTTATTAAAATTTTTATCGGATTACAATGGTAGGGAATTACTTCGCCTAGACGACAACCACATCTCCGTCGAGCAAATGAAAATGGTAAGTTTTAATTTTTAATTTTTCAATATGATTAATTTTTTTCAATTATGCAATTTTAATTAATTTTTAATTTTATAATTTTTAAACGATCTGTAGATCGGGTGTTGGAATGTTATATTCGCAACATGCATGGTCCCCATCGCCGTTGATCGAGAATTACTGCGGGAACGGGTTTTTGGCACGTGGGCGAGGATAGTAGGGGTTCAAGTTGGAGCCGCCTTTGATGATCGTGTTGATAGAGAGGTGGAGACCGAGACACACACTTTTCATCCGCCATGCGGAGAGTGTACCATCACTCTAGAAGATGTGCGATTGCGATTGGGATTACCGGTGGGCGGGTCGGTAGTCACCGGGTCCACAACATCTACCGATTAGATGGCCGTATGCTACGAGCTTACGGGTGCCATTCGGATAAAATTCAAGGAGCTCGGATCGATCCGCTGGTTACGAGACACATTCGGAGCGAACGAGGGTTCGGACCGAAGTAGAAAGAATACGGTATGCTCGGGCATACATTCTTCGAGATAATTGGAGGCTATCGATCCGAACCTCTTTAGAAACCTCGTCCACGAGATGGCTCTGAAACTTGTTGATTTTGAGCAGCCAGTGAATTGAGTTGAAGTCTGCCGTGCTATCGAGGTTGTACCGGGAGATGTCTTGGGACGACGGCGAGTAAAGCAAAAATCGGAGGTTGCCTATCACTACTGCAGTCATAGACATGGTTTCAATTTCCATTTTTACGTC
The DNA here is from genome assembly GCA_025698515.1 of Gossypium sturtianum. Lineage (NCBI taxonomy): Eukaryota > Viridiplantae > Streptophyta > Magnoliopsida > Malvales > Malvaceae > Gossypium > Gossypium sturtianum. The sequence continues at coordinate 152,314,727 of CM046955.1, read as the reverse complement.
CTCGACTCGACCAACCATATTCATTCCCACTGATAATGAGGTAAATTTAATATTATATTTTATAATTATTTCATAGATTTATAATATAATTGCATGCTAAAAGTTTATTTAATTAGGTGGAACCATTCGGCGAGTCATGTGTGATGCCACATGCTTCCCTGGCGTTCTATTGCCGCAAGTATTCCAGGGCCCCGATCTGATATAACGCATATGTCAGGTTGGGGGCAAACATGCCTCCTTAACCTAGATAGGAAGAAGTCTCAGTCATCAGCTGACTCCCCCGGTGTTATTGCGAACGCAATCGGAAGGATTCTCCCACAGCCGTCTTGTGCCACAGCTAGCAATAGTCGATGCGTATATCTACCATACATAAAGGTATCATCAATTTGTACCAATGACTTGCAGTATATAAAGGCATCTCGGCATTGTTTAAATGTCCAGAACAGACACTTGAACACTGCGCATCCGCGGAGTAGACGATCGTTGTAGTACGCCAGTTCCGTTTCAAGGTCTGTTGTGTTGCCTGGGACATATCTCTCCAGCACCTGACACCACTGCCATACTTCATTATATGAAGCGTCCCACCGACCGTGCAACTTTTCTAACGCCGCTTGGCTATCCAAGCCTTTTCAGAAGAGGCGTGTACCCCAATTGGCTACGAATATTGCCAATTAAGTAAGGCCGGCACCGTAGTCTTAGGATCGGCCTTCACCGTCGGGATTATTAAGTCAGCCAACATGTCTGAATCCATCCTCGGATGATCTTGTGTTACACATGTCAACGAAGTACGTTAAATAATGCAACATTACATAATATTAGTGTTATTCAAAATCATTGAACACATAGTGGTACTGTACCGACAAGACATGTATGTGGACATTTGTACTTTTTGATCTCCCACAACCCTGTCCTTTTCCTCAACGACGCCATGATTTTCTATGAACATGTGCCGTCTTGCACTGCACACTTCGCCTCGTACTTATCGAGCTTAGATTTAACCACATTATAGTTAACCCCGTTCACGATCTTTGTATTGTTTCAATGCAAAGAAGAAAAGTATTCTTGTTGGAAAAGCGGTTACCAACTTCTAATTGGTCGAATCCAACGAAGAATTTATGCGCCACGCGTCGGTGTGGTAGTTCAGAAACTCCAATGCATCATCTTGAGATAGATCGACATTATGCATGTGGGCTGGAGGCGAGTACGTCCTGAATAGCGGATCTTCTTCTTCTTCGTCTGAACCGCCCTCAATGTCTTCAGGTACAGTTGGAACGGGCTTCGATTTAGAAAATAATCCAACTTCTGCACCGTCGGACCCTGGCTCCCGAGGTGGATCCACATCAGATTCATCGTCTGACCCTCCATAACTGCAACAAACGAGAGCCCCTCGCCGGTGGATGTCGTCGGGAGTACATCATCCCTCCTTAAACATCTTTCGTAAATATCCCAATCATATGTGGATTGCCAACCACTAGAAGTTGATGACGTCCCCCAATACGTATTTCTATCATCGGACGTCGAAGGACGGATATGCATGTCCCATCCACTAACCGAGTGTCGTGCAGAGGTTATGTTTTCCATACTACCACCGCACACACGGGCATTCGTGTTTTTGCCTCCCACTTACAGAGTGTCGGCTTGGGGTCGTGTATTCCCCTCAAACGGCAAAGTAGATGTTGAGGTCGCAGAAAGATCACTTGGAGATGAAAATTCTACATATACCTCGATATAGGATGATCCACTGGCAAGATGAGTCTCCACCATTGCCTCAAAGCTCCGAGGACCTTTGATGTCGAATGAGTCATATCTCACCGGATCAACCAAGCGCAAAATCTATACTTAATAGATCGAACTTTCATTGGCGTTGTTCAATATTTTACGCCTAATTCTTTTTGCGAAGTTCTACCAAATCGACGTCCGATTAAAACTCGATCGCCATTGTGTGTTCTCCGATAAGAAAACAACACCATTTTGGTGTCACGAACTTCACCATCATAGTAAATAACAAAGATTAATACGTTCACTCATTTTCGTTTTTTTTTTCTTTTGCCTCAATTTCCCTTATGCAACCCGAGAATGAAATTTGGTGATTTATAGCCTAATTTTGCCGGAGATCATCTGTAGCAAAAGAGCATCCACGTGGGAGCTCTTTTGAGTACTCCTGGCGACGAGTGCACCTCTTTGGAAGCATTTTTGGCAAATCGCTTTTGTTCGTAAACATCTCCTCAAATTAATTTTGCGGAGACTATCAGAGCAAAAGAGCGCCCACGTGGGAGCTCTTTTTGAGTACTCTGGCGCCGACAGTGCACCTGCTTTAGGCGTTTTTGGCCATCGCTTGTTTGTAAACGTCTCTCAAATTAATTTTGTCGGAGACTCAGCAGAGCAAAAGAGCGCCCACGTGGGAGCTCTTTTTTCGCACTCTGGCGACAGTGCACCTTGGCCGGAAGCGTTTTTGGCCAATGCTTGTTGTTAAACGTCTCCTCAAATTAATTTTACCGGAGACTCATCAGAGCAAAAGAGCGCCCACGTGGGAGCTCTTTTCGTTCTCCTGGCGACGATGCACCTGCTTGGAAGCATTTTTGGCCATCGTTTGTTGAAACGTCTCTCTCAAATTAATTTTGCCGAGACTCATCAGAGTAAAAAAAGCGCCCACGTGGGAGCTCTTTTGAGTACTCCTGGCGACAGTGCACCTGCGGCTGGAAGCGTTTTTGGCAACTGCTTGTTCGTAAACGTCTCCTCAAATTAATTTTGCCGAGACTCTCGTCACAAAAATTCAATTAATTTTTCCCTAGCCCAAAAATTCAATTAATTTTTCATACTGTAAGTGGACGGGAAAGGGAGGGCAAAAACGCGTCCACGTCAGTGCGTTTTCCAAGTAATTCAACAGCAAAGCGCGCCTCTGAGGACGCGCTTTGCTGTTGTTTCCCCCAAAAATGCGCTGACGTGGACGCGTTTTTAGGGGAAACGGCCCTTTTCTGTAAATATTCTTCAAACTGGCCCATTTTCGTAAATAATTAAATTTTTAGGTATATATGGGATATTTACCCCATTTTCGATGGCTTGACATTAGTTTTGGAAAAGAAATATAAACAAGTGCCGCTGGAGAATGATAATAGGTTAATAATTCACATGTTCATAATAGCAAAGAAGAATCTATCTACGATTGTGCACTAATAAGCAATGTTTTCGAAATAAGACTGGTGGTTGAACAAGTCAGACAATTGGTTCCCGATTCGATCCGTCTGGTCCAACACAAATAAATTACTTTAAAAAATCAAAATTATAAATTATAAAACCCAATTGCATTGGTATTTTAGCTTGGCTCAATCAATCAATATTGGTTTGCGAGTCAACCAATTTTTTATGTAGCAGCCCAAATTAGGGCCTAAACGGAACAGTGGTTTCGAAACCATGAATCCAAGGTCAAAATATTTATTTCGATTGAGTTTTAGTGTTTATTTAGTAATTGAATGTTTGTGTGAAATTTTGGTTGAGAAATTTTATTGTTTGAATGTTCAATTTGATAAGTTGGACTAAATTGCAATGGGTGAAAAGTGTGTATTATAATCCATAAAGGTACTTGATTGAGATGGGTTTTTAAATTGAAAGTTCTTAGTTGGTAATTAGACCATTATATCATAGTTTGGACACAAAATGCCCATAGAGGGATAAAATAACTAAAGGATTAATGAAGGGCAATTTGGTCATTTGGCTAATAAAAGAAATAAAAAGGAAAATAAGGCCAAAATTTTGTCCATCTTCATCCTCTATAACCAAAAATTGCAAGGATCCATAGCTAGGCTTTTGTTTCACTTTCAAGCTTGATTGTAAGTACCTCTTAGCCCCGTTTTTGAGATTCTTCGTATTTTTGAAATCCTCGTAGCTCGATCTAGCTATTTCTACCACTATTTTGAGCTAGAGCTTGTGTTTACAATTTTACCCATGGATGACATACATGCATTTTGATTTCTAGAGGTAGAATATGAAAGTTTGAAGTGTGATAAACAACTTTTGCTAGATGATTTTTGGTAAAATTGATAAAAAGGACTTATTTACAAAAGATGAAATAATATGTGTATAAAATGTAAAATATTTAAAATAGTGGGCTGCTATAAGAGAGAATATGAATCGGCTAAACTTGGGTGTGTGAAAAATGAACACATTTCATTTTACGAGCCTAGGGACTAAAGTGTAAAAATTGAGAAAGTTGGGGGCTAAATTTTAAATTTTGCCATAGGAAGATTTTGGACTGATTTGAATAATGTGTATATTAAATAAGCTAAATGTGTCATTATAGATCAAGAAGAACGCGGAATCGACCTTGACCGAGGAAAAGGCAAGGTTTCAGACTAAATTGCAAATTTACACATTTTGTATCGAGGTAAGTTTATATGTAAATGATACATCCTTTTTATTTATGTTTTTACACATTAATGTCTTATGTGAAATGTGAGTGAATATTATTGATATTTATTAAAATGATAAAAAGTGGGGAAATTCCCGGATGAACCTTCGGAATAGAAAAAGGATACGGATGAACACCGTATTTACTATTATTGGTGGGCTGTGTGCGATACCATCGTATTTACTATTATTGGTGGGCTGTGTGCGATACCACCGTATTTACTATTATTGGTGGGCTGTGTGCGATACCACCGTATTTACTATTATTGGTGAGCTGTGTGCGATACCACCGTATTTACTATTATTTGTGGGCTGTGTGCGATACCACCGTATTTACTATTATTGGTGGGCTGTGTGCGATACCACCGTGTGTATATGTATCCGGTATTATTCTGAAGTGTTCATCAGGAAAATTTGATTAAGTGAAATTACGTGTGACAATGTGGTGACAAGTGCAGGGTTATAGATGCATGTAATTGTGAGCAATATTTATGATATGTATTTGGAATGTGGTAAGGTTGAAATGAGTAAGTGCAACTACAAGGATCTGAATTGTTTTTGATTAGTATGTAATGTTCTTGATTGATAATTATGTGGTGATGTTTCATTGTTTACGTATAGACTTACTAAGCTTAAAGCTTACTCCCTTCTCTTTTCCTTTGTTTTATAGTGTCGCCAAGCCAGCTCGGGATACGGAGATCGTCGGAGGATCACCCACACTATCTACACATTTTGGTATATTGAGATTTACATTGAATTATGGCATGTATATGAATTTGGTTATTTTTTAAGTGTCATAATTGATTGGCCAAGAATGTGGTCTATGTCACTTGATATATCATTTTGTATAAGGCCATGTGATGTGGCTAATATTGGTTGTGTTATAAGTCTATGTAACACCCCTAACCCGTGTCCTTCGCCGGATTAGGGTTATGAGGCATTACCGAACTAAACTCAATTCCGAATAGACATTCAATTGAATTCAAGCACAAGCAATGCGATCGTTACTATATTATATGACATTACAACCTATTAAATTAAATAATATACAACGAGTTTTATTACCAGTACTCAATACATACAAATGTCCGAATCATATAACTTAAGCATTCATGACATCTATACCTTTAAACCATATCTCAACTTATGTCATTTTATAACATATATCGGATATAATTCAAAACTCATATAACATAAGCTGATTTTCATTCATATTACTATAATACATATGCATATTAAACCAATCGAACCATTATACCATTTAATAATCAATTGCATATACAAACATATTAATATTATATCATGGCCGAACATACAATTTCACTTTTCATTTGGATTCGTACTTAACCAACCATGAAACATATTCATTTCTTACCATTAACAATCGGATCTGTTTAGCAAACTATCACATACATATGTCATTATAAGAGAATAAATATCACATAGCCAAATTCACTTAAATATAACATTATTCATTCTTAATAAACACATCAAACATATGTCATTTACCATATTGCCAAACACATGTCTTAACTCAACTATCATTAGTAAAGCATATTAAGCAAGTAACTCATGAATTCACCTTAGTTGAGATCATGCACACGTTATAAACACAGCAACCATGTTTCAATTATAATAAGCCAAGTCCAAGTTCACTAAAACCAACACATAACATATATATATACCAAATGAGCACCTTCCATATATGATATACACCATAACCGAATTTAAAACATCCATTAGCATTATGAACAAGCCATTATATCAAAACATAGAAATGAAACTTAACCAAAAGAAATAGCCATTTTCGCAAGGCTATATTTATATACATGACTAGATATCATAGGTTTCAAAACTTAGTCTAATTTATACATGCCTTTGATTCAAAAACTAAACTTATAAGTACCAAAGAAGATGATAGTGTGGTTGACTTCTCTGACGATCCTCTAAGCCCGTAGCTTGACCAAAATCTATAAAACAGAACATTGAACACACACAGAGTAAGCTTACTAGCTTAGTAAGTCTTAAGCAATTTTGATATAACATTCAAATATTTAAGCATTTTAAACATTAGATTTATGGCATTGAATATAAACATTTCAACTTGAAATTTCATCATGGTCGAATGCTATCAATCCAATTAACCCAAGTATCATTACTTTATTACTATAAGCATATAACTCATCGAATCACATAAATATAATATGTATTCGCATATTCCAAATCGAATGAATACAACATACATATCCATCACATATCATTTGTACACATATACAAACACATTCAACCATTTTCACCTTTAACACATTCATCTATAGCCGATTCTCCAAAATAACCTATTTAAGCTTGAATTCTATTATATATAGTTCATACTCATCAATAGTAAGCTCAATAGCACATATAAAATTTTCACCAAATCATCAACTATATTACATCATATTCGATTTGAATGGTAATAGATCAACTTACCTTATCCATTACAAATATAAAAAGGCTTATACTTACCTAAGCTTTTAGCTCATTATATTAAATATGCCCCGTTCCACCGTGTAATGATACATGAATTTTTCTATTTATCACATGTCACCGGCATTAAGCCTGCTAGGCATCAAAGCCTGAAATACTCACCGGCATTAAGCCTGCTAGGCATCAAAGCCTGAAATACTCACCGGCATTAAGCCTGCTAAACCAAAGGTCTGAAATTTGATCACCGGCATTTAGCCTGCTAGGCAATAAGCCTGATATAATTCACCGGCACAAGGCCTGCTAGGCTCGAAGCCCGAGTATCAATATAATGAAACCATTTCATACACCTTTCTTAATACTAAAATCAGATATATCACATATATTTTATAGTACTATCACATATCAATTTCGAATAAACTTAACCACATTACCTTATTAAAACTCAATTCACATATATTACTAACCAATATTCGGCATTTCCATGTATTTTCCCATAATTTTTTAAATTTCAATATTTATTAGATTACGTAAATAATTTCTAACATATATTTGCTTAAAAACTTACCTCGATTATCGACGGACAACGAAGACCGGCTATTCGATAACTTTTGCCTTCCCCCGATCCAAGTCCGTTTTTCTTTGTTCTTGATCTAAACATATTAAAAATAAGCTCATTCAAGCACATTTCAATTCAATTTAGTCCCAAAACACATAAATGGGCAAATTACCATTTTACCCCTAATGTTTCACATTTTTACAATTTAGTCCTATTTGCACAAAACACAAAATACACAAAATTTCACTACACACCCTAAGGGCCAAATATTCATAGGGATTATACAAGTCTATTTATTTCATTTATTTTACATTTTAACCCTTCAAAAATTTATTTTTGCAATTTAGCCCAAAATACTCAAATTCACCAACATTTCCAATTCAAAACTTGTTAATTTCTAACATACTTTTAATATTTTTCCATCAAACATCCTAAAGCACAAACATCTAACCATGGCCGAATATCAAACATGCTCAAATTCAAAAATTCTAACATGGGTCAACTAATATTCGAAGCAACGATCTCAAAAACGTAAAAATTATCAAGAACCGAAATCAAACTAACCTTGAATTTGAGACTATAGTAGCCGAAAATCAAATGGAACCAAGCCCTTGTTCTTTCCTCCACATTCGGCCAAAAATAAAAGATGAAATGGCCTTTATTTTTGTTTTATTTTATCATATTATGATAATTTAATCACTTTACCAAAATACCCTTTGTTATTTAATATTATTAACTTATAAAATAAGGACAAAGATGACTTTAGCTGCCCACTAACCTTAATAATGGGCTATTTGCCCTTTTAATACCTCATATTTAAAAGCCACTATCACTTAAAAACTTTTCACTATAGTTTGCAACTTTTACATTTTACGCGATTTAGTCCTTTTATTAAATTAAGCACACAAACAATCAAATTTTCATACGAAACTTTCACACATAATAATTCACATATAATAAACATATAAAATAATATTTAAATATTTTTCAGACTCGGATTCGTGGTCCCGAAACCACCGTTCTGATTAGGGTCAAATTCGGACTGTTACAGTCTATGATGAGGTCTTTCATGAATGAGTTTGCTTGCCTAAGTGGGAACGAATGATAACATGAAATTTAAGTGTGGGAAGTGGGATATTGAATGGATGTGTAGGTGCATGTGTGATGGCTAAATATAAGTGTGGTTATATATGATGAGTATGGTTATTAAATGGTGCATGAATGCTCTTAACGTGAACAAATAGATGTCTAATAATAGTATGCTAAGTTTGGTTAGAAATGGTATAAGGGTGGATACTTATCAGGGTGGCAAAAGGCTTGGTAAATAGCCTTATAATTGTCCACACCTGCAGTAGACACTGCAGGGCGTGTGTCTGCAGGCGCGTGCGTGACACACTGATGCTCGCCTCGTGGCGTGCGGCTGGCCGTGTGTCCCCTGCACCTAATTTGCGAAAAATTAAGTTCGTCACACGGGCGTGTGCCTTGACCGTGTGACCTAAAATGTGTGCTGACATCATAAACAGAATACCCAGGTTTTTGCACAAGGGCAGAGACACGAGCGTGTCTCAGTCGTGTGAAGGACACGGCCTAGGACACGGGCGTGTGAAAATCCCTGTAGGTTGAAATGAAAAATAAAACCACACGGGCTGGGGACATGGGTGTGTGCGACCACACGGCTTTCCCACACGGGCGTGTCCCTGTGCCACATGGGCGTGTGCCCAGTTTTTATGTAAATTTTCTAAATGTTTCTAAAGTTCTCGGTTTGGTCCCGGACTGTTCCCAAAGTATGGTTTGGGTCTCGTAGGCCCATTTTAGGGACTTTATGATTGAATATGAAAATTTTTAAATTGAAGGAAATTTTATGGCCCGGTTTTGCATGAATGTTTGTGTTATTGTCCGGTAATGCCTCATACCCTGTTCCGGCGTTGAACACAGGTAAGGGGTGTTACATTTTACCTCTCTTTAGACCATATCCCAACCAATTCCCAGTCCAACCGATCAGTCTAATTTGGTTTAAACAACATTGCTAATAAGGAGTATCAAGGAGCTATGCAATTGTCGTGGGGAGGCCAAGCTTTGCCACATCTATTGCAAAGCTAATAAAATTGTTAATTGCATGGTAAGTTGGTCCAATGCACCAGGTTTCGATCTTAAGGTGTTTGAGAGTCCACCATTAAGTCTTGTTGATACAAGAAAGAGTAGGTGGTAAATGTGCATGGGTGGTTCACCCTGTTTAGGATAGAGGGGAGAGCCACCAGATAGGGTAGTTGGAGTAGAAAGGGAGGAAGAGATGATATGTTGGAAGTAAGTTGGGAAAGGAGGAGGTGTAAGTTGCTTGGTTTTTTCCTTAGGGCTTGGGCTTTATCTACATGTTGTGCCACATGTTGAGTTGCTGTTGGTGAGTCAAGGGCAAGTAGTCTAGTATTATAGACTTAGGTAAAATGTCGCTATAATGTACTCTAAGTCATCTCATATGAGACATAATAGTTGAGACCTAATATAATAATTAATAAATGAATCCATTTATCAAACATATTATGAGCCGAAAAATTCTTACGAAGAGTCGTCCAAAAGCCTGCTCGTAAACTCCATTGCCCAAACTATCATAGCAGAGTTTAACAAGTCTTATTAATGTAAATTGTGTTTTGTAATAGACTTGGATGTTAGTATCTAGGCTACTCTTTATTAAAAGAAGAAGAAGAAGAAGAAGATGTTGCTGCTTTTTACTTTTATGTCGCATTTAATTAGAGAGATGAAGGTTTTGTCTTTTAAGGATTAAGTTGAAGACATCCTATCCTTCCTCTAATAATTTAGTAGAGTTTGATTTGTTCTTCGGCTGTTGGTGGTTTTGCTATGAGTGAGAGATAGGAAGGTTTTGACTTTTCAATGTTTGGAGACAAAAAAGGCTTCTACCTATCTCTTGACCACCCAATTTTTTTTCTTCTTTTTTGGTAGAAACCACCGCAATAGAGAGTTGTAGAAACTTGATTTAAATACAGCAGTTAACTGATAATACATGGAGTGCTTTGCTTAATGCATTACTTGATACTCTAGTTTGATTTTTTAAATGTGACATTATATTTTGTTAATTGAAAATAACAATATTAAATATTTTAGTATTTAATTAACTTTTAAAATTAATTTCATAAAAATTCATAATTAATTTATAATATTAATAATAATAATAATAAAACTTTATTGCATTTAATCAATTCAACAAACAACATAACATTAAATTTATTTTATTTTATTTTATGTTTCGGTTTCTCAATGTATGCACTAAAATAAGTTCAGTGATTAATTCTATGTGTTTTATAGGCCCATTAATAAAATCATTAAAATTCAAACTTAATAATATTAATAAGGGATAAATCTTAAAATTATACATGAATTTTATTTAATGTGCAATTATATATATGAACTTTACTTTAGTGTAGTTATACACGTGAAACTTTAATTGTGGTTCAAACATATACTTAAAAATTTAATTTTGATTTAATCATACATATTTAAAGAAATAAATACATCAATGTATTTTTATATTAGATAAATATGATTATTTACAGAAGCAATATATAAACATAAAATGATGTTATATCAATAATTTATATTAATAATTTATGAGAATTGGATCAAATAAAAATTTTATATATAAAATTACATAAAATCAAAACTCATATATACAATTACATATTAAACTAAATTTGAGATTTATCGTATTAATATACATTGAAATGTAGTGGAAGAGTTAAAAGGCAAGAAATTAAATCGCCGCGGGTCACGTATTGAATGAGACAAATTTGGAATGGAAAGACGTTTTTAAAAGGATGACTACAAATTACTTCAACAGGGTTTTAAAAAATCCCAAAAACAGAAGAAAAGCATAAAGGGAAATCAAGAGCTTGCTTTAAATTAATTACCTATCCATTTAATTTCTCATCATAGAAAGATAAAGTGCGCCAAAATTAACGTTGATGAAAGATGGAGCATCATTGTCAGTGGCGTTGGCATGTCGAAATACAAACCCAAACCCCAGCTCAAAGTTGGACCACCCATCTTCTATAATAGAGCTTCGGATTAGACTTTTAAACCACTCCATTCCTGAATGTGGTTATTTAGTATTTTTCCATTTTGGCAGGCGGCCACTTTTTTGAAAGAGATAGATTTCACTTGTACAACTGTTCATACATAAACAGCAAGTTTTACAGGCAGTCATGGTTGAAAACATGATCACGTGGACATGATCTCGCTGCTTTCATTAATTAGCCTTATTCAAAGGGATTACGTATTAAGGATAAAAGCGTTGATCATTTCCTTCTTCCAAAACGGAAACAAAATTATTATTAGATTAAAAAAAATATTCTTTTTACTAGAATTTTTTTTTTCTTTTGCTAATCCTTATCCCTTGTTTGATGCAACAATTTTGTAATTAACAGCAATCTCCATGAAAAGGAAAAATGAAGAAGCTGTGAAGCTCAAGCAATCATTTTATATTTGTACACAGGAATCAAAGGAATGCCAATTATATTACAGACTTCTCAATGTTTCGTCACTCTATATTTGCAGTATTCTGTACATAATAAACAAGAAAAGAAGAAGGAAGAGAGAGGGGAAAAGAGAAAAACAAAAAACAAAAAAATTTTATACATACATACATATATATATATATATATAAAAGAGGAATTACTTTGCGGTGACAATGGGATTCAATTGAAGGGGTCTAGGTGGATTCATGGTTCTTCTTTTCCATAAGTTAATTTCTTTCCTTGGCTGCAAAGGCACCTCTCCACCAACCGTGATTGGTGCCGAGAAAGGAATGATCACTTCTTCCTCTTCAAAAAAATCACTATCTCTTCTCTCATCACCAATATCATCATCGTCAGAGTAGTAACCCCTACGATCAGCTTCCACTGGTGCAATCTGAGTCGTCCAATCGAAACCGGCAAAAGCATCACGCCCACTTGCAAACCGCCTCATTTGGCCCAAGGAAGGCGCCCTATCACACGACTTTGTCTTAACACCTGGTGCATCAGATTTCTTTGCTGGTTTTCCCATGCTGAAAAACCGCTTTAACTTGGACCCATGCTTCTTTACGTCTCCAGAAGAAGAGGATTCAGAGACGACGGGCTTCGGCACTTTGGGAAGCGAAACGCGCTTACCTTTTCTGATACACTTCTTGTGCTTGATCTGTCCCATGCAGGAAACTTTGGGTGAAGTTGGTTCTTGAGTCTCGAAGGCTTCACTTTCACTCTTGGACTTCCTTCGAGCTTCAGCTGGAATCATCGAAACGATAGGACCAGAGAATCCTTTCCCTGCAAAGGCTTTATGCTTCACTGGGCTGAACGGGTGGTTTTGAAAGCTCACACTCACCGATGAAGCTGCTTTCGGCAAAAACTTCAACATCTTGTTTCTGGGTTTTGCTTGTTTCTCCATTGTCGTATGTAAAAAATAAAATCACTTTTGCAGAATTTGGCAAAAAAACTCCTTTTTATATGTAATGAATATTGAATAAAATAAAAAGGTCAGGAGTTGAAATCAAACTGTGTGCTTTGAGGCTTTTTATTTTGACCGAATCAGATAGGGAAAGGTTGGGTCAAGGCCTATTTAAGACTGCGCAAACATTGTGTGTTCGTTTAAATTTAAAACCATGCATTTACATTACAGCTTGCTATGGTGACGCAGAGTTCCCTTCTACTTGCAGACAAAATTAATTTGTATTCAAAGTTTCCATTTATTATTTTATTAATTACCCAATAAGCAAAATGATTTAAATAAATTGGGCATGCCTTGTGGCTTTAGCTTTGTCGGTTTTTGACTATGTTTTATCTAATCATCAATTTGTGTGGGTTATACAATGCAATTCACAATACTATTATTATGTTTTGTTTTTGTTTTTATCATTAAAAATTATGATATATTTAATAATTTGAAGGCTTGGTAAGTCCTTATGAATAAATAGTTATAACTCTTTGAATTTGTGTTCCATACCTGACGTAGAAACATGTTTGATGGGATAAGTCTGAGAATTAAAATTGTTTTTTGTTTAATAGTAAAAAGAAAAAGTTAATATTTAATTACGGTAGTGAGTATTATGTTTAGGGCTCAGGTAATCATGAGTTTTCAAAGTTAATATAATTTGAAACAGCCCACAAAATTGAAAGTTATTGTAATGCTGAGGGTCTTGATTTTTTTTATTTTTTTATAAAAAAAGTCAACTACGTACTTGGTAATATAATCATGTGATTTTCATGGAATTGAAGTCAGAGCTTTCACCTTGACGTCAAACAACTATTTATTTATCCAAAGATCATTGCCTTCCAATTTCTTTGCCTAAAGATACATGAAACAAAGTAGTTGTTTTGCAGTGAAAATAACTACGAGGGAAACAATGTTCCCACAGATATCCACTCCTTGCCCTCTTTAACATTGGAAAAACCGTCTTGAGGAGACCTCCCTTATATTTCGAAATCAATAAAAATAACAAATGAAATGTAAAACTGATGACAAAATAATACTTGATTGGTGTCCATGGACGTCTGTCAATCATAAAATATTGTGATATTCACTTTGGATTGGAATTTCCGATCTTCCGAATTACAGGGTTGAGCTTGCCTGCCTGCCCTGGAGTTCCATACAGCTGTGCTGATTGTGTTTAAAATCTCTCAACTATGTGGTCCACGGCGGATTTAATCTATTTTTATATCATTTTCTTTATTTATTACTTTCACTATTATTTAAATTCAACAACTTCCAATCAACATAACTTATGGTTCATGTCCAACTAAGAAAGTAATGGATTGAACTCAATTACCCGGCATCCATTGTAGGCCTACAGCAAAGTGAAAAGAGTCCAAGATTTAATGATTCTAACATGCGTCTATTCAAACACCCAACACTGGTTGAATCACTCAATAAAAAAAAATGCATATTCACTGCTTTGTTGCTTCTTTTACCAAATTTATCAGTTAATGAATGTGTTTCAAACACTAAGTGTACTTGCTTTGCCTGAAACGAAATGGATTTTGCAGAAGGAACCTGATAAGACTGAAAGTTCTGACTGAGATGCTAGATATGATATGCAGCTGTGGTGTCATTTGTCGATCATTTCAGTTTATTCTTAACTCCCATCAATACTTGGTTTTTTTAACTGGTAACCCTACCCAAACTAACCTGCAAATTTATGAGATTCTTCACAAAAGTATTACAAACAGGTACTCCAAAGGAAATTCTCTAGATGTGATGTTCAGGGGGTAAAGACTATCCATAAACAAAATATCATTCAAATATATTGCTTCAACAGATACATGTAACCAAAATTTGAAGGGGATTTGACAATCTAGAAGAGATGATTTATCAGTAAAAGATCTATGAGAACTAAGTATGCTACTGGTCAAAAACCGAAGGGTTAAGATACAACAATGCATTCTAACTTTCCATTCTACAAACTTATGACCATACTCAACAAAAAGATGAGATTTGAAGCTTTTAATCGATTGATGGCTTGAAAAATTGGAAAATTACCTCATGGATGGAACACCAAGAAGCTACTTCTACAAAGGACGTGTTGCGAATCCCCTATCAACCATCTTCTCTACCAGTTCCTCATGCTTCTTTAACTGCTCAGCTTTTCTCAGCTGCTCCAGCACCATTTCATAAAGAGGCATACTTGGTTTCAAGCATTTTTCCTCAATCATCTCTTTAAATAGCTTGTAAGCATTGTTCCAATGCCCCATCCCACAATACATTGTGATCAAAATCCGATATGTATTCACATTAGGCTCAACCTCATTCTCATCCATTTCCTTCTTTAACTTGAGAACCATATCAGCAGACTTGGCGCTGGCAAACATTCGCATCAAAACATTATAAGTAACAGTATTAGGCATGCATTTATACTCCTTCATCTTAGCATACATTCGGTGAGCGGCATTCACATCCCTTAACTTCTCAATACACTTAAATATAGTATTGAAAGTAGACGAATTCGGGATACACCCTTTCTTAAGCATCGAATTAAGCACTTTAACAGCCTCATCAAGATTATCATCCCTACAATGACTCTCTATGAGAAAATTATAAGTTACCGTATCTGCAGCACAACCGAGTCTTTTCATCTGATTATAAACCTGCAAGACCTTCTCTGTGCGACCAGCCTTGACATGAACCCTCATCAAGTTATTAAAAGTAATGGAATTTGGCTCACAACCTACATCAACCATCTCCGCAAAAACATCATAAGCACGCGTAATTTGGCCACATCTACACAATGCATCAATCACAATCGTATAACTATACACATTAGGCTTAATCCCTGCCATTTTCATTTCTCTGAATACCCTCTCGGCCTCTGAGATATTACGGGCTCGACACCAGCCGTAAAGCAAGCTGGTGTAGAGAATCACATCAGGTTCAAATTTGTCCTTCAATTTATCGAAAAAAGTTTGGGCTTCATCAGCCCTTCTTTTTCTGCATAAAATACTAATCAAAACTGAAAACGCAACCTTATCGGGAACGCACCCGTAATCCTCCATGCGATTAAACGCGTGCACGGCCTCTGCAGCCAATCCGGCCTTCACATAACGCCGTATTAGTATGGCGAATGTTTCGAGTGAGATGTCGACGCTTTTGGCTTTCATCTGATCGATCAAATGCCAAGCCAAGCCGAAATGCCTCAACTTTCCAGCAAGGTCGATCATTTCGTTGTAAGGGTCGGGAGAGTGAGCAAAGTCGGGACGTGCGGCGGCCCAATTGAAGAAGGACAGGGTTTGGAGGAAAGGTATGCCGTGGCGAACCCCACTGCACTTGTCAATGACGTAGCGCACGAGGGAAGGGGAGACGGGATGGACGGTGGAGATATTGGAGAAGTCGAGGGAGAGAGAAGGGATGGTGAAGTTAGGGGATGGAGGGGTCGAGTTCGGGTCTGGGTTGGGGTTTTTGCGGTGGTGCTCTTTGATTAAGGAACGGAATTGTTCGGCGACTTGGGTCTCTTCGGGGGAAAGTGCGGCGGGTTGGGGTTTTACAGTCGTTTCAGCATCGGCGGCTTCAACTTCTTGTAGTGGGGTTGACACTGAAGAAGAGTAAAATTTGAAGAATGGAAGAGAGAAAGAGGATGGAAAGCGTTGCCTTGCCTTGGTTAAAGCCATGGAAATTGCCTTTTGCGGTTCAAAAATGAGGGTAGAAATAAGATTCAGAGTTTACAGAGTGCTAGCTGCAGCATCTCAAAGATTACGAGCATTTTGAAGGGTTTTAAGAGTTGATAAATGAGGACGCTGGAATTGTATATGGGCTCTTTTCAGGGCCTTTTCTAGTTTATGGATTTTTGGCCCAACCATGTCGTACGGTCTTCTTTGGGCCGCTTATTGACGTGGATTATTATTCCAATTCGATCATCCATAAAATATTAGATTATTATGATTTGCTGCTTATCATCAATAATTATTATTATGTAAAAAGCCTAATCCATCTAATTTAGGATTTCAATGTTTTTTTTGGTATAAAGATTTTCTTTTCTTTTTTTGAATGAAGACTGATATTATTATTGGGCCAGGCTCAAAAATAAAACAAAAACAAAAGTCCAGAAAATAAAATAAAATACACAAGCCGGGGGCCGAAGCAAACAAGACGGCATCAACAATAAAAAGCAAAGCGCAAAAGATAAACGACAAAACTCTTGAGTCCACCGCCAAATACTTGAAAGCAAACAAAATATCATTAAAACGCGTCACTTGCCATATAAAGCGATCAAGCTTTGTTTTTCCTTCAACGAACATGAGGATTCAAAGAACCTTCCCAAAAAAACAAAGCCAAGAACCTCCCTTAACCATCCAGTTAAATGCGCAACTCTTCTTTTCTCACAATGGAAATCGCGATGATGGTAACTCATGGATCCAAGCCCCAAAATAGTCGGTTCTCCTTCCTCCAAATTGTCAAGGCATGGGCCGCTCCGTTCGCAGTTCGCGGCGTAAAAAGGTAAGCGATCTGATCAAAACTTGAACCCATAAGATAGATATGATGAGTAGTCGATCTAATCACCGAAGTGTCCGTGCCCTTCTTCTTGATGCTCTTGATGATGAGAAAGCGCATCACCCTCCACCTCAGGTCTCTGAAACCCATGGTTTTCGCAAAAGCGAACGCTCTTTCACATGCCTTCGCCGCCACGAAAGGATGCGCTATGTTCTCAAGCGGATAAGTTTACGCCCCCGAGAATAGACCCTTTAAAATTTCTTGCTAAGACTGTTGTGATTGCTATTCTATCTTTGCTTAAGAATGATGCATCAAAATTTATCTTAACAATCCCCACCTCCGGGGCCTTCCATTGGTCCTGCAAATGAGGTTTCACAGTAACTTGACGATTTGTATGGGTTAATAAGATTTCTTGCGCATATCCCCTGATATATCCCACCACTTCGTCAAATTGAAATTTAACCCCTTCATGTATGAGTTTATTACGCCTAAACCAAAGACTCCATAATGATATCGCAATAATGCATTTTTGTTGGTTTTCCGCAGCAGCAAACACTCGAGCAAAGCTCCTTTTGGCACATACGGACTCATCAACAAAATGGATATGAAGCTGGAGGCAAGTCCAGACCTGGCACAAGGTACCACAGGTCCAAAGCAAGTGGTCTATGCTTTCCACATCTTCTTTGCACAATGGGCAAATCGGATCCACAACCAAATTCCTCTTCGCGATTACAAAAATGAGGATCATATTGTTAAATAATCGCGGACATGTATTTTGATTTTACAGGATATTCAACTCCCATAGACTCTTGTAAAAGACTTTTAATTCATCGTGATAGAAATTTGTAATCGTAGTATGAAATAGGGATTTAGAAAGTACCGATATCCATTCCGCAGAATATGTGCAGAACCCTCGAACTTCCACACTATAGAATCCTCCAAGCTACTTCCAGATATAGGAATAGAGCGGATCTGTTGGCGGTGTCCTCATCAAAAGGTTGCGAATCGGTTCATCATTCCGTATTTGAATCTGGTTGCATTAGTTGATTAATGATAATCCACCGTTTCTAATGTCATGTCACGAAAGTCTATTATTCTCTCTTCTAGGGAGCCAAGGATCGCGTTCGGATGTTGACACGATCGCCTTTCCAATTCTCCACGGCATTCCATCTTCAATAAGTTCTAAATGACTGCTGCAAATACTCCGCCACGTAAAGAAGGGTAAGAACCAATTTTATTTGCTAGAATATCGATGAAAGCGAAAGTAACGCGCGCATTTAACACTCTAGCTAAAAGACATTGCGGTTGGGTCAAAATGCGCCAAATTTGCTTAGCTAATAAGGCCTTATTAAACAAAAACAAATTCTTGAATCCAACGCCTCCATCGAACTCCGATAAACAAAGCTTATTCCAATCATTCCAGTGAATTTCGGTCTTCATTTTATTGTTGGACCACCAAAATTTATTTATGATGTTTTCAAGCTACGAACATAAAGTCTTTGGAAAGAGAAAGCATTGCATTGCATATAAGGGTGTTGCCTGTAGCACAGACTTGATAAAGACCTCTTTGCCCCCCATTGATAAGTACCACAGAAAGCTCCGACCTTCAACTCGCAGAAATCGTCTTTAAAGCTAGCAAATGCCCAAGTTTTCCTGCGCCCCACCATCATCGGTAAACCCAAGTATTTCTCAAGATTTGATGCCACACGAACCCCCAATGTTCTTATAATGTCCCCCTTTACCTCTTCTTGAACATTGGCTCCAAAGTAAATTAGAGATTTATCATAGTTGACCTTCTGACCAGCACTCTTCTCATATTCTCGAATGATGTCTCGAACTGTGCACACTCCCTCTTGAGTAGCGTCTCCAAAAAGAATGCAGTCATCTGCAAAGAACAAGTGGTTAATGGAAAACCTTTCCCTCCCAACAGAAGCCCCTCTCATTAGTCCCTGCTGCTTAGCATCCTCCAGAAGGGTAGAGAAACCATCTCTCGCTTGCGGATCAAAAATAAATATGGGCTAAGAGGATCGCCTTGTCGCAAACCTCTTGAATGAGAGAACCAGTCACTATTCATTCCATTGAGAGAAACCGAATAGGACACTGAAGTAACACATCTCATTATTAGAACCATCCAATCATCATGAAACCCCAAAGACTTTATCATTCCTGCCAGGGAATCCCATTCCACACGATTGTACGCCTTACTCATGTCCAGCTTGAGATCAAAATTCCCTCTCCTCCCCATCTTCTTCATCTTCAACGAATGGAGCACTTCATAAGCAATCAACACATTATCAGAGATCAGCCTCCCCGGTATAAACGCACCTTGAGCTTCGTTAATATAATCACCCAAAATTTCACTCATTCGGTTCACCGAGACTTTCGTAATAATCTTGTAAATAACATTGCAAAGGCTTATAGGTCGAAAGTGAGACATATTCTTTGGATTATCAATTTTGGGAATCAACACAATCCTCGTCTTATTGATATCTCCAATTTCTTTTTGTCCATTCAACATATCAAGACAATACCTAGAAATGTCCTGTCCAATAATGTGCCAGTACTTTTGGTAGAAGGTTGCAACAAAACCATCAATCCCAGGAGCCTTTAGAGGTGGCATAGATTTTACCGCATTGCATATGTCCCTCTCGATGGCGCTTCTTGAGGATTCATTCATCTTGGCGGTAACTCTTTTCTCTACCCGGCCCAAAAATATGTTCATCCTCCCTTCCTCCTCGATGCGAGAAAAGAGCTTCTCGAAATAATCCTGCGCGATCTTGATCATGTCTTCATTTGCCGAAAATCTAGTTTCAACATCATCTTCTAACGCCGCAATCTGATTTCGAATCTTTCGCTGACTGGCCATTTTGTGAAAGAAGCTAGTGTTATGATCCTCATTCTTAAGCCGATTAACTTTCGGGCTCGTTGCTCCCAATAAAGTTCTTCCTTATGCGCCTCCAAATTGAGATCCAATTGCATACGCAATCTCGGCTAAAAAATATCGTCAGATATGTCTTGGGTAAAAAGATAATCCAACCGATTCTCCAAGTAGATTCGCCTTTTCTTTTCATCCCTTTTACTGTTTCTACTCCATACATGCATTTTGTGACCCATATCCTCAAGCCTATCAGGTATACTTCCACTTGAATCACCCCACTGACCTCGACCAAATCCTCGAAGGAAGAGTCCAAGCACCATCTTGCTTCAAACCGAAAGCTACGGGTTAAACTTATATTCCCGTTTTTCCACTTCCATGGTATCAAGGAGGATCGGGCAGTGATCCGAGAAAGAATGGGTCAAGTGTTCAATTTGGCCGTTTGGAAATAACTCTAACCAATTAAGATTAGCAACCCCACGATCTAGGCGTTCTCTGATATTTGTGGACCTAAATTTGCCTCTTTCCCATGTGAACCAACGGCCTTTGAATCCAAGATCAGTAAGATTACAATCTTCTAATTTGTAGAAAAGCCACAATTTACCTCTCGAGCAGCGGCGTCCCCTTTCTTCTCAAATGAATTTGCAATTTCGTTGAAATCCCCTAATACAACCCAAGGAGCATTATTAATGTTGCCCAATTGTCTAAGTAAATTCCACGATGCACTTCTACCATTTTCATCCGGATTGCCATAGAACCCGTGAGACGCCATTTTACATCACACATTGTGTCATTTATTTCTACATCAATATGATAAGATGAGAAGCTTAGTAGAGATCGACCAACGAATTGCCTTTCCAACCCAACGACAATCCTCCTCTGGAGCCCATCGAACCAATGTCAATACCATTCTCAAATCCACATTTTAATCTAACCATTTCCATCTTCTTAGCACTTAATTTTGTTTCAATGAGAAACAAAATTCGGGGATTAATGACTCGCAATTTATTTTTGAGTCTATTAACAGTCCGTGGTCTCCCCAATCCACGGACGTTCCAGCTTAAAATCTTCATTGTACCCGGCTGCTCTGAGCACCAGAGCTAGCCGATAAAGTTGTCGAATCTTTTCCATCCATTGAATCCAAAATAGCCGATTCTCCCACCACAACTCTCTGTCGTTTCTTACCATCCACAAGAGGGATTGGAACATTTTCGTTATCAAAGCCCAATTCCATAGGCCCATGTGTTATTCTTCCATCATTCAAAATCTCCTTACGCCAATCTAATCTCTGAACCCGTCTATTATGGAATAATTGTTGATTAACGCCTAAGGGAGTAAAATTAGGATTTTCAGATTGATTCTCCAAATTTCCCTCCATTTGTCTCATAAAATTATTCCCAGCTTTGAAAGAATTGCCATTATTAGAACTTTCCAAAATGTACTCAAATCTCCGGGAGCCATCCGCATCCTCGACCATCTACTCATGCATAGCGACTGTCTCGCGTCGGTTCTGCACGCAAAGATAGATCCCATCCGTAAACAATTTTGGATGCCCCAATTCTTAGTCGGTAGGGGCAAAAACTTTCACCATGACCCAGTTTGCCACATATGAAACAAAACAGACTAAGTTTTTCATATTTGAAACGAGCATAAACTGTCATCAAATTCTCAATCTGAACCTTCTTCCTCCGTTTCAAAGGTACGGAAATGTCCAAGGATATACAAATGCGCATAAAAGTACTAATTCCCAAAGAGAGATTAACCGAATCATACTCAATAAATTTGCCACAAAAATTGCCAAATTGCTTGGACATCGCCTCAGTCATCAACCCCGGTGGTAAATCGTGAACTTGTATCCAGAACTCGGTATGGTTGAGAGACATTGTTACAGGATTTTCGCCATTGGTGATCCTTTGAAGAATAAGTAGGTGATTATTAAAAAACCATAGGGTACCATCAAGAACCCTTTGAATATCAACCTCATGAAAGAATTGAAAAAAGATACTTCTTTTCTCCAAGATCAGAGATGCAGATGCCTCCAATAGGATGCCATAGATCTACCGTAGTATTTCTTAGTGAAGGAAAGTGGACTATACTATCTGTTAAGCAGCGACCAACCAGGCACCATTTATAAGATTTTTCCACCACAGATTCTTCCTCTTGAAAAGCTTCCTCTTCTTCATCAATGATACTCAGATTCGCAAGGTTCTCCTCCATGAATCGGATTTTGCTAAATCCAAAATTACCACGGGAGACGATGCTGCGATTGACTAGAAAATTGAAAACAGACAAAAGAAAAGAGAAAAGAAAAAACGTGCTAAAAAGTAGACAAAGAAACGTGCCAAACGGCAGACCTATAATAATATTTATTAAGAGAAGAATAGTTACAGCTGGTATAAAGATTTTCTATAGATTGTGGATCTTCAACCAAAGTTATTTGTGACGTAATCATCCATCTTCATTTCACTCCGACAACTTGTTTGTAAGCATTACATGCCATTTATACAAAATATATTACAAAACACATGTGTTATCAATACGTTGAATTCGAATATTAAAGTTAAATTTAAAAATAAATGGACAATAAAAATGAAAAATAAACTAGAATTATTACTTTTAGTGCCCAAACCCGTGTCTGCCTACAACTATACTTGCCCATGTCCAATTCATCCACTTCGGCTTGAAGATCCACTCCAAAAGTAAGATAATTTAGGCAAAATATGGGTCTAAAAAATGAGTTTGAATAAAAAATTAAAGTTTATTTAAAAAAAAGGGATTAAGCTTCAGGTAAGGTTTTTTGGGACTAAAACTTTGCCAAAAAAAAAAAAAAACCTGTTGTTTCTATTTTTTTTAATAATCTTAATATAAATTAAGATCATATCTGCTCTTTTTAAGACAATGCATAGAACTACACGTAGCCCCTCCGCAATCCATAAATAGAAGAATAATGCACTTCAACGCACTCAAACCTATGTTTCCTACATTGGCAACAATACTCATACCAATTGAGCCAAGACTCAATCGACTATTGTTTGGATATTTTATAACTTTTGTCTTCTTATCAGTTTTGTTATTATTTTAGAGGCATTTACTTATTAAGTTACATTAATTTCACTGTTATTTAAGTATTTTTTTTAAAAAAATTCAATTTGTTGAAAAACATTTATTATTTTAATGTTTTTGATGAATTATTTTTTAAATTTTTTTATATATAAAAGAAGTTAATACGGCCAGGCCAAACTCGAGATTTTAACATTTTTATTCAGACCGAACTTGAATAAAAAATTAAACCTATTTTTCGGACTTAACCTATCGTCCGGGTCTAAAATTTGTTAGGGCCTGAACACGGCCCGGCCCTGGACAACTCTACCTACAACCATAGAACCAGCCCAGACGTAAATTAAATGCTATTCTTAAACGGGGGCGTCGGTCAGTCAGTCCTCTAATGGTTCCAAAAGAAAATTTCTCAACATTTTCTAATCTTTGTTTTACCCGGAACTAGGGGTGGTTTTCTTCTATCCATCCTTAGGTTTTGAGTTCATTTCTTTTGTTTTTTCTTTTTTAATTCAAGAATGGTGAAATTGAGACATTCTCGATTACAAGCGAAGAAATTGTCGACAGTAACGCTTGTATTATCGATGCTGTTTATGTTAACGGTAGTTTTATTGATGCTTTTAGGACTAGGGATTTTCTCTCTTCCCATTAACGACGATGATTCTCCGCCCAATGATCTTACTTCCTATAGACGCATGGCTTCCGAAAGGTAACTGGGTCTTGATGCTTTTATTTCTAAGCTTTGATCTCTTTTGATGGTGTTTTCTGATCTTGGTTTTCATGCAGAGGAAAAGGCTTGGGGAAAAGAGGGGAGCAGTGGACTGAAGTCCTTTCATGGGAGCCTAGAGCTTTCCTTTATCATAATTTCTTGGTTCGTTTCTATTCTACTCTTATCTTTGTTTATAATCTTTATTTATGAATTACTGTTACACATGCATCAAGGTTCCTTGCGTCCTTGAGATCTTTTGGTTTGTATAAATAATTTGAAATTACCAATCTGATCTTTCTCATTGTATATGTCTGCACTCGAAAGTAATGTCATGAATGTGAATTAACAATGTAGTCGATGTGTCAAATAACATATATGAACTTTGTACATCCCTTTTCTTATTACTGAATCGGTATGATTCTGAGTAGTGGGCTCAGCTTGTTTCCATGATCACCTGGTGGTGTATGTTGGATTTGAGGTCTTCCTCTTAGTTTTTAGTTAATAATAAGAGCAGTAGTAAAACTAAATGATTATGAATGTGATGATAGTATTATTTTTCATTACTTTCTTTTTTCTTTTTCGGGTTGTTATCTTGATTTTCACTTCTTACTCATTCCAACAGTCCAGGGAAGAATGTGAATACCTGATAAATCTTGCTAAACCTTACATGAAGAAGTCCACTGTTGTTGATAGCAAAACAGGGCAAAGTAAAGATAGCAGGTTTGCATTTTCTACCCCCCACCTCTTCTTGTAGTTATAAATGCTAAGATATGATTTTAAGGTATTGAACATATTCTTTTGTGGATAATGAATATATTGAACTTCATTTCTCCTGCTTATGCTTTTCCTTCTGTAATTTATTATGCTAAATCTTATTTAAGGAGGCCCTGTTTTGTATGAAGACCAATTATGTGTTGAACTCAGAACCTTATCTTACATCTATCACATTTGACTGGTATTGTTCACAGGGTGCGTACAAGTTCGGGTATGTTTCTGAGAAGAGGGCAAGATAAAATCATCATGGACATAGAAAAAAGGATAGCCGACTACACTTTCATACCTGTAGGTATGAGATTCTAAGTCCAAGTGAAACCTTGCATAAGTATTTTACTTTGAAATCTATAATTGAACCCTTCTTTTTTGTGCAAAAATTCTCTCTGAAAACTCTTTAGTTATGAGTCTTAGTTAAACCTGAGTAGTGATCATGTGCATATGGAATACTTGTACCGTTTTTCTCTAGCACATTTATTATTTACAGCTATTGATGTCCAGATTAGATCTTTCCAAAATTTGTTATCTTTTTATTTCATTTTGGAGTTAAATTGATAGTTTTCAATTTACTTTTGGTTTATTGCATTTTTCCTTGTACAAATTAAAGCTAACTTTGTGATGCACAGAGAATGGAGAAGGTCTTCAAGTTCTCCACTATGAAGTTGAACAGAAATATGATGCACACTTTGATTACTTCCTTGATGAGTTCAACACTAAAAATGGAGGCCAGCGGATGGCTACTGTGCTTATGTATTTGTAAGTTCTATAATTTTATCTGTACATGTCTATGATGCATTCTATAGCCAATCTAGTTTCAGAGTACTACTTTCCTCATTTCATCTTTCTATATTTGAAAAATAAAAGGATTTGGTATCTCTTACCTTACTTTCTGCTACTCATGCAGGTCAGATGTTGAAGAAGGGGGTGAGACAATATTTCCAGCAGCCAAGGGAAATGTTAGTGCTGTGCCTTGGTGGAATGAATTGTCGGAATGTGGTAAAAAGGGTCTTGCTGTGAAACCTAAGATGGGAGATGCATTGCTGTTCTGGAGCATGAGGCCTGATGCCACACTAGATCCTTCAAGTTTGCACAGTCTGCAATAAATTATTTTTCCTACTTTTTTTTTTTTTGGCTTTTATCTTTAGTTGCAATTCAAGAATGATTCAGCAGTTTTACAGTTCCCATAGGAAAATAATTGATCTCTTACCATAAATGATTGACGCATGTTCAGAGACTATTTTTCATTTTATCATATAGCAACTCTTAGTTTTCTACTGCTTAGAGGACAGATGATTTTAACTGTCTTGTGGCTGATGCCAGGTGGATGCCCTGTGATTTCGGGGAACAAATGGTCCTCAACGAAGTGGCTGCATGTTGAAGAATACAAGTTGTAAACTGCTATATAGAGGTACCTGTCTGAACCTATCGTAGTTTGTTGCACCAAGAAGCCACTGTGGTAGTTGACTGTGTTCAGCCTTTTGTTGACTTTTAAGTTCACACCATGAGCTATCCTTTTCTTGTTTCCCTCTCTAAAATCCACGAACCACTTTGAAAAAGAAAAAAGAGATTATAAATGTACGAGGTCCTTCAAACCACCTATAGAGAAGTTCATTTGCTGAGCTAGTAGCTAGCTTCTTCAGTGATATATCAAGCTTGAGCACTAGTACCCTGTATATACCAAGAGTCAAGGATCATTTCAGACGTTGTTTAGATTAGTTTTTTTAGCTGAACCAGTTAGCTAGCTTGTTTGATGATTTGTGAATCCTTGGATATTAATACTTTGTATGAGCTAAGGGTCAACCCAAGTTTTCATTCTTTTCGAGGTCATTGAGGGTGTAGATTTAAATGAAATTATGGCATGCAAAAATACAAAATGCAGATTTATCGTGGGTTTAGCTTTGTTAGTTTTTGGTAGTGAGCTGGTTTTAAGGATTAATGTTCTAATTTATTTTAGTAGTTATAGTGTCTAAGTAAATAAGAAGATCTTTGGTGGTTGATTTGGCTCCTTAGTAATTTGATACATATGCTGTTTTTTCATTGACAGGATAACAGGGTACATCAGTACATGTCATAATCGTACGGTGCTGAGAAAGTATTGAGTGATGTAACCCCTATGTGCTTGTTCTCATTTTTTTTTCTTAAACGCCGTTGGAGACTATCGGCCATTTTCACTAGTGAGAAATACAATTCATAGATCCGTTAGAAGATAGGAACATTGGTAGAAGGTGAATGCACAAACAGCCGATTGTAAATTAGTTAAAAATAATGAATAGAAATGTAATAACTTTTAATTCCTTGGCGCTATTTAGAATTGGATGGTCTTACTCAGAAATATTAAGTGCCCTGCTATTTCATATTTTCATCCCATGTTTAACACTTAAAATGTGGTTCATAACTCATAACACAGACAAGACGGATAAACTAAACTTTACCTATTTTCAGAAATTTGATAAATTACAGGTAATGACTTTAGCCTTTCAAAATTCAACAAATGCAAGTGCCCTTGGAATTCGGCTCATGGAAAAGGATGAAAAAAAGAATGTTGTAGCCTTAATGTTCTTGGTGATGGATGATAGGGAAGTGTCGATTTCTTCTTTTTAATTGGAAGAGTCCCCCTTGACCTGAGTCTGCCCATAGATGAGTAGTATTTGTATGCCGCAAATAAATCTGATTATTCCTTAGAAATAGGCTGCAAGCGAGCAAACATGTTTAGGTTATATTATGATGCATTTAGACACAAAATGCTTGCTGGTCAACAGAACATTGCTTTCATGAAAGAACTTTGCCATCTAACATAAATGTGCAACTCTACCACATTAAGCATGCCTATCATTACCACAATACATCATGCAGAAAATATAAGTCCAATGATACGAGTAGCTAGCATCTCAATCAGAAACTTTACCTTCTCTATGCCAATTTTACGAAGATGATTCAATATTTCACCAAAATCTGGAGGGGGAGGGCATGAAAACCGCATCTTCTCGCCTGAGTGGGGATGTTCAAAACTACAAAAGAATAGGCAGAAGCAAAAACTGATATCACTTTCTGATGTTTATGATTGAAACAGAAGCAAATACAATATGTTAGGTTTTATCTTCTAACCCAAGGACTAAAGCATGAAGGTATGGCCTCTCCAATCTAGAAACCAGCCGTGACAGTTCATCATTATAGTACGGGGGGGTCCTAGGACGAAGCAGTGACAAGGCCATGTTCTTTGTCCCGCCATACACCTCATCACCCAACAAAGGAATTCCCATGTACTTTGCATGTGCACGAATCTACTTCACAAGCATACAACGAAACAGATTATGAACACTGAACGAGATCTGATATCTATGAACAACAAAACTGTAACTGTATATGTTGGGGATATATGCATATGAAGGTTGATACTTTCTATATGAATTTCACAAATTGTGAGCTGATCCGATACCTGATGAGTACGCCCGGTTTCCAGTCTCCATTGAACCAGTGCGGAACCACCACCAGCGAGCACTTCAATTACTTTATATCTGGTAAAAGGGAACCACGCTCATCTTTCTCCATTATTTATAGAACCATCAAGATAAAATGATGTAATGGAGTACCATAAATCACCTACTAGCAGCATGACGAGCCCGACCATGATGACTTAACCCTGGTACAGCAACCATCCGAATGCGGTTATTTGAATCACGGCCAATGGGAATGTCCACACGCCCAGCAGAAGCTGAAGGCACTCCACAAGTAAGACTAATGTAGACCCTCTGGATAGTGTGTTGCTTAAACTGTTCCGACAAATGGGCATGGGAATGTTCATCCTGCCATACACCAAGTATAACCTGAAGCTAGTTACTTAATTCATGCAACTTGCAGTAGCCAATAGAAAAATACAAAAAGGACTAACCTTTGCAACAACAAGCAATCCACTGGTGCCTTTATCCAATCTATGTACAATCCCTGGCCGAACAGAAGCTGCTCCTGCACTGGCGCCATGGAAAATATCTTGTTCATCATCAGACATATCCTCTGTGTCAAAAAGGACTTCCTTTTCAGACGATGCCACTGTGGGTAAACTACAATGGTGGAGAATTCCATTTACTAATGTCCCATTAGCATTTCCAGGTGCTGGATGAACAACCTCAACCAAATAAAGCAGTGCCATTGGCAAATGTCAGACTTTTACAGCCGAAAGTGAACTTGCAATAAATTTTCTTTTAAAGGTCAAATTAAATTACCATGTGGGAAGGTTTATTAACGACAAGAACATGGTCGTCCTCGAAAACTATATCCAATGGAATATCTTCAGGTTCGGCTTTCAATGGTTGCAGATCAGAAATTACACAATTAACCTTATCTCCAGCTCTCAGGCTATGCGAGACCTAATTAGAAACTTAAAAAGTTAATACTCAGAATTGTCCAAATGTAATAGTAAAGGTAAAAATGAGTTACCTTGTCGACGACGCGGCCATTGACCTTTACAAGGCCTGATTTTATACTGGACTGCACACGAGCTCTGCTGATGCCTTGAATTCGAGAGGAGATCCAGGAATCGAGCCGAAGCTTGCCTTGCTTGGTCTCATCCACGGTTTCTTCAAGTTGAACGCCGGCATAGCTGGTTCTAATCGGTTCTTCATGTTTGGTGGCAGAAGTGGAAATGGAGGTGGCCCTAAGGATTCTTGAGATCGTGAAGGGAAGAAATTTAGGGTTTCGAGAGGAGAGGAGGAGGAAAGAAGGGGAGATTTGAAGGGCTTTAGATGAAGGAAACGGGCAACAAGTGTAGAGCGGAACCATTCCGACTCCCTGCTCCAACCCAAATTAAGAACCGGTTTAACAAGCTGTTTTGAGAGTAAAATAGAGGCAATAGAACACCCAGGCCCACCTTATCTTTATAAAAACAATAGATGATTAATTTTTATTAGTATTTTAAGAGTGTTAATTTTTAACAATTCAATCCTATCATTGCATGGGAGACTAGAGTCAAGTCTGAATCAAAAGCAAGTGCAAGCAAATATTTAATTAACAAAACTCTGCTAGTTTTATTGTATAATTCATAAGCAACCATGCAGGAATGGTTGAATGCCTTGCTGTTATCTTCCTTCTTATTCTCACGATTGAAGCTTTGGCGGCTGACTTTCGAATCCGTTTTCATGTTGCTGTTTGGCTTGTCCCCTCGCGGCTCATGTTTTCCTCTTCACCATGATTGAGATGAGCTTCAGCTTCTGTTGGCCCCCTGTTTTCTGGTTTCTTATTGCTCCTGTGCTATTTTTCTTCTTTTTGCTTGGATTAGGTCTTCTTATGGTCCGCTTCTTCTGCTGTAACTGTCTCTTCTCAAGTACGAAAGTTTTCAAATAAAAAAAATATGATCTCTGAACTCAGAAACCCACGGTTCTCCATATGAAAAATAATATTATTACAGAGTACATGATTTGGGGGAGAGAGAAACACACTCTTTTTCTTTTATTTACCTTTCCCCCCACTTTTGTTGAGAAATTTGAGATGCCATTTCTATTTACATGCAAAACAAAAGCTAAAACTACATGGATTCGGAATGATGATCATCATGTCGTAATTGGTGTTTGAAGATGGAAAGAGAAAGAGCCCAGAAGTAGCCAACAAGATGATCTAAATTTGGTGAAGCCCCTTTTTAGCTTTTCATGGAACATGCAGTGGCAGCAGCAGTGTTACTTTCTCATCTGTCTTTCACATCCCATCCCCATCTTGAGTTCCCCTTTTCATCATGGCTACAAATTCCTCATAATTGATTCTCCCATCCTATATCATATATACACTCATTCATCCGACACCATTGGCAAAGGAAGAAATTTATGAAGGATTAGAACAAATAGATTTTACCTTATCAGTATCAACATCCTCAATGACTTCATCTATTGTAGCCTCATCTCCCATCCCATACTGATTCATAGCTTGTCTTAATTCATCTCTCGTGATAAACCTGAATGAAAGGGGGAATTATACTAAAGTCAAACAAGCAAAGATGTCATAGGAAGAGTGGTGGAATACACTAACCCATTGCTATCCTTGTCGAAGAAGTTGAAAGCCTTGCGTATGTTATCTTCCCTGTCGAGCCTATGTCGATGCATTGTAGCTGTGACAAATTCAATGTAATCAATGGTTCCACTCTTGTCAACATCAGCCTGGTAATGAAATTTAGACATTCAGAAGTTGGCAATTGTTTGCATCTCAAGCTTTGTTTCACTATGTAAACCAACAAAAAAAAGGAAACTCTTACAGCATCCATAAGCTGCTTTATTTCTGGTTCAGTTAGCTTAGATCCTAATCGAGCTAATCCATCCCTGAGTTCTTCAAGTGTTATTGTACCACTTCCATCCGTGTCAATGTTGTTGAACATCTGCTGTAAGCCCTTCTTCTCTTCTTCTGATGATAGGTTTTCTGCTATCACCTTCCAGCAATCAAAATTTCAAGGTATTAGCTGGAGGTAAAATTAAAGAACAGATATAACAGCCCTACATTATGTTATGTACATTTGATATGGTTATCCGAGAAACATAGTTTAATACCTCTTGAATATGCAAGTTTCGCATTTGTGAAAAACCAGAACCATTAGGTCATACCTTCAAGGCAAGTTTTTTAAGCTTGTTCATTACTCTGAACTGCTTCAACCTGCTAAGAACAGCACTATCAATAGGTTTATCTGATGCCTCACCACCCTCCTTCATCCATGGATGTTCTGATTCAAATACACAAAATGGAAAACAATAATGGCTTACTCATTATCAAACTATGTTCTGCATTAAGGATGAATGCAACATCTAATGTTGTCAATCCGATTCTTTTGTTTCATTTTTTCTAGAAATTTGCCTAGTAAAATTTTCAGATATATATATATATCTTTACCTAGGGCTTGAGCAGCTGTAATCCGTTTCTTAGGATCCCTTGCTAGCATCTTTCTGATGAGGTCTTTTGCACCTTCAGATATAGTTGGCCATGGCTGACTTTTTAAGTCAAGGTTACCTTCTGAAACTGCTTTAAAGATTTCTTTGTCGGTCTCTGCAACAAGTATCCATTAACAGATGAAAAGATATCAGAACCAAAAGCAAGCCATAGACAAACCAAATGCAGTTTAAGTTACTTAAATCTCTCTCAGGAAATTAAAGGGATAGACAAACCAAGTGACAGCCTGAGAGAACAAGTAGCCAGACAAGTTTGAGTCTCTCTTTGACTAATGAAGAAATCATCAAAAAAGAAAAGATCCCATACCACCCCAAAATGGAGGCACTCCACTAAGAAGAATGTATAAGATGACTCCAGCACTCCACACATCTATTTCTTTGCCATATTTCCGCTGTAAAACCTCTGGTGCAACATAATATGGACTTCCAACAAGGTCCTTATACATTCTACCTGAAAAAGTAATTAGCATTCAAGTACTTTGTAGTTGATTACTTGGAAAACCTAATGCATAAACAAGTAGCAATACCTTTTTCATCCATCATTCGCTCATATCACTCATAAGAAGTAATTAAGAAAGGTGAAGTTGAGCAAAGAGGTCAACACATACACATATGATGTCACCAATTAGTCCATCATCTATTTCTTTTTCATTATGAAATTTAATCCTAATTGTATCAATTTTGATGGTTCAATGGCAATAACCACCATTTTACCCAGAAATATGAAACTACATATTTAGCATAACCGGCTACTTAACAACCATAATCACATTATCTGATTTACAGATGAACTAAAATAGAGTAGTAATAATCCCTTATTTACTGAGAAAATCTGTCAACCATGCTGCTGAATAAGTAAAATCATGTTAGTTGGTTTGTAAGTATCAAAAAGGAACAGTGCCATAGGTGTCACCAAGAATTGATATGATATCACAGTCAGTATGAATCATTAAACCACTATCGGATAGAAATTGCCTCATGAGTGCGTTTATATATATATACCAAAGTTGATATATAGATTAATTAGTGCTTTCACTGTCATAGCAATATATATAGTCTTTTGGACGTTAATATAACAGGGAAGCACCTGGTTTAGTCATGAATCATGATGCAACCTACCACGTGTTTCTGTTTCTAATTAGCCTTAGTTTTTTGCTCTGCCGTATGAACTCATTATTTAGCAAAAAATGAATAAATGATCATTGACTTGGTTGACCGGTCCCTTTCTTCATTGACTTGGTCTGGTTGACCCCATGATTATATCTAGAAAGCATAACGTGCAGAGCCCGCTTCCAGCTCCAATTGCTTCTAGCTTTTTATTTACTATGCAAAACTATTAAAAACACTTATAAAAAAATGAAAATTCACAACATAATTTGAAAACAGTTGAGACTTTGATTATGCTATGATCAATTCATGTTTGATTGCAAAAGGATCGAGAACACATATCATCCAAGATTCAATGGAGAAAGCTTGAATTTTAGGAGCAAAAGCATCATAAATAAAAGAGAAATGGAGTAGTAACAAAGTGATAGAACCCAACCTTCCTCAATGAAGACAGAGAGTCCAAAATCAGTCGCCTTTATTTGAGAATCCTCATCCTTGCTAACCATCAAGAAGTTCTCAGGTTTCAAGTCCCTATGCATAACCCCCATAAAATGACAGGCATGCACCACATTCATAATCTGCCTACAAATGGAAGACGCTTGACGTTCTGAATAACTCCTTTTGGCTGTGATCCTATCAAAAAGCTCGCCACCTGAGCACAACTCCATCACCAAATGCAGATTCCGGGCATCTTCATAAGCACCTTTGAACTCCACAATATTTGGCTGCCCGGTTAGATGCTGCAGTATCGAAATCTCTCTCCTAACATCATCAACGTCCTTGTCAGTGGTTAGTTTACGCCTGGAAATGGACTTACAGGCGTATTCTCGTTTCGTAGCCTTTTCAATACAAAGATAAGTGATGCCAAACTGACCTCTCCCCAACTCTTTGCGAAGATCATAAAGAGAGGTGATGTCAACGTAAGGTTTGAGCAAAATGGTTCCTGTCTGGGAAGATGAAGGAGCTTTAGAGAAAGAAGGGTTTTGGCCTCCCGAGGTTGATACTGTCAATGGTTGGTACGGAAGAGGAGGAGAATCAGAAGAGGACGACACTGGGATTTCATGAGATTTGCTGAAGCAACGGCAGAGAGATTGGCAGATTCCCATAGATGACGACAGTGAAGAAAACAGACGAGTTGGAGAAAAAGAGTAAATGGCTTCTTCTTTTTGTCAGAATGGATGGCTATGATTTGCTGAAATAGGCACCCAGCAAACAAACTAGTTTTGGTTACACGCTGTTGCTTTATTAGTTAGGTGCTTTGCTTTTGCCTCCTTGATGGTCTCGAGTATCATTCCTTTGAACTCTTCTTTTTCCTTCTTTTTTCTTTTTCCTTTTTGACACTCACCAGTCACCACAAATTGTGTTGTGCTGTACTGTGCTTTGCTTTGCTTGGATGTGCGGTGAAAGAGAGAGGAAACAAATAAAAATGGAAGAGGCAGAGGAAGAGGAAAAGGATATGCTTGGTGTTTCGTTTCGGAGCTTACATGGGTTGTTAAACCAAGCAATCTTACTCGTTTTAATATCTTCGCCTTTTTTGTTTCATCTGATTTCATCGCCTCATTTTCCATTTGTAAGAAATCCCATCCATGGGCCAAAGCCCAAAGAAACCGTGGAGACCCATTTCGGAAAAGCTGGCCAACAAAACACTAGGTACCTCAAAATTAAACTGGACCATTTTATCAATAAAGGCTTATTTCTAACTTTATTTATAGAAATGGGCTAATTTTTTTATTATTTACCGGAAAGGGCCGAAATATGCAAAACACGTCCACGTAGGAGCGTTTTTAAGTGAAATTTCAGCAAATCGCGTCCTTGGGGGAGCAATTTTGCCATGTCAGCACAAAACGCGCTGATGTTGAAGCGTTTTGTTGACGTGGCAAAATCGCTTCCTCAGGGACGCGATTTGCTCCGTGTTTTTCTAGGGTTAGGGCTTTTTGCATGTTTAGTCCCTAGATTTTTTGGTTTAGGGTTTTAGGACTTAGGGTTTTGTTAAAATAATTTAGGTTTAGGGTTTAGGGTTTTGTTAAAATAATTTAGATGTAGGGTGTAGGGTTTAAGAATTTTGAAAAATAAAGCAGGGTTTAGAGTTTTTTTTAAAATTAATTAAATTAGGTTTTAAGGGTTTTAAATAAATTAATTAAATTAGAGTTTAGAGTTTTTAAGAAAATTTATTATATTAGGGTTTAGTTTTTTAAATGATTTTGTGTTTAGGCTTAGGGTTTAGGGAAAATTATATTGACAATAAGGATTTTGTGTTTTTTCCTACAGTAGTTTCAGAAAAATTAATTTTGAGAAGACGGTTCTGAAAAGATAATGTCAAAAACGCTTCAAGCAGGATGCACTGTCAGCAAAATTACTGAAAAAAGCTCCCACGTGGATGCTCTTTTTCTATTGTAGTTCCTAAAAAAATAATTTTGAGAAGACAGTTCTAAACAAATAGTGTCAAAAATGATTCAAGCAGGATGCACTGTCAGTAAAAATACTAAAAAAAGCTCCCACGTAGACGCTCTTTTTCTACAGTAGTTCCTGAAAAAATAATTTTGAGAAGACGGTTCTGAATAAATGATGTCAAAAACGCTTCAAGCAGGATGCACTGTCAACAAAATTGATGAAAAAAGCTCCCACGTGGACGCTCTTTTTCTACAGTAGTTCTTGTTTGGCCTTAGGCTATAAATAAGCCAAATTTCATTCTCAGGTTGCATAAGTTATAGCAAGAAAAAGTAGAGAGGCTAAGCAGAATAAAAATTGAAGATGAGTGAATGTATTAGTACTGTTATTTACTTTGATGGTGAGGTCCGTGACACCGAGAATGGCGTTGTTTTTTTATCGGAGAACACAACGCGACTGGTTTTTAACCAGAACATAGATTTGACAGAACTTCGTAAAAGAATTAGGCGTAAAATCTTTGGAACGATACCAATGAGGGTTTCGTCTATTAAGTATCGATTTTATGCTTCGATTGATCCCGTGACATATGACTCATTTGATATCAAAGATGGTCGTAGCTTGGAGGCGATGGTGCAAACTCATCTCGCTAGTAGATCACCCTATCTTGAGTTATATGTACAATTTTCAACGCCAAATGAAGCATTTGCAACTTCAACATTTATTGTTGTTTGAGAGGAATACACGACCCCTACCTGACACTCCGTTAGTTGAAGACAGAACACGAAAGTGCCCGTGTTTGGTGGAAGTATGGAATATACAACTCCTGCACGACACTCGGTTAGTGGATGGGACATGCACATCGGTGGGTCGATGTTCGATGCTGTAAATACGTATTGGGGAATGACATCAACTTCTAGTGGTTGGCAATCCACATCTAATTGGGGACGTTACGAAACGTCCACAAGAAGGGATGATGTACTCCCTATAACGTCCACCGACAAGGGGACCTCGCACGTTACAGATGATAGTGGGTTGGATGATGAGTCCAATGTGGATCCACCTCGAGAGCCCGGCCCCGATAGTGCAGAAGTTGTATTATTTTCTAAACCGGAGCCTGTTCCAACCGAACCTGAAGATGTTGAAGGGGGTTTAGATGAAGAAGATCTGTGATTCAAGGTGTACTCGCCTCCAGCCCACATGCATAATGTTGATCTATCGGTAGATGATGCGTTGGAGTTTCCAGATCTACCACACAGAATGTATGACCGTACAAGTTCGTCATTGAATTCGAGTGAATTGGAAGTTGGTAAGGAGTTTTCCAGTAAGGATAGTTTTCTTGGTGCATTGAAACAACATAGCATTATGAACGGGGTTAACTACAACGTGGTTAAATCCAAATCTGAGAAGTTCGAGGCCAAGTGTGCAGTGCACGACGGTACATGTTCATGGAAAATCATGGCTTCGGTTAGGAAAAAGATAGGCTTGTGGAAGATAAAAAAGTACAAAGGTCCACATACCTGTGTTGTCAGTACAATATCATTA
The DNA here is from genome assembly GCA_025698515.1 of Gossypium sturtianum. Classification (NCBI taxonomy): domain Eukaryota; kingdom Viridiplantae; phylum Streptophyta; class Magnoliopsida; order Malvales; family Malvaceae; genus Gossypium; species Gossypium sturtianum. The sequence goes on along the minus strand of CM046955.1, from coordinate 152,277,975 downwards.
GGTGTTTAGGGTTTTTGAATAATACTGTTATTACTTAATGTTGCATTATTTAACGTACTTCGTTGACAGGTGTTTCACAAGATCATCTCAAGATGGATTCAGATATGATAGCTAGCTTAATACTACAGACGGTGAAGGTGGATCCCAGGACTTTTGTGTCGGTCTTAATTGCCAATATTCGTATCCATTTAAAGTACATGCCCTCTTACCGCAAGGCTTAGATAACTAAGCAGAAGGCATTAGAAAAGATGCATAGTGGGTGGGACGCTTCATATAATGAGGTGTGGCAGTGGTGTAACACCCCTAACCTGTATCCATCGCCGAATTAGGGTTACGAGGCATTACCGATCAAATTACAACTCAATACAGTCATTCAATTTGAAATCATGCACAAAGTTATATTAACTCATTTACAATAAATTTTAAATTTTGAATAGTAACCATTTACTCAATCATATAAATCACATTCGGTCACATGAAACACATAACCAACAAAATCAAAACATACTTATTTAACTCTTTCACAAATTACAGGACATATTTAATAATTTATCTTATCAATGTCATTTATAAATTCACATTCCAAACCAAACTAACATACCACAAAATATAATCATCATTTTCCATCATGAATTGTACCTAAAAACCCAACCATTCAAGCATAATATATGTGTATACTTTTCCATTTCAAACCGAATCTACATAACCAATACTCAATCAAAAACATATTCATCACTTTACCTAATTACCAAACCAAATTATACTACTTTTTATACTTCCAAAATGAGCTAACTATAAAGCCGATTATACTTCATACTTACCATATCTCATTGCCAAATCATATAACCACATCACAAACATATTTACCATAAAACATACCTCCAAATTAAACTTAAGACATGATCGAATACACAACCATTAACATCATAATCAAGCCATTTTCGCATGGCTATATATATATATACAATTTCAAAACCAACCATATCAAAACTAGTTTATACATGCCACGTAACCAAATCTCCAAGCATTTATTTACCGAAGCGAAAACTGGATAGTGTGATGAGATCTCCTTCGACTTCCAACCCGAGCAAGTCTCTGAAACTCTATAAACATAGAAAAATTACACAAAGTAAGCTTTGAAAGCTTAGTAAGCCATAAGCAAGTAATTCATCATAGAAACATATATAATTCAATTCAAATAGGCCAAATTTAGTTAATCACATACACATATACAATCACTTTTCTCATATAATCCATGTTCCTCATTAAGTAACTTCACTTACCTTATTTTTCATTTAACAAATAAACCTCATACGTACCTGAATCATTTAGCTCAAATACACAGTCAGTCACCAATTCATTCATGAAAATATCATAATCATGCATATATTCTATCTCATAATTTACATCTAATTCACTTACTCATAATTCACTTACATACATTCCACATTCATTTCCATGTATTCCACATATCATTATTAGAAACATGCTCACTTTTCATTTCTGAATTTCATATACAGTTCACACATACCTGAATCGGGTACTCATTCACATGCTCATACATTTCCCGATAATGTCCGTTGAACCATTCGAAATCAATAAGGATACTCGGATAATCGAAAGTCTTGTACAATGCCAACGTCCCAGACGTGGTCTTACATGTAATCAAAAATCGATGCCACTGTCCCAGACAGGGTCTTACACGAATCAAATACGTTGCCAATGTCCCAGACATGGTCTTACACGTAAACACAAGTCGATGCCAACGTCCCATACGTGGTCTTACACGAAAACACGTATCGGAATTCTATGTCATGACATATGTATCCTAACTATTCCTATGGTTCGTACGGGGCTTTTCAGAAGTCGTCATTCAATCAATACAAGCTCGTAATTAGTTCTCCAATGCTTATTTCAATTCGGCACATACACATATATTTATTATAATTCAATTCAACACATATAACACATATACATTCGAATTTAACATCATTTATTTACTGATAAACCGAAATAGTAACATATTTTAAGCTCACATTTAGCATGCTTTTGGATGAATTATCCTTTATTTTATGTAATTTGGTGCTCTTAATCCTTTGTTTTCATGTTTTATACTCAGGAAAGCATCGGAGGATGAAAAGAATAAGAAACGGGCTTAAAACGGACCAAATAGGCCATATCACGAAATCGACATAGCCTGGGCCCAAGATCACACGGTCGTGCTCCTTCAGCAGCCTCGAACACGGCCTGGCCACGATTCACACGGGCGTGTGCCATGGCCGTGTCCCTGCCATGATAAAGAGAAATTTCACTCAGATTAGGATGCTTAGAGGCGAAGTAACACATTCCGAAGCCTATATAAACACCCTAAGTATGACCTAAAAAGGGGAGTCGACAGAAGCCTTCTGTCGGGGAGTCCAGCTAGGCCGAAGGAGGCAGATTTGTGGAATTTACTCGAAGAAAGCCTGTTGATTCGTCTCAAGAAGCCGGAGTCATACTCAAGACGGAAGATCTCTCTTCAATTCCTTCAGGGGGTTTTAGGGTTTTTCTTATGTTTTGTTTTATTTTTTCTTCTGAGATGTTCTCTTTTATTATTATGAACTAAACCCTCAGATACCTGAGGGGGATGAAACCTAAGATGAATCTTGTTATCGTTTGCTGAACTATATGATAAATACTTAATTTGTTCTTAATTATGTGTTCTTAATTCTTGTGTTGATATTTTCGGGATATTAATTCAAGTTTGATGTGCTTAGGTGGTGGACCAAAAGTCCCTGCCTAAGAGTAGATCTAGCATAGTTAAGCGGAGTTGATCGCACGCCTAGAGATAGGGTGACGAGATTTTGCCGGATTAGGGTGAAACCTAATATGGGAGTCCATAGATCGAGTTAATGCAATTCTAGGGGTTTTAATTAGAAAGAGATTTCAATTAATCAACCTAGGGTTAGACGTTATTCGCTTCGAGAGAGGGTCTAATATATATTAGCGAATCCTACAGATCAAGTCAAGTGAATAAATCGTCTGGTTCAGAGTTAGATAACAAGTGAAGTCTAGGTAGATTCTTCCTTGGGTATCGTCTTAATCAATTGGTTTTTCCCACAAGTATTTTCCCCAAATTCATTCTTCTTTGTCTTAGAGTCTTTAGTTTAATAATTAGTTAATTTAGATTAAACAACAAATTCCCTTTATTTTAGGCTAGATAATAAAAAGAAAGCTAGTATTAGTACTTTTAGTTCCTTTGGGTTCGACATTCCGGTCTTGCCTTAACTATACTACTGTTCGATAGGTGCGTTTGCCTCAAATCGTTGTCATAGTTAGTTTCCAGGTTCGATCATTCTCATTATAAATTTTAAGACTTTGACATCGCATAAAACACAACGATCATTTACTTATGAACTTACCTCAAGTCATAGATGATTATTCCACGACTTTCTCTTTTCCCCGATTTATAATCGATTAAGGTTCCCAACATCGATTCTACCTATTCAATTTGTTCCTTCCCTTTTCTGCTACATCCTTCTCCCACCTTGTTAGATAAATACAATCAACCCCAGAGTTATAGAAATGGAGTATAACAACACAAGCATTCACTAAATTCTTTTAACACAAGTGCGAAACTCTTCATCTACTAGACATGCAACATTTACAACTAGAAAAGAAACTCTTCTCTTCTCCCACACATTCGGTTAAGCTCAAATCAACAATGCAACCAGAATTTGTTAACGAAAAGCTATGGGCAATGGAGAGTTTAGAAGAGTTACACTGCCACTTCAAAATTTTAGCTTCTAAACAAACAATTTCATGGTTTTTCCACTGCATGCAGCCGTCCTCTTCTCTAGCTTCTATATTCTCCTTTTCTTACTTATTATCGGTTAAAGATAATGAAGAAAAGATGAACACTAATGTGGCTTTGTTTTATTATAATTAATATTACTAAGCCAATTACCAAATTAACCTTTGTAATTTAATAACAAAACCTTTTAATGGTGGTCCATTACCGTCCACTCGCCTATATAGTGGCCAAATATCATTTTAAGGACTTATCAATTAATAAGCCATAGCAAATTAGTATTTTAACAAATAGAAAGTCACTTTTGCATTTTATGCTATTAAGTCCTTTTTATCAAATTAGACAACCAATCGGTAAAATTAATTCACGAAAATTTCACCCATGCATTCTAACATACTGTAAACACATAAAATAATATAAAAATAATAATTTTACGACCTCAGATTTGTGGTTCCAAAACCACTGTTCCGACTAGGGTCTAAATCGTGTTGTTACAAGTGGTGTCAGGTACTGGAGAGGTACGTCCCAGGTTACATAATCGACCTTAAAACGGGCCATGCATACTACAACAACCGATTGCTCCGTGGATGCCAAGTGTTCAAGCGTCTATTCTGGAGCTTTAAGCAATGTTATGACGCATTTGTGTACTGCAAACTATTGGTACAAATTGACAATACCTTTATCTATGGTAGATATACCCATCGGCTATTGCTAGCTATGGCACAGTATGGCGGTGGGAGAATCCTTCCAATTGCATTTGCAATAACACCGGGGGAGTCAGGTGATGATTGGGATTTCTTTCTTTCTAGGTTAAAGAGGCATGTCTGCCCCCAACTTGATATCTGTGTTATATCGGATCGGGGCACTAGAATACTAGCCTCAATTGAGCAACAGGGAAGCCTATAGGATCGCACACACCATCAGTATTGTCTAAGGCACATTGCGTCCAACTACTACGGGCAATATCGGTCTACCACTAAACGACGGCAACTGACCAACATGGGTATTTAATCTCTATTAATATAATTTCGTTTGTAATATTCAATTTATTCTAAATGGAAGAGTGGTATGTAATTTTTGATATCAACTTATATTGGCAGGGTACGAGATCAATAAGGACTGTTTTCATAAGATGTTGGTGATTTTGCGTTCAGTTAACAAACAAGGCACAGACTACCTCTGTAACATACCTTTCAAACAGTGGACACAAGCATACGATGGTGGCCTACGATATGGTCATATGACCTCAAACCTGGCTGAATGCATAAATTCTGTTCTAAAAGGAACGCGTCATTTACCGCTAACCTCGGTTGTGCGAGAGATATATTTTCTTTTAGCGGCACTATTTCCAAAGAGAGCAGCGAATTATAAAGGCCAAATGCAGAGAGACCATGTATGGTACCGGAAGGTATTGCAAGAAATTAACAATGCGAAGGCGTGAGCTAACACCATGCACACAGTGTGTCACGATGGCGACAACCCATGGTTTCATGTGACGGAATTTGACAGACCGAACCAAGGTATTACCTGTGAGCAATATCGTGTACATTTGAGAAATATGACTTGCGAATGTGGGACGTTTGACGCACTTCGTTATCCATGCGCTCATGCAATTACAGCTTTTTAGAATCTCTGTTTAGATCCCATGAGATATGGCGACGAAGTGTATAAAATAGAATACATGTACAATGGGTGGAGGCACGTATTCCAACCGGTCCCAGATGAACGTAAGTGGCCGTCTGTATTGCTTACTCCGTTTAAGTTGTTACCGGATAGAGTGTAATGACCCAAAATCTGTGGGCACCGGAAAAGTGTGTTATCGGGCCTCCGTCTTAGTAAACCGAGTTAGTAAATAATTACTAGGAGTAATTATGAGTCTAATAGTATGTTTAATTAGATTTTTATTTAGTGAATTTAGCTTAATTTAAAGTAATTAGGAAAAAGGGACTAAATAGAATAAGGTGTAAAAGTTGAATTATAGATTAAAAGAAATTATAAAGGATCAAATGGGTAATTAAGCCATATTTGGAATATGAGCCGGCAAACATTGAAAATTTTTGTTAAGTTATAAATTATAAATATATTATTTTAGTTATAAATTATATTAATTTAATTTAAAATAACTATATTAAAGATTTTTATATGATAAATAAGTTATGATTTTGACAAATGGATGGTGATAAAATAATACATGTGTAATTAAAATATGTATACAATTGTAGTTTATAGATTTAGTTTGCTTATTAATTAAGCATAAGATATTTATTATCTATTATTATTAAATTAAAAGATATTTAATAATTAAATATTTAGTATAAGATTTTTGGTTGATAATAAATTATGATTTTTGTCAAGTGTATGGTAAAGATAAAATACAAATGTATTAATTTAAGTATGTACATTTGTAATAATGAGAATATATATATATTTGTATTATATTTATTTATTTACTTGAAATTTAGTAAAATATAATTATTAATTAAATAATTATATTAGAGATTTTTATTTGATAAATAAATTAAGTATATGACAATTGTATGGTATTGATGGTGTACAAATGTAAATATATGATTGAATATTTAATAAATATTTAGAATAAAAATATATTAATATAGGTTAAGCTAACAAATAAAATAAAGTAAATAAATTATAAAGAATAAAGAAACAAAAGAAAAATAAAGGAGAAAGCATACGAAACAGGGGAAAGGAAAGAAAGAAAGAAAAGAAAAGGAAAAACTAGGGATTTAAAGTTTGAAGTTTAAATTGGTAAGTCAATTAAGTTCTTTTTACTCAAATTTGATGTTTTAGAAGTTTTAGAACAAAGTTTTGTTGAATTTAAGTTGAAATTTTGAAAGTTAATAGATTTTTTAGTAGGGTTTATGTTGAATAAATGATGGAATTGGGGGTTTATTTGATAGAAATTTTGATTAGAATTGAATAAAGGATTGAATTGTAAACTAAACTATAAGTTTTGAGTTTTAGAGATTAAATTGAAATAAATTCGAAATTATGAAAATATGATAAAAATTAGATAGTTAAATATGAGTTTGGAAGAAATTGAGTAGCAAAAAGGTATGAATTGAGAAAGAAAAATATATAGGTTTAGTTAGGATTAAATTGGAATTAAAGTAAAAGTTAGATAAAAATTTCAGCAATTAAATTGTATTGTGCTAATGATTGTGAAATTATTTTAATTGTTCGTAGCTAATATCGAGCCTGAAGCATCGGCCCAAAAAGGAAAAGAAAAGATCGTCGAGGATTAAATCCGAAGAGAATTCTGGTTTGTATCACTATAATTCAATTTTTATCATTATTATGTGTTTAATTTACTAATTATGTGTGGCAAGTATTTTAAGGTAAGTGTTTAGTAAAATGATAAATTTATGATTGGGTATTGAAATTGAGACTGATACTGAACTGAATTATGGAATACTGAATATTGTTTTGAGTACTGAATCAGTGAATTGAATTGTGAAGTTACTGAATATTGTTATGTGTACTGCATTGAACTGTGAAATTATCAAGTAATGAATTACTCGCATCTATCGTGAAACCGATTGAAATAATGAAATTATAATTGATATTGAACTAAGATGGAAATTGTATTGAAAAGTGAATTAAATACCCTACTAACTAGTCGGGCTAGTCGGATATAGTTGGCATGCTATAGGATACTGAAAAGAGTACGGGTTTTTGAAACATCGATCGATCGGCACTTATGTGCCGACTCATCGTTATCAGTATCGATTCGACACTTTGTGTGTTGAATATCGTTATCATATCTTATTCTGATCAAGCACTTTGTGTGTTGAATATCATTTTTTATCTTTATCGCCATCAATTATCGATTACTCTTTAGGTACTGTGTACCGTTAAGGCACAATGTGTCGTACTGGTGTGTTGGTTGGAATCCGTGTATCCGCCGAGTCCGAGTCAAGTTAATAGGAACAATTGAAATAAATTTACTGATAAAACTAAATTTGAATGATATGGCATATGTGAAAGGTGAGAATTGAAATAAAGAAATAAGAATGGTATATATATAATTAAATGATAACATAAAAAGATTGAATTGTTCATTAAGTAATGATAATTATAATGTAAAAGTATGTGTGTGATTTAATGTATTTAGTTATAAATTGAATTATAGTGATATCACTGAGTATATGCATACTCAGCGTACGGTTGTTTCCGTGCACAGGTTGTAGAAGTCAAGTACTGAACCAGCATCCAAAGCCAGACCCGACTTCAGCAAACTTTTGGTGATGTATATTTTCTTTTGGTAATGTGTCATGTACATAGGATGTGTATAAAGGTTATTATGTTTTGAATATAAATGGTTAAAAATGTTAGTATTACAAGTCTAAGAATTATAATGAAAGAAGTTTATCTATTTTAATTTAATTAGTACATTGATAAATTTAAATTGATAATATATTGATTGAGTTTGATTAAAAGGTATTTAGAATAGAAAATGAGTATGTGAAAAGAATTGGTTGAATTGGTTATATTGAAAATGGATACGGTTTTAATTGCAGGGGGTTTTATGTGAAAATAAGCAGAAATACTGTCGAAATTTAAAAAAAAAATTCAGAAAAATTTCCGGAGTACTTGAACGAATCCCATTTCATTTTTAATATATGTTTTAGATTTCGAGATTTCATTATAGGGACTTAGTTATTCAATTATATTATGAATGTTATTTTATTTATAAATTATTTGTAAGTTGACTAATATGTTCGGTAATGCCTCGTAACCCTGTTCCGGCGACGGTTTGGGGTTAGGGGGTGTTACATAGAGAATTGCGTCACAAACCAAAAGGTCGACCTTGCTCGAGTAGAATACGTAATAATATGGATATTCGGGAAAGAACGAACCAAAAAAAGTTGTGTGGATGGTGTAGGAACACATGTCATACAATTCGATCATGTCCAAATCGAAATAGTTGATAATTGCTGTAATGAAACTATGTTGTATTATTTCTATTGCATTATTCAAAAGAACTTCTATTTTATTAAAAATATAAAAATAATTTACTATTAAAATAATAAAAACAACTTTTATTTTATTAAATAAAATAATATAAAAATAGTTTGTACAAATATATTAAAAAAATCAATGTATGTGTTGGTCGGAATCAGTGCCACATGGGGGTGGTCAACGGTTACACGCTGGATTCCTCCTTGGTTCAGCTTCTGGCGGGGGTTGTGGTTGCTCCGGTGGGGGTTGTGGTTGTGGGTGTTGGGAGGATGACCCACCTTGATAGAATAAAGAATGCGAAGGTGTTTGCATCACCCACGGCAAAGGTGTTTGAATCCCATAAGGTGATAGGGATTGGTAATGAGATGAGCTCCCCAACGGTGCCTCGTGCGATCCCTCCTGTGACGATGGCTTATATATCGTCGGTTGAGTTGGAGTCATCAAAAAAGGAGATGCACCGGGCCATGCACTCTAACCTGGCGTAGGACTGGGAAAAGGAAACATACAAGGGTTAGGATACATAAAAGGGCTAGGATACGCACCTGGCATAACTTGAAGGGGCTGTGGTGTGGATGTCGTCGGTTGAGGCATTGTGCCTCAGTGATTGTGTAGGCGCTGTTGATGGGCCCGTGTCGTTATCCCTTCTCCTTGGATTTAAAGGGCCCCGTCGTTCCCTTTCGACACGAATTTGTCGACGCTTCTGCTCTTCCGACAGCAAATATGGCTTTCCATGGATCCTAATCCATGGCATGTAATCCGGCGCGCACGCTAACTCTAGAACGATGATTGGTTCGCGAGTAGGTATATTATCATACTAATTTTCCCAAATTTCAATATATTCCGAGAAGAATAACGACCAATTCATATTCGATTATCGTAAGTCAATTTTGTGCTCATCATCGAGCACCTCAGGTGTCATAGGAATCGGTCATCAAAATCCAAATTGCAGCAATACTCTATCCGTCTGGTGCATCTCGATAGTAGCATAGTTGACCAATGGGACCTTAACATGCCAAATATTCGGATTTTGAAAGAATTCATCCAAAATTACTGCTCATATTGTCGAATCCTCGTATGGTGTCCATTGAAACTATATGAACGTGATAAAAATATTAGTTGTATACATAATACTAAATACTAAACATGAAACGACTATTTTATGTATATATATTTTATTTAATACTTACTTGCACTTTCGACCGTTGGTCTAATAGAAGCCGTATATCTTCAAGAGCAATAGGTATTCCAACATAACTCGCCGAATGGTTCCACCTAATTAAATAAATTTTTAGCATACAATTATATTTTAAATCTATGTAATAATTGTAAAATCTAATATAAATTTTACCTCGTTATGAGTGGGAATGTATATGGGTGGTTCACTCGAGGACGTAAATATGGAAAGCGAAACCGAGCCCATGATTGTAGTAGTAATAGGCAACCTCTGATTATGGCTTTATTTGGTGGGGTCGCCTCGCACATCTCCCGGTACAATGTTGCCAACACGGCAGACCCCCAACTAAATTTGCCAGCTGCTCTAAAATCAACGAATTTCAGTAGTCGCCTCAGATGTACGAGGTTTCATGACAAGTTCGGCATCAGGTAACCTCCGATCATCTCAAGGATGTATGCCCGAGCATATCGTATTCTTTCTACTTCAGTCGAATCATTCCCCGGCTCCGAGAATGTGTCTCGTAACCAGTCCATCTCGATCCGACCTCCGTAAATATTATCTGGAATCACACCCAAAAGATCATAGCATACGGCTCCCCAATCAGCAGATTGAATGGACCCGGTGAGTGCGGACGCATCCACCGGCAATCCCAATTGTAACTGCACGTCCTCCAAAGTGACGGTACACTCTTCGTATGGAAGATAGAATGTGTGCGTCTCGGGTCTCCACCTCTCTATTAACGCGCTGATGAGTTTTGGGTCCAACTTGCACCCCAGGCCTTTAGTGGTTACGTGCCAAAAACCCGCTTACCTCAAGTAATTTTCTATCAACGGTGATGAATGACCAGACATATTACGAATATAACATTGTAACACCCGATCAACAGACTGTTATAAAAAATTATAAAATAAAAATTAATTAAAATTACATAAATGAAAAAAAATATTAAATAATATTCAAAAATTAAAATTAACCCTTACCATTTTCATTTGTTTGACGGAGATATGTTTATTATCGAGACGAATTAATTCCCCAGCCATTGCTAACACGATCAAATATTTTTGAAATTATAAAAAAAATACTAATTTAGAAAAAAGATTAAAGGAAATAATTAATTAAAGAGAGTTTTGAGAAATTTAGGGAGAAATTTGAGAGCTTTTTTGCCAAATTTAGAAGAAATATTGTGTGAAAAAAATAGGAGGGTTTTTATATTTTTTTTACCGTTCCGTTGGACCCCCCAACGGTAAAAAATTTAAATGGCTGTTGGGAAAAAAAACACGGAGCAAATCGCGTCCCTAGAGGAGCGACTTTGCCACGTCAGCAAAACGCTTCTACGTCAGTGCATTTTGTGCTGACATGGCAAAATCGCTCCCATAGGGACGCGATTTGCTGAAATTTCACCCAAAAACGCTCCTACGTGGACACGTTTTGCATATTTTGGCCCTTTCCGGTAAATAATGTAAAAATTGGCCTATTTTCATAAATAAAGTTAGAAATGGGCCTTTATTGGTAAAATAGTCATTAAACTGTGTAGGATAATAAAAATGAAATTTATTATTTTAATAATTTTTAAAAAGTTAAATTAAATTTTTTATTATTTTTAAGGATTAAAATGTAATTTTATTATTACTAATTTAAAATTTTATAAATTATAAAAAAATCTAAATAAAAAAATCATTTTAGAAGAGACGTAACCCTCTAGAGCTAGTTAAATTGATAGTGGAAATTATTTATGATTTGTTGATTTCTTAAACCCTCAATATGACTCACCATTCCTTTCAATAAATTAGTGATATTCTTGGGTATCAATATGTTCATAAACCAAATAGATATTCTTCTTTTTTTTACGTATTAAACAAGTGGTTAGGTCAACTTCAAAATGACTGATGCACTGTTTACTATTATTTTTCTAGCTTAGAATAATTTTTATTTTAAATATTTATGATAATAAGTCAAGATGATAACATTCAAATATAATAAACATTAACAAAATACTTAATAAATGGAGAGTCAGATAAATGAGATTTTGAGAATTTTGATTACCTCTATGCATAAACTCTACTCAATCGTCAACTTCTTTAAATATAATTTTTATTTAAATTGTGGAGCATGCCTCTGTATTTTATTGCAATTAGAGAAGATACGACGTCGCAACGAGAAGTTGTCGTCACGACAAAAAGAAAATCTTCATCCCGACAACGTGACGAGGTATAAAAATATGCAACTGATTCCTTGAACAGCAAATTTGAGATTATTTTTTAATTAGACCCTAAGCATTTAATAATATATTGCATTAATTAGTATCTAAAGTGTATTCAAGGTAAGTGGGTATTGAGTAACATGTAGCCTATATAAGTCACCTTAGAATTACGGGGATTCTGTGTGAGTTAGACCTAGATATAGAAAATAACACAGTTAAGACACTACAGTAAAACAGGTTTTTAGCGGCATTTTTTTTTGTCTTTAGCGACACAAACGCCACTATAGAACAGACCTTTAGCATTCAGAAAGGTATGATTACCTTGAAGCATTCAGAAAACACGGGATCATGCTTGAACCAACAAATAACACAAAGGTATATTACAAGTCAATACAAAAACAAATATGACCAAGTGATCATACTGCTCTTATTTAGTAATATACAAACTGAAAACAAAATAAGTAGAACAATGAATGGCAATAGATGAAAAAGATTACAATAAGAATCTTAAATTGTCACCTAAAATAGACCAAGTGATAATGAAACAACTATTAGAACTTTTATGATCATATTAAGTGCTGAGGATATAAAAGCAAACCTGTACATATGCTCAACAAAGTCATCGATTAAAACAGGCCAAGCACCTGCAAAATAACCAAACAAGTAAGATCCACGAGGCATAAATACATGAGAGGGAGCCCATAAGACATATTTCGAGAAAGTTTATACCTTCAGGATCATACCCTTCTAGGGTTTCATGCACACACCGACTAAAAGCTAAAACTTGCTGCCATGTATCCTCAGAAATATTGTGCCGCTGATTTTTCTAAAATGAAATGAAAAATAGTACTTTACCTTAATCGAAAGCTTACAGTAATTCATTAGCACGTATACTTTCAACTTGAACTAATAGTGCAGTAACAGAACACATGTCCGGCCCAAATGATGACTACCATCCATATTGCCATACATAACATGCAAAAGGTTGAAACCATGTACAAGGATTTTCAAAAGCTTGATTAAGGCAATGAAAGTCAAAATTTAAGAACGCTTCTTAAATAATAACAATTGAAACTAAAGCAGCAGAGAAGTTACTCCCTATACAATACAATGAAGTCCACGAAAAAATTATATGGTTCATTTCATTTAATTTGAGTACACAATAACAACCAATATCACAATTCTAATGAAATTTACTGCAAAAGGTAAACTCAGCTCAGACATTGAAACAATAACCAATAGTTTCACAAGATGCTTCCAAGACAAACAAAAAGGGTTAGCAGCTTAGTATCAGCCATACTAATACCTCAACAAAGTCACACCATTGGTTAAGTAAACGGAACCTGCCTGCTAAGACTAATCTCTGATGTGTCTCTAACTAACTATGATGACAATAAAGGCAAGCGCACCTATCGTTTAATAGTATTGTTATGGTAAGACCGGAAATATCGTATCCACAAGGACCAAGAGTACTAGTAATTACTATCTTCCTATTATCTAGCCTAAGAATTGTAGTGATTTCTTTTAAACTAAAATTAATTAAAAGCACGACAGAGAATGAATTGGGAAAATACTTTTAGACACTTTATGAAAGAGGCAATACCCAATGAAGAATCCACCTAGACTTCACTTATTACTTCTGATTCATACGACTTATTCACTTGACTTAATCCGTAGAAATCCCTAATTTATGTTAATATCTCTTTCGAGACTAAAAACAACTAACTCTAGATTGATTAATTAAAATTTCTTTCTAATTAAAACCCCTATTGTCGTATTAACTCGATCTATGGATTCCCTTATTAGATTTGACTCTAATCCGGCAGATTTATGTCGCCCTATTTCTAGGGTTGCAATCAACTCCGCTTAATTGTGTTGATCTACTCTTAAACAGAGACTTTTACTCCTCTGAATAAGCACATTCGACTTGAATCAATAACCTGAATTATTAAAACAAGAATAAGAACTCACAATTAAGAATAAGAACAAGTATTTATCTTATAAATCAAATAATAATAAGATCCATCTTAGGTTTTATCCCCTCAGGTATTTAAGGGATTTAGTTCATACTGATAGAGGGAAACATCTTAAAATAAGGAAAAAAATTGATAGGAGATCTTTAGTCTTGATGGAGATCCTTCCTCCGAGATGCTCCCGATGGCTGTCTTCGAGTATTTTCTGCTTTCTACTCTGTGTCTCTTTAGGTCCTCCCCTGGGGTGTTTATATAGGCTTTGGAGCACCTTTCTTGGCCCTCAAGTAGTCTTTTCCGAATAGAATTAAACTTGGGTTCGGCAGGGACACGCCTGTGTGACACGCCCGTGTACGATAGCTTAGGTCGTGTTCGATTCTGCTCATCACACACGATCGTATGGTCTGCCCGTGTTCGATAATTAATTTCTGAGGTAGGCCCATTTTGTCCCTTTTTGGCCCGTTTCTCGTCATTTTCGACTCCCTAAGCTCTCTTGAGTGTGAAACATGAAATTAAATGATTAGGAGCATCGAATTCATCAAATCTAATGAAAATTCATCCAAAAATAAAGCCAAGCATGGGGTCAAAATATGTATAAATTATGGTTTATCAAATATCCCCACACTTAAGCCTTTGCTTGTCCTCAAGCAAAATCCTCAACTCACAATTAAAATTAACTTCCTCAATTCATAATTCTCATCAATAATGTCTCATCATAATTCACATGTAATTCATACATTGATAATCTAACTAAAAGAGTGCTAAAGATTCAAACAATCCAAGTCACAAATTTTTACAGCACAAAAACATAGGTGTTTCCCCTTACCTAAATAATCACCTTTAATTCAAAACCGACAAGAATTGACATCCTCACTAAAGATTCACTCAAATCACTCAACGTGTTTAAGGTTCAGATTAAGCACTCAAAAGTCAAACATGAAAAGTTAATCCCATAGGCTTGCATGAAAATCAAATCTCCACCACTATAAAATGAGATGATATACAAATCAAAAGGTCTTAAAAAGGGTTGTAACGGGGCTTGGGTTAAAGGTGTGGATAAAGGCTGAATTAGAGGGTTAGAATCGAGATCGAATTGACAATTTACCTAACTAGAAAAATGGACTAATACTGAATAATTACATTAATTAAAAACTTTTGACTAATAATCCGAGCTTCTTCTCAAAATGTGAAATTAACCGTTTAAGCTCAACTACCATAGAACTAATAATGAAAATATTTCCAACTTTTTTTTTAAGAATAAGAAATTAACAACTGAAATAGAGAACCTAGTCAGGCAACTGATCACATCAAATCTCGATAAAAAGGGAGTCAATGAAACAGGAACAACGAAGCAAAAATTGGGTTTTGGGTTAATATTAATGGGTGAGTCAAGAAACGGTTTATTAGGCTCAAAGGGGTTCACTAGGGGTTAATTATGAAGGTAGGATTTTAGTGGATTAAGTGGGTTAAAACCTAGGTGCCTTTATCATCTCAGTATATCAAATCAAGGGTGTGGTCTCGACATGCATAATCGAAGCAAGTTCTAGAATAACAAATCAATATTGACACACTCATAACTAACAACAAAGTGAGCAAGAAAAGTATATGCTCTAAAAAGGCTCAAAATCTCACAAAATTTATGGTTTTTGATGTCAACCTTGCAAATTTCAAACTTCAAAGTAATATTTAAATTTAGGGAAACAACCTAAATTTTTTTTTATTCTGAAAATAGACTTATCATGCTTGATTCTCTAATGTCTTAAAATTTAAACCATCACTGCACAATTACCTATGGCTTAATCCAAAGCATATCAATGAAAATCATAAGTCAATAAAAGTTTTATTCTAATAGTAATATGAGAAAATTACTTAAGAACAAGACATAATTCAGGGATTTTCTGATAATGATATAATAAACCTCCCCACACTTAAGATGTACATTGTCCTCAATGTACCAAAATAGATAATGACTAGATAATAAGAATATCATAAGAGAGGGAGAGAAGTGAAACTTCCTGAAGTATGGATGAAATCCTTAGAAAGTGAAAATTGTAGAAATAGATCCAATGAGAAGCATGATAAACTAGGCAGAGGTGAAGGTGGGGGGAAATACTCCAGTAGTTTGTTCGTTCCTTAGTAGCACCTTGAACCTTTTGAAACTGCGGAGTCATCAGTAAAGTTTTAGGGAGTTTTATGAATGGACTTCATTATAGTTACTCGATAATAGACAGCCAGAGATATAAAGAAATCAAAATATACTAATATAAATTAGAGACAAGAAAAATAAAGAGAAAGAGTCTAAAAATTAAAATAAAAGAAAAAGAAAAAATAAATGGACTCAAAGGTCCTCATTATCAGATGGTTCGCGAGGTGAGGGTGGTGGTGATATGTGAAAATGTTGACAAATCTGTTGCAGAGTCGCCTCGATGCCGTCAAATCGTCGAGCGTTGTCATTGAATTATTCCCTGGGCAAGTTGGGTCACACGGCCGAATTGCACGGCCGTGTGATGTTCGTTTCTCCCACGCCCGTGTAGAGGTTCACACGTCCGTGTTAATTAATCAGTATCAACCACGGCCTATAGGTACGAGCGTGTCGCACGCCCGTGTGAATTACTCAGTTTCAACCACGGCTTCTGGGCACGGGCATTTCGCACACCCGTGTAACTTACTCAGTATCGACCACGGCCTATAGGCACGACCATGTGGGTTTATCGCATCCCGTGTTCTTTAGTCAATTTCGACCACGACCTAATTGCATGGCCGTGGCATTTTATCGCCGCCCATGTTTTGGGGAAAATTTTCGTCCTGTTTTCGTACGGTCTCTGCCACGCCGATGTACCTACTCGTGGTGTTCACACGGCCACGGCCACGTCCGTGTGCAAGGCCGTGTGGGTAGGGAAACCTGCGCCTATTAATTTGGTTAGTTTTTAGTTAGGTGCTAAAAATCGAAAATATGGACATTAATGAGGTTAGTGCTCGGGTTGCCTCCCGAGAAGCGCTTATTTAGAGTCTAAGCTCGACTCACCTTTCATTCGCATAATCATGGTGGTTCGAGGAGTTGAAACTCCTCATTCCTTCTATCAATCTTGTTAAAATAAGGTTTTAGACGAGTACTATTTACCTTGAAAGTGCCAAATTTGGAATGAGTTACCTCAACTGTACCGTATGGGAAAATATTAAGCACCGTGAAAAGGGTTGTTCCATTAGGTTCAGAAGTGGCAACATGAGGATCTGCACTATCCATTAGAACTCGGTCTCCAACCTTAATTTGGCTCATTTTATTTTTAGGCTCGTCATGGCTCTGCTTTGGTTCATCGTGTACTTTCAATTTCTCCTTAAACTGTGTTCGCCATTCATCTAGTTCCTCGATCTGGAGCCTTCGTTCCTCATGAACAATTCTGTTCTCAATATGAGAGCTAGACCATGGCTCGGTCATCTTCTTCCGAGGAATTTCCTGCCAAAAAGATTGAACATTAAATTCACTTACATTAACAGGACTTGTATCATCTTGATTACTAGATATTCTGACAGAATCACGTGCTTGGAGTTTAATCATGTCATCACCTACACGAATTATTAATTCCCCTGTACCAACAACAATAATGGTCCTAGCAATTGCTAAAAAAGGTCATCCTAAAATTAAAGGAACGTCACTATCCTCATTCATGTCTAAAACAACAAAGTCTACTGTGAATATGAATTTATCAATTTTGACTAGTACATCTTCAAATATACCTCTAGGAAATCTAATGGTTTTATCAGCCAATTGAATGCTCATCCTAGTTTGTTTGGGTTTCCCAAGACCTAGCTGTTTAAACATTTTATAAGGCATAACATTGATACTTGCCTCTAAATCAACTAAAGCATTATTAACAGATAAAATCGTAAAACTCCCTGGATCTTTTAATTTACGGGGTAGTTTATTCTGTAAAATTGCTGAGCAAACTGCATTTAGCTCCACATGCGACGCATCGTCTAACTTCCGTTTGTTTGCCAAAAGCTCTTTTAAAAATTTTACTGAATTAGGCATCTGCGAAAGAGCTTCAAAAAACGGTAAGTTAATATGTAATTTTTTTAAAAGTTTAAGAAATTTACCGAATTGTTCATCTGTGCAGTCTTTCTTCGTCGCATTGGGATATGGCACACGAGGTTTGTACTCTGTACTTACCAGTTTTGGTTTATTATGGCTTACCTCAACCTTACCTTTATCTACCACATTTTCTTGCCTCAGTTTTGGTTCGTTTAACCCTTCACTTTCGTGAGCAGTAATGGCATGAAGATGCTCCTTTGGGTTAGTTTCAATGTTGCTCGGCAGGCTGCCTTGTGGTCGTTCAGATATTAGCTTAGCAAGCTGTCCTATTTGAGTCTCGAGACCTTGAATCGACGCTTGTTATTTTTGAGTGCGATTTCGGTGTTCTGGAAGTGCGTTTCTGACACCGAGATGAATTTAGTAAGCATCTCTTCAAGGTTCGGCTTCTTTTCCTGTTGGTAAGGTGACTGAAAGCCTGGATGAGGTTGTGGTCCTTGATTCCCTTGACCACCCCATGCGAATTTTGTGTGGTTCCTTCATCCTGAATTATATGTGTTACTGTAAGGATTATTTGGAGGTTTAGAGTTATTACCCATATAATTCAGTTGCTCATTCTCCATGCTAGGATTGTAGGATAGATATTCTGAGTTATTCATCCCTCCTCCATTTGCATCACATTGCATCACCGGATGTACCTGCATAGAAACACATAAACCATCAATCTTTTTATTTAAGAGCTCTACCTGGTTTGATAGCATGGTAACTGGGTCGAGGTTGAAAACACTGGCGGCTTTTGTTGGCTTCGTCCTCATAACTTACCACTGATAGTTATTCAGTGACATCTCTTCAATGAATTCGTAGGCAGCTTCAGGTGTTTTGTTGTTTAGTGTACCGCCGGCGGCTGCATCAATCAATTGCCTAGTTGAGGGGTTGACACCATTGTAAAAGGTTTGAACCTGTAGCCATAATGGTAACCCATGGTGAGGGCATCTTCTCAGTAGATCATTGTATCTCTCCCATGTATCGTAAAGTGTTTCTAAATCTATCTGCACAAAAGAAGAGATATCATTCCTCAACTTAGCCGTTTTAGCCGGCGGAAAATATTTAAGCAAAAATTTTTCGGTCATTTATTCCCATGTAGTGATTGATCCTCGTGGTAACGAGTTCAACCATTGTTTAGCTTTGTTCCTCAACGAGAAGGGAAACAACCGAAGGCGAATGACATCATCAGAAACACCATTAATCTTGAAAGTGTCGCAGAATTCCAGAAAATTTGCCAAGTGATTGTTTGGATCCTCATCCTGCAAACCATCAAACTGAACAAACTGCTGAATCATCTTAATAGTGTTAGGTTTCAGTTTAAAATTATTTGCAGCAACAGCAGGTCTAACAATACTAGATTCAGTTCCTGTTAAAGTAGGCTTAGCATAATCATACATAGTTCGAGGAGCAAGATTTTCGGCAACCACCGGAGGTAGCAGATTATTATCAGCCATCTCCTCGGTAGTATTAGTATTGTCCTCTTGCTCTGCCTCTATGTATTGTAGACTTCGCCTTATCTCCCTATGATTTCTGCGAGCGGTACTTTCTATCTCACTGTAAAAAAACAAGGGTCCTGACGGGTTTCTTCTAGTCATAAACTAGAAATACCTGCCAGAAGCAAAGAAAAGAAAAGTTAGCGCATTAAAATAAAATAAATTGTAATAAAAAAAATAATGGATAAAGTAATAAAAAATTAGTGCTCCTAATATCTTAGTCCCCGGCAACGGCGCCAAAAACTTGATGTGTCTCTAACTAACTATGATCACAATAAAGGCAAGCGCACCTATCGTTTAATAGTATAGTTATGGTAAGACCGGAAATATCGTATCCACAAGGACCAAGAGTTTTAGTAATTACTATCTTCCTATTATCTAGCCTAAGAATTGTAGTGATTTCTTTTAAACTAAAATTAATTAAAAGCACGACAGAGAATGAATTGAGAAAATACTTTTAGACACTTTATGAAAGAGGCAATACCCAAGGAAGGATCCACCTAGACTTCACTTATTACTTCTCATTCATACGATTTATTTACTTGACTTAATCCGTAGAAATCCCTGATTTATGTTAATATCTCTTTCGAGACTAAAAACAACTGACTCTAGGTTGACTAATTGAAATTTCTTTCTAATTAAAACTCCTATTGTCGCATTAACTCAATCTATGGATTCCCTTATTAGATTTGACTCTAATCCGACAGATTTATGTCGCCCTATTTCTAGGGTTGCAATCAACTCCGCTTAATTGTGTTGATCTACTCTTAAACAGGGACTTTTGCTCCTCTGAATAAGCACATTCGACTTGAATCAATAACCTGAATTATTAAAATATGAATAAGAACTCATAATTAAGAATAAGAATAAGTATTTATCTTATAAATCAAATAATAATAAGATCCATCTTAGGTTTCATCCCCTCAGGTATTTAAGAGATTTAGTTCATACTTATAGAGGGAAACATCTTAAAATAAGGAAAACTACAAAACATAAGAAAACCCAAAAACTTCAAGAGAAATTGATAGGAGATCTTTAGTCTTGATGGAGATCCTTCCTCCGAGCTGCTCCCTGATCGTGTCCAAACTAACTATGACAACGAATAAGGCAAGCGCACCTATCGTTCGGTAGTATAGCTATGGCAAGACCAGAAATATTGTATCCTCAAGGACCAAGAGTACTAGTAGTTACTATCTTTTTATTATCTAGCCTAAGTATTAAGAGAATCGATGTTTAATTAACTAATTACTAAACTAAGGATGCTAAGACACAGAGAGTGAATTGAGAAAATACTTTTGGGAAAACTAGTTGATTAAGACAATACCCGAGGAAGAATCCACCTAGACTTCACTTATTACTTAACTCTGAACCAGACGATTTATTCACTTGACTTGATCCGTAGGATTCCCTAATTTATATTATTATCCCTTTCGAGACTAATAACGTCTAACCCTAGGTTGATTAATTGAAATCTCTTTCTAATTAAAACCCCTAGTGTTGCATTAACTCGATCTATGGACTCCCATATTAGGTTTGACCCTAATCCGGCAGATTTTCGTCATCCTATCTCTAGGGTTGCGATCAACTCCGCTTAACTATGCTAGATCTACTCTTAAACAGGGACTTTTGCTCCACTGCCTAAGCACATCAATACTTGAATCAATATCCTAAAATATTAAAGCAAGAATTAAGAACACATAATTAAGAACAAATTAAGTATTTATCATACAGTTCAGAAAACAATAACAAGATCCGTCTTAGGTTTCATCCCCCTCAGGTATTTGAAGGGTTTAGTTCATGTTTAATAAAGAATACATCTCAGAAGAAAGTAAATAACAAAACATAAGAAAAACCCTAAAACTCCCTGAAGGAGATTGGAGGGAAGATCCTCCGTCTTGAGTGTGATTTCGGCTTCTAGGATGAATCAACTGGCTATCTTCGAGTAATTTCCTATGTTCAGCCCTCTCTCGGCCCGCTTTTCGTCAAAAACCACGTGAAGGTAAGGTCGACGACTCTCTTTAGGTTGCCCTCTAGGGTGTTTATATAGGCTTTCGGGATGCCTTACTTGGCCCACAAGTATCCTATTCCGAGTGGAATTAAAACAGGTCACGGCAGGGACATGCCCGTGTGAAACGCCCGTGTGAGTCGAGCCTAGGACGTGCTCGAGTCTGCTAAAGTGGCATGGTCGTGTGGTGAACTCCAGGCCGTGTTGATTTCTTACTTTGGCCCATTTTCTCCATTTTTGGCTCGTTTTTCGTTCTTTTCGACTCCCTAAGCTCTCCTGAGTATAAAACATGAAATTAAGAGATTAGGAGCATCGAATTCATCAAATCTAATGAATATTCATCCAAAATTAATCCAAGCATGGGGTTAAAATATGTGTAAATTATAGTTTATCACTCCCGATGGCTGTCTTCGAGTATTTTCTGCTTTCTACTCTGTGTCTCTTTAGGTCCTCCCCTAGGGTGTTTATATAGGCTTTGGAGCACCTTTCTTGGCCCTCAAGTAGTCTTTTCCGAATAGAATTAAACTTGGGCTCAGCAGGGACACGCCCGTGTGACACGCCTGCATGAGTAGCGATAGCTTAGCCGTGTTCGATTACGCTTTCGTCACACTGCAGCCGTGTGGTCTGCCCGTGTTCGATAATTGATTTCTAAGGTAGGCCCATTTTGTCCCTTTTTGGCCCGTTTCTCGTCCTTTTCGACTCCCTAAGCTCTCCTGAGTGTGAAACATGAAATTAAATGATTAGGAGCATCGAATTCATCAAATCTAATGAAAATTCATCCAAAAATAAGCCAAGTATGGGGTCAAAATATGTATAAATTATGGTTTATCAATCTCCAAGCAGCAACTGCCCTGCTTACAGCTATCAATCATGCAAAAAAAAATATAGTCAAATCCAAAACCAAAGAAATTCATTGTAATTTAGCTTATATATCCTCACTATTTACTCCAAAGATAAATCAATAAAATCATTTGCATTTAACTAAGTAGTACATAGTAACTTACTAATATTCTTTTGACCATTTTCTCGGCATACGAAGAAAACAAAATCATAGAAGCGCGAGAATACAGAAAAGTCTACCTACAAGAAACATCAGAAAGCCAAATTTGAGTATGGATAACACGAAATTAGAGCATATAGTCAATGTAACAACAAAAAACTACAAATATACATCATAATAGATGCTTAAAGTCTACTTAAATAAGTTCTCTAAAGAACTTCAAGGAATAGGAATATCACCATCAAGTCGAGCTGTAACATGAGCTTGAGAAGTTCACCAAAGATTGTATTCCTGTCAAAGGAAACATAATAAAATGTTGAAAAAAATAATAGAATAATTAGTGTGCAATTGAATTATAACCAGATAACCAATAAGCAAGACTGAATATTGAAAATACACTTATGCCTTGGGCTATAAAATCTTTTTCACTAAAAGATTAGATTAAAGTTTTCACTAGTTTAGGCATTAACATGAATGTATAGGAGGCTGACAGCAACCCAAGATCAAGTTGTAGTCTTCAAAATTCAACCTTAAGTCAAGATGGGATTGAAAGATCCCAATGCTTGAAGCTAAATTAAATACATCTTCAACAAGAACTGCCAAGAACAACACTAAGTTCACATGAAATCCCTAAAATATCAAATCAGATGAAAATATTAAACCTAGTAAAATGAAATTGAATTTGAAAATTTGAAAAGAATGAAGAAAATATTAAACCTAGTAAAACTCAGATGAAATTGAATTTTACCTGTACTCATAAGTATCATCGAAGTATTTCTTGGAGTATTGAATCTGCCCCATTTTTCGATTTTGCTGTAAAATGAAAAATAAAACAAATCACTATTTTTTTCCTTCGTCTAATTTAGCGTCAAGTCGGATTTGGAGGTTGGATCTGAAAAAACTAAAGAAGCAAAAGCAAATAAAAAAAAATGAAGCAACCCAGATCATAACTCTTTTGTGAGATTAAAAAGAAAGGAAAAAGAAGGTATAGGATACCTTCGAGAGAGAGCGAAATAAAGATTGAGAGAGACTTGGGGCAAATAAAATTGGGAAAAAAGTAAGGGATTTCGGGTATTAGGGACTTCTGTGTTTTAATCTGGGCAAAACAAAATGTTTTGCTTAATTTTTTTGCGGCGTTTTTTAAAAAGCGCCGCTAATGCTCGATCTATAGCGGCGTTAATCAAAAAGCGCCGCTAATGATCGATCTAAAAACGCCACTAATGCTCGATCTATAGCGATCTATAGCGGCATTTTTGTCATAAACGCCGCTATAGCTCTAACCTTTTGCGGCGTTTTCCTTCTAGCGCCACTAATGTATAACTTTTGCGGCGTTTTTAGTCCAAGCGCCGCTAAAAATGCCGCTAAAAACCTATTTTGCTGTAGTGAGAGAGAATTTTGCGTTTCAATTTGAAGAGTTTTTCTCCGCCTTCTACTGTCTCTTATTAATGGAATCTTCTTTTATCGGTGTTTTTTTATCCTATTTGAAGAGTTTTTCTATCTAAGATTTGTATGTTTGATTATTTCAATTTTTCGTTATTTTACTTGTTCATCGCTTACACAAATTTATTGCCAACACAAATTCGAATATATTTCAATCAGCTTAAATTGTATTTTTAAGTTTTGAACTTAAAAAATAAATGAATAAAAGGAGAAACCTCGAAGCTGCAATCATCATTTTGTTTTTGTTTAATTTGAGCTTTGAGATTATAGACGACGACTTTGATCAATAACTAGAAAGTCTTCGGTCTTCACTTCACAATATATTGAGTTAAAACCAATTCCTGTTCCTGCCAATGCAAACAACAAAATTAGAGAGTGAAATTCGGCCACTTTCCAAATGGGGTGCCTTCCTTGCATGTTCTGTTGTTTAGGCACCATTTCCATTCTCAAATTTCCTTCTTAAGACCCTTATATTATTCTTCCAATGGATCTTTGCATCTGCTTTTCTCCTCCTTTTATCATGTCACGTAATTTACCCGTAGAAGAGACAAGGGAACTGTGCTGCTCAGCAGCTTCAGCACTTGTTACTAAACTGTCGTATGCAATCTTCATCTTTTTATTTGCAGTGGGTTAGTTCTTAATTTGTTTTACAAAATTAAACAAAGAACCCCTCTTTTTACTGTGAAGTGATCTTCGCTTGGATTCCATTGCTGATGAGAATTTGGCGTTTTTTATGTTTAGTAGGAGCAACATTAGGAGCCCTGACTGGAGCTTTTGTTGGGACGAAAACAAAGATGGGTTGTCTTCATGGGGCCATGGTTGGAGCCATAAAGGGCAGCTTTTTCTCCATCAATCTCTTCAAAATTTCACTCAGAATTTGCAGTTCCGATGATATATCGACGACGTATCTCCTACAACCGGTAAGATTCTTACGTTCTCCGGCCTGGTCTGCCAATGTAAAACGCATTTGGACCACGTGAAGTCCGTGTCTCAAAATCATTTCATACAGAGGTTCCTTTTTTTTTTCTCGTGTGAACGCTGTTTGAAGTGGGAAATTGGTCCAACAACAATGACCGGACATTTTAACTTTAATGCTTGAATATGTATTTGGTTTTTTGTTAGGTAAGTGTATTTTACTCCACATTCAACGAAGTCATCAGGAATGAATTGTCAAAGGATTCAATGGCGAAAATTCCGAAGACGAGAATCACGGAACAAAACGTGTGGGATACATTCAGGAACAGAATCTCTTGTTCGATTTGCCTTGAGGTTTTTTTCTCTTCTCTTTTGTTGTTTACTACTATGTGATTATCCAATTTGTCCCTGCAAATTTCTTTTGAGTTTAGGAACTAAACTTCATTCATCATTCATTGTTTCCAGGACTTTACACCTGGAGAAATAGCCCATAGCTTGCCACACTGTCACCATATGTTTCATACCTCCTGTATTAAACAGTGGTTAATGCAACATAAGTCTTGCCCTTTATGCAGGAGGAAATTTCGAAGCTCAAAATGGCATTAGTTTCATTCATTCCAATCAAACGAGACTCAAGAATGACACCATAATTATACTAGGAATTTAGAATTTTGGATAACAGTAGCTCC
Organism: Gossypium sturtianum; assembly: GCA_025698515.1. Lineage (NCBI taxonomy): Eukaryota > Viridiplantae > Streptophyta > Magnoliopsida > Malvales > Malvaceae > Gossypium > Gossypium sturtianum. Next base: position 152,252,247 of record CM046955.1, on the reverse strand, counting down.
TCATTAGTATAGTTTCTTTTTCCTTTTGAACTTTTTGTTGTATGCACATGTTCCTACGTTTATTTTAGAATCTTACCTTTTTTTGGTATTGTTTACATAATAAACGAACCGTGTAGTATTAACTTCAAGACAGCTTGGTCTTGGTTCTCAATCCCATCCATCAGCAATGTCATTCACAACTAATTCCAATGAAATTTCCACGTAAATAAATGAGTCTCTGCCAATGTTGACAAAAATAAGAGATTTCAAACCATGCTGGAAAGTGCTGACCAGCGAACTCACGAGGAAAAGACGGGCTATAATCCCGACCACTTTACTTTTAGCAGCCGGTTTGAATTACAATAATAACGACCCAAAAATATGTTCTTGGGAAAGCTACTTGGGTTCTCAAGAAAAAAAAAAATACTGATAACTAAAAGAATCACAAAGCATGAACTTGATTGAGAGTTGAATGGAACTGTATCTAGAAAGAAACCTATGTAGAGTTCAAATAAACCCGTCAGCATGATCTCTACCAGTCATTCCCTCAGCATAATCTTCTACTTCATGTGACTACTTGTTAACAAGCAGGCAATTTTCTCATACAAGATGGAATGATAATAAGTAATCGAGAAAGTGAAGGGAGTACAATAATTGGTGGGTATATCTGTTCAGAAAATAAATATATAAAGATAAGATCAATAGTTACACATACTGTTCAAACTTATGCACTGGCAGTTCCTTTTGAAACTTAGAGCTCAATTAAGATACTTGAGTTCATATCAATTCAACATTATTGACAATATTTAAACACTATTGCATTATGCTTTCTGAATTTGATAAAAAGTACTGTTGACAGTAGATGGAGCAGGAAGCAAAGTCAGTGAAATAGAACAGTATAACAACAAAGAATATAATGCTGTGCATATGCTACGAAAGATTCTAAAACCACGCCCATTATTAGAACAACGATGAATATTGTTTCTGTCACCTGTCGATACATAACCAGTAAGATCTGGTGTAGGATGTGTTATATATCTGGTTTACAGATTGTTGGGTTTTTGAGCAAAGGAAGAACAGTGAACAAAAACAGCAATAAGCATGAAACAATTTACTAGCTCACAAACGTGCAGCAAGGAATGAAAAAACAGATTTTCATTACCATTATCATAGCAATACATGATTTTTATAGACAATCGTCTTACCAAACACAACTAACACCACTAATCAGCCTAGAAGTTGTGAAAGATTGCTTGTACACTAAAACAAGCCAACTAAACACACCATTCACTACCTAAACACATCAAGCTATCATCAAGCTTGTTCGTTTTCAACCAAACTAAATTACATTGCAACTAAAACAGACAACTTGTTAACGCAGCATGCACACAAGCTGCAGCATGCAAATAGACTGCATGCACTTCAACAAAAATATAACAGCAGCATGGTTGGCCACTTTTTAACATAAATAATAATTAACCAAATATTATTGCCGGATAACCAGTGTTAAAACTTGAAAATTCTAAATTGTGTTCAAGTTGCCTCTTACCATCATTAGGCATGGTCAAAATAGGAATTTGGGTGATGGAACCTTTTCCTCCTATACGCCCCCCCACATTCATAAATTGTGGCCAAATCAGTATACATATAACCAGGATACCCACGCCTTCCAGGGACTTCTTCAGAGCAGCAGATACCTATAGGCACATGTAAAACAAGATGAATGACATAAGTCCACCATTGCATTACCAAACATGATAATCCAACAGAGCATCAATTCATCATTTTTATCAGAGTTTAGGCATTCTAAGTCCCTAGCATTTGACGGTATGGAAATAATTTGGCAAATTAGTGTTCCATATAACCTCCCAATGAATAAAGCATATGTACCTCACGAACAGCATCTGCCTTAGAACTCATATCTGTCAATATAACCAGAACATGTTTCCCACATTCATAAGCCAAATACTCAGCAGTTGTCAGTGTAATTCGAGGTGTGATAATTCATTCAATTGTGGGGTCATCGGCCTGTAAACGCATCAAATATAGCATTTGTGGAGGGAAAAAGAAGCAGAGCAATGGGACTAATTTCTTCAAATGAATACTCATAGCACATGTCATCGACGACGAAATATAAACTGACAATGACAAGAATTACTTTGCAGGAAAAGAAAAATGGCCGGGAAGAGATTAATTGATGAAATTTACCAGGTTCAAGAAACAGGATCACTCTCTCCATAGATCCATCTTCCTCGAATTCTCCCTTAAAAATTGAGTGGTCTCCATTGTTTACCCCCATAGCAACAAACACTGGCAAAATTGTCTTCTTCCTGATCCTTGAAGTGAATCCACAAAACAGGTGGCAAAGTGGAATAAGAGAAGGGGAAAAAAACATATGGCTTCCAGACAATGTGTATTGGTTCATTTCATCGCAAAAAAAAAAAAAAAAAAAAAAAAAAAAAAATCACTGAGGTCCACAAAATGAACCAAGATCATCAAGCGTACTGTCAGTTCAAACTTCATTAATACCATCATAGACTATAGTGTAGACATACACCAAGGAGATTATCAGACTTTTCAAGCAAATGCAAACATGAGAGTAAATGATTAACTTACCCATTACCATCTCCAGAGTTTCCTCCTCCATGTCAAAATTCAAGCAAGCTACCGCCGTTTTTTTGGCAACTGATCTGATTGAATTTGATGTGATTTCTTTTATCTTTGTATACTACTATTTGGTGTTCTTTTTTTAAGTAGTGGGTTAAGGCGATACATTGTTAGAGTTAAATGTGAGTGGGGTCATCTTGTTTACCTAAGATGCAATGTTGTCCCAGCTCTTGGATATTGTTCTCCTTAATGGAGATAGTGTGTGTTTTGTTTTTTCATATGTATCGCCTACTATCATTTGGTTGAAATATGCTCAAACTAATTATAACTTTATGAAATTAATTTCAATTCTTCTATATAAACAGTCGCACTTTTCAATCCCCACACATTATTTAATAGCTTCATGACATAGAACTTTACATGTATCCTCTTTTTTTCTAAACTTCCACTCCAAATAACAATCAATTACTTTGATAGATTTCAAAAGCAAAACACCTGCCTAACTATTCTTTCTTTCTTTTTCTTATAAAAACAAAAAATGGAAACTTCGAAGAAGCTTCATTTGCATGGTTTCTGGCAGGGATGGGCGAAGTGGCCATGTCAGCACTGAAACGCTCATGGCTGACGTCACGTAGTTGACGCGACAAATCAAGCTGAATTCTGCACCACAGTTCGTTTCGTTTAATGCTTACTTAATATTTAGTTTGAGCAGCACAAGGATCAAATATATTGTACAAATTTGAATAATGAAAATAACTTTGAAAAAATAGATATTAACCCAAACATGAAAAATTATGAAAGATTTAAAAAATAATAATAATAAAGTTGGAACACACATTTTATTTGTTACAGTCAAATGATGTTCACGGCTTTAGCTACAATAACATAGTATTCTCAGTAGAAAACCCACATATCAAGTGATATAGAGAGAGAATTATAGATATTAAGAGGTGATGGCATGATGGATTGATCAGAATTCAATTAGCATAAAGGCCAGTTGAGGTGAGGTGAGGTGAGGTGACAGTCACCTGTCTTCAATTGAGCTTTGAGGGGTGACAGCTCTGATGCACCTTGGGTGCACCTCGTACCCACACTCCAGACATTGGTAAGCCCAACCAGATCCCTGCTCCTCACAATCGCAGCATATAAAGGGGCCCCCTCCACTGCCTTCTGATACCAACGTTAGCAGATGCCTATGTCCTGCATGGTATTCACTTCTTGGTAAGCTCTTGGCTGCCTCTTCCATTTCTTTCTCTAGCGACTCCACTTTGGCATCTGTGAAAGGGTACGCATTTTCCTGGTACAGATTTATAAGGTTTCTGCCTTGCTTGGTTACCGTTTTGCCGTCGGGGCCTATAATTATCAAACAAGGAATCCATTGCACATCAAAGTACTTGGCAAGGGTTCTGGCCGTGGGGTCTCGGAAAGGCAACGCCAGCCATGGCATGGTACCAAAGTAGGATTCAAACGAACTTTGATCACGATCATTTGACACGAAAACAATCTCGAAATCCTCACCACCACCTTTTTCTTGCAAAGCTTGCTTGATCTTCTGATAGATGGATATCAGTTTTGGAGTGAACTCAACACAAGGCATGCACCATTGCGCTGAGAGGTACAGTCCAACTGTCTTACCTTTCAAGGAATCAACCGGCACCTGCAAAGGAAATTAACGATTGAATAAGCCCAGAAAACATTTTAAAATGTCTTCTCCTCCACCTCGAATAAATTAAACCATTACAAATAGGCAAGTGTAAGCACTAAGCACTGAGTGACTGACCTTTCTAGTTATGGTTTGATCCAAGAGATAGTCTCTTTCAGGGTTTGTTAATAAATTGGTAACGGTCTGGCTGTCATGCTTCCTCTTCTCTTCCCTTCGCAATTCATCCAACTTTTCTTTGGTAAATGGGAAGGCATCAACCCCATACCGGTAAATGAGTTCTACGCCATCATAGTAAGTATCATCATCCTTGGTGTTGTCAGGCTGCAAAATAACTAAGCAAGGAATGCTTTCCACGTCATATTTTCGATTCAAGGCCTTCTTTGTTTCCAAATCAGAAAAGGGTATCGAAAGCCATGGCATGTTTTCACGGTAGCTGTTGAAGGCATCCAAGTCTTCATCAGATGACACAAATACAATCTCAAAGTTAGATCCATTGCTCTTCAGCTGCTCATACACACCAATCAGTACTCGGTTGAAATTTCTACATGGTGGATACCAGTTAGCTGAGAAGTAAATTCCGATCACCTTGCCCTCTAGATCCGAAAATTTCACCTGCTATATAAAAAAAAAAATAAATTCAAGTAATCATGAAAGGTCAATTGGAGTCATTTAAGGCTAACGAAAAGTCAACTCCATTTTCCCAAAAACATTTTTTTAGAACCAACGTCTGTTGTACGGGCAGAACGTTATATTTCATGTATGGAAATGCATCTGTGACTAAAACCAAGAAAGTTGGCATGAAGTACATGCCCCAAAGTTTGCTGTACTGTAAGGATAATGCATACGCCACGTGTGTTACGGATATAGCGTGAATGTGAGGCTAAAGGGAGGTGAAAAGCAGCGCCACATGTCTTCTCAGCTTAGTTGTTCACAGCAAAACCGCAATGCAGAAAAGGAATTGACCCATTGACGAGGACAGGCATATTTGGCATTTGTTTCTCGTGACTAAAGAGTATCACAGTGCACCCCCACCTAGTCCAGTAAGAGAAAAGGTGATGGATGGGGTGGGGTCTGAATTAGCCCACCAGCCCGCCCGCCCCACTACGAATCCTTCTCCATAAGGGCAACATAACCACGACAAACATCACCGAGAAAGAGTACTTCTTCACCACCGATTTTTCTGGGCAATGTTGGATTGCCGACAACAGAATCACGCATTTACATTATGCATCTAATACACTCGTTCACTTCTCAATCCCAGGTAATTACATGTTTCTTCTTTTTTAGTAATCAAAAGATTGATAGTACCATAACAATTGAGGAAATTTGCTGTTCATTCCAAATCTCTCGATTAAAATCTAGTTTAGCAGACGCCCTAATACATGAAATTAACTATTTTTCCAAAATATAAATTCAGTTACTCCATTGTTAGACATTCAAATTAACCCACCATATTATACTAAATTAAAGTCAAAATGGAAAAACGGACATGTCAACATTAAAGAAACATACAATGGAGTACACCGAAGAAAGAGAATGAGCCGGCGACTTCTTTCCATTTTGAAAACCCTAATCAACTTTCCTCTCTTTCTCTCTCTCTCTCTTTAACAAAAATTGTTTAATATGACTAATAGCTCAAGTTTGAAGACTGCCGAATATTGCAGTAATTCTATATTTTCGTCCCAAAGCAAACCAACCAACTTAAAGCCAACTAGCCATGTGTCTGGTATTTCCAGCACTCGCTACCAAACAAATCTCTTCAAAGATAGACAATAGTCATCTGCTACATCATCTGTTGGTATTTTTTTAAAATTTAATAAAGTTTAATTTTTTAGGGTAAAAATATTACGAAATAGTAATATAAGTTCTAGAAGTTTCGTATGCTGTTGGTGTCTGTACTGTGTAGTTTTCATATGGAGTCTTGGGTAGAGAAGGAAAAAAAAAAAGAGCTAGAAAACGGAAGTCGATCTAAGCAGAAAGGTGTGGCAGAATAGGATTGCGATGAAGGCATGAATGAGTTAGGCCAAAAGTTGAGTGCATGCTTTTCATCTCTGACCCACTATTAGATACCGAGAGAAGACGATAAAGAAAAGATGCTTCAGCAAAGAAGAAAACAACCCATGAATAACACCCCCCGCCCCAAGGTATATTGCTACCAAATATTATTCCATCCATGGAAAGAAAATAAGAAAGCTGCGTTAATAACCTGATCAGTTTCAGCAGCAGCTGCAGTGGAGCAGAGAAGATAATCACGATCTTTAGAACCCAAAAGAGAAGATAAAGTGGAGGGCGAAAGCTTCTCAGAGTCCCCGTTTGTCGGAGCTTGAACCAGATTGTTGGAATCGTTGTCCAAGTTCATCTCCACCTTCATCACTCTTCTTTCTCTGTGTCTTTCTCTATCTCTCTCTGCCTTTTGGTTTTATGTGTTTTGGTTGAGTCAATTACCCGGCTCCGATGCTTATATTCCATGGATCGGAACCCATCTTTACACGTCACTCACCCCGAATCATAATGCATATCAACTCATAACACGTTGCATTCACACCAATATCCATGAGAGAGAATTCCCAAACTCTTGCTCACCTACATTAACTATAATGTTGCTGCCCATCCTGAGCCGACCGAACTTTATATATGAACCTTTCGTATTTTATTTGTCAGGTCCGCAATCTGCCACGCGTTTAACTTTTAGGACAAGAAAAAAAAAACAGCGTGCTTTTAGGGTTGAAAATTACATTTAAAGAAATGGATGTCCATGTTTTTTTTTTCTTTGGGTACCAGATGTCCATGTTTTGGATATTATTTCAATATCCACCGTTACCAAAAGACATGGTTACAGTGAGGTCCCGTGTTCTCATAAAGAATTTGATGTTTTCCAAGCCCAACAAACAGAGGGGACACATGGCTCCCTACCGCTACCCTTACTTATCTATTTCATTTTATCCCACCACATTATTGAATGTAAATATTAAACGTACGTATCATGCTTTTGTATCCGAAAGTTTTCATCTTAAACGTAATTCCATTTTCTTTTATATTTTAGTAATTATTTTAGACCCATCTGTTTATATCAATTTGGTGCATTTTAGTTTTTTATTTAAAAAATCAGGATAATTAAAAAAGAGAAGCGACTATTTTACCAATAAAGACTCATTTTTTATTTTATTTATGGAAATATGTCAATTTTTTATTATTTATCTGAAATGGCCGAAAACTATAAAAACGCGTTCATGTAAGAGCGTTTTTGGGAAAAATTTTAGCAAATCGCGTCCCCGAGGGAGCGATTTTGCCATGTCAGCACAAAACATATTGACGTGGACGCGCTTGGTTAATGTGGCAAAATCGCTCCCTCAAGGACGCAATTTAGCCCGTGTTTTTTTCTCAACGGTAAAAAAAAAAAAAAAACTATAAAACCCCCTTCTATTTTTTTTCACACAACATTTCTTCCAAATTTCTCAAAAAATCTCTCAAATTTCTTCCTAAATCTCTCAAAACTCTTTTTAATTAAATTATTTCCTTCAAAAAAAAATTTAAATTAGTATTATTTTTTTTATAATTTTAAAAATATTTGATCGTGTTAACAATGGCCAGGGAATTAATTCGTCTCGATGATAAACATATCTCCGTCGAACAAATGAAAATAGTAAGGGTTAATTTTAATTTTTGAATATTATTTAATATTTTTTTCATTTATGTAATTTTAATTAATTTTAATTAATTTTAATTTTTTAATTTTTAATTTATATTTTTTTATAACAGTTTATAGATCGGGTGTTACAATGCTATATTTGTAATATGTCTGGTCCTCCATCACCGTTGATAGAAAATTACTTGAGGGATGCGGGTTAATAGATAGGCTGAGGGTGCAAGTTGGACCCGAAACTCATCAGCGCGTTAATAGAGAGGTGGAGACCCGAGATGCACACATTCCATCTTCAATACGGAGAGTGTACCATCACTTTGGAGGACGTGCAGTTACAATTGAGATTGCCGGTGGATGGGTCCTTACTCACCGAGTTCGTTCAATCTGCTGATTGGGGAGCCATATGCTACGATCTTTTGGGTGCGATTCCAAATAATATTTACGGAGGTCGGATTGATATGGCTGGTTACGAGACAAATTCCCGGAGCCGGAGAATGAATCGACTAAAGTAGAAAGAATACAATATGCTCGGGCATACATCCTTGAGATGATTGGAGGTTATCTAATGCCAGACTTTTCACGAAACCTCGTACATCTGAGGTGGCTGCTGAAACTCGTTGATTTTAGAATAGCAGGCAAACTTAATTGGGGGTCTACCGTGTTGGCAACATTGTACCGGAAGATGTGCGGGGCGACGCCACCAAATAAAGCCAAAATCAGAGGTTGCATATCACTAATACAATCATGGGCTCGGTCTCCCTTTCCATTTTTACGTCCTCGAGTGAACCATCCATATACATTATCACTCATAACGAGGTCAATTTTATATTAGATTTTACAATTATTACATAGATTTAAAATATAATTTTATGCTAAAAGTTTATTTAATTAGGTGAAATCATTCAGCAAGTTATGTTAGAATACCTACCGCTCTTAAAGATATACGGCTTCTATAAGACCAACAGTCGGAAGCACATGTAACTATTAAATAAAATATATATACATAACATAGTCGTTGCATGTTTAGTATTTAGTATTATGTATATAACTAATATTTTTATCACGTTCATATAGTTTCAATGGACACCATACGAGGATCCGACAATTCAGGCAGTAATTCCGAATGAATTCTTTCAAAATCCGAACATTTAGCATGTTAAGGTCCCATTGCTCAACTATGCTACTATGGAGATGCACCAGACGGATAGAGTGTTGCGGCAATTTGGATTCCGACAACCGATTCTCGTGGCACCTAAAGTGCTCGATGATAAGCACAAAATTAACTTACAGCAATGGAATATGAATTGGTCGGTATTCTTCTCAGAATATATAGAAATTTAGAAAAATTGGTATAATCATATACCTACTCGCGAACCGATCATCATTCTAGAGTTAGCGTGCACGCCAAATTACATGCAATGGTTTAGGATCCACGGCAAGCCATATTTGCTGTCGGAAGAGCAGAGACGTCGACAAATTCGTGTCGAAAGGGAACGACGGGGCCCTTTAAATCCAAGAAAAAGGGATGACGGCACGGGCCCATCAATAGCGCCCACACAATCACCGGACCCAATGCTTTAAGCGACGACACCCACACCACAACCCCTTCAGATTATGCCAGGTACGTATCCTAGCCCTTATATGTATCCTAACCCTTATATGTTTCATTTTCCTAGTCTTATGCTAGGTTGGAATGCATGGCCCGGTGTATCTCTGTAACAGCCCGATTTTGGGGCTAGTCGGAACAGTGGTTTCAGAACCACTAACCCGAGGCCAGAGAAATTATTTTTAATATTATTTTACGTGTCATAGAATGATTATATGAGTGCATGAAAATTTTGGTGAATTAATCTTAGTGATTGCATGCTTAATTGCGAAAAAAGACTAAATCGCATAAAGTGCGAAAGTTCTATTTTACAAGGTATAGGTGTTAAATAGCTATAGAACCTTAAATTGGAGGTCCTCAATGTGCAATTAGACCTTTCTAATGTTGATAGCCGGCCATAGGGACAAGAAAATTAAATTTGGTCAAGATTTGGTAGATTAGGTGACTTAATGGAAATAAAATAAAATAAAACATAAAAAGCTATCATCTTTTTCCTATCACCTTCTTTCTCCACCGAAAATACCAACAAGAATAGGGGTTTGGAAGCTTGAAGTTTTCAGCAACTCATTCTTTTTACAAGTAAGTGATTTTGGTGGTCTTTCTTGATAATTTTTGTACTTTTGGAACCCCTAAAGCTTAAGCTAACTAATGATGGCACTATTATGCAAAATGGTTGAGAGTCTAAGGTTTTTCCATGTGAGTATTTATTTTTATTTCTGAAATTTTATGGAAGAGAATGAATCTTAGTTGTTAAATAAACAACTTTTGTGAATGAAGTTTCCATAAAAACACCTAAAAGGACCTTTTTATAAATGTTGTAAAATAGGTGGTAAATGTGTGAAATAATTGAAATTATGAGTTTCTATAAGAGGGAATATGAATCGGCTAGGCTTGGGTGTGTGAAAAATGAACACATTTCATTTTACGAGCCTAATGGCAAAATAGTAATTTTGTGAAAGTCTAGGGGCAAAATGGTAATTTTTCCAAAATAGGAATTTTGGAGTGATTTGAATAATGTGGTTAATTATAAGCTAAATATTTCATTATAAATTAAGAAGAGCGTGGAATCAACCTTGACCGAGGAAAATGCAAGGTTTCGGACTAAATCGCAAATTGACATATTTTGTATCGAGGTAAGTTTATATGTAAATGATATATTATTTTTACTATGATTTTACATATAAGTGTATTATGTGAAATGTGGATGAATATTGTTAATAATTATTAATTGTTAAAAAGAGAGGAAATTATAAATGAATACCGTAATTATTGTTATTAGTGGGCTATGTGCGATACCGCCGTAATTATTGTTATTGGTGTGCTATGTGCGATACCACCGTAATTATTGTTATTGGTGGGTTGTGTGCGATACCACCGTATTTACTATTATTGGTGGGCTGTATACGATACCACCTTGTTATTTATTAGTGGTGGGCTGTGTGAGAAACCACCCTATATTTGGTATTATTTCGAATGTGTTTATCGAGAAACTTTGGATTAAATGAGATTACGTGGGACTGTGTGATGATGAGTGCAGGGTATAAGTGCATGTAAATGTGAGCAATGTGTATGTTGTGTATTTGGAATGTGGTAAGATTTGGAAAAATGAGTAAGTACAACTACAATGATCTGAATTATTCTTGATTAGAATGTAATGTTCTTGATTGATAAGTATGTGGTATGATGTTTATTATTTACATATAGACTTACTAAGCTTAAAGCTTACTCCCTTTTCTTTCCCCCTTGTTTTATAGTATCGACAAGCCAGCTCGGGGAACGGAGACCGTCGGAGGATCACCCACACCATCTACACATTTGGTATAGTTAGAGCATTCTCTTTTGAGTATGGCATGTATAGGGTTTTGGTCTTTTGGGTTATATGTCATATTATTTTTGCCAAATGAGTTGGCTTGTTTGAAGATAAATTCTTTTGTATAAGGCCATAGTTGACGGCTATTTCTTATTATTATATGAAATGATGATGTTTTTTCATGAATGTGTAAGATGCATGGTTGAATAAATGGTATAGTTATACATGAATAAATAGGTTGCTTGATGTGGCTTATGATGGTACAAGTAAGGGTGACAGAAAGGGCTCGGTAAATAGACTTGTTCTTGTCCACACGGGTAGACACACGGTCGTGTGTCTAGGCCGTATGTGACACACGGTTTGTCCTATGGATGTGTGGTTTGGCCGTGTGTCCCCCTGCATCTTAAGTTGACAAAATAGAATGCCCAGTAGTAACCACACGTGCTGAGACACGGCCGTGTGTCTCAAGCAAATGTAGAAGACACGGCCATAAGTGTATGGGCATGCCCGGGCCGTGAAGAAGTGTGACCTGATTTTAGGAGTTTAATTCGCCACACGGCCTGAGGACACGGGCGTGTGCCATGGCCGTGTAACCTTATGGAGATGATGACGTCATAAACAGAATGCCAAGGTTTTCACACACGGGCTAAGACACGGGCGTGTCATGGCCGTGTGAGGGACACGAGCTGTAGACACGGGTGTGTGCCAAGCCGTGTGAAAACCCCTGTAGGTTTGAATTTGAGAAATAAATCCACACAGGCTAGGAACATGGGCGTGTGTGACAACACGGCCTGCCCACACGGGCGTGTTCTTTTTCACACGGGCGTGTGGCCCTGTTTTGAGTAAAAATTTTCTTAGTGTTCGTAAGAATCTGGATTAGTTCTGAACTACTCCTTATGTATGTTTTGGGTCTCGTAGGCTCGTTTAAAGGGTGATATGGATATTCAAGGAAAGTTTTAAATTTGAGTGGAAAATTATGTATCAGTTTGTATGATTGCTTGCTTGTAAGTCTGGTAATGCCTCGTACCCTGTTCCGGCGTCGAATACGGGTAAGGGGTGTTACATTTAGTGGTATCAGAGTTGCGCAGCGAAAGCGTGGTGGGTCCATAACCCACGGGTCCCAGGATAGAAACCTCCTTTTCTGATGACTCCGACTCAACCGACGATATATAGGCCATCGTCGCAGGAGGGATCGCACGAGGCACCGTCGGGGAGCTCATCTCATTACCAATCCCCATCGCCTTATGGGATTCAAACACATCCGCCGTGGGTGATGTAAACACCTCCGCATTCTTTATTCTATCAAGGTGGGTCATCCTCCTAACACCCACAACCAGAACAACCACAACCCCCGCTGGAGCAACCACAACCCCCGCCAGAAGCTGAACCAAAGAGGAATCTAGTGCGTAACCGTTGACCACCCCCATGTGGCATTGATTTCGAGCGGCACATACTTTGATTTTTTAATATATTTGTACAAACTATTTTTATATTGTTTCATTTAATAAAATAAAAGTTATTTTGAATGTTTTAATAGTAAACTATTTTTATATTTTTAATAAAATAGAAGTTCTTTTGAATAAGGCAATAGAAATAATGCAACATAATTTCCTTACAACAATTATCAACTATTTCGATTTGGACATTTTCGAATTGTATGACCTGGGTTCCTACACCATCCGTACAACTTCTGTTGATTCGTTCTTTCCCGGATATCCATATTATTACATATTCTACTCGAGCAAGGTCGACCTTTTGGTTTGCGACGTAATTATCTATTCGGTAACAACTTAAACGGAGCAAGCGATACAGACGGCCACTTACGTTCATCTGGGACCAATGGGAATACGTGTCTCCACACATTGTACATGTATTCTATTTTGTACACTTCGTCGACATATCTCATGAGATCCAAATGAAAATTCTAACATGCTGTAATTGCATAAGCGCATGGATAACGAATTGTGTCAAATGTCCCACAGTCGCAAGTCATATTTCTCAGGTGAACACGATATTGCCCGCTGGTAATACCTTGGTTTGGTCTGTCGAACTCCGTCACACGAAATCGTAGGTTGTCGCGATCGTGACGTGCATGGTGTTGGCCCGCGCCTTCGCCTTGTTAATTTATTGTAATACCTTCCTACACCATAAATGGCCTCCCTGCATTTGGCCTTTATAACTCGCTACTCACTTTGGAAATAGTGCCGCTAAACGGAAATATGTCTCTCGTACAATCGAGGTTATCAAAAAATGACGCGTTCCTTTTAGAACAGAATTTATGCATTCAGCCAGGTTTGAGGTCGGCAAATGGCGCTTCCGTGTTCTGCCTCCCACTAACGGAGTGTCGAGTAGGGGTCGTGTATTCCTCTCGAACAGTAGTAGATGTTAAAGTCGCAAATGCTTCATTTGGTGATGAAAATTATACATATAACTCAAGATATGATGATCCACTAGCGAGATGAGTCTGCACCATCACCTCCAAGCTACGACCACATTTGATATCAAATGAGTCATATGTCACGGGATCAACCAAAGAACAAAATCGATACTTAATAGACGAAACTCTCATTGGTGTCGTTCCGAAGATTTTGCGCCTAATTCTTTTACGAAGTTCTGTCAAATCTATGTTCTGGTTAAAAACCAGTAGCGTTGTGTTCTCCGATAAAAAAACAACACCGTTCTCGGTGTCACGGACCTCACCATCATAGTAAATAACAACGCTAATACGTTCACTCATCTTCAATTTCTATTCTACTTAGCCTCTCTAATTTTTCTTACTGTAACTTATGCAACCTGATAATAAAATTTGGCTCATTTATAGCCTAAAGCCAAACAGGAACTACTGTAAAAAAAGAGCGTCCACGTGGGAACTATTTTCAGTAATTTTGCTGACAGTGCATCCTGCTTAAAGCATTTTTGACACTATTTTTTTAAAATCGTCTTCTCAAAATTATTTTTTCAGGAACTACTATAGAAAAAGAATGTCCACGTGGGAGCTTTTTTCAGTAATTTTGCTGACAATGTATCCTACTTGAAGCGTTTTTGAAACTATTTTTTCAGAACCATCTTCTCAAAATTATTTTTTCAGAAACTACTATAGAAAAAGAGCGTCCACCTGAGAGCTTTTTTCAGTAATTTTGCTGACAGTGCATCCTGCTTGAAGAATTTTTGACATTATCTTTTTAGAACCGTCTTCTCAAAATTAATTTTTCTCGAACTACTGTAGAAAAAAAAAACAAAATCCTTATTGTCAATATAATTTTTTCTAAACCCTTAACCTAAACACAAAATTATTTAAAAAAACTAAACCCTAATTTAATTAATTTTTTTAAAAACTCTAAACCTTAATTTATTTTTTAAAATTTTTAAACCCTAAATTATTTTAACAAAACACTAACACTACAACCTTAAAACCCTAAACCCACAAACCTTAGGGACTAAACATGCAAATAGCCCTAACCCTAGAAACACACGGGCTAAATCGCGTCCCAAAGGGAGCGATTTTGCCACGTCAGCAAAGTGCATCTACGTCAGCGTGTTTTGTGCTGACATGGCAAAATCACTCCATCAGGGACGCGATTTACTAAAATTTCCCCCAAAAACGCTCCTACATGGATGCGCTTTATAGTTTTCGGCCATTTCTGGTAAATAATGAAAAAAATAGCCTATTTCCGTAAATAAAATTGGAAATGGGCCATTATTGGTAAAATGGTCAAGAGAAGCGTTTAATTTGGTGCATTTTATTTTTTTATATCAATTTGTTAGAATTTGCTCCCCTAAAACTCTTAAGAAAATCAAAGCCATAATTATGGAAAAAGGGTATCACACTTGAATACTTTCGAACAGAATCATTTATTTGTTATATCGTAAGTATTTTTTTTATAAAAAAATGAATATATTAATAAGTTATATGTTATATAAGTTTTAAAATATTAAATTTTCATTTCATATATATTCTATAAATTTTAGGGTTATAAAATTATTTCATATATGATACTATCATATCTACTTTCCAAAATATCAATGCGTGCGAGGAGTGGTGACGGCTATAATATATGCTTGTAGTAGTTTAGCTTTGAGTTCTCAATCCCCGTTGTTGTGGGCCGACTAAGCCAACACCACATAACAACAAGCAAACCGAACACCTCGAGCAAAATATCTATATGCTGTACTCAAAACATAAATGTTTGATAAAGAAAATAATAAAATATTCCAACATTAAAAAGATTAAACTTATGGTATAATTTTAAGGGTTTTATTCCCTTTAATATGAGAATTAGAACAAAACCTAATGGACTATAAATATCTGATTTCACTAAAAAAATATTTATGTACGTAAAAAGAAAGGAAATGGGAGAGTTAAGATGAGAAAAGGAAGAAGACGGGTCAAGTTTATGGTGCCAAGGGAGCTAGCTGGGAAGAACGAAGCAAATATCTGGGACCGTACGGATGGGGCACGTGGAAGGCAGGAGGACAGATGTCATGTGATGCGGTAATAGGGAGTTGTTGGGTTTACTTCAATGATTTGATTTTCAACTGTTGGAATCTCAGAGATGGGGTCCCACAACAAACAAAGATCGCCAGGGAAGGAAGACCACGTGTCAAACACGTTGCCGTGTCGTAGTGAGTAAAAGCGAAAAAGCAGCTGCTCTCTATTCCTGTTTTGATGGAACTTGGTGAACCGCAAGCTCAGCGCGATTGGCGCTTGTGTCCTGTTATTTATGGAACACTTGGCGCCATAAGGCTCCCCTTGGGTGCACTGGGGCTCCAGTGCGTTGGCATCTCAGGCTAAAATAAATTACAAATTCATAGTATGTTTGGTTCACTGTAATGAAATTGGGTTGTAATTAAATAGAATTGTAATAGAATAGAGCTTCAATCAATAATTCAACTGTTTGGTTGAATGTAATGGAATAATACTGTAATAGTATTCTTATGTTTGGTTGAATGAAATGATATTGTAATAGCATAAGGAAAAATACTAAAATGACCAGAATACCCTTAGCAGAATTTTTTTTAGGTAGATGATTATTGTTATTGTTATTAAATTTTAATAAGATTATTATTAAAAATAATTTAATAAAAATAATAAATAATTTAATCATATTTTAACATAATTATTATTAAATATAATTTAATAAAATAATATATAATTTAATAACATTTTTAATATAATTATTATATGAATTGAAAAATCATAATATATAATACTATAAAAATAATATATAATGTACTTTATTATTTTTAAACTGCAATACATATTTAATGTGTTAAAATATCATTAGTGAAACAAATAATTTAATTATTCTACAATAAAAAAATAAAATATTAGAAGTAATAAATAACTTGAGAATTATATTTCACATCCAAACATAATATTCATATATTAACAAAAAGTTACATGATTTCATTAGTTTATATGTCATAATCCATATCTTATGAAATTTTACAACCTCAAAAAGTTATGAGATTCAATTTATTAAACTGAATTTGGTATATAAGCTCATTGTTTGATTGTTATATAATTGTTATTGCTTGTGCTTATATTGTTTATTTATAATATAAGTATTAATATTTTTGTTTGATTATTTTATACCTAAAGTAAAGAAATGTTTCATTTTTCAAAAACATGCCCAAAAAAATTCATTTAATTTAAATGAATATATTTTACTTTAATAAGCGAATGCGGATACAACTTTTAATTTTTTTTAACGAATATATATTAATAGCTTAATAAATAAACAAACAAACATGATCAGAAATTTACGTGTTCTGTTCAATAATAATCCTCCTCCAATTTGCAACCGTTAACTATTGGGGGTTACGTACCATATATTTGTCCAATTTGATTGGATTAAAGTTGTTATTTAACCATCAAAAATTAAATTTATTTAATAATATGTTCACAATTCAGAATTAGCTTGCACAGACATGGAAGGGTTTTCTAAAGGATTAGTTTACTCCGATTTCTAAGCTTAAGCCAATCCTTCAACTTCAGATTCAGCAATTGAGTAAACAGGATAAACCACGATTTCGTACAAAATAATAGCAAACTCCAATACAATCATAACAAAACAAAAAAATAAGAATTAAAATGATTTGCAAACGATCAGTTTGTTCAACTTTCCAGTTTTATAATCGGACCACAAATTTTGGGTTCCACCAATTGATGCATGTGGTTAGACATAAGAGATTGGGCAAGAAAAATATCATGCCAAATACACTAAGATAAGCAAAGAACATAAACCTCACATGGAATAAACAAAGAAAATTTTAAAATCACATAAATCGATTCACAAACACATACCATCAAACATGTGTTTTGGAGCAGTGAAGTTTCAAACATCATTGCAGAATTTATATAATAAAAAGGACTGATACCTCGAATTTTATTATGGCAAGTGCCAAGCAAAGATTATACTTTTATAGAATGTAACTCACAAGATGTAGAAAATACTTCAAACAACAATTCTCGAATTAAGAAGACTATAATTTGAAACAAGATGAAAGGCATCATAACCGAAACAAGCACATGATTAACTTCATCCACAAAAATATCCAGTAATTAAGTGTCAAGCAACAATAGCCTAAGCAACTACATGAAAATAGAAACTACCACTACAGCAAAATAGACTTTTAGCGGCGCTTTTAGTGGCGTTTATATTTAAAACGCCGCAAAATTTAGACTTTAGCGGCGATAACAAGAAAACGCCGCAAAAGATTGAGCTATAGCGGGGTTTTTTAAAAAAACGCCGCTAAAGGTAATCAATAGCGGCGCATATGCCCTAAACGCCGCAAAATAATTTTAATTTCAAAACAAAACGACCTCGTTTTAATTACAGTATAAAAATTGTAAAAAGTTAGTGGCGTACGCCGCTAAAAGTACAGCAATAGCGGCGTTTGGAAGTAAAATGCCGCGAAATATTTTTTTATTTCAAAACAAAACGACCTCGTTTTAATTACAGTATAAAAATGCCGCTGAAAATGGAACAATTGTGGCGTTTTTTAAGAAAACGCCGCTAAAGGTAAGCATTAGCGGCATTTTTTTCAAAAACGCCACTAAAAGTTACCTTTATTAAAACCTTATTTCAAAACAAAAAAAAAAAAGCGTTGTTTTGATCTCTGTATAATAATTCAATTTTAATTTACGTTTAGTGTTTAAGGTTTTTGCCCTAGTGTTAAGGGTTTAGCGTTTACGATGTAGGGTGTAAGGTGTAAATCGTAGGGTTTAGGGTTTAATGTTTATAGTTTAGGGTATTAGTGGTTTGGAGTTTATGGTTTAAGGTTTAGTGTTTATGGTTTAGTGTTTATAGGTTTATAATGGTTTATGGTTTAAGGTTTCAGTGTTTATGGTGGTGTAGTGTTTAGAGTTTAGGGTTATGTGTTTAGGGTTTTAGGTTTTAGGGGTTTAGGGTGTAGGGGGTAAGGTAGGTTGTGTTTAGTGTTTAGGGTATAGGATTTAAGGATTTACAGTTTAGGGTTTAGGGTTTATGATAGGTTACAGCTTAGATTTTAGGGTTATGTGTTTAGGGTTTTAGCTTTTAGGGATTTAGGGGTCGACTTAGGGTCTGAATTTAAACAAACTGATGTTGTATTGCTCATTGCATTTTGATCCATCATCCAAGTGGCCATCATGTATTATTTTTGAAAACTCATGCACTCTTTCATCCTATTCGATCTATTATTTAGCTAATTTCTTTATATTAATTAAAATAAAGTTTATTTGTAATTTAATTTTTAAAAAAATTCAAAAAAATTAATGACACGTAGAAAAAATTTAGAACTAATGACATTAAAAAAATATATGTTAAAAATGAAAAAATTAAAATACTATTATTTAAAATACTTTTAAAGTTTTTTTGGGTATATGACTTATTATTTTTAAAATTATATATTAAATAATTTATTATATAATGGTAAACGAGATTATTTTAATTTTAATATATTAAAATTATCAGTATGTTTTAAATTATTTAGGAGATAGTAGGTAAACTTTATGTATAATAAAATTTAAAAAAATTGTAAAAAAGTGAAGTATTGTAAGAAATTGTAAAAAATTGCAAAAACTCATTTTATATTAGGTTCAAGTATTAGCGGCGCTAGGGTAAAAGCGCCGCTATAAGTAAGCAATAGTGGCGCTAGATAAAAAACGCCGCAAAGTTTAAAAACTTTTTTAGCAAAACGACGCCGTTTCTTTGTGTTGGGTTTTATTAAGTTTTATTCCCGAAATCCCTAAGTCTTCACCTAATTTCCCAATCCCTAATTTCCCAAAAATCAGAATCTTCAAATCCAATCCGACCATCTCCTGATTCGCCGTCGATTGTCCATACTGCCGCATCGCGTCGGCCTTCATCTGCCTCGTCGCCAGTCGCCGTCGCCATCGACCAACGGGTAAGTCTTTTATCTTTGTTATTTTGAGGCGTTTTTTTTTTTATTTTCTTGATCTTGTGGTAGAAAAAAAGAAAGGGTCGTATTTGTTCAACTCGATATAGTATTTTTAATATTATTCCTTTTGCCATGGATTCATTTCATGGTTTCAGTAGAAAAAGCTCTTTCTCCGCTTTTAGGACTTTACAGGGCTTGATACTTTAGGGTTTTAAATATTGTGACATATTTAACAAGTTGCTATATAATTTGATGTAGGTTACACTGTTGGGTGGAGTTCTTTTCAGGTAACGTCTCTTAAAATTGAGTATTGACATCTTCAATATTTCAAGAAGATTGTTTGCAGCTTTGGGTATTACTCAAATTGATTTTTAGCCAATATATAACTCAGGTTTCGTATCTAATACTAATCCTTTTGGTTTCATGAAACAGCTTCATTTTCATTTTCATAGATTATCGAACTAACATTTTATTTTAACCATTGCCGAATGCCATTCCCTTTTGGCCGATAGATTATCTTAAAGGAAGTATGTCTATTTTCTTACTTTTGGTTTCCATACTGAGTTTTTTTTAACTACCACTTAATAGTTGTCGACCAAAAGACGAATACACTGCCAACAATCGACCTGAGTTATCCAACCCTATCCAAAACACTCATTATTCTGATATAATATGTGTAAGAGCCCAATTTTGACCGGGCTTTGAAATAAACCAAATAAATATAAAAATCAGTGTTTTTAAATTTTCCTCTTACAAAGCCCAATAAACCAAACCTGACCCAATACCCTAAAACAGACCTGACCTAAACAGGCTACCCTACCTAAGACCCAACTTACGGAGCCCAAAAGGCCCAAACCAAATCTGAAACCAGGGGTTTCTGAAACCCTAGTCTCCCATCGCGCCGCAGCCACCTTCAGTCAAGCCGTCTTCAACGCATGACAGCCCCACATCATCGTCGCAAGATCTTCGCCTCTGCTACACAAAAAAGGAAATAACAGTAGCAGATCATGACAGAAAACTGGACAAAATCTTTTATTCCCTTTCTATTTTTTATTTTCGAGGGTATAAAAACCCACTAAATCTGTAAAAGTAAAAAAAAAAAAACAGAGACAGATATACAGAAATATACGAAAGTAATCTCAAAGCAGCAAATGTTTCTTTTATTTTTTTATTTCTTTTCATTTACGAGTACATTTTTATTTTTATTTTTGTTTTATTCTTTTTAAACTACGCATATAAACAAATATAAAATACATTTATAAAAAAAAAAACTTACATTTTTATTTTTAATTCGCCACGTGGCGGCGCGTGAAATGGTGGTAGCGTGTGTGGTCCGGCGCCGGTGTCTGGACCGGATATCACCCATTTGAGAGAGTTTAGAAAGCAAATTTTTTTTTTTTTTGAGAGAGGGTTAAAAATGAAGATTTTTAAAATTTTTGAGGTATTTATAGAGAAGCAAAACGACGTCGTTTTGGTCCCATTTCTGAGCGTCCAAAACGACGCCGTATGGGGCGACCCGACCCGCTCCATTCAGGATCCGCGCGTTTTCTCAAATAATGGGTCATTTATGCGTTTGATCCCTCCGCTTTTTACTGTTTTACGATTAAATATTTTTTTTATTTTCTAATTTGCCCCCAAAGTTTCATTTTAAGTTTAATTCGGTCCCTTCCTTATTTTCTTTCATTATTTTTACTATTTTGCCATTTTTTTACATTATTTTTATTTATTATTTCTATATAAATATTATTATTGTTTTATTATTAATATTATTTTTATTTATACTATTACTTTTATTTTATTATTATTTTTACTATTAATATTAATATTATTACTATTATTATCACTAATTTAGTACTATTATTATTTTACTATTGAAGTTATTATTTTAATTTTACTACCATTATTTTTAGATTTTAATTATAATTAACTTTATTATTATCATTATATTTTTATTACCATTATTTGTATATTTTTTATGTATTATCCTTACATATTCTAAACTATTGTTATTTATTATTTTATTTGGATTAATTATTTTTATTTACATATTATTTTAGGATTTATATATTATATTATTCTTTTTTAAAAAATCCTGGTGTATTAAGTAGTATTATATTTTATCATATGTAAATTTTTATTGTACAATATATTATTTATTCTTAAATATATAGTTTTTATGTATTATGTTATTATAAATATGTTTTTATTTTAAAATTATAAATCAATTATTTATTTCAAAACATATTTTATTTATCTTCTCATATATATATGTGTGTTTTTTTTTTTGTGTGCTATATCATTTTATATTTTTATTTATAATATTCATTATTTGATATATGTTATTGCATGAAAAGTTCATATTTATTTAGTATTTTTTTATTGCTTTATATATTTTATTTGTCCATGCAATGCCCTTTTATTTATTTATTATTTTATGATTACTTTAGTGTAGTTATTTTAGATGTATTTTATATTGTCTATATTAAATGTTAATGTATTATTGCTTTTAATATTTATGTTAGATAATGTATAAATACAATATTGTCACATGGTTATGGTTTAAAATAAAAATACATTTTTGTAAAATTAATATTTTATTTAAAGATTTTTAAAATAAGGCAATGTTTTGGTATTTAGAAATTCGGGAAATAATACCCAATCGTGCTGGGTGTCGATTTTCCGTTTGGCTAAATAACTAAATATCCTTTTAACAAGTTTTATAAATTTTGAGATGATCTTAGTTACGAGGGTTTAAAAATATCGTGTCCAATCGTGGTGGATGTGATGTTTATATTCTTTCGGATCGAAGAACACTCAAATTTTAAATCAAAATTGCTCGAAGTTTTATAAATTTTGAGATGATCTTAGTTACGAGAGTTTTAAAACATCGTGTCCAACCGTGTTGGATGTGATGTTTATATTCTTTCGGATCGAAGAATTCTCAAATTTTAAGTCAAATTGTTCGAAGTTTTTTTAGAAATCATATTTTTAAATACTTTTAAGTTTCAAACATTTGGACATGATTTTATCGATTAGGTACCAATTTTTGGGCGTTATGAGGGTGCTAACCCTTCCTCATACGTAACCGACTTAGAACTCTGTTTTTACGGTTTTTCGTAGACCAAAATTAAATGTTTTAAATAAAACACTTTACAAGGTGATCCAATCACACCTAAGTAAAAAGGGATTGGTGGCGACTCCCATTTTTGCTTTTAAAAGTCGACCCCATTTTTAAACCGATTTAAAAATGGTTTAAACTGACTTAAGCGACTCACTTGGGACAAAGAGAGTCAAGCCGTAAAATTGATAATTTCATGTCCTTTTGTTTGAATTTAAAATTTTGGTTTTTTTTTTAAAAAAAAACATGATCCTTTTATTGCATGTGGTTCTAGATATATTTCTTTGCATTGCACTGCATGACCGTCGTGGTCGTACCCTTAAGTGGGAGCGAGAAGCTATGCCTTCGTGAGGTTTTCACCTCGCATGGGCTAGTGGATTTGCTTAGGAATACATCTGTACCTATGTCTTCGTGAAGTTTTCACTTCCGCATGGCCATAGGGAAATGTATTCCCCTAAACCGAACTCGGTCCATATGAGCCTATAATGGGTGAGGATCGAGGAATCTGCTGGTTCGGGTACCTCAACTTTAGAGCTAAACCGCATATAGTGAACCTTAAGAGCCCACCCTAAGTAGAATTGCGTCGAACCTTAGTAGCTACCCAGGTAGATGTTTGTTTACTTTGCTTGCTTTATATTTTGCGGTACTAACTTGTTATGTTTTATCCTTTTGTGCATGTCATTTCATATTAAAAGAGGTATCGATTCATGGTCAGTTTCTAGAGTTAGAAAGCTGGTTATGGAGAACAAATTCTTTGATAAAGTGGAAGACAATGCAATCGTTCGTATATGGTCAGAGCAAAAGCAATACTGGTATCCTTGCCTCCTCAGTCACCTGTGCCTCATGATGTTGTTCCGATCAAAGCAGAATTGGATGCGAAGAAGATTGTACGACACCCTATGGCAAGGTGTAACATCCTGAGTTTATGGGCTTATGCATTTTTGTGTAGTATATGCTTAAATATGTTAATTAAGAATTTGAGGTCCAGATTGGGTTCGAGAATGGGCTGAGGCCTTGACTAAATATCTGTGTAGGCACTCTAGCACTTTAAAAGGTAGTTATCTGTGTTTTAAATGTCAGATTGGGCTTGTGGCCCAAAGCAAGGTGGTGCCACAAAGGAGAAAAGGGTGTGGCATTATTAAGGGATGGTGAGGGCCCAAATTTTGGCTGCTTGGAGCCCAAGTTTTGGGCCAAATTCGGCACTCTAAAGGGGATAAAAGAGGGACGACTACAAGGCTAAATTGTAGGAGTTTTATTATTTTTTTATGGATAACTAAAGGTGATAAAGGAGGGAAAAGTGGAGATAATTAGGTCTTTGTTGGATGAGTGCTCTATTATGGATAAAGGATAGAATGATAAAAGTGACCTCTTAGTTGCAAAGTTGGCCGAAAATCAAACACAGGAGAGGGGAAAATCGATTCAGTATAGGCTAGGGGTGTCTTAGAAATTTCATTAGTTTCTCCGAGAACTTTCTTTCATTTTTTCTCATTGTTGCGAAATTTCTCTAGTCTTTTTCTTCTTCTGTCGAAATTACTTCCTAGCCGAAATTGCTAAGGCTCTCTTTTGTTTATTCTTCATAAGCCAAAATCGAAACTCTATTCCATTCTTCTAAAAGTCGAAATACCTCACTCAGAATCTCTGAAAGCCGAAAATGCATCAGTTCATCTTTTCTGAGATTTTCATAAAAGCTGAAATCGTGAGATCTCGTCTCCTGTGATTGCCGAAATCACTCTGGGGTGTCTGCTTGTGTCGAAATCTGAAGGGAATTTTAGGTAAGTATTGATTTGTGGGATCCCAATCTTTTCAGGCTTTTCAAGTCTCTAGCCGAATGGCTATTTAGTGACTAATCTATTGTTTTTCTCTTATTTTCGGCATTCCGAGATTTGAAGTGGAGTCAATCGCGTAGATCTCTAAGTCATAGTTCAGTAACACTCAAATAGTGTTACTTTCGGGATTTCAAGGTAAGGAGACCTATTGATTTTTAACGTGTAAAATTTGGGTATTTATTAACCCTTGGCCGAATGTAGGGGAGGTCAAATCTTCGTGATTTTCTGGCTTTTGTTGAACCAAGTTATAAATTCGGATAGCAAGGATACCGACTAAGAGTTTAGTACTTCGTGAAATCAGGTGTGTAAATTCTCACACCATTAGATTGATTGCTAATATATATATACATGTGATAAATCTGCTATACTCTGTTAAATGCCGAAATCCCGACATAACGTTTGGAAACCCGAGAAGGGTAAAGGCTAAATATCAGGTTAGTGATTTCTGCCATTCATCAGTGAATGTTTCTGTTAAAATGATATGTTTTGTATGTCGATTTCTATATATACTTGGAGTTGGGTGATTGATGAAGGGGATGTGATCTGTTCTGGTGGCTTATGCCATTTCAGCCTAGTGACTATGTCAAAATTCTGTTTCTGGTGGCTCTTTCCATTTCAGCCTGGTGACTTTGTCACGACTTTGACGATGAGCAGCTAATTGCAGCATGACTGCCATCGATGGTGTGTAGTGGTGTGGGTTGATTGTAGAAATCCCCAATGGTGTGATTTGCAGGTAAGGGTGGTGTGTAGCGGTTGGAAACCTAGGATTGGGTTGGGTTTTATGTATGCTATCTACTATATTATGTTCTATATTTCGATCCGTGGGCTAAGGCCCAATCGATGGTGCACGAGGGTTGCACTGCGAGTTTCGCGACTCACCCTATCATTTTAACAATTTGGGTAGCACTTAGTGCATCGGACCGGGTTGGAGAGGAGAGCAAGGTGGCCATGCGATAGAGTCTCGAGGATTCAAAGAAAAGACTTTACTCTATTTATCTATTTTTTTTAAGAAATTTATTTAAGTGGGTTTTATATTTCGTTGTAATAAGGCCTTGGGCCACTAGACTATTATTTATGTTTTGGATTCATGTTGGGCTTTCATTTATGGACATTTAAATTTTATGTTTAAACTAAGCTAAGACATGCATGAAATTTTGGTTTCTATTTAAAATTCATCACGGCATTTTATAACTTTATATCTTATATGAACTTAATAAATTATTAAGTTTTCGGTATGACTATCTAAACCTGATAATTATTTTCTCAAAAGTGCCACATGTTTTTGTAAAATCACTCAAGTGACATACCAGATTCGGTTGTAGTGTTTGGGCCGGGTTTGGAGTGTTACAAATTGGTATCAGAGCCCGGTTCAAAACTCTGCTTTGTGAGTTTATGGGCTCAAAACGTTTTCTAAAGATGGGCTTTTAAAACATGAATGTTTTTAAATGATAACAGGTTTGTTAGCTCGGCATGGCACCTGCGTCTCCGGCCCAAGTCCGCCAGGTAAGTATTCTGAACCATTGTGTGATATATATATATATATGTGGGCTTGATGGTCTATATGGGACGTAGACTATCTAGATTAGAACTTGATGAACTCTAGGCTTAGCTGAAACAACTCCTTAAATCTCATAAGACTTAATTTCACTAAACAAACCCGTGAGCAGTCGTAAGACTAGGGGTGGCAATAGCCGGCATGCGCATGTCTAGGATTGGATCCGGAAGAGCACAGTACTTAAGCGATCCTAGTGACTCACCTCCTCTTCATTTGGAATCCTACTGGTGTGTAGTATTTGTTCACCCTAGCAAATGCGAGGATTTGTTAACGGGCCAAAATCCATAACTAAAACCCGAAAGGGACCAGCCACCCTATTTTCACAAAATTGCTAAACTACCCTTATTTTGAAAACTACAAGGATATCCATGACTTGCAAATATACCCACAGATTTACGGAAATACCCTGATTTACAAAGTCACCGGTTTTAAAAAAAAATATACAACACACAACATCAATCAAAAACCACAAACACCTGAACGCTACTATTATTCTTTTGAAATCAAATTCTCTAAGATACCCCTGTTTTTTTTAAAAAAATTCCAGAATATCCCTGATTTGTAAAATTACCAAAATACCCTTCTTTCACAAAATAACCAAGGAACCCTATTTCGAAAAATTACGAAAATACCCTGTAGGATAAAATTACAAAAATACCCCTAGATAGTGAAATGACGAAAATACCCCTACACAAAGAAAGTAAGTTCGTGGATGCTATTTGTATGTTGATGATTGCATGTATGTGTTTCTTAGAACTAGGAGACAAACTTGACACTGAAACTTGTAGATGTAATTCCGAATTCGAAAGAACCACTCTTAAACTACTGTTCATAAGACTGTTCGTGGTTAATCAGTGGAAGAAACTTATTAATTCATAAAATTCTTAATCAGATAAACATCGATCGAAAGAATGAGTACAAGGGGTCGAGGACGTCCGTCGCGTGGTCGTGGTAGGGGTAGGATGACCGTGTCGAGCGATGAGAGTCGGCCATGGGTCGAGAGGCGAGATGCCGAGTGCCGGTGTAGAGGGAGAATTTCGGGATCGGCGCCGGAGATGATCTGATATCTCGGCGATGTTGCGGGTCCTCGAAAGAGTTGCGGGCGGCACGAGTTCGAGGAGCTCGGAAATCGTAGCCGGAACGACTCAGAGCCAACGGAGCGGAGATGTTTAGAGGTGTTTCGGTGTAGCCCTAACACGGTGGATCTTGGTTAGAAGCGGCCCGGCGCATAATGGATGACACGGACTTCACGGTTGAGGAGAAGTTGAAAGGGGTCGTGTCTCTTCTTGAGGACGAGGCTTACTAGTGGTGGCTCACGGTAAAGGAGGGTGCGCCGCATGAGCATCAGATTGATTGGTATTTCTTTAAGGAGTCATTCCAAGGAAAGTATGTTGGGGCGGCTATGTGGATGCACAGAGAAAGGCATTTCTGAATTTGGTGCAGGGAAGTAAATCTGTGGCTGAATATGAG
The DNA here is from genome assembly GCA_025698515.1 of Gossypium sturtianum. Lineage (NCBI taxonomy): Eukaryota > Viridiplantae > Streptophyta > Magnoliopsida > Malvales > Malvaceae > Gossypium > Gossypium sturtianum. The sequence continues at coordinate 152,224,585 of CM046955.1, read as the reverse complement.
GCGGAGTTCCTGCGCTTGAGCCGCTACGCTCGAGGAATGGTAGCAACTGAATATGAACATTGTGTGCGGTTCGAGGATGGGCTGCGGAATGAGTTAAGGGTATTGATAGTTCCGCAGCGAGAGAGGGACTTTGCTGTCCTGGTTGAGAAAGTTAAGATAGCTGAGGAGGTAAAACGGACTGAAAGACAGGAAAGAGATAAGGAGCGGGGAAGGAATAAGAGAAGTTTTGGGCAGTTAGGAGCATCTGGGAATTTTCAGAAAAGGCCTAAGACTGATGGGCCAGCTCGTGCTCCGACGGGTCAAAATCGATCATGTAATTGGTGCGGGAAAGCACATTCCGGGGAGTGTAGAAGAAGAACCGGTGGATGCTTTAGGTGTGGATCCACGGAGCATATGATTAAGGACTGTCTACAGAAGGATCAGGTGCAGCTAGACGGACGAGGTTACGATCGGTGGGAGAGGTGGTCACCAAAGATGCAGGGTCGTGGCCCAGGTAGAGGAGGAAATGGGGCTGGTCGAGGTCGTGGGGCACCTGGTAGAGCTACAAGTAATGTAGATGCGAGGCAGCCAGGTCTAGTTTATGCAGCTCACCGATGGGAGGACGGTGACGCACCGGATGTTATAACCGGTATGTTTCTTATTGTTGATAAATCATTTCTTGCCTTGATTGATATTGGGTCAACCCCTCCTATGTTGCATGTTCGATGTATCTCGAGACCCTAAGTATAGATTCTCGAAATAACTTCTAGGAAGATGATCGTGGTTAGTCCTTTAGGACAATCTAGGGTAGTGGACAAACTATTTAAGGATGTACCTTTAGAAACTCAAGGGGTAGTGTTTCCGTGAGACTTAATGGAATTGCCATTTGGAGAGTTTGACCTTATCTTAGGAATGGATTGGTTGTGAAACATCGTGCTAAGTTAGATTGTGAGGCTAAGCGCATGGTGTTGAATACCCCGGAAGGCGGGGAGGTGGTTGTATTAGGAGAAAGAAGGAATTACTTGTCCAACGTAGTGTCCGCATTAAAAGCTGTTAAGATGATTCAGAAGGGATGTAATGCGTTTCTAGCCTTTATCAGTGCTTTGGATGTTAATGAGGTGACTGTCGATGAGGTTCGAACAGTCAAAGATTTCACTGATGTCTTTCCTGAAAAACTACCCAGATTACCCCCGGATCGTGAAGTGGAGTTTGGAATAGAGCTACTTCCGGGTACGGCTCCGGTGTCCATTGCTCCTTACCGAATGGCACCGAAAGAGTTGTTGGAACTCAAAGCCCAGATCCAGGAACTGTTGGATCGTGGTTTTATCTGACCGAGTATGTCTCCGTGGGGAGCGCCGGTCCTATTCGTGAAGAAGAAGGACGGATCCATGCGTATGTGTGTGGATTATCGTCAATTGAATAAGTTGACTATTAAGAACAAGTACCCACTACCGAGAATCGATGATCTGTTCGATCAGCTCAAAGGAGCTTCGGTCTTTTCTAAGATTGACTTAAGGTCGAGATATCATCAGTTAAGGGTTAAGGAAGGAGACATTCATAAGACGGCGTTTCAGACTCGGTACGGTCATTATGAGTTCTTGGTAATGTCGTTCGGGTTGACGAACGCGCCAGTAGCATTTATCTTCAAATCCAATCCGACCATCTCCTGATTCGCCGTCGATTGTCCATACTGCCGCATCGCGTCGGCCTTCATCTGCCTCGTCGCCAGTCGCCGTCGCCATCGACCAACGGGTAAGTCTTTTATCTTTGTTATTTTTGAGGCGTTTTTTTATTTTCTTGATCTTGTGGTAGAGAAAAGAAGGGTCGTATTTGTTCAACTGATATAGTATTTTTAATATTATTCCTTTTACCATGGATTCATTTCATGGTTTCAGTAGAAAAAGCTCTTTCTCCGCTTTTAGGACTTTACAGGGCTTGATACTTTAGGGTTTTAAATATTGTGACATATTTAACAAGTTGCTATATAATTTGATGTAGGTTACACTGTTGGGTGGAGTTCTTTTCAGGTAACGTCTCTTAAAATTGAGTATTGACAACTTCAATATTTCAAGAAGATTGTTTGCAGCTTTGGGTATTACTCAAATTGATTTTTAGCCAATATATAACTCAGGTTTCGTATCTAATACTAATCCTTTTGGTTTCATGAAACAGCTTCATTTTCATTTTCATAGATTATCGAACTAACATTTTATTTTAACCATTGCGAATGCCATTCCTTTTTGGCCGATAGATTATCTTAAAGGAAGTATGTCTATTTTCTTACTTTTGGTTTCCATCTTGAGTTTTTTTAACTACCACTTAATAGTTGTCGACCAAAAGACGAATACACCGCCAACAATCGACTGAGTTATCCAACCTATCCAAAACACTCTTTATTACGATATAATATGTGTAAGAGCCCAATTTTGACCGGGCTTTGAAATAAACCAAATAAATATAAAAATCGAGTGTTTTTAAATTTTCCTCTTACAAAGCCCAATAAACCAAACTCGACCCAATACCTAAAAGCAGACCGACCTAAGCAGGCTACCCTACCTAAGACCCAACTTACGGGCCCAAAGGCCCAAACCAAATCTGAAACCGGGGTTTCGAAACCCTAGTCTCCCATCGCGCGCAGCTTACCTTGATCAAGCCGTCTTCAACGCATGATGCACCCACATCATCGTCGCAAGATCTTCACTCTCGCTACACAAAAAGGAAATAACGAGAGCAGATCATGTGAAAACTGGACAAAATCTTTTATTCCCTTTTTATTTTTATTTTGAGGTATAAAACCCACTAAATCTGTAAAAGTAAAAAAAAAGCAGACAGATATACTGAAATATACGAAAGTAATCTCAAAGCAAACAAATGTTTCTTTTATTTTTTATTTCTTTTCATTTACGAGTACATTTTTATTTTATTTTTGTTTTATTCTTTTTAAACTACGCATATAAACAAATATAAAATACATTTATAAAAAAACTTACATTTTTAATTCGCCACGTAGTGGCGATTTGGCATGATGCGGTGGCGGTCGGCGCGATGGTCCTGGCACGGTATGCGGACCGGATATCACCCATTTGAGAGAGTTTAGAAAGCAAATTTTTTTTTTTTTTGAGAGAGGGTTAAAAATGAAGATTTTTAAAATTTTTGAGGTATTTATAGAGAAGCAAAAGCAGCGTCGTTTTGGTCCCATTCTGGCGTCAAAACAACGCGCGTATGGGGCGACCCGACCCGCTCCATTCAGGATCGCGTTTTCTCAAATAATGGGTCATTTATGCGTTTGATCCTCCGCTTTTTACTGTTTTACGATTAAATATTTTTTTTATTTTCTAATTTGCCCCCAAAGTTTCATTTTAAGTTTAATTCGGTCCCTTCCTTATTTTCTTTCATTATTTTTACTATTTTGCCATTTTTTTACATTATTTTTATTTATTATTTCTATATAAATATTATTATTGTTTTATTATTAATATTATTTTTATTTATACTATTACTTTTATTTTATTATTATTTTTACTATTAATATTAATATTATTACTATTATTATCACTAATTTAGTACTATTATTATTTTACTATTGAAGTTATTATTTTAATTTTACTACCATTATTTTTAGATTTTAATTATAATTAACTTTATTATTATCATTATATTTTTATTACCATTATTTGTATATTTTTTTATGTATTATCCTTACATATTCTAAACTATTGTTATTTATTATTTTATTTGGATTAATTATTTTTATTTACATATTATTTTAGGATTTATATATTATATTATTCTTTTTTTAAAAAAAATCCTGGTGTATTAAGTAGTATTATATTTTATCATATGTAAATTTTTATTGTACAATATATTATTTATTCTTAAATATATAGTTTTTTATGTATTATGTTATTATAAACATGTTTTTATTTTAAAATTATAAATCAATTATTTATTTCAAAACATATTTTATTTATCTTCTCATATATATATATGTGTTTTTTTTTTTGTGTGCTATATCATTTTATATTTTTATTTATAATATTCATTATTTGATATATGTTATTGCATGAAAAGTTCATATTTATTTAGTATTTTTTTATTGCTTTATATATTTTATTTGTCCATGCAATGCCCTTTTATTTATTTATTATTTTATGATTACTTTAGTGTAGTTATTTTAGATGTATTTTATATTGTCTATATTAAATGTTAATGTATTATTGCTTTTAATATTTATGTTAGATAATGTATAAATACAATATTGTCACATGGTTATGGTTTAAAATAAAAATACATTTTTGTAAAATTAATATTTTATTTAAAGATTTTTAAAATAAGGCAATGTTTTGGTATTTAGAAATTCGGGAAATAATACCCAATCGTGCTGGGTGTCGATTTTCCGTTTGGCTAAATAACTAAATATCCTTTTAACAAGTTTTATAAATTTTGAGATGATCTTAGTTACGAGGGTTTAAAAATATCGTGTCCAATCGTGGTGGATGTGATGTTTATATTCTTTCGGATCGAAGAACACTCAAATTTTAAATCAAAATTTCTCGAAGTTTTATAAATTTTGAGATGATCTTAGTTACGAGAGTTTTAAAACATCGTGTCCAATCGTGTTGGATGTGATGTTTATATTCTTTCGGATCGAAGAATTCTCAAATTTTAAGTCAAATTGTTCGAAGTTTTTTTAGAAATCATATTTTTAAATACTTTTAAGTTTCAAACATTTGGACATGATTTTATCGATTAGGTACCAATTTTTGGGCGTTATGAGGGTGCTAACCCTTCCTCATCACGTGAACCGACTTAGAACTGTTTTACGTTTTTCGTAGACCAAAATTAAATGTTTTAAATAAAACACTTTACAAGGTGATCCAATCACACCTAAGTAAAAAGGGATTGGTGGCGACTCCCATTTTGCTTTTAAAAGTCGACCCGTTTTTAAACCGATTTAAAAATGGTTTCGATGACTTAAGCGACTCCACTTTGGGGACAAAGAGAGTCAAGCCGTAAAATTGATAATTTCATGTCCTTTTGTTTGAATTTAAAATTTTGGTTTTTTAAAAAAAAAAACATGATCCTTTTATTGCATGTGGTTCTAGATATATTTCTGCTGCATTGCCTTTGCATGACCGTCGTGGTCGTACCCTTAAGTGGGAGCGAGAAGCTATGCCTTCGTGAGGTTTTCACCTCGCATGGGCTAGTGGATCGCTTAGGAATACATCTGTACCTATGTCTTCGTGAAGTTTTCACTTCGCATGGCCATAGGGAAATGTATTCCCTAAACCGAACTCGGTCCATATGAGCCTATAATGGGTGAGGATCGAGGAATCTGTTGGTTCGGGTACCTCAACTTTAGAGCTAAACCGCATATAGTGAACCTTAAGAGCCCACCCTAAGTAGAATTGCGTCGAACCTTAGTAGCTACCGGTAGATGTTTGTTTACTTTGCTTGCTTTATATTTTGCGGTACTAACTTGTTATGTTTTTATCCTTTTGTGCATGTCATTTCATATTAAAAGAGGTATCGATTCATGGTCAGTTTCTAGAGTTAGAAAGCTGGTTATGGAGAACAAATTCTTTGATAAAGTGGAAGACAATGCAATCGTTCGTATATGGTCAGAGCAAAAGCAATACTGATATCCTTGCCTCCTCAGTCACCTGTGCCTCATGATGTTGTTCCGATCAAAGCGAGGTGGATGCGAAGAAGATTGTACGACACCCTATGGCAAGGTGTAACATCCTGAGTTTATGGGCTTATGCATTTTTGTGTAGTATATGCTTAAATATGTTAATTAAGAATTTGAGGTCCAGATTGGGTTCGAGAATGGGCTGAGGCCTTGACTAAATATCTGTGTAGGCACTCTAGCACTTTAAAAGGTAGTTATCTGTGTTTTAAATGTCAGATTGGGCTTGTGGCCCAAAGCAAGGTGGTGCCACAAAGGAGAAAAGGGTGTGGCATTATTAAGGGATGGTGAGGGCCCAAATTTTGGCTGCTTGGAGCCCAAGTTTTGGGCCAAATTCGGCACTCTAAAGGGGATAAAAGAGGGACGACTACAAAGCTAAATTGTAGGAGTTTTATTATTTTTTTTATGGATAACTAAAGCTGATAAAGGAGGGAAAAGTGGAGATAATTAGGTCTTTGTTGGATGAGTGCTCTATTGTGGATAAAGGATAGAATGATAAAAGTGACCTCTTAGTTGCGAGTTGGCCGAAAATCAAACACACGGAGAGGGGAAAATCGATTCAAGATATAGGCTAGAGGGTGTGCTTAGAAATTTCATTAGTTTCTCTGAGAACTTTCTTTCGGTTTTCTCTGTTGCAGAAATTTCTCTACTCTTTTTCTTCTTACATCAAAATTACTTCCTAGCAAAATTGCTAAGGCTCTCTTTTGTTTATTCTTCATAAGCCAAAATCGAAACTCTATTCCATTCTTCTAAAAGTCGAAATACCTCCTCGAGAATCTCTGAAAGCCGAAACGCATCAGTTCATCTTTTACGAGATTTTCATAAAAAGCTGAAATCGTGAGATCTCGTCTCTCCTGTGATTAAAGAAATCACTCTGGGGTGTCTGCTTGTGTCGAAATCTGAAGGGAATTTTAGGTAAGTATTGATTTGTGGGATCCCAATCTTTTCAGGCTTTTCAAGTCTCTAGCCGAATGGCTATTTAGTGACTAATCTATTGTTTTTCTCTTATTTTCGGCATTAGAGATTGAAGTGGAGTCAATCGCGTAAATCTCTAAGTCATAGTTCAGTAACACTCAAATAGTGTTACTTTCGGGATTTCAAGGTAAGGAGACCTATTGATTTTTAACGTGTAAAATTTGGGTATTTATTAACCCTTGGCCGAATGTAGGGGAGGTCAAATCTTCGTGATTTTCTGGCTTTTGTTGAACCAAGTTATAAATTCGGATAGCAAGGATACCGACTAAGAGTTTAGTACTTCGTGAAATCAGGTGTGTAAATTCTCACACCATTAGATTGATTGCTAATATATATATACATGTGATAAATCTGCTATACTCTGTTAAATGCCGAAATCCCGACATAACGTTTGGAAACGAGAAGGGTAAAGGCTAAATATCGGGTTAGTGATTTACGCCATTCATCAGTGAATGTTTCTGTTAAAATGATATGTTTTGTATGTCGATTTCTATATATACTTGGGGTTGGGTGATTGATGAAGGGGATGTGATGCATTGCGGTGGCTTATGCCATTTCGACCCTAGTGACTATGTCAAAATTGCATTTTACGGTGGCTCTTTCCATTTCACTGGTGACTTTGTCACGACTTTGACGATGAGCGACTAATTGCGGCATGAGCGCCATCGATGGTGTGTAGTGGTGTGGGTTGATTGTAGAAATCCCCAATGGTGTGATTTGCGGTAAGGGTGGTGTGTAGCGGTTGGAAACCTAGGATTGGGTTGGGTTTTATGTATGCTATCTACTATATTATGTTCTATATTCGATCGTGGGCTAAGGCCCAATCGATGGTGCACGAGGGTTGCACTGCGAGTTTCGCGACTCACCCTATAATTTTAACAATTTGAGGTAGCACTTAGTGCATCGGGCCAGAAATTTGGAGAGGAGAGCAAGGTGGCCATGCGATGAAGTCATCGAGGATTCAAAGAAAAGACTTTACTCTATTTATCTATTTTTTTAAGACATTTATTTAAATGGGTTTTATATTTCGTTGTAATAAGGCCTTGGGCCACTAGACTATTATTTATGTTTTGGATTCATGTTGGGCTTTCATTTATGGGCATTTAAATTTTATGTTTAAACTAAGCTAAGTATGAAGATGGTCACCCTGTGGACGGTAAGAGTGCTGGAAGAAAAGTGACTGATAGAGTGCATGAGACCTACAAAAATGATTTGGATGGAAAGAATTTTGCCTATGATAGGTTAGCTACCAAAACTTCTCGGCTCTTCGTTGTGATCCAAACAACATTGCAAGGGATTTGATTCATTGTGGAGAAATGAAAAGAATTCGTATTGATCCCCCATTTGATATATTCAAAGAGATGAACCAGAATAGATGCCTTTCACTTGTGGTTAGAGTTGGAAAAATGTTTGAACAGATACAATTTAAACTTCCTGGAGCTCCGCAGTTCCTTCTTTGTCTAGGAAAAATTCTGATCTTTATGAGCCATGGGAGCGGAAGAACCTCTCTGAGTATGGCGCTAGCTAGGGTGAATGATCAATACTTTTCTGAAGATCGATGCTAAGCTTGGACAGTCTCTTCACTACCATCGAAGCCGTAATTCAGCAATCGAGTTGAAGTCAAGACTGAACAAGATTGAGGAAATGAAGGGTAGGATTGAAGAGTTAAAATCAGCATTACACAGTTGTGAACTTCGGATTGAGCTTCTTGAAACAAGAGAGGAGCGTTGGAAAGAAGAGCTTCATCATTCTTATGATCAAGTTAGGAGTCGAGATTACCTCATGGGTGAAGTGATAGTTCAGATTCGAGAGGTAGCTGATCATCTATAGACTTTGGCATCACAGGCGGATATGTTAAGCATAAAATATGGGCTACAGTCCGATCATAGTCAAGAGCTAGCTCCATTTCTTGGGAAAATCAAAACTTTAGGACTTAGGACGAAAGCATATGGTAGTCCGTTTTATGTAAATGATTTTGTTTTCTAATATTTTTTTCTAAAATGAAGTTGAATCAGAATCGATACCTCTTTGCATTCATGCATTTGCATTACATTGCATTAGACTTTTATAAAAGGACCCTAATTAGGTAAAATGTTTCAGTTAACCTGGAAAACATGGAACAAAGGTTGGAGAGAATAGAACAAATGTAAATACAGATGCAGGGGCAATTGACTGAAATTCAACAAGAAATGCGGTAATTGAAGGAGAAGACAAGAAAGTTGCGACTCCTTTAAGAAATTAAAAATGAAGAGTGAATCAGAGAACGAAGTTTCCAAGCCCTTACGTACTTGGGAATGTTTTGAATAATGGGACTGTGGAAGAGATCCCTGTATTTTTAGAGCTGATCTAGAGTAATATTCAAAACATGGTTATTGCCTTAAGCCTAGAGGCAATAAGAACCCTTTTGTGAAATAGGCTTGTGTCTGAAATTTTATTTCAATAAAATGCATTTTCTTAAGTGAATATTTTTCATTTTCATCTTGTACATTTTTTTACCAATATTCTTTCATTCTTTATTGTGACCATACTATCCAAATAATCATCCTTAGAATCATTTATTCTTTGGATTTGTTTGCCTTCGTACCTAGGTACCCAGATATCAATGACATGAGCGATGTTGTTACTGACTCCCTTTTTTACGAGATATGGGTCTAGGGAATCTCAGGACTTTGAAGATGACAGAGATTGTGACATATTTTCTGACTTGTTAAGAATGGTTTAACAAGATGAAAAACAGACCTTACTCAACAAAGGGTCAACGGATATTATGAGCCTAGAAAAGGGGTGAAGATCGAAGCCTAGCTCACCGAAAAAATAAGGCAATACATCATTGAGTTGTTTTCAAGAATTCAAAGATGTTTTGCACAATTATATCAAGACATGCCTAGGCTACCAAGACGCAGGCTAAACATGAGGATCGAACCTTCTTGATCTACATAGAAAGGATGGTATTAGTTATGCCATATTAAAGGAGACAAGATTCATGTGCCTTCTCCAGTTCTTCACCAATTTTCCATATGTGGGGCATGGATGTGATGGGGCCAATCTCGTCAAAAGCTTTTAACCAATATCGATTCATTGTCGTAGTCGTCGTTTACTTCACTAAGAGGGTGAAAGTAGCTTCATATGCCAATGTTACAAGGTCGAAGTCATCAAATTCAAAAAAAAAAAGAGAGAGAGAAGAATAAAGGAAAGGATCAGATGCCAGCAAAGAATGACATAAAAGATCATGTTCAATAATGCATAACTGTACAGAGTCAAAGTTTACAGTTTGTCTAAAGATCAGACAGTATATCATAGTACAGCAAAAGTTGTCAAAAGAAAAAATACAAAAAGAAAAAAAAAAAACTATGAAAGGTGACTAAGACATGTAAAAATTGGCATAAGAAGTTATCACTACCCTCTATCTTATTGAACGTCGGCCAGAACCTTCACTGGGGCAACATCTTACCCATTATGGAATTGAAGCATTTTTGTCGATTGAACTTAATTGAAGAAAGGGTTAAAAGTTATTTGTCATGGCCAGATGATATGAGCTTAGAGAAGTTCATCTTATGGAATTCCATGAAGGAACCTGATGTTGAAAATGATTTTTCTTCTGCAAAAGGATTTCAAAGAAAAGCAGATGCCAAACTGGGAGGGACCTTGTGTTGTAAAGAAGGCCTGTTGTAACACCCCCTACCCGTATTCGTAGTCAGAATAGGGTACGAGGCATTACCGGAGTTTACAAATAATTTTTTTATTCAATATAACCCTTTTATAGATATCTAACCTTCCCTGCAAATTTTAAACCGAGACCATTCCACATCAACCAATCCAATTCAACATATTTTCAAAATAGATTCATGCATATTTATAAGATAACCTCAACACATACCAAAACCAAGATTTGTTAGCCATACCAATGGCTGACCTTACATTCATTTTATATTAACATTTACTTTATTAGCTTATACATGCCATTGATTTCCAAAATAAAGTTTCTTTATATACCGAAATCTTGAGGTTGATAGTGTGATGTGTCTCCAACTGTATCCGACCTCCGAGCTCTTAACACTACAAAACAAGGGAAAAAGAAACAGGGTAAGCACTTTGTGCTTAGTAAGCCCATGTAACAGGAATTATACTTACCTAATATTTTCAATACAATGCAATAAACATTCATATATCCATTCAATGCATTATTACCCTAACATACACAAACTCAACATTCAAGTTAGTCCAATAATTTCCATGTATCAATAATATATATACCATGAGTGATGAGCTCATCAATACCATGATTTCCATTTCCTTGTTATTTTTTTTTTCATATTTATCCCGTTGAATTTATTGGAATTTGATGGATTTTCAGTGGTACACTTTAGTGTACAAATTTGATCCGTCAATTCATGTTCATGTGTGCACATTTCCATTTCGAGAGCACACTCGCATGAACCTCATCCTTACGGCGGGATTACAGTCCGAGCTAAATCCTGTAATATAAACTCATAGAGTATTGTCGGGATTACGGTCCGGGCTAAATCCCTGCAGCGACAATTACTCTAATGAGCTTGGATCTGAATTACGAGTCGAGGCTAAATTGGACCCTAATTCGGATTACCCATCCGGGCTAAATCCATTTTACACATATTCTTCGGGAGGGCTATATCAGGATAGGATCACCCGTCCAGGCTAGATCCTTTTTACCGTCAATTCCTTTTCAGAGATCCATCGAATTTTCCTTTCATTCAACCGGGATTTCTTCCCCTTTTTTATCAAATATATCAATGTTTCATCAATTTTCATATAATGAACATTCAAATTATATTCACATCAATAACATACATTTCAAGCATTTAAGAATATAATTCAAGTTACATGAACTTACCTCGATACTAGTTCGTATGCAAAATCTACTAATATGGGACTTTTTCCTTTCCTCGATCGAGCTTCGTATTTGAGTTTTCCGGATCTAAATAAATAAATTCAATCATCAATTCAATACATTTCATGTTCACATGTAGCATTCACTACAATTCTATTATTATTTATAGTTCATTCAAAGCTGTCTACTTGAGTTATTGTCACTAAATCATTTTTATCTTGAGCTAAAGAACTCCAAATTAAGATCCGCTAATTTTCCCTGAAACTAGACTCAAATATATTCTTCCCATAAAATTTTCAGAATTTTTGGTTTAGCCAATAAGTACATTTTATTCTTTAAAGTCACCCCTGTTCTGCTGTTTGACAGTTCTGACCCTTCTTTACTAAAAATTAATTATCTCTTCATACAGGATTCAGATGATGTTCCCGTTTATTTATATTGAAAATATACTCATTCAGGATTCTAAACATATAAATTTAAGCCCCTAATTATTTTTATCAAATTTTTTATGATTTTCTAAAGTCAAAATAGGGGAACCCGAATTCATTCTGACCTTGTCTCACAAAATTCATTATATCTCATGATTTACATATCTATTGCTTACACTGTTTCTTCTATGAGAAACTAGACTCAATAAGATTTAATTTCATATTTTTTTCATCTTCTAATTCGATTTATACAATTTATGGTGATTTTTCAAAGTTAGTCTACTGCTGCTGTCCAAAACTATTTTAGTGCAAACTGTTTATTACCATTTTTCCCCTAAGCTTTCAATAAATGATAATTTCATCCCTGCTCAATTAACTTCTCAAATGAGCTGATTTCTCTCAATTAAAACTTTATTCTATCATTTTAAACTACTTTATAATCTTTGGGAATCATAATTTCAGTAATAGACTTTAATTCCAAACATTTTCACAATTTAGGTCCTAAAAATCAATTTCTATTGGAATTACCTAATAAAATCATCTCATAAACAAATTAAAGCTTCAATTTCATTCTATTTCATCATAAACTTACAGCACCCAACCATGGTAGCTTTCAATTTCATCAATGAAATCAAAGACTAATGAATATAATAGTAGGACCTAGTTGTAAAAGTCTTAAAAACACAAAAATTACAAGAAATAGGCAAGGATTAACTTACTTGGTGCAAAAATTATGATATACCAGATTAGAAAACCCTCCTATGGCGTTTTTGGCTGATGAGAGTGAAGAAAAATGAAGAGAAATCTAGATAATTCCACTTTAGTCCTAGCTTTATTAAGTAAATTTTGCAATATTCCAATTTTGCCCTTAGTTCTCCTTATTTTCTTGCTGATTTCATGCCCTTGCCGTCCAGCCCAAATAGACCTTGGGTCTATTTTCCTTTTAAGCCTCTTTCTTTTATCATTTAAACTATTTAATCATTTTTCATAATTTTGCATTTGTTACAATTTAGTCCTTTTCATTTAATTACATACCCAAACGTTAAAATTTTCTAACGAAATTTTAATACCACATTACTAACATTTTATAAATATTTATAAAAATATTTCCTACTCAATTTTATGAGATCAAGGTCTCGATACCTTGTTTTTACCCAATTCCTTCAATAATTCCTTTTTTCTAACTAACCACTAAATCGGTAAAATTTTCTATCGATATTTTAATACGATTTTCCTATCATATAAATATTCATGCAAATATATTGAAATAAATTTCTCTTTAAATCGGATTTATGGTTACGAAACCATTGTTAGATAACCTTAAATTTAGGCCATTACACATTTCAGAAGAGCATTGGCGTTGGCCAAAGCGGATGGCGAAGACTTGCCCAATCTGGTGAATTCAAGTTCAGTCAAGAAATATTTTACCTAAAAGAGGAAAAATCAAGGTGAAAACCCGTAAAGGGCGCCTCAAAAAAAAGAAAAAAGAAAAAGAAAAAGGAGAGGCCAAGGCAAAAACCCGCAAAGGGCGCTTTGAGACCAAAGGAGATTTGAGTTGAAAACCCGAAAAGGGCGACTCAAATTTTGACTACAAAACGGGGCATACAGTAGTCTTGCTACGTCCGAATTAGCAATGAGGAAGTATATTACGTCTTGGGGCATCGGCAAAGTACTCCGGATCCCCTAAACACATATTGAGCTTAAAATGGTCCTCAAAGAGTTGGAACAAAGAAGCTCAGGCTGCGATATCTGGGGCATCTAGCTTCTATCCTACCCATTTTGGATTCCTTATCTTTGATTGCTTTATTCTTTTGAGATACACCCAAATCAATTTTCTTTTATTTCCTGGGTTATCTTTGATTAAATTATTTTTTTCTGAGCTATGCTCCTGAACAATTTCTTTCTCGTCCATTCTCGTGTTCTTTTTCAAGTATTTATATTGAAATAATGATTAATGGATTAAAAACACTTTCATAAAAGGAGTTTCGTATATTACTCTAGAAGCTTCTAAATAATATGAGAATCTGAAACAGGACTATTGTTCAGAACTCACCAAGCCTAAGGGATTGGAAATATTGGAAAATGATTATCTCTTCGGATTCTTATTGGATAAGACAATTTCGTTGGTGATACCATATCGGCAAATGACGAATGACGTCAAGCCAAGTGTAAAAGAGGATCATTGTCGGGAGACCCTGCATTCATATAAATTTTAGATTTATACACCTAGGGAATGGTGAAAAACGATACAAGTTCTGTACCTCTTAGTGGTAATAGATTGGATGGAAGAAGTCAAATGTTATTACAGTAGGAGGCACAAACTTCATATCTCAAGGTTCAAGTGGAGTGGGCTCAGAATTATCACGGGGCAAAATAATTAAGCAAGAAAATGATACTTCAAGGGGGAACTAAGATGAAACCTTGATAGATAAATGAGTGATAATACCTTAAGCGGGAATCATACTCATATCATTTTTACATTTATAGCATGTCTAATTAGGAGCATTTGAGGCATTTCAATCAAGGCATCCTAATTATTAGACATAATCATATACCCATTCTACAGGTTATGTCCTTTAAAAGATAATGTAGTAAGGTCGAAGATAGCTAATCTGGCATTCCTGAGCTTTGCAGGAAGCAGATTGAAGATGGCGAATCGACATTCACGAGCTTTGCGAGAAGCGATTGAAGATAGCAAATCTGGCATTCCTGAGCTTTGCAGGAAGCAGATTGAAGATAGCAAATCTGGCATTCCTGAGCTTTGCAGGAAGCAGATTGAAGATAGCCAATCTGGCATTCCTGAGCTTTGCAGGAAGCAGATTGAAGATAGCCAATCTGGCATTCCTGAGCTTTGCAGGAAGCAGATTGAAGATGGCAGATCTGGCATTCCTGAGCTTTGCAGGAAGCATATTGAAGATAGCAAATCTGGCATTCCTGAGCTTTGCGAGAAGCGATTGAAGATAGTGAATCGGCATTCACGAGCTTTGCGAAGCAGATTGAAGATAGCAAATCGGCATTCCGAGCTTTGCGGAAGTAGATTGAAGATAGCAAATCGACATTCCGAGCTGCGAGAAGCGATTGAAGATAGCCAATCGGCATTCCGAGCTTTACGAGAAGCGATTGAAGATAGCGAATCGGCATTCCCGAGCTTTGCGAAGCAGATTGAAGATAGCCAATCTGGCATTCCTGAGCTTTGCAGGAAGCAGATTGAAGATATCAAATCTAGCATTCCTGAGCTTTGCAGGAAGCAGATTGAAAATAGCAGATTTGACAATTCCTGAGTTTGCAGGAAGCAGGTCAAAGACATCAGTCTGGTGATCCCTGAGTTTGCAGGAAGCAGGTCGAAGACATCAGTCCGGTGATCCCTGAGTTTGCAGGGATCAGATTGAAAAGTAGCAGATTTGGCAATTTCTGAGTTTGCAGGAAGGAGATCGAAGACATTAGTCTGGCAATCCCTGAAATTGTAGAGAGCAGATTAAAATAGCAGATATGTCATTCTTTAAGTTGCAAGAAGTAGATCGAAAACATCAGATCTTGTCTCCCTGAGTTTGCAGTGGAGCAGATCAAAAGATAGTGGATACTACCTTCATGAAGTTGAAGCTATCAAACTTACTGAAATCAAGATGAAGTTCCAATACCGTTGAAGTTGCAGTGGAGTTGGAGTCATTTGAAGAAGACAAGGATCAAGAAGTCGAGGCTTGGCCAAGACCGGTCAAAATTAGTCCTTTTATAGTCTTTGCTCTATTCTCGTTACACGACAATGAGCAAAGAGGGGCAGCTGTAAGAGCCCAATTTTGACCGGGCTTTGAAATAAACCAAATAAATATAAAAACCAGTGTTTTTAAATTGTCCTCTTACAAAGCCCAATAAACCAAACCTGATCCAATACCCCAAAACAGACCTGACCTAAACAGGCTACCCTACCTAAGACCCAACTTACGGAGCCCAAAAGGCCCAAACCAAATCAGAAACCAGGGGTTTCTGAAACCCTAGTCTCCCATCGCGCCGCAGCCACCTTCAGTCACGCCGTCTTCAACGCATGACAGCCCCACATCATCGTCGCAAGATCTTCGCCTCTGCTGCACAAAAAAGGAAATAACAGTAGTAGATCATGGTAGAAAACTGGACAAAATCTTTTATTCCTTTTTTTTTTATTTTCGAGGGTATAAAAACCCACTAAATCTGTAAACGTAAAAAAAAAACAGAGACAGATATACAGAAATATACGAAAGTAATGTCAAAGCAGCAAAGGTTTCTTTTATTTTTTTATTTCTTTTCATTTACGAGTACATTTTTATTTTTATTTTTGTTTTATTCTTTTTAAACTATGCATATAAACAAATATAAAATACATTTATAAAAAAAATTACATTTTTAATTCCGGCCACCGTGGCGACGGCAGCCGATGGTGGCCGGCGCGGTGGTCCGGCGCCGGTGTCTGGACCAGATATCACCCATTTGAGAGAGTTTTGAAAGCAAATTTTCTTTTTTTTTTTTTTTTTGAGAGAGAGGGTTAAAAATGAAGATTTTAAAAATTTTTGGGGTATTTATAGAGAAGCAAAACGGCACCGTTTTGGTCCCATTTCTGAGCGTCCAAAACGACGCCGTATGGGGCGACCCGAGCGACCCAACCCGCTCCATTCAGGATCCGCGCGTTTTCTCAAATAATGGGTCATTTATGCGTTTGATCCCTCCGCTTTTTACTGTTTTACGATTAAATATTTTTTTTATTTTTTTAATTCGCCCCCAAAGTTTCATTTTAAGTTTAATTCGGCCCCTTCCTTATTTTCTTTCATTATTTTTACTATTTTGCCATTTTTTACATTATTTTTATTTGTTATTTCTATATAAATATTATTATTGTTTTATTATTAATATTATTTTTATTTATACTATTACTTTTATTATTATTATTATTATTTTTACTATTAATATTATTATTATTACTATTATTATCACTAATTTAGTACTATTATTATTTTACTATTAAAGTTATTATTTTAATTTTACTACCATTATTTTTAGATTTTAATTATAATTAACTTTATTATTATCATTATATTTTTATTACCATTATTTGTATATTTTTTATGTATTATCCTTACATATTCTAAACTATTGTTATTTATTATTTTATTTGGATTAATTATTTTTATTTACATATTATTTTAGGATTTATATATTATATTATTCTTTTTAAAAAATCCTGGTGTATTAAGTAGTATTATATTTTATCATATGTAAATTTTTATTGTACAATATATTATTTATTCTTAAATATATAGTTTTTTATGTATTATGTTATTATAAACATGTTTTTATTTTAAAATTATAAATCAATTATTTATTTCAAAACATATTTTATTTATCTTCTCATATATATATGTGTGTGTTTTTTTTTGGGTGCTATATCATTTTATATTTTTATTTATAATATTCATTATTTGATATATGTTATTGCATGAAAAGTTCATATTTATTTAGTATTTTTTTTATTGCTTTATATATTTTATTTGTCCATGCAATGCCCTTTTATTTATTTATTATTTTATGATTACTTTAGTGTAGTTATTTTAGATGTATTTTATATTGTCTATATTAAATGTTAATGTATTATTGCTTTTAATATTTATGTTAGATAATGTATAAATACAATATTGTCACATGGTTATGGTTTAAAATAAAAATACATTTTTGTAAAATTAATATTTTATTTAAAGGTTTTTAAAATAATGCAATGTTTTGGTATTTAGAAATTCGGGAAATAATGCCCAATCGTGCTGGGTGTCGATTTTCCGTTTGGCTAAATAATTAAATATCCTTTTAACAAGTTTTATAAATTTTGAGATGATCTTAGTTACGAGGGTTTAAAAATATCGTGTCCAATCGTGGTGGATGTGATGTTTATATTCTTTCGGATCGAAGAACACTCAAATTTTAAATCAAAATTGCTCGAAGTTTTATAAATTTTGAGATGATCTTAGTTACGAGAGTTTTAAAACATCGTGTCCAATCGTGTTGGATGTGATGTTTATATTCTTTCGGATCGAAGAATTCTCAAATTTTAAGTCAAATTGTTCGAAGTTTTTTTAGAAATCATATTTTTAAATACTTTTAAGTTTCAAACATTTGGACATGATTTTATCGATTAGGTACCAATTTTTGGGCGTTATGAGGGTGCTAACCCTTCCTCATACCTAACCGACTTTCGAACCTGTTTTCTGGTTTTTCATAGACCAAAATTAAATGTTTTAAATAAAACACTTTACAAGGTGATCCAATCACACCTAAGTAAAAAGGGATTGGTGGCGACTCCCATTTTCGCTTTTAAAAGTCGACCCCGTTTTTAAACCGATTTAAAAATGATTTTGACAATATGTATTTTACTGAATATAAGGACCATATTATAAATGCTAGTTAGACCGAGTGATGTTCAATGTAATGTATGTGCGTGTTCTATCAGATACCTTATACCATCAATGTTTTCAAATGCTAGTTAGGCCAGCTGATGTGCAATGCAATATTGGGCATATTTGCTAATTTTAAAACAACAGGTCCAATTCTTTTCTGAACTGTTCTTTATTTCTCAGGTTGGCTACACCAAAAAGCAAAAGGAAAAGCATTTTCGATGTAACATCCTAAAATAGGGCCTATGCATTTTCGGTTTAATTGTATGAAGTGACATGTTTTAAGTATTATGAATAAATTTTGAATATTTTTGGAAACCCGGAAATGAGTGAAAATAAGTTAGAAATGAACATTTTTGGAAACCTGAAAATGTATGGAAATGTTAAGTTTAAAAATGGAAGGTGAACATTTTTGGAAACTAGGAAATGTAAGGAAAATGGAAAGTGAACATTTTTGGAAACTTGGAAATGTAAGGAAATGTCAAGTTTACAGAGCCGATCGAAAATTTTTGGAAACTTAGAAATGACCTAGAAATGACGAGTTTTAAGGTTTAAAAGGGGAAAAATACGAGTTTCTGGGATTTGATTAAATCATCAAATCGACACCAAGGAACTTGAGATCTAAGGCAGTAGATCAGATTTCGGGATTTCAGTGAAGTGGTTAAGCAAATCAGGTGTGTACCCCACACTAACTTTTAATATGATTATGATAATATGTAAAATGTGCATATGGATAAGGTACCGTGTGATGGTATAAAGTACTCAGGTATGTCTCCTACTTCCTCTAGGGTTACGAAATATGTTATTTATAACATGTGAAAATTTATAAGAATGTGAGAAGTATGATATGCATGATATGAATAATATGGGTCATTCGGGATATATGAAAAAGGGGAAGTGAATGTGATGACTACGGTCTCACTATCTGAATGTGGTGACTTCGGTTACATTATCTGAATGTGGTGTCTCATGACACAATTATCTGGTGGCTATGCCACAAATTTTTATATAGGCGATTAGCACGTCGACTGCAGCGACTGCCTTCGATGGTGTGTAGCGAATGGAGGGTTGACTTAGTAGTCCCCACGGTGTGCAGGTTGGTACGGGGATGTGTAGCGGATGGCACCTAGGTTTGGGTGTAACATCCTAAAATAGGGGCTATTTGTGATTGAATTATTTTGCTTGTGTTGAATTGCGGTGACATTATTCATGGTGGAATAAAGACTTAATTAGGGGTCTTGGGTAGGCTCGGATTAGGAGAAAATTTATTTGTGAAGCTTTAAAGGAAGGAAGCCTTAGTAAGTAGGAGTTACAAGGTTAAATGAGGGAATTATTATCATTAAAAATGCCTTGGAAAAATGGCAAAAGGGAGGCCACTTAGGTGCTAGAGTTGACGCCACAAGGAGCAAGGGAGAACCTATGTTCGAGCCACGAATTTTCCCTTTTATTTTTACTATTGAATGGCAATAAGGGGAGGGAAATTCTCAATTTTAAACTTTGGGATAATAAGGAAAGTATGAGAATATTATTTGGCTTTAAATGGATTTTATTTGATTAAATCTTGAAAAGTTGGCAAAGAGGAAATTTAGGGATGTGATTTATTCTAATTAAATTGGAATATTTCAAATTAATGGCTTGGAGTAAATTTGGGAAGTTGCCAAATTTTGAATTCCTTGGAGAGGAGTGGACGGCAAGCATAAGGAGGGAAGCCGATTTTTCTTAGCATTTTTCTAGTCTCCATCTTTTTGTTTTTCTTTTTTTCATTCTCTCAAAACCAAAATCCTTCTCTTTTTCTAAAACCTTGGCCGAATCTCCTATACCTTAATCTTCTATCTATTTCTTTCTTTTCTCTTCTCAAACCCTTAGCCGAAACTCCTATCCCTCTTGTCCCATTATTTTCTTTCTCCATTAGCCGAATATACTCCCTTGGTGTGCCGAAATTTCTTCTCCTATTTTGTGTAACCTTGACCGAATATTTTAGCAAGGGTGCCTCTTCTACTTTGTCCTCCAATCGATTCTAAGGTGAGTGTCCAAGGCCGAATGCCTTTTCTTTGGTTCTCTTGTTCTTGTCGACTTCTAAAGGGGGGTGAGAGCCGATTTCGGTATTGGATTGCAAGTGTGAATCGACTGATTTGGAATCGGTTTGTTGTAGGGCCTTCGAAGTGTTGGAAGCAATCTAGTGAAGCCGTCACCTTTGATTGATTGGTTGGTAAGTGGTGGTAAGAATGTGTTAGTAGTTTAATCTCTTTAGTATTTGTTTAAGCCGAAGGCTATTAACGCGTCGATTCTTTGATTTAGGAAGCAAAAGCGCTTGGAGTGTGTGACTAGTATTCAAAGGCATTTGGGTAAGGTTTGGGTTCACAAGGAACCCTTTTCAATTAATTTTTGGTTTGGCGAATAGGCCATGGCACTAATCTTGTGTTTGGCCGAATATAGGGCAAGGATATTGTGGGTAGCCGATTTGGTTCTTGGGATTTAAGGCTTTCATTAATTTTTGGTGTGTACATACACACTTATAATTAATTAACGTGCAAAAGTATTGTGGGTATGCTAATCGGATTTGTGTAGATTTGAGTTTAATACCATAAAGGTTTAGCAAGGCTTCGGGTAAGTTCTTGATAATATGATTTGTTATTGATGCTTTTAGGAAGCATGACACATTTGATACATGTGGCTTATAAATGATTATTGATACATCCTATGTATGTTTATAAATGAGCATGTTGGCATGATTGTTGTTAAATATCATTGATTGAATGTGGGTTTTATGAGTGGAGGGGCGGTGATATTCGTGTCGACGGACACCGGTGTTTTGGTAACACATTGTGACTACGGTCACGGAGGTTTGGCACCTCCAGAGGTTTGGCACCTCATAGCGTCTCGTCCCTGTGGCTTAGCACCACCGTGGGTTGGCCCCACTTTGAGATACGGGATTGACGCTAGTGATTTGGTATCACACGATGGGTTGGCCCCATCATTTGATTTGTGACTTCGGGTCACCAGTGGTTTGGCACCACAATATGACGGATTTTGTGACTATATGTCACGGTGGTTTGGCACCCTTTGTGGTTTGGTACCACACGGGGGTAGAAAGGTGTTTGGATGGTTAGGTTGGGTGTATATTAAACTTGTGCATATTAAATTAATTGTGATTTGTGTATGACGTTGCATTAAACCGAGAAAAAGGGTTACACATTGGGTCTTGATGACTCACCTTTTTCCTTTAACATTTTTCAGGTGATTCGTAGCTGCGGATAAGGAGCCGGATGGACTCAAGGTGGCCATGAAATGAAATTATGGACTAGGTGGATTTTGAACTATTTTATTTTATTATGGGTTTATTTTATTTAAGTTGTAATAAGGCCTCCTAATATTGCACTTGAAATATTTTACATGTTTTGATAATTTGCTTAAACTACTTCATGATATTAAAATGGGTACACATGTTTTATAAAAAAAAAATTAATACGTAAAATGTTTTATTGTGCCATCGGGTACACTTGAATCTGTAACAACCTGATTTAATACATTTCTAAACAACACTAAGTGATGATTTCTTTATACACCTCAACCGTTTTAAAAACAAGGCAATATCTTTTATCAAAAAAAAAATTTTAATCGGCTTAAAGGTATTTTCAAAAACTTTTCTCCGTGGCATACCAAATTCGGTCGTAATGTTTGGACCGGGTTTGGGGTGTTACAAATTGGTATCGAGCCAGGTTCAAAGCTTCTCAGTGTAGGGCCCAAGGCCCAAAAATGTTTTAGTAGGTCTATTTGAAATATTTTGGTTTTGAATAAGCATGGCACCAGAGTTTACTGCACCGATCCGCCTGTAAGTACCTCTAACTTTTTGTATGGATTATTATTATAGAAGGGTAAGAAGGGAACGTAGTTAGTGTGATAGGTGTTGAACCTTAGGACTAGTCCACCCCAACAAAACTCATAAGACTTTAATCGCCTAATTAAAACCAACCCGTGACCAAGTCGCGAGGAGTTAGGGTGTGGTAACCTTAGTGCGCATGTCTAGGATTGGATCAGGGAAGAGCTTGGTATTTAAGCAGTCCTCGTGACTCACCTCCTCTTTGTGGATTCCTACCAGTGCGTAGCTTTGGTTCACCCTAACCAAGAGGACTCGGTCATAGGCTAAACACGTTAAATAAAACCCAAAAGGGATTAACCTGTTTTGTGAAAGCTCTAAGTTTTAAAAATCGTTATGATACTCATTTCGATAGCAGCAAAAAATTTACTTTGGAAAATTTCAAAATATTCTTCAACTTACCAAAATTATGAAATTTCCCTAGTGGCAAAATTACGAAAAATACCCCGGAGGATAGAAGCGGACAATAATGCCCAGAAGAGTGCATAGGTATGAAAGGTATAGGGAATGGATTTACTTTTCTATGTAAATTAGGACAGAAGACTTAAAACTTTGATTGATCGAAAGAATCTCTATTAAATTCTTTTCATAAAATTTCTTCGCGGATAACCAAGTGAAACATGTACTAATTCATAAAAATTTCCTAATCAGATTAAAGCGCGATAGTTAGAATGAGCTTTAGAGGACGTGGCCGTCGTGGACGCGGAAGGGGTAGGTTGACCGTGTCAGAACCTGTCAGGTCGGGTCAGGAATCTGAGAATGAGGTACCATCACCACCACCCCCAACCTTCGGAGCTGAGGAGCAGGATCAGACGGGTGATGATGCAGTGTCACAAGCAATGCTGCGGGTTCTAGAAAGAGTAGCTGGAATGGGTGGAGGTGGAGGAGCTCGGAAGTCGGTACCTGAGAGACTTCGAGCTAACGGAGCTGAATTTTTCCGAGGTGTGTCCGGTGTAATGCCCAATACGGCTGAGTATTGGCTAGAATCGATCGAAAGAATCATGGATGAGATAGATCGGCGAGGAGAGGCCCGAGGGAGCGGTGTCGCTTCTCAAGGATGAGTCATATCGATGGTGGCTCACGGTTCGAGATGGTGCTACTGGCAGATGATCCGACTTGGGAATACTTCAAAGTCGCTTATCGGAAGAAGTATGTGGGCACAAGCTACATTGATGCACAGAGGAAAGCTTTTCGGGGTTGGTACAAGGAAATAAGTCCGTGTCAAGGTATGAAGCGTAATTCTTGAGGTTTAGCCGCTATGCTCGGGTGGTATAGTGTCAACGGAGCATGATCGTTGTGTCCGCTTTGAAGAAGGCGGACTTAGGGATGAGTTAAGGTTCTTTGATTGCTCCGCAGGCAGGAGCGTGAGTTTCTTGTCTTGGTGGAAAAAGCTAAGGTAGCCGAAGGGGTCAAGGAGTCCGTGAGACAGAACTATGATAGGAACAAGCGAGAAAAGAGGATTTGGGTTGTCCGGATCGGGTGGTAATGTTCGAGAAAAGGGTGAGCAGAGTGGGCCGAATCGGGCGGGGAAGGCCCATGGTCGCTAACTGCAGACCGGCTCACTATAATCGTGGCAAATCGCATTGGGGAGGTTGTTGGACCGGTGAGAAGGGTTGCTTTGAATGTGGGTCTTTGGACCACCGTAAGGGATTGTCCTCGGAAGTTAGCCAAGAATCGGTCCAGAGGTCGAACCGTGCTCGGGCTAGGAATGTAGGACCACCACGGATGGGTCGTGGTAATGGTAGAGGAGGAAATGGATCTAATCGAGGTCGCGGAATTTCGAGGAGAGTACAGGCAAACACGAAGCAAGGCGGCACTGGTCTAGTCTATACTGGCGAGGCATCGAGAGGAAGGTGACGCACCGGACGTTATAACCGTGACGTTCTTAATCTTGGGTGTTCCATATCGCTTTGATTGATGTGGGTTCGACGCATTCATACATTACTAGTAGTGTGGTAGAGACTATGAACTTAGACTTCGAGATCGCTTCTAGGAGATGAGCGTAATTAGTCCTTTAGGTCACTCTGTAGTTGTTAACAAGCTATATAGAGATGTACCCTAGAACTCCAAGAGGGTCGTGTTTGTGGTCGATCCGATGGAACCGCCGTTTGGGGAGTTCGATTTGATCCTTGGAATGGTGGTTGGTTAAGTATCGTGCAAGGTTAGATTGCGTTGCTAAGCACATGGTTCTTAAGATAGTGAAGGTGGTGAATTGGTCATGATAGGTAATAGAAGAGATTACCTATCCAATGTAGTGTGCTTTGAAGGGTGAAAAGATGGTCAAGAAAGGTGTGAAGCGTTTTTAGTTCGAATTTGTGCCTTGGAGGCTAAGGAGTCAACAGTTGAGAAGGTCCGAACTGTAGGGGAATTCGCTGATGTGTTCCCAGAAGAACTTCCGGTCCGCCTCCGGATCGGAAGTTGAATTCAGTATAGACTTGTTACCCGGAGCGGCACTGTGTGTCTATAGCACTTCACCGAATGGCACCAAAGGAATTGGTGGAGTGAAGGCTCAAATTCGGGGAGCTCTTGGATAGAGGGTTTATTCGACCAAGTATATCTCCGTGGGGAGCACATCTTTGTTTTTCAAGAAGAAGGACGGTTCAATGCGGATGTGTATCGACTCACCGCCAATTGAACAAGTTAACGATCAGAACAGGTATCCGTTGCCTCGGATTGATGACTTGTTTGACCAACTGAAGGGTGCATCGGTATTCTCGAAGATAGATCTTAGGTCGGGATATCATCAACTTAAGGTGAAGGAGGTTGATGTGCACAAGACGGCGTTCCGTACAAGGTATGGGCATTACGAGTTTTTGGTGATGCCTTTGGGTTGACTAACGCACCAGCGGCATTCATGGACTTAATGAATAGAGTGTTTCAAAGATTACTTGGATCAATTTGTCGTGGTGTTTATAGACGACATATTGGTTTACTCAAAGACGGAGAAGGAGCATGACATGCATTTGCGTATAGTTCTACAAGTACTGAGAGAGAAGCAGTTATATGCCAAATTCAGTAAGTGTGAATTTTGGCTTAGAGAGGTGGCTTTCTTAGGTCATGTGGTGTCAGCGGAAGGGATTAGAGTAGATCCTCGCAAGGTGGAAGCGGTGTTGGATTGGAAACCCCCTAGGTCAGTGGCAGAAATTCGAAGCTTTTTGGGTGCAGCAGGATATTATCGAGGTTTGTGGAAGGATTCTCTTTAATCGCAGACTCGTTGACTAAGTTGTTAAGAAAGGGAGTTCCATTTGTATGGTCGGAGAAGCAACAAGAAAGTTTTGACAAGCTAAGGAAGATTTTGACGGAAGCTCCGGTTTTGGTACAGCCTGAGGCAGGAAAGTTGTTTACAGTTTACTGTGACGCGTCCCATACTGGTTTGGGATGCGTATTGATGCAAGAAGGGAAGGTAGTGGCCTATGCGTCCCGTCAGCTAAGACCGCATGAGGTTAACTATCCAACGCACGACTTGGAGTTAGCGGCAGTAGTTTTCGCTTTGAAAATATGGCGGCATTACTTGTATGGGGAGAAGTCGATAGTCTACACGGATCATAAAAGTTTGAGGTATCTTTTGACTCAGAAGGATTTGAATTTGAGACAACGTCGGTGGATTGAACTGTTAAAAGACTACGACTGTTCGATTGAATACCATCCGGGTAAGGCTAACGTAGTGGCTGACGCCTTGAGCCGAAAAGTCGTGACAAACTTAAGAGCGATGTTTGCTCACCTCAGTCTATACGACGATGGAAGTCTTTTGGCAGAACTGCAAGTTAAGCCGACTTGGATCGAGGAGATTAAGGAAAAGCAATTGGAGGATGACAGTTTGAATGCGAGGAGGTTGCAAATTCAAGACGGTGGTTTGGAAGGGTACAGTTTGTCTGGCGAGGGAGTGTTATATTTTCAAGGGCGAGCTTGTATGCCGAAAGATGTGGAGTTGAGGCAAAGAATTCTCCAAGATGCACATAGCATCCCATACGCTATGCATCCGGGAGGTAGCAAGATGTATGGAGATTTGCGAAAGCAGATTCGTGGTGGCACAGGTTGAAGCGTGAGGTAATCGAATTTGTGGGAAGGTGTCCGACGTGTCGCCAAGTGAAAAAGCGCCCGAACATCGGTTGCCATCGTGGTTACTCCAACCGGTGAAGATTCCTCAAAGTGGAAATGGGAGAGGATCACTATGGACTTTGTCGTGGATTACCCTCACGCCTAGCAAGAAGAACTCGGTTTGGGTAATTGTGGATCGACTAACTAAGTCGGCGCATTTCATACCGGTAAGAATGGATTATTCCCTTCAGAGGCTAGCAAAGTTGTATGTGGCGGAGATAGTAAGATTGCATGGTGTGCCAGTATCGATTATCTCGGATAGGGATCCGAGGTTTACGTCAAGGTTTTGGAGAGCCTTGCATCAAGCTTTGGGGACAAGATTGGACTTCAAAGACATGACTTTTCACCCGCAAACTGACGGACAATCGGAGAGAGTGATTCAGATCTTAGAAGATATGTTGAGAGGTTGCGTTCTGGATTTCAGTGGTAGTTGGGAAGAGTATCTACCGTTGGCAGAGTTTGCTTATAACAATAGTTATCAAGCGAGCATTGGATGGCACCATTCGAGGTAATCTTGTATGGACGGAAGTGCCGTACTCCTACATGTTGGGACGGAACTAAAAGAACGACTTGTCTTGGGTCCGAATTGGTAGCGTGAAACCGAAGATAAAGTGAAAATAATTCGGACTCGTCTCAAGGAGGCATCGAGATAGGCAAAAGTCTTATGCCGATCTCAAGCGCAAGGAAATGGAATTCGAGGTAGGAGATAAAGTCTTTAAGAAGGTGTCGCCTTGGAAGAAGGTGTTGCGATTTGGAAGAAAATGAAAGCTAAGCCCTAGGTTTATTGGGCCATATTCGGTGTTGAAGCGAGTGGGGCGGTAGCTTATCACCGAGAGCCGGCAGAGTTAAGACAAATTCATGATGTCTTCCATGTGTCGATGCTTAGGCGGTATCGGTCCGATCCATCGCACGCCAGCCTGTGGCGAGATTGAGGTTAATTCGGACTTATCTTTCGAGGAGGAGCAGTTCGGATCTTAGATCGTGATGTCAAGGTTTTGCGTAGGAAGTCAGTACACTTGGTGAAAGTGCTATGGCGAAACCATGGTAGTGCGGAGGAAGTGACGTGGGAACCCGAGGATGTGATGCGGCGCAATACCCCCACCTCTCTTCGATCGGGTAATTTCGAGGCGAAATTATTTTTAAGGGGTAGAAGCGTAACATCCTAAAATAGGGGCTATTTGTGATTGAATTATTTTGCTTGTGTTGAATTGCGGTGACATTATTCATGGTGGAATAAAGACTTAATTAGGGGTCTTGGGTAGGCTCGGATTAGGAGAAAATTTATTTGTGAAGCTTTAAAGGAAGGAAGCCTTAGTAAGTAGGAGTTACAAGGTTAAATGAGGGAATTATTATCATTAAAAATGCCTTGGAAAAATGGCAAAAGGGAGGCCACTTATGTGCTAGAGTTGACGCCACAAGGAGCAAGGGAGAACCTATGTTCGAGCCACGAATTTTCCCTTTTTATTTTTACTATTGGACGGCAATAAGGGGAGGGAAATTCTCAATTTTAAACTTTGGGATAATAAGGAAAGTATGAGAATATTATTTGGCTTTAAATGGATTTTATTTGATTAAATCTTGAAAAGTTGGCAAAGAGGAAATTTAGGGATGTGATTTATTCTAATTAAATTGGAATATTTCAAATTAATGGCTTGGAGTAAATTTGGGAAGTTGCCAAATTTTGAATTCATTGGAGAGGAGTGGACGGCAAGCATAGGGAGGGAAGCCGATTTTTCTTAGCATTTTTCTAGTCTCCATCTTTTTGTTTTTCTTTTTTTCATTCTCTCAAAACCAAAATCCTTCTCTTTTTCTAAAACCTTGGCCGAATCTCCTATACCTTAATCTTCTATCTATTTCTTTCTTTTCTCTTCTCAAACCCTTAGCCAAACTCCTATCCCTCTTGTCCCATTATTTTCTTTCTCCATTAGCCGAATATACTCCCCTTGGTGTGCCGAAATTTCTTCTCCTATTTTGTGTAACCTTGACCGAATATTTTAGCAAGGGTGCCTCTTCTACTTTGTCCTCCAATCGATTCTAAGGTGAGTGTCCAAGGCCGAATGCCTTTTCTTTGGTTCTCTTGTTCTTGTCGACTTCTAAAGGGGGGTGAGAGCCGATTTCGGTATTGGATTGCAAGTGTGAATCGACTGATTTGGAATCGGTTTGTTGTAGGGCCTTCGAAGTGTTGGAAGCAATCTAGTGAAGCCGTCACCTTTGATTGATTGGTTGGTAAGTGGTGGTAAGAATGTGTTAGTAGTTTAATCTCTTTAGTATTTGTTTAAGCCGAAGGCTATTAATGTGTGATTGCCGATTTAGGGAAGCAAAAGCGCTTGGAGTGTGTGACTAGTATTCAAAGGCATTTGGGTAAGGTTTCGGGTTCACAAGGAACCCTTTTCAATTAATTTTTGGTTTGGCCGAATAGGCCATGGCACTAATCTTGTGTTTGGCCGAATATAGGGCAAGGATATTGTGGGTAGCTAACGTGCAAAGTATTGTGGGTATGCTAATCGGATTTGTGTAAATTTGAGTTTAATACCATAAAGGTTTAGCAAGGCTTCGGGTAAGTTCTTGATAATATGATTTGTTATTGATGCTTTTGGGAAGCATGACACATTTGATACATGTGGCTTATAAATGATTATTGATACATCCTATGTATGTTTATAAATGAGCATGTTGGCATAATTGTTGTTAAATATCATTGATTGAATGTGGGTTTTATGAGTGGAGGGGGCAAAGTGATATTCGTGTCGAGCGGACACCGGTGTTTTGGTAACACATTGTGACTACGGTCACCGAGGTTTGGTACCTCAGAGGTTTGGCACCTCATAGCGCTCCTCGCCCCCGTGGCTTAGCACCACCGTGGGTTGGCCCCACTTTGAGATACGGATTGACGCGGTGATTTGGTATCACACGATGGGTTGGCCCCATCATTTGATTTGTGACCGGGTCACCGGTGGTTTGGCACCACAATATGACGGATTTTGTGACTATATGTCACGGTGGTTTGGCACCACCAGTGGTTTGGTACCACACGGGGTAGAGAAAGGTGTTTGGATGGTTAGGTTGGGTGCATATTAAACTTGTGCATATTAAATTAATTATGATTTGTGTATGACGTTGCATTAAACCGGGAAAAAGGGTTACACATTGGGTCTTGATGACTCACCTTTTTCCTTTAACATTTTTCAGGTGATTCGTAGCTGCGGATAAGGAGCCGGATGGACTCAAGGTGGCCATGAAATGAAAATATGGACTAGGTGGATTCTGAACTATTTTATTTTATTATGGGTTTATTTTATTTAAGTTGTAATAAGGCCTCCTAATATTGCACTTGGAATATTTTACATGTTTTGATAATTTGCTTAAACTACTTCATGATATTAAAATGGGTACACATGTTTTATAAAAAAAAAAATTAATACGTAAAATGTTTTATTGTGCCATCGGGTACACTTGTATCTGTAACAACCTGATTTAATACATTTCTAAACAACACTAAGTGATGATTTCTTTATACACCTCAACCGTTTTAAAAACAAGGCAATATCTTTTATCAAAAAAAAAATTTTAATCGGCTTAAAGGGATTTTCAAAAACTTTTCTCCGTGGCATACCAAATTCGGTCGTAATGTTTGGACCGGGTTTGGGGTGTTACATTGGGTTTGGGTTGCATCATCATTTTTATCTGTTATATGAATAAGTATTGGATATGAAAAATGTATGCCTGATCTATTGAATTTTAGTGTTGTGTACACATTGAGTCTGTTGACTCACCCCGTTGTGGGACTATTTTTCAGGTGACGATCAATAATGGACCGGTTTGTGGAGCTTTGGGATGGCCATGCTCAGCTTGAAGTTTTATTCAATATGGATATTTAAATTTATTTAAGTATTTTAGAATTTTATTTTGGGATTTTACTTGATGTAATAAGGCCATAAGTTACATTTCTTTACTTTTATTTTTAATTACTATGTTACGAATTATTTTCAATTAAAGTTAAGTAAAATTTATTTCTTTAAAAATAAACCCTAATTGTTTTTTCATCTTAATTAATTGGATTTTAAAATAAGACAAATGGGTTTTTAACTCAAGCCCAACCCAAAACAATAGTTTTTAAAAATCGCACAAGTTTTCCTCTGGTAATAAAAGAATTTTGTAACCAGTTTACTTAAGGAACATACCAGATCCGGTCCAGGCTCGTGGGCCGGGTGTGGGGTGTTTCATTCGAGGTGTCATCGTGTTAGAGGTAAGAATATGTTTCTGTACCTTTTAATTTTGAGGCCATTGTTGTTGTTTTGTATCCATGCTTTGAATCCCCAAACCGATTTGAATCCCCCTTTTTTTTTCCAAGAAATGTTGGGATTAGATTGCTGCATGTAAATCAAGATTTATTTTATCATACTTATATGGTTTTTCATCTACACTGTTGTAGGTTACTATTCTGTTGGTTATCTTGATATGCATGTATCTTTTCATTTCTGTAATATCCTTGAACATAGTTTGAGCTTTATTTTTAATGATAGATAATTATGTTGGTGACTATTCCAATTGATCTCCGTTTTCCAGCTCTCATGTGAATTTGCATATGTTGACGTGAGTGATGTCTTGGGAAGCTGTAAGTACCTATATTAGTGCTTCAATTGCTTAATTTTATTGAAAAAGCAAAATGCTTCATTTAGTACTAAATCTTTTGCAAGATGATCCTTGCTTTGCTCAAGCTTTTTACTAGCCGCAAGCTTAAAATTGTACTTTAAATGCCCAATCTGATGTGAGTCCAGAATACCTTAAGATGAGCTATCATTATTTGTGTGCCCTATATATTTTGAATTTCATATGAATATATATTTTTATGCTAAATAAAATGAAGTACATCGCACCATTTTATCTTTGGATATTGTTTGCATTTGTGATAATGCTTTTCATATTCATTCTTCAAGAAGCTGAATGTTTTTCCTCACAAAGACTTACCATTCAAAGTTTGGTCCATATGACTAGTCTTTCTTTTGAACAGGTTGAATATAACAAAAACAATCTGAAAGTTTTCAATAGATCAACATTTAAGACCTACTTGTGAAAAAGGTATTACCCAATTAGGCAATTATTCATTTTTGAGCATATTTATTTAATTAATATGAATTTTCTTTCACTATAAAGCATAATCATACTTATTCAAACTGAAATTTAGTTCTTGATTAAGTTAATTTTAAGCATTTAAATGCAAACTTAAATTATTATTCAATTTGTAATTTTGAATAATACGCATATGTGACAAATTATTAGTGTGACAAATGACAACTGTTAAACTATGTCACATTAAATTATATTTTAAACTGTAACTTTATATTATTTTAGTATATTTTAATTGAGATCTACTATTAATGTTTTAATGAATTGATGTTAGATTTAATAATAAAGTTGTATTCATTGTACATATTAAATTTTAAATTTATTTGATATTTGTATATCAATTTAAGATGTTGTTTTTTCGATATATATTTAGCTTTTACAATTTGTTTTATTGTTTTGACTTTGTTTTATTGTAGTAAAGTGTGCCCCCCATTTGTAGGTTCCACGCTTCCGGTCTTGAGTTTCAAAAAGCTCTTACTTGATATTTGTAGATAAAATTCCAGCAGATATCAGCACTTATACTTCCATTGGTAAAATGTTAACTTGAATTAATGTTGTTTGATATTATTTTTATTTTCTATTTTTTTTAAGTATTAGTGAGTTAATGTTGTTTGTATTTCTGACAGCATCCTCTGTTTCTTGGTGAGAGTGGAGTAGACCAGCTTCTTGAAATTATTAAGGTACGTTTTAGTTCAAAATTCTGATCAGTAAGAGTTATATCATGATGAATTTGTCCAAATTGCTGTTTATTATCCTGCTTGGTTGGTATATATGCTGTTTATTATATTGTTGTCCAAAAAAAAAAGATTCAAAGTATATAGGCTGGAAACCTAACGGGTTGCCTTATATCTCATTGTAAGATATAATGGATCCTCCCCAGGTGTAACAATGCCACGTATGATGAATCTTACATAATTTCTGTCCAAATTGATGTTTATTGTCCTGCTTGGTTGGTATATATGATGTTTATTATATTGCTGTCCAAAAAAAAAAAGATTCAAAGTATATAGTCTGGAAACCTAACGGGTTGCCTTATATCTCATTGTAAGATATAATGGATCCTCCCCAGGTGTAACAATGCCACGTATGATGAATCTTACATAATTTCTGTCCAAATTGCTGTTTATTATATTGTTTCAACTGGTATATAGCCTGTTTTTTATATTGCTGTTTATTATACTGTCCAAATTTCTGATTTAATTTTTGTTAAACTTGTTGGAATGAATGGTAAATTGGAACGTACAAATTGGAGTATAAATGCATAACTTAAATTGGAGTATAAATGGTATCGAAAGTAGGGTAGGATACTTAGGTTTTGTCGTACATAATTGTGTATAAAATAATATAATATTATGAAATTTAAATAAATTAAAAGTCTGTTTTATTTTAATATGAAAATCAAATTCTTTTTTTAAAAATTTTTGATTAAAAGAATTTTAATACGAAAATTTATTTTAACAATTACGGATAAGGTTAGATGAAAACTAAATAATGTTTGATTTTAATATTTAATATTTTGAATGTTTTTCAAACTTATAATTTTTTTGTTATAAATATAAAATATGTTTTTTTATGTTTTTTTCATTATTTAAATATATTTTAATATAAAAATTAAATTACTAATTTTGGTTATTAATGATCCTTATTCTCATATTTAATATTTTTAAATGTTTTTAAAACTTATAATTTTTTTATCAATAAAATAATAACGACCATTATTTAAATAACTTGCATAATTGACTTAACTCACATAACATACATAATTTACATAACTCACATAACATACATAACTCACATAACTTACATAACTCAGATAACTTACATAACTTACAAAATACATAACTTACATAATTTTAAGATCAAATATCATAACTTACATTTATTTTAAGATTAAACTTCATAACTATCAAATTTCATAACTTACATAATTTTAAGATCAAATTTCATAACTTACATAGTACTCAGTTATATATATATCATATCATTACTTACATAAATTATAAATTAACAATTTAGCCGTGTAATTTATTGTCAACTTTAGACTTCAACAACTACGAAATGGATAGGACTTGGATGAATTTGTCAAGGGTAAGCAACAGCTATCGAAATGGAGTAGAAACTTTTCTAAATTTTGCATTTCAAAATGCAAGCCAAGAGAATATGACTCTTTGCCCATGTAAGAAGTGTTGCAATATCAATTGGCATTATCGTGAAGTTGTCTACGAACATCTAGTTGTTGATGGCTTTGTCCGGGGGTATAAAAAATGGATTTTCCATGGAGAGTGTACATCTAGTGGAGCCTCTTCATCAATGAATCTGGGTTTTCCTCATAGTGCTTACAATCAGAATGTTAGAGAAGATAACATGGAAGGCATGTTGCGGGATGCATTTAATATGCGCAGTGATGGGTTTCAATCATTTCCACCTGACTTGGGTGCAACCGATGATTATAATTTTGGTGGAAATACTTTCACCGAATGGGGAATAAGTGTACCTGATGAACAACCAAATGAAGAAGCGGCGAGGTTCTACACGTTACTTGGTGAAATGAATGAAGAACTGTATGAGGGATCAAAATTTTCCAAACTGTCTTTCTGTATTCGTCTTTTTCACTTAAAATATTTGGGAGGATGGACCGGAAACTCTTTAACAATGCTGTTAGAGTTTTTGCAAGAAATGTTCCCGTTTGCGAAAATCCCTCAATCTTCCAAAGACATGAAGAAACTGATAAAATATTTGGGCCTTGGCTACAACAAAATTCATAGTCGCCCAAATGACTGCATGTTGTATTGGGGCGACCGGAGAAACCAACAGTGCTGTCATATATGCAGTCAATCCCGTTGGATGACTAGAAATACAGAGGATGGTAACGAGGATGAAAATGATACACAATCAAGGAATCAGCCAGTTAAGATTTTGCGGTATTTTCCGCTAATACCAAGGCTTCAAAGGCTTTCATGTCGTCGAAGACAACCGAGTCAATGACGTGGCACCATGATGGACGAACCGATGATGGATTGTTAAGGCATCCTGCAGATTCTTTAGCTTGGAAATCATTTGACTCCAAATTTCCAAGCTTTGCAAGCGATCCTCGGAGTGTGAGGCTTGGGCTAGCATCTGATGGATTTAACCCTTACAAAATCATGAGCACCGTGTATGCGATTTGCTTGGCACGTGGTGCTTGTTCCTTACAATTTACCTCTATGGGTTTGCATGAAACAATCATCATTTATCTTATTTATGATTATCCCTGGAGAGAAAGGGCCCGGAAATGATATTGACATATATTTGCAGCCACTTATTGAAGAGTTAAAACAATTATGGGCTGGTGTTGAGACATACGATGTACTGAGAAAGGAGAACTTCAATTTACGTGCAGCTTTGATGTGGACTATTAATGACTTCCTAGCCTATGCTAATTTATCTGGTTGGAGTACCAAGGGACGTTATGCTTGTCCTTGTTGTGCTGCGCAAACATGTTCGCAATGGTTATATAATGGGAATAAGTTCTCTTACATGGGGCATCGTCAGTGGTTACCGGAAAATCATAGATTTAGATTTCTGAGTACTCGGTTTGACTGCATCAAGAGTTCGAGAAGCTCCTTCATGCACCGGTGGATCTGAAATATTGTTCATGTTGAAAGATATGAATTTCATTTATGGGAAGATGAATCAACCGCCCAACACGCAAAGAAATAGAAGATCAATGGATGAATCTGATGATGAATCTAATGAAGAGGATGATCCTAATGAGGCGGACTTGTGGAAAAAAAGAAGTATTTTTTTTGAGTTACCTTATTGGGAGCATCAGATTTTACAACATAATCTTGATGTCATGCACATTGAGAAAAATGTCTGCGAGAACATCATTGGAACTATTTTAAATGTCGATGGAAAATCGAAAGACAATCTTCAGAGTCGACTTGATTTAGTCCACATGGGAATTCAGCGTGAGCTTCATCCCCAAGCACTTCCGAATATGAAATATCGGTTGCTGCCTGCTATTTTCTCAATGTCGAAGATGGAGAAAGAAGTGTTCTGTATGGTGTTAAAGGATATAAAGGTCCCGGATGCGTATGCATCAAATATATCTCGATGTGTGAGTCTTAAAGATCGAAGACTATATGGCTTAAAATCGCATGACTATCACATCTTGATGCAAGACTTACTGCCAGTTGCTATGCGGTGTTGTATGTCGAAAAAGGTGACGTCTTGTGTAATTGAACTACCCAATCTAATGAAAGGCATTTGTGGCAAAGTTTTGGATGTTCAAGAACTTGAGACACTACAAGATCGAGCCTCATTGACTTTATGCAATCTGGAGAAGATCTTCCCGTCTTCCTTCTTCACTATAATGGTGCACTTGTTAATTCATCTCCCTCGTGAAGCAATACTTGGTGGACCCGTTTTCTATCGATGGATGTATCCCATAGAAAGGTCTTACTTTATTTGCAAATTATTCCTTCATTCGCCTCAATGCCTTTAGTTGCAACTTTTGATAATGTTGTATATCGTGTTTAGGTTCCTATCCAAATTGAAGTCTTACTGCCGCAATAAGCGTTATCTGGAAGGATCAATTGCCGAAGGCTACTTGGCAGAGGAATGTATGACTTTCTGTTCAAGGTATTTAGAAGATGTTGAAAAAAGAATGAACAGACCAAGTAGAAATGCTGGGCTCACAGATCATAACTTGGCCGAAACTTATTTATTTCAAAGTTTTGGAGAACCGATCTGCAAAGTCGAAATTGCAGAATTAGACGATAGATTGTGGGTCCAAGCACTTCGATACGTTTTTTTTCATTACGATTCAATGGAACCATTACGCAAGTAAGTTCTAGAATTTGATAAATATTCATCAATTATAATTTGTTTGTCTTCTAACAAAGTAAACATTTTTTTAACATAGTGAGTACAAACAAATATTGAGAGCTCGTTCACGGTCCCGAAGATTACATCTACGAGAAATTAATAAGTTGTTCACAGAATCATTTCATGAATGGTTAAGCCAAACGGTATGCAATTGAAGTTTTCATTGACAAGTAATAATGTTTTCTCATAACATTTATAATTACTCAATTTACTTTCGATTCAATAGGTTTGGAGTCAAATGAAGTAAATGACGAAGTTAAATGGCTTTCACAAGGTCCAAATAGAATAGTGAAAAGATATAGTGCCTTCCTCATCAATGGATACAGATTTCATACAAGGTATCGCGAGAGATTGAGGAGAACCCAAAATTGTGGAATTGTTGTTAATTCTTCAATTACAAGTTATGCTAGTGCTAGGGACAGTAATCCTGTCGAGGGGAATTTGGAGTATTACGGACTTCTTACTGACATAATTGAGTTGGATTATTACGGAAAATGGAAAGTTGTCTTATTTTGAGGTGATTGGGCTGATGTGAATACGGCTCGCGGAATTAAAAATGATCAATATGGTTTTACAATGGTGAATTTCTCTCGATTGATTCACACTGGAGAACAACTGATAGACGAGCCGTATGTATTTTCTTCTCAAGTGAAACAAGTTTTTTACTCGAAAGATCCAACTGATGAGGGTTGGTACGTTGTACTTCGAAACACCCCTAGAGACTTGTTCGACATGGGCAATGGAAGTAGAGATGACATCGTCGAAAGATCAGAAACTTTGCCTTTTCCAGAACAAAACTTAAATGAAAATATCCCTAGTACTAGTACACAATTTCAATGGGTTCGTCAGGACGTGGACGAAGATATTTACGAATTATGATGTAGTAAGATTTTACGATTTTTTATTTATATGTAATATTATAATTTTAATCTTGGTCATTTTATATAATTTAACTATTTTATATGTACCATTATTATTGTTATTTGTTACTAAAATTCCAACTATTTTATGTGTATTGCAGGAAATATGAGTAGAAGAAGATTACGAGATTTAAATATTGTATGCACATGTAAATTCGGAAGAGGGCAATAGTGAACAGCAAACAGTTGTTGGATCCTCGAATGTGCCTGACATAGATGATGAGCCTGCAGAATTACAAAGTAATGTTAAGTTTATTTTACATGCATGTTGACTTTTATTATTGATTCATTTTCAATTTTAATATAACAATAATATATCATTGTTCAGATGAGAGTGGTGGGACGCGCAGAGGTCGCGGACGTACGCTGTTTAGAGATTTATACGAATTAAATCCTGTCGAGCGTGTGAAAGTAAGGAGAAACAGTCATGGCCAGCCTGTTGGACGAAATGCAAATATGTTGCCCATCAATTACGAGTCATGGCATCACATGCCTGATGGAAACAAAAATCAAGCTCTCGATAACATTAAGGTAACAAAACGTGAATGTAATTTATAATACTTTGGTTGAAGTTTCCTTTATATTTACTTTCTAAACTTATGTTTTTTTAGGAGAGATTTACTTTGGAGGTCTCCGATGACTATATAAAGAAGACATTGAAAAAAAATGGAGAGACCATAAAAGCACATTGAAAAAAGAATATTTTAAGAAAGAAATAAGCCTCGAGGATAAATTGCGAAATGTCCCGTCGGGAATGTTGAGGTATCAATAAGAAGATGCGGTTAGATTTTGGAACTCAAAGAAAGGAGAGGTATTACCTGGTTCTAAACTCTTATAAATTTTCCGGTTTATAGTATTTACTATATACGTAATAATAATTTCATTATGTAGGATCGTGAGCGTGTTGGAATGAGCAGCAGGCAGAAACAAAAATTCACGCACACGGCAGGGTAGAGAAGTTTTACATCTGTAGTTGAGGCCGAAGTATTATAATTTATTAATTCTGTCAAATATTAATGACTTTATACTATTAAATTATATTTTTACTACTACACTGTAGGAAGTCTCCTTTGGTCAAAAAGTTAGACGCGTTCGACTTTTGACATTACGCATAGGAAGAAGGATGGGTCTCAGATGACATCCGGTTTGGAGAGATTATGGTATATTTACTTAATAAAATTTGATTTATTATAAATATTTATAATGTTTACTTATAATAGTTTAATTCTTCGTCAGTAGTTTTAAATTAATAATGTTAAGTTATGTTGCATTCCTTCTTATTGTATATTTCGTTTCTAACTTTTTGATTGATTTATTAGGAGAAACTAAAGGAGAAGAAGGCATGATATGAAGTGGTCGCTTGAGTGATAGTTCTGTTAATCTTGAGGATATCGATAATGAATTATTATCGATGTTTTGGGTCCCGAAAGGTATGGTCGGGTTCGATTTCAAGGATCGTGGTGTTACCCGACCCAATATTTTAGATCCGCTCCCACCAATACATGCCTTCCGGTAGTCAAGCTCAAGTGAAGTTCGAGGTTAAAAGACCGGATATATCGGATGCAATCGAGCACGATTCAAACAAATTGTTGAGGTTGAAATAAAATATGAAGAAC
The DNA here is from genome assembly GCA_025698515.1 of Gossypium sturtianum. Classification (NCBI taxonomy): domain Eukaryota; kingdom Viridiplantae; phylum Streptophyta; class Magnoliopsida; order Malvales; family Malvaceae; genus Gossypium; species Gossypium sturtianum. The sequence goes on along the minus strand of CM046955.1, from coordinate 152,185,733 downwards.
TTCACCAACAACTTAGAGCGGATGCAAAGAATGAGAGAGGTAGAGGCAACAATGAGGTAGGCGTGCAAGTAATGATGGCAAAGCAGAGCAGAGCGAGAGAAAATATGATGAGCTCGGCTACAACTTCAGATAGATGATGCAGATGTTTCAATGATCATAAAAGCCGCCATCTTAGACTTTTAGTTTCTCGTTGTAATATTATTTTTAACATTGTTACATTTAACATTATTGTAAGACTAGTTTCAGTTATACTTCATTTATTAATTTACATCATATATCTATTATTGAATTTGAAATATCATTTAGATTTAATGCTTTTGGTGAGATTTAAATGTTGCATTTGCTGTTTTGGGTTGAAATTATATGCAATAGTTGCTGTTTTTGGTTGGTTTTAATGCAGGAAGGGTAGGATATTGGAGAAACTGGACATTGCAAATCTGTGCAAATTAGCGACGTTTGTGGGAAAAACGCCGCTAAAAGTCACGACTTTTAGCGGCGTTTGTGGGAGAAGCGTCGCTAGAAGTCACGACTTTTAGCGGCGTTTGTGGGAGAAGCGCTGCTAGAAGTCACGACTTTTAGCGGCGTTTGTGGGAGAAGCGCCGCTAAAAGTCACGACATTTAGCGGTGTTTGTTGGAAAAGCGCCGCTAAAAGTCACGACATTTAGCGGCGTTTGTAGAGAGAAAAGCCGCTAAAAGTCACGACTTTTAGGCGCTTTCTTTTATGGCGTTTTTGCGGCGCTTTTCAAAGCGCCAAGCAAATACTATTGGTGGCGCTTATAAACGCCGCTAAAAGTCTGTTTTGGTGTAGTGTACAAATATTTAAAAGCATCCAATGTAATAAATGACATTTCTCATGTAATGTTCCCATAAAACTTTTACTAAGATAGATGGATTCATCAAAACAACCTCATAGCCAACTTAAGCCAAAGCTGCGCAACCTTTCTTCCCGGTGTTGCTTGATACCTAGTATCATGATCCAACACAAATATTTAACAAAATGAAAGGGGAAAAGCCCTTAAACTAGAACAAAATATGTTTATATAATGAAATTAGCAATTTCAGTACCTTCTCCGAAACCAGTCTTGAATCTACGAGGAACGTGGCGAAGATACCTCATCCTACCAGCCCAAAGTGGTCTTTCTTGGATTGCCTTAACACTCCAGCTTTATCGATTCCCACGATAAACAAGTACCCTTAGATTTACAATCCATTAACATACACACTCTTAAAACTCTCAAACATATTCATGGCACCCGGATTAATACGATCTATGAGTATAAGCACGTTTCTTGTAACATTTAAACTAACAAATATCAAAATCATAACAAGAAACTGCAGATATTACCATACAAGTTATATTTTAGAAATGCACATTCAAAGTTCAAACTTCTACAAATATACAAGTTCATATCTTTTTTTCTTCAAAAAAAAAACAATGAGATGACATTCAAGTGTGCCAGGAAAAGCAGGTTAAAAATTCTAGGATTGTTACAACGCCTCTAAATGTAAGAACTTTAACTTATATGCCGAGATTTTACTAAACAAAGATCAAAGGGATAAGAGGAATAATAGTCAATTAGAATAAATACATTGAAGTGGAAAAACAAACTAGAAAACTACAATCACAAATACAATCTTATCAAAGAGATTAATTTGATTAGAATGAGCACGTAAAGAAACAAACCCAAAGAAAAAGCAAAACTAAACAAAGACTCACCTTGGAACCACTAAAATCCCCTTTGGTCAGTTCATCCCCCTGAAAAGAAAAGTGGAAAAGAAAAATTGATTGTAAATTTGCATTCAATCGAAAGAAATTAAAGAAGATTGAGCAGAAAAAGTCCCAATCGAAGGATTGAAAGGGGAAAAGAAAAGTTGAAAGAGGCGAAAAGGACTCAGGAAAAAAAAGAAACCCTTTACAATCTTTGGGGAGATGAAGATGAAGGGCTTGGGGAGGAAGAAATCTGGAGAGATGAGGGAAACAACGTGGCTATTTTGGTCCAAAAAGGTAAACGGCGTGGTGTTGAATGGGTATTCAGACCCCCAACCCCTGAATAGGTAAACGGTGAGATAAGGGAATGAGCTTGTAATAGTTATTCCGTGGAATCACCTAAACGGTGAATCAAACAGATGCTTTACTGTAGCGGGCGGAATTAGGGGGGAATGGAATAGCAATTCCATCCAACCAAACGTAGCCTGATATGTTGGTAAACGCAGGGGCATTTGGGAAGCATTCTTCAGAATGCATTCATTTCACTGGAGGCTTAAATCCATATCGAAACTTTTTAATCGAGTAAAAATTTAGCAACTTCATTTGCTTTTTCTTTTCTTCTTTCACCCATATATTATTTCTTTTCTTTCTCATTTTAGAGTTATTTCTTTATTTCATCTTTCAATAATATTTTTATTATTCTAATATTTGTTGATTTTTTTCTTATTCTTTTATTCAGCGTTTCTCTCTCTCCTTTTCATTAATATTTTTATTATTTTAATAAATAATGAATACAATAAATTATAATTAAATAATAGAAATATTTTATGTATAATTATTGTTTATTTATATATGCATAATATTATTTCAAATAAATTTAGTTTCAATAAAATTTAATTAAGTATTATATTTATAATAATTTTTTTTATACATTATTATTATTTAATATTAATAAAAATATTATTTGATATAGATATATTTTTAATAAAAATTTAATGCATTTATTAATTTCATGAATATCAAATAAAATTTATTTTTTGTTAAATATTTACCTATTTTTTCCTATTATATTTATGTCTTCTAGATAAAATCCTTTATTGTCATTTTCTCTTTTCATTATAATTCACCTCATCGCCACCACTGCGATTGAACCCAAATAGATATCTTACAACTGATTTTAATCTCATCTTTACAGCATCTAATCTCATTGCTACAGTAACTAATTTCACCGCTATTGTTGTTTTTACCCTCACTAGGAGTAATCTCACTACTCATCCAAAAAAAACCTAACACGCAGGTATTTTTATGTCTTCCATAAGTATTTAGACAAATGACCCGATCGGCTTTGCCTTTTATTTTTTCCATTGCTTGTAACACCCAATCAAAATCTCATCTATGTTTAAAAGATTTTTTATTTTTTATTTTGTTATCCTCATTGGTAATGAAAAGATTATATGATAATTCTAAAATTAACAGAAAAACAAATTTAACATTTAACATTTATCAATTATTTAATCATAATTTAAAAATAATCTTTAATGTTTATACATTATCTCAATTTAATTTTTTTCTCAAAATCAAAACCAACATCATCATTCTACTATTGTTCCACCAGCAACTTCCTTTTATTAATATATGTCACTCTACCTAAATTCACCATTGACACACTCACCTTAATGCCCTACATCAATCCTATCATTTGATCCTCCCATATCCTTAATATTTAGATGTGTTTAATAGGAATGATGGAAAAGTGGAAAGAAGAAATAAATTCTTTTTTCATCATTGTTAGATAAAGTTAAAAAAGAAAAATATATATATTTAAAAATACATAATTTTAAATTAATATATATCTCTTTCTTATTTTCTTTTTCTCATCGTTCTAATTTAAAAGGATTTATGTTTATGTATTAAGATGGAAAATAATCGATTCTCTTATTTTCTTTCTTCTCATTTTTTTTTTACCAAATTTTATTTTATTTTCATTTTTTCACTCCCCCTCTCAACTCTCAAATTTTCCACCCAAGTAAATACTCTCATCATCTATTCTCACCATCACTCCATCACTAACCCCTTCATCAGTTTACCATTACCCTTGCTCGACCACCACCACCATTGTTACATACTCAATATCCAACATTCAACACTCACCAACATCACCATAGAGCACCATTCACCCTCGCAAAGTTATTTCCACCATCCCCCTTAACTCACCACCAAAAACTAAGAACATGTCACAAACCCTGTATGTGAGTATATTTTCACATCAAATGGCATGTCATTGTTTTTTTTACGTCAGCTGCCACGTCAATAATTAACAATCCTTTAGGAGCTTCGAAAGTAATTCTATTTTAGTGTTCAACTGATTGTTAATTTTTGATTAGGGATTAAGTGATTGCAGTTTTCAATTAAGAGTTCAATTGATTTTTTTAATTATTTTATGATGATTTTTTACTTTAATTAATATAAAAGCCCTCTAGGGAGCTAAATTTGCTGAAAATGTCAAAAAGAAAAATTTTTAAAAAAGGATTTAGGCCGGTTTCTGTGATATTTAGGGATTTAGGGTGGATTTTCTGACTTTTTTTTAACACATCAACTCCTTTAGTCAAATGGTTAAATGACAGTGATTTCATCATTGAGTTCCAGGTTTGATTCCTTTCTTACTCACATTTGTATTTTTTATTTCATGTTGTTTTAAGTTTTTTTTAATTGATGTTTTTAACATATTTTGGTTAGATGGTTAAATAATAATAATAATTTCATCATTGAATTCCAAGTTTGATTCATCTTCTAAGAACATTTGTGTTTTTTATTTCATGTTGTTTCAAGCTTCTTTTTTTTAATTAATAAATAGATTGTTTTCAAGTTTTTTTTAGTTAATAACTTTTTTATTTATAAAATGAAATAATTATTGCAAATATCATTATTTTTAGTAAATATAATTTTTATATGTGTAATATTTATTTTTCAACCCATAACACGGGTGCAATAAATTTTAGTATTATATATTTTTATATATGTATTTGAAATATTTATATATAAAAATAATAACTATATTTGGAATAATCATTTCATTTTATAACATTGGAAATCACCATACCCATAATATAGGTGAAGAAAATAATTATTTGACATATAAATATTATATATAAAAAGTATAAAAAAATAGATGATTTTTTTTAAAAACAAAATATATTTAACATAATGATAAATATAAAAAATATTTTTTATTAATTTATTTATATAAATAAAAGAATTATTAATTTCAAATATTTTTAACATAATAAAATTACATGTTGACATGAAATTACATGCCTCTATGGCGTGACATTATAAAAATTATTCTTTAAAGATTAAAAATTTTAAAAAATACAATTACAATTACAAATATAAATAAATTAAAAGCTATAAAAAATTACAAAATTACCTTTTAACTTTATGTCGGTGTAAACAAATCTCTCTAAAAAGAAAAACAAGCTACTAAAAAAGAAAAAAAAATAAAAAAATGCCTTTTATTTTTTTTAGAATTTAAAATTTAATTAAAGAAATAAATTATAGTTATAAAAAAAATCATTTCATTAATTTTTGAAAACATAAAAATTATTATTATACACTAATTCATATCTACTATTCTCTTAAACTTAATTTAATTTTAATTAAATTATTTTAAAACTAAATAATTAAAATTTGGAACGTTGAAAATGCTCTACAATTTATTGGAAAAAAATCGTAAGCAATCATTTTTTTTGGGTGTAAAAGAAACTCATGAAATTAATTTCCTAAAATTATCACTCATTACTCTAAATATTCCTATAATTTCCTAAAATGCTTTCCTCATCTAACTTACTTTCACTATTTCGATCCCAACTTTACAATACGCTGGATTGTGTTGTCCAATAATAAAATCATGATAATTTTAAAAAAAAAATTCATGAAAGACTAAAAAATTTCTATTCTTCCATAAATGCCATGCTAGTAACCCAAAAAAATTGAGGATGAGACCCCATTTCTCCATCTCCCGTATGAGCTAACCAAATTTACCTTGATCCATGTTGAAAGATTTCCTGAGAAGAACTGCAGCTTGATTTCTGTTTTGTGATGTTTTCCCTTTCATTTCTTTCACTGCCGTAATTTTTAATGAAATGTTGAAATATTGACGTCACAGGCATTAAATGTTGATCAATATTCCATTGAAATTGACAATGGTGAAATAAAATAGAAAATTCAAAGATGGAAAAGTCGAAACCAAAAAAAAGAAAGATAAAATAAAATTCGTTGCTTATAATATTTTTCTCCCTTTTAAAAAATTAATTAATAAATGAATTAAAGTTTAGAGTTGCAGAGGATGGCACTGGAGGGAAATTTTGCAACATAAACCCCTTCTTCTTTTTATATGTTTTTTATCAATGTTTAGTAAGTTATATTTTCATAACTTCTTCCAATTTGTTTATATTCAATAACTCAACTTACAATTTTACATAATAAAAATGTTTTTTTAAAAAAAAAATAAAATACACTATTATGATTGAAATATATGTTAAAAATATATAAATAATATTACAATAAATTGATCAGTTATCACAATATTTAAATGCATTCACTAATTGATAATTAAAATTAAGTTAAAATATATATAAAAAAATATAAAAAATATAAAATGTTTAGCATTGTTTCTTGTAAGTAATTTTGAGTTTTATTTTTGATAAAAAAACAAATACTATTATAAACTATTTTTTTTTCTTAAAAAGACTTTTAAAAAGTTCAAAGTATACTTTAAAAAAGCAAGGTTAAATTGACCTTAAATAATAAAATAGTATTGGATTGTTAAACTGTTAATGTTGCGACAATTATTTATGTGAAATTTAAGTCAGAGGATCAAATTTTATGTTTAAACCTAATCTCCATCACTAAAGGGGTAAAAAAAACTTAAAAAGTAAATGCTATACTGATATTTTTGTAAAGTTTGTTAACACAAAAATATTTCTACGAAGAACGTTTGAACTTTAAACAAATACCAGTAGACTTTGTCAGCATTTCCTTTCAGGTTCACTGATCATTACTTGTAAGGGTATGAACCTCAAAGGCAAACTCCAAGCCATTGCCTATTACTTTTTGGCAAATCTGATTGAATTCTAGTTAGGTTGGATTAGGTGGTGTGTTAGTGTAAACCGTGGAATATAATTAAAGCAATGTGGTGGATGGTCAGGTGGCAATCACATTGCCTAATGAATACTGTAAGATGATTTGAGTTAATTTCTTGCTTGCATTCATTTATTTGGGCAAAATCGACACCAAAACCAACTATTCTTACCATCCATAAATAGACAGCTGACACTGATAGTGAGATACACAATACACAATGACTGCTGTTCTTCACTTAATTTCATTATGGATTATAAGCATAAAATATGAAACAGATAATGTGATTTGATCCCCTGGGTTGGTGGCTTAAACCTGCCTGCCCTTGGCCTCCTCCATTGATGGAAATGCTACGCTTCTCTTTCAACTTTATTATTTAATCTTATAACTTCTTCATATATATCTTAGCTGCTGATATATACTGCATTAATCAAGATTATTCACATCAAACGAGATTAAAGTAAAGGATTCCTAAAAGCTATAGTTTTTTTGATACGATTAATTGTTGTAGACTTGTAGTAGTTGGTGCTGACATCTGCACCATATGGCACCCGTGACATTTCATGTGTATTCACTTTTACTCTTTTAGTTATTCAACATCAAAATTTTTCTTGCTTTCCCTTTGAATCATCATCTTCCTTTTTTTTTTTTTTTTTTTTTTTTTTTCAACTTCACAGCAAAAAAAGGAGGCTCTTCAAGCATGGAGGACTTTTACCCAGCAAGCAAAAAAGGAGGAAATCGATTTAACCATATCACAAAAGAAGAAAAAGAGAGAAAACCCATACATGCATGTTGATATATGAAAGTGATAAATTTAGATGAACAACGTTCTTCTCTTCCCCAGGAAAATCTTCATACAAACACCAAACACTGAACTTTATACACTCTTAGAAAGAGGACCATTTCCTGTTTCTTATAAAAGTTAAGGGCTTAACTCTTAAGGCTTATCAGGGATTAACATCAGAAGGGTCGAACAGCATAGGCTCAAGCTTGGCCCTACAAACAGGGCAAATCGGATGCTTGGAAAGCCATGTATCAGCGCATTCCAAATGAAACCCGTGATTACAACCGGGAACCATTCTAGCCGGTTGCTCCGCACCTACCTCCTCCAGACAAACGGCGCAGTCAGTCCCCAACAAAAGCTCCTTCCCTGTAACCTTAGGCAGCTTCTCCAGCTCTGAAACCGACAACCCTTTCTCCCCCACCTGCTTAGTGGCAAACGTCCCCGGATTATCTGTCCGATAATTTGAAGCATACCATAAGATACAGACGTAAACGATAAAAACTGCACTCATGCCGGCGCATGGAAGCAAAAGGGCTAAGAAAACGGAAACCAGCATTGGGTGATGGTGGCCGCCGGCTGCAGCGGCGGAGTTTATGGTGGGTGATGGATGAGGAGTAAGGAGAGGCGGAGGAAGGTGGTGCGCTCCATGGCGCATAATAGTTAGCTCTAGTTTATGTAAAAGCGTAAAGTTGAAGGGGGGAGGGAGAGATTCCTTCTTGGGAAGGAGGAAGGGTGGGGGAGCGTTTTGAGTGAGAGATTCAGGTGGCAACGACTATAAAAGGAAAGTTAAAAAACCTGGAATTGTTAGCTGTTTTAAAATAAAAGACAGTGTTGAGCACTAACTCATAATGATTCGATTTAAGAACCTAAACAACACGTTAGGCAAGATTGTTTTACAGGGCCTTGATGGTGCGTGGGAAAGCCAAGGCTGATTGGTGAGGAAGCACTTGATCAGGGCTGCGTCTGGGCGGACTTTAGCCAGGTGGTGAGAGTTGTCACTCTGGAAATTTGACTTAACACAAAAACTATCGGCAATGAGATTCGGATTGGCCCATTCAATGATATAAATACTGGTAATAAATAGTCTTTTTGTTGCGTTCCATTGTGGAGAATGGGACCCTTATTTAAAATGGGATGATGTCTATAAACCAAAAAAAAAAAAAAATGGAATGGGATCATTTCACCTAACTAGTTATTAGAAAATGAATTTTTTATCTGCCAAAAGGGAAATGGAAGGATGGAATTGATTATAGGCAGTGTTGCATATATCATTGCATCTAAGAAAACGATAAAAAAGAGAATAATATCGCCTCCGATGTTTCTTCCAATTAATCATTTGATCCTAACCCTACCTTAGAATCAAATTTTGATTAAACTAGAGTTCGGTCTCACTTGCTGACGAGGATCCAGGACAGCTGCTTGGGCTATTAGTGTTGGATGTCGAACTGTCGATGAGTAATTGAGTACGGTTTTCAAAAAGTCTTTGCTTTTGGGGCCACCCCCTCCATTACATAAATAAACTATAAACTCACTTTTAAGGTTCATAGCCAACAGGTTCGTGATAAACTTGGCTGTAGGGAGAGAGGGGCTTCTGGCTAAACAAATTTTGAGTCTCTTCTGAGGATGAAATATATACGTAGCTTTACAGCTTCAAAAGACACCACAACATTATAAATATTGCTCCGATGTTTATCTTTAGCGATAGACCTGCAAACAATGATGAAATTTTTTCATATTTTAGTTCCCAGGTGTCATAAACCAAGATTTGGGGAAAAGGTTACACTTTACATCTGGGACTTTTATTTCTTTATTTATTTGGTTCAAATATCTGGGACTTCATTTATTTGTTAAATCTGGTTCCATCCAAAGATAAGATTAAACAATTAATTACTCCTTCAGTGCAGCATTTAATCAATATTATCATTGCATCTTGTTGCTTCAGTCTCGCCCCTCTTTAGCTTACAGTTTCATATGTGAATGCACCTTGTATTTCAAGGATCTCACAGTCACTAAAACATTTATCAAAATTTAATTTAATAGTATTTAATTTTTGCACTTGTGAAAACATTTATGATGTATTTGGATATCATGTAAGGATTTTATTTTTAAATTTTTTTAAACTCGTGTTGAAGTTATATTTTATTTACCAATTAAAGGGTTGCAACGACTTTTTTTTAATGGTGACAGTTGGAACAATGTCACATATGTGGTGGGAGTCCGGAGAACAGATATTTCATATTTTTTTAATAAAAAATTGGTTTATATTTATTTAACTGATACTTATAAATATATTATATGAAGTGAGTCACAAGGTAGGTATAGCGAGGATTAGGTGGGTCTGGGGACCCACGTGGGTGGTGGGGCAGGGATGGTTTAAGTCTTGAGGTCATGGGGTGGGGATGGTTTTGAGTTTTGTACTCGCAGCGAGTCGCGGGGTGAGGATGAAGATGAAAATTCTTGGTAGGGATGGGTGCGAAGGGAGCACCCCCGCACCCGCTCTGCCCAATTTACACTCCTAATAGTAAGTTACATTGCAATCTAAAAAATAGACACAAATTCAAATATTAAAGACCAGACTATTGAGAAAAACAACTATCAACTGTAAATTATAAAATAAAAAAGGAATAATTAAAAAAATAGAAAAAAGAAAAAGTATGTCCATATGTTGACTTCTATATTGGTTGAGATTATCTGTTTAAAAAATGTATAGAAATGTTTTATTTTTAAATAATGTGATTGAAAGTTTACAATAGAGAGATTGGTTTGAACATTAATCCACACTCATCTTTGTTCTAAAAAATATATATTAATATTAATATTTATTTTAATTAATATATTATCTGAAGTAGTAGTATAGTTCAGAATCCATCGAATATTTTAAAAAACAACACTACTATTTATGTGAGAAAATATTTCTAATTTATTAATTTTTACCTCTTATGTTAAACAATAAAATTTACATATATGTATAAATATTCTTAGAAATAATATAAACTTGTATGAATAAACAATTACCATAAGTTTAATTTAAAATTATCTATTATTAATATTTAAAATATTAAAAATTTAGAAACCCATGGGTCAACTCTAGCATATTTAATAAGGATAAACAACGGTAGAGATCACCCAACTATGGGTTTTTTTATTATTATTCAATTATGAAAAAATATAAAATAATTATCTAACTATTTAATTTTGTCTTTTTTAGTCACTAATTGATTAACGTAAAAATGAAAACACCTAAAAATTTAATATAATTGGATGACTAAAAAAGAAAAAATCGAATAGTTAAGTGACTGTTTTGTAACATTTTATAGTTGGATGACTAAAAAAGAAAAAAACCCATAGTTAAGTGACTATCTTATAATTTTTTATAGTTAAGTGACCAAAAAGAAAATAACCATAATTGGGTAAGTTTACCAAATTAATAATCACATTTCATTGTTTACTTGTTTATTTAAAATAATAAAAGGGGTAAAATATTTGGACCATTTTAAGGGCCCAGTTGTGAGGTTAAAGTAGGACATAATGGAGCGTGTCATGTACTTGTTTTCCAAACAGAAAATTCATTTCATTGGATCATTAGACTACTATTTCGAACCCAATTTGTATTATTCAAACCTCTCGGTGTTGACACCTTTGCAGCAGATAAAACAAAACCCAAAGGTTGAAGGAAATAGAACCGGGCTGAACCGGATAAAAGAGTCGGTTATGGCAGTTGTAGAGATATAAATTAGCTAGAGACATCTGAAGAGAGCGGCTTTAGGGCGTAATAGAAAAGAAAAATAAGCCGTAGAAGAGGGCTCTCTCTTGGTGGAGCTTACCCCCCCCCCCCCCACCAATTTATCCTTTACGACTCCATTAACAAACCATTAAAGGTATTTTCCAGATCTTACCCCACTTTTCTTTATTTTTACTTTTTCCTGTTTTGTAATTTAAAAAAAAAAAAACTTATCTTGGCTACTTGGAACTTTTGAAATATTGATTTCTTGGCGGACAAAAGATGGATCGTTACCAGAGAGTGGAGAAGCCGAAAGCAGTGACACCCATTGACGAGAACGAGATTCGTGTTACTAGTCAAGGCAGGATGCGCAATTATATCACTTACGCCATGACTTTGCTTCAGGTGTTTTTTCTTCTTCTCCCTTTTTGTTTAATGTCTGCGCAATTACAGCTCTATATGAGTTTGGTGTTCGCTTTTTTTTGAGAAATAGGCACTGAGATTTTTATTTCTTAGGTGTTTGCAGCTCTTCTCATTAATCTAATGTTAGCATTTATTTGCTTTTTGAATGTTATGTTTGGTAGGAGATGGGCTCGAATCAAATAGTCCTTAAGGCAATGGGAAGAGCCATTAGCAAGACTGTAACTATTGTGGAGTTACTTAAGGTATCATTGTCTATTTGAACTTGCCTAGTTGAGTGGATTTATTGTTTGATTCTTATTCAAGGAGGCTGATATTATGGTCCATGCACTTGCTATGCAGAAAAGAATTGTAGGTCTTCATCAGATTACATCAATTGGATCCACGGATATAACAGATATGTGGGAGCCTCTGGAAGAAGGACTTCTTCCGTAAGAGCCATATTTAACCCTTATCACAAAAAACAGTTGTTATTTTCTCTGCCGTTTAATCTCTTTATTTAGAGAACCCTAGTAAATATTGTTTAACTATCACAGGTTGGAGACCACCAGGCATGTGTCCATGATCACTATAACTCTTTCGAAAAATGAATTGAATACATCATCTGTTGGGTAAGTCCTACACTTGTTTTACATTTCTTTCTCTTTACTGCATAATACTTTAGTTTGTATGGTATCTTTAATTTTAGTGAATTTTAGAACATTAAAGATTGTCTTTCGGGTAAGTTGGTTTTAGCTGTCACATCTTTGCATGTTGGGGACTAGAAAATTTTTGCATATGGAAGGGTTTCTGTTCTTATGATGGTGGTGGCTTGGTGTTTTAGTTTACATGAGTAATAAAAAATGTTTTGACTCATGAAAGGCTTCCTCGTCTAGGTATCAGCCTCCATTACCAGCTGATCAGGTGAAAGCATTCATAAAAATTGATCACGAAGAAGGTAGGGACACATTCCATTATCTCAACTGTTTGTTTGTCTTGCCCATATCTCTTTTACATTTCTTTTTGTTTGACAGGGGGCTCACCTAATGGCCGAGGTAGAGGCGGTGGTGGTAGAGTAAGGTCAAGGAGTAGAGGTATGCCAATTTGAATACTGAGATGCCCCCTGTTAGATGTTGTTTTTGTTTTATTAGTGCATGCCCCTAAATGTTATATGAGGATTATTTTAAGCAATATTTAGTTGTATTCTTCTGCAGGGAATGCTGTTGTCTCTGCTGAGTATGATGATGGAGGCTGGGATCGCAATCATGGCTACGCTAGTGGTAGAGGTCGAGGAAGAGGACGTGGTTCCCGAGGCAGTGGACGTGGAGGATACAATGGACCTCAGGTTGGTAGGCTGGAAGATGGAGGCTACAATTATGAAGCCCTTCCACAAGGTAGCCGTGGTGGGTTTTCTCCCTTTCTTTTTATTCATTTAATGGAGTTTTAGCATGTTTAATAGTTTTTCTCATAATCACCTTTAAATGTATGCTTTTTTATCTTTTCTTTTCAACGTACGTCAATTTTAAAGAAGAGAATGCAAAAAAAAACTTGATGGCATGATGGATAACTTGCTATGGAGGAATTGTTCTATTTTCTGTCAGTTGAATAGACATTCTTTCAATAACTTTAAGAAGAAAGGCAGAGATTTTTTTTTATTGCTGTATTGATGAATAGGTAAGAATATTGTTTCTAATTGTCTTGTTGCTTTGCTTTTTTCAAGGTCGTGGCCGTGGCAGGGTATACCGTGGTAGGGGCCGTGGGTTTAGATCTAATGGGCCAATCCAGGCAGCTGTATGAGGTGGTGGCAGTCTTTGAACATAATTGAAATGGTGTCGGTTGTGCGTCCGGTTATATGTTTTATGGTTTTTTAATCTTGTCCTTCATTTGTTTTAGCTTTAAATTTTTTTCTTCATTGTTCATTTACCAGCAGTTTTTAACTTTAGGATGTGTTGATGGGAAGAGACTAGCATAGTTGCATTCAGATTTTTCTAGTTCAGCAGCTACCTCACTGCACGAGTGGCAGACGCTTTTCTGTTTTTGTAGCCAAGGCTGATCATATGTTTGAACAATTTTAGCCTTTTTATTTGACAGAAAATCTCCTTTTGTTGTTTTTGTCCAGTGTTTGGTAGTTTGCTGCCTCTGCTGTTTTCCTTATAGTAGTCTATGCAAGCCATTTGTGCCTCTGCTTTTTTTTTTTTTTTTTTTTTTGAGTTAGTACTTGTTAGGATTTAGTGCCCCAATACTGAGTATAGTTTATTTGTTATTTTTACTTGTATTTTTTTTAATATATCGATTTAAATAAAATTTTATTATTCATATTTATATCATTTGTACTGGTTACCTAATATTTAAATAATATTAAGATGTATTACATAGTTAGATCAAAATATGAGAAAACAACTTGTATTAGTAAGTAATCTAAAAAGTCCATGGTTTGATTTATTGAAATTGAACAAATCAATTAAAGGACTATTCTATTGTCAATCAAGTCCAAAAAGTGGTGGAGATATCTTGTCTAAGGAATCGGAGTGGTTTACTCCCATTAGACAGGACTCAAATTGAATTAGTTCTAGATCTGTTTATGGAATAAGTGATTGACTATGTGTATGTGAGTTGTATATTTTGATGTATTAAAAGCCTGAGGGTATATCACAAGGTCAGTGGATAAACACTTGTTGTTAAGTTACTTTCTAATGATATATAATAAAGGGGAGTTCAATCATTATACTTTATAAGAATAACTTCATTATGGAATTCATTGATTGAAATTAAATAATTGAATTTCGAAGTGAAAATTAAATTAATTAATTATCGTACTTTTATTAAACGAGATGTTAAATATATTTCATGATACATTCTAATATGGTAAACTTGTCATTACTTTAATAGAATTAGAATTGTGTTAAGATAATAATTTAATTGGTAAATTAATTAATATTTTGAGAAATAGAAATATAGTTATTGGGTAGGTTAAATTAAATGTGTTGATTAAAAGTTTAGAAAATACATATAATTGCATCAATTACATGAGATAGGCCCGAAGGCCAATCTCAATCTCAAGAAAGAGGGGTGGCAAACCCTAATATCCACTAAGACATGTCGCTGCCAATCAGGTATTCCAGATAAAGGAATGCTATGTTTTTAAAATATTATTATTTAATTATTCATTGTTCAAGTAAAACTCGTGTACCCTTTTTCCCACAAAAAAGAATTATGGGATGACTCGATTAACACATCAATTGACCGTTGTTATTCTGTCAAAAATTAGTGACAATTTATTTAGAGAATAAATTCTATTTTTCTACAAAATTCAAAAGTTTTTCGATTCTCATAAAGAGAAATTAACTTTCCAACTAAAAGTTAATCAAAGTTTTCATTCCATGAATTCGGTTTGTGTTGTTTAATCTCGCACTCAGAGCATGCCAGGGTTTGAGGATAACATAGAAGATTGTTTGGTAAAAAGTTAGGAAAAGACTTAGACCGCCTCGCACAAAGCACAAGTAATAATTTAGTTTAGAGTTTATTACTAGAAATACTATAATGCTCGATTTTTAAGAAAAAATGAAAACTTTTGCTGTGCAACGTTTTTTATTTTCTTAACTGGATTTTCCAGCTATTGATATTAGAGCCAGATTATACTATATTTATGGTATAAATCGAATATCGAATTTACTTCCCTCTCATTGTTTGATTAACTAAGATAAGAAGTGACATTTTTAAATTATATTTGATTGTTATACATGTGAATAGATGTTTGGAATTATTTTATATTTGTTATCAAGTAAATTTGCAAAAAGTTGTGATTCCTAGAAAATAGATCAATTATATTTAAACTTCTCAAATTTTAGGTTTGTAATTAAATTGTTGACTATCATCACAACACGTGTTTTTAATCTTATTTTTGTAAAATTAGAAAAAATCATGTGAGTTAGAAACATACTAGGTAATTTTTGTAATCCTGAATTTTTTGGTGGAACCCAAAAAAGCGGGGGGGCTGACAACCCAACTGGATATGTAACACCTCTTATCTGGAGAGAGTCGATTCCTCACTAACAAAGGATGTCACATTAAAACAAGCTACTCAAATTTAAAAAAAAAAAAAATTAAAACTTTATTTTAACAAAATTAGACTCCTTTAGAGTTATTCAAATTATTTATGGGCTTTAACTAAAGTTTGGTTACAAATGGGGGTCGTTCAGGACTTAAATGATACAAAATAGGGTAAATAGGATCAATGTTGCGATATTGGAAAGTGGGTGTTGCGACACTGGGCTAGTGTCGCAACACTGGGCTTTGGATGTCACAACACCAAAAATAAATTACTCACATGACTTCAATGTCGCAACACTGAAGGTTAAGTGTCGCGACACTGAAAACAAATTACTTAGAACATGTTTGAATCACTTAAAACTAAACCTGAACAATCACAAATCATTCCATATCAATTCCAAAACATTATCAAACATGTTTCCCCATCAAAGCATCGTATAAATTCAACTTTAACTAATTCAAACATGCCATCAACCTTGAATATCACCTAATTCATCCCAATTCCAGAACATACCAATCCAAATTACAATTTTTACAAAGTGGACTAAAAGTACCAAATCTTCCATTGTACATATCCCTATGTACATGCCAAAACTAATGCCCAAAAATTTAGATTTATACTCTCTTCAAAGCTTGATTGGTGATGAGATAAGTTGGAGTTGGTCTTCACTTTAAAGCTTCAAACAATCTTCACCTACGCGTTTGAAAAAAACACGTTAAGCTCACGAGAACTTAGTAAGCATATAAAGAATTTAAGTTAGCTTTAAAATTTAATTCTTTTCACAAACACATATATAAACATTTGTATAATACTTTCATTAGTTTCAATCATCATGCACAAAATTTGTTTCAATAATAACTATAGTAATTACTTAGCAATGTCATATTAAGTTCACTTACCTTGTATTTCTATTGCCCAATTGTAGACTTAATAGAACACAATAGGATATATGAAAATATCGATAAGATGCACCGAAGTGTCACTATTCTTCACACAGATGTGAGGATGTCACTTTGCACCGAAGTGCCACTATCACTTGCGCGCTTAATCACTTTCCTAATGGCATACCCTTTATATCCTACTAGTTCTCATTTTATCTACATGAGCATTTAACATACAAAATTTCACTCCATTCACTTAACAGTTAAAAATAGTTCTAACTTTACTATTTTGACGATTCAGTCATTTTCTATATACAATCAACTATCTTCAATTCTCACACAACATTTACTTCATCATCATCTAACATCTCAATTAATTACTTCATATCGCTATTTATTTCACCCATTTAAAATTTTCACTCATTACAATTTAGTCCTTATTTAATCAATTCATCAACACACATTTTCAAATAAATTTTTAAGTACTAATGTATCCTATGAGTATTACTAAAAAAAATCATCAAATTTTCATTTAGGGTTTAAATTATACAAATTAAAATTCTTGATATACTTGCAACAAAATGCTTCAATAATCATTTTCATCCTTTTTCCTTCACTCATTGGTTATTTCTTTGTCTTTATCACCAATTTGATGTTCACTTCTCTTCTTCTTCTCTTAACCTTACTCAAAATCCCTAACTCTTCATTTTTTCTCTCTTCAAGTATATATTCTAGCTAGCTCCATATAAAACTTAGCTTGCCGTAAAGTTACTCTTGTGATTTCATTAAAAATTTATGAAGGAATTTTGGAGTTTAAAGCTTCGAAAGAGTTGAAAATGGTGGAGGGACTAAAATGAAAGAAATGAAAGCTTGAGAAAGATGGGGGTGTGGAGGAGATAATGGGAAAAGATGATGATGGACTTTCGTTTTCTACATCCTTCCAACAAAAAATCTATCAACTCTTTTTTTTTTATTAAATAATATTTAATTAAAAGTAAAATCTAATCATCGTCATTACAATCAAATGGTTTCTATTCATCATTAATCTCATCCACATTTCTATGTACTTTCATGGTCAAATTACACTCCAAGTCCTTGCTCTTCTTCTCATTTATTTAATCTAGTCATTTCTTATTTTTAAGTTTTGCACAATGGCCTAACACTTCTTACACTTTTTCAATTTAGTCCATTCCTTAAATTAATTTCCCTAAATTCAAAATTTAATTTCCTTTAATACCCAATTACCTTCTTCAGTAATATTAATATTTCTATTTTTGTTTACTCTGAAAATTTCGAACACGTGTCAACCCAAATTGACACTGCTCACTTTTCAGGGATTGTCAGGGATGTCACATAATATAATTTTTGGCCCATGAACTTGGCAATTAGATCCACTTTGCCTGTGCATTTTTTGGTCCATTTCGGTATCTTAACTTGACAACTAGATTCATTTTGTTTCCTGAACTTGAAAAATATAAAAAGTTGATCACATGACACTCTGAGATTGTGCTAATAACCGAACTGATGGTTAAATTGGTCAGACCACCAGTTTCCGGTTCAATTGACTTAATCGGTTCAACCAGATGACCAACAATAATTAACTAATTAAAATTTCATACAAGATTTAAAAAAAAAATATTAAACCATTTTTGCCTGTTCAAATTCTAGTTTTTGTCTCAATTTCGATTTTTACTAGTTTTGAGTAATTTTTTATTCAATCGGTTTAGCTCCTTTGTTTGGACTGGTAAATAGTCAATTTTTTGTCCAATTGGTTCGACTGACCAATTCAATCTTGTCCAAGTAACACTGACCACATCATCAAATCTTGTCGGAATTCAAGTTTAAGGACCAAAAATGATTTAGTTACCAAGTTTAAATACCAATATTACCAAAAAATGTACAAATATTAAAGTAGAACTAATTAATTACCAAGTTCAAGAGCCAAAAAAATCATATTATCCCTAAAATAAATTATCGTAATTTACATTTAAACTGAAAAAGTTAAAGTTAAAATTTTAACCTTTTTTTTTTTATTTTTCATTTTAAAAATTAATTTTACTTAACGAATTGGAGCTAGGTTTGAAGGCGATTCAGTCTGCCCCTCTAGCCGCTTGCTTGAGGGTGCTATCACTACATGGCAAGTTCTATTATTACTTGAAAGAATGTGGGAAGACTAATTGATAAATTTTAAAATTATATATCAACTATGAAGACTTGTAATCTTAAAAATTATGTTCTATAGAGTTTACATTTCTTAAAACTTTATCTTATAAATAGGTTTTAATCTCAACTGTTAATGTAATTTAATCTATTTTGTTGGATGTAGTAGAGCTACAATATAAATAAAAGCCTTCCTTCTTGTTTGTATCCATTCATTCAGAATTTGAACTGTTGGATACGAGGAGCTCAACTTTTTTATTGTCTCACTTGTTTTGCTTAGTTGCTTTTATAGAACAATGCCTTAGATAATTTTCTTCAAAATTCTTAGTTTTTAAAGGTTTAGACTAACTTAGGCCAAAATTCACTATCTAAGGTAGTCATGTGGTTTGCTAGGTTAAAGTTTAGCCTTGTAACATGCCCACATAGTTTGCATTGCCAGGCACCTGATGAGGTGCTCCCACTATGTGAATCCTCCACCTCTTTAAGCACCTAGGCTCTCATTAGAGTTAGGAGTCAAAATTGCAATAGAAGACAATATTAACATGTTGAAGGGCTTGTTGGCTCCGCAAACAACATTTTGTAGACTTTTTTTGACGGAGTCAACCTCCCTCATAGGCCTTAACTTAATGGTGATGTTAAGTCTTAGGAACTTTAATATCCCAGATTCGAGTCTTACTCTATGTAAATTATGTGTGGGTTCTCAGTTTATATTTATTTTGATTTATGTTTCACTATATATGGACTTTGTATAGATTTTGATTATCAATCTAATCATGCTCTATAATGATTAATTTTGATTATAGTTGTGATTATATTTGGTTTATGTTGCACTATATATAGTCTTTGCATATGTTTTGATTATCAATCTAATCATGCTTTATAATGATTAATTCTAATTATATATATTCAAATGCATCCGTTATAATTGCAATTGTGATTACACGTGTAACTTCTCAAAAAAAATATAAATTATATTAATTGAATAATACATTATATTTAACACATGATTATATTAAAATATAATTCAATTTAATAATAATTAAATTACTTTTATAACTAAATAAATTTTATTAATTTAATTCAAATTATTGAAAATAAAGATGGAAGATGACAAAAAAAAGAAAAAAAATAATTAACTAATAAAAATTAAAGTTGTTATTTTATTTAGAATTAATTTAATAAATAAACCTTAGGGATAAGTGCGTATTACTGAAAACCAGGGATAATAGATTTTATTTTTCATTAAACCTTATAGGCCACCGAATTATTTTTAATATTTCAATTTGAGTGATGAATTTAAAGAAAAAAAAAACAAAAACTTGGAAGCTAATTGCTACAACAGTAATAATATTGAATTAATAAGTAAAATTAATTATTTACAAAAAAAAAGAAGAAGATAATGTGAAATATTAGTAAATAGTTATTAGGTTTGGGATATTAATATATTGAGGTTGTAGCCATTCAATTTGCTGTTGGTGAAAGTATATGACTGGACTTACAATTGAAGCTTTTGCTTGGACTAGTAAGGGTTTCATTTTAACATCTCAAATTCCATTTGATTTTTTTACAAAGTCACATTAATCATATTTGTATGGATAAATTTGTTGAACCTACAAGAGGTAATGTAAAAAGGAATCATGTGCCATAAAATGGTGCTACGGGTCAAACAAATGACCATGTGAACTTGTATGTATGCTCTGATCTGATTGAAATATTCTATTGCAAAAATAAAAGCAGCAAGTGGAGGTGTCGTTTTTATCTTCAAATGGAAACAAATGTTGAATAAAAGAAATCCCATAAAACAACAATTGGGACTTATGGTTTTCGATCCATTCACGGCTCTTCTGTAGGGAGATAGCATGTGGGTGTGAGAGAGAACGTGGGAATAATTGAATGAGACTCAGAAATCTGGAGCCTCTGCAGGGATAATTCATTTTTTTAAAAAGAAAAAAAATTGCTTAAAATGAATCGGTTGTTCATTTCTTCTCTACTTGCAGGGATCACATGTGAGGCTGTTGCATGGGAGACCCTTATTTAAACACCCCCCATTCTTCTTCTTGGAAATGCCAGTAAATGTAAATACATTCATTCCCAATAGTACTTCCTTACCAATCTTGTTCTTCTTCTTTCTTCTCCAACATTTATTGCCTTTGAACTTCCAAGAAATGGCAAAAATCATTGTTGCATTAGCCATCTTACTTGGATTCTGCTCTCTTGCTAGCACCGTGCATGCCTTCAAGGCTTCTGGCTGGACTAAAGCTCATGCCACATTTTATGGAGGCGGCGATGCTTCGGGAACTATGGGTTAGTAACCTTTTTATTTATTTATTACTAATGCATTTCTTTTTCAATTTTCATCACATTTAATATGGATTGGATTTATTGACAAAAGGGGGAGCTTGTGGGTATGGGAACTTGTATTCGACTGGCTATGGAACAAGGACTGCTGCTTTAAGTACTGCCTTGTTCAATAATGGAGCTTCATGTGGACAATGCTATAAGATCATGTGTGACTATCAGACAGATCCCAGATGGTGCATAAAAGGAACATCCGTGACCATTACAGCAACAAACTTTTGTCCTCCTAACTTTGCTCTCCCAAACAATGCCGGAGGCTGGTGCAATCCACCCCTCCAGCACTTCGACATGGCTCAGCCTGCCTGGGAAAAGATCGGTATCTACAGAGGCGGAATTGTGCCCGTTTTGTTCCAAAGGTAGCGTTCTCCATAACATTTCCTTGCCCTCATTATTTTTCATTACTCTTTATTAAACGTCTTGGCCTTCTTACAATACAGGGTTCCTTGCAAGAAGCATGGTGGAGTGAGGTTCACGATCAATGGAAGAGACTATTTCGAGCTTGTTATGATTAGCAATGTTGGTGGCGCAGGATCTATCCAGTCTGTGTCCATCAAGGGCTCCAAAACTGGGTGGATGGCAATGTCAAGGAACTGGGGAGCTAACTGGCAATCCAACGCCTATCTCAATGGCCAATCATTGTCGTTCAGGCTCACCACTACTGATGGTGTGACTCGACTATTTCCTGACATCGTGCCTGCAAATTGGGGTTTTGGCCAGACTTTCTCTAGCAAACTACAATTCTAAGTTTAGTATTTAAAGTTCAGGGTTTGGGGTTTAGTTTCCGGCAGAGGTGTGCTTATTATTTTACAAAAGCTGCCCGCCATATCGTATGAGATGAAGTGAATGAATCCTTGAACTCTTACATTACCTTTCTATGCTTTTCATATACGAAATTGGAACCAAGTTTAAAACTATTTTAAGTGATCGTAATTAACTGTCAATAAGAAGCCCAAGCAAAACATTGCAGCTTCACCATTTTGTAAATTTTGATTTCACATATTAATATTATTCTGTTAAAATTAAGTGACTCAAATCCTTATTTAAATCTATATTTTTCACAGATTCATTCTACTTTTACATTTTCCATTTCGAATGTAACAAATCAATCGACAAAGCTTGGTTCATTTTACTCACCGCCTTTGCCAGGTTCCGCCGAAATATACTCTCTTTTTAATGAAATAAAAAAACAAAGACCAGAGTTTCCCTGAACTTGAACAGACAGAGACAGGTTCTGGCGGTATTAACCTGCCATGAATTTGACAAATGAGTTACTTGATGCATCGAATCTCCTTTCCCAAGTTGTTAAAAGGGTTTTCATATGGCAATTCATCAGTCCTAACTACAAAATATATTCTGCAAAAGGACATGAGGCATGGTGGGTGGGTAATTGCTGGCATTTAACCAGGGTTTATATAGGAAGAAGACAGCGGATCTTGCACCAAATTTTGGGGGGCTTAATTAAAAAATTTCAAGGGAAAAAAAAAGAGATTTTCCCAAAATTTTGGCCACCATTTAGCTCCGCCTCTGAAGACAGCCCCCAAGTACGGATGGCACCATCAATATTTTAACTCCCTTCTCATCACTATAATATATATCAAGGAAAGGGACCATTGAATAAAATTATACATAAAGTGTAGGTGGCTTTGAGGAGGTTGAAACTGGCTGGATTGTTCTTTTAATTGCTACAATAATGTTGAAAATGACTCTCAAACGGTTTCCTGAACCTAAGCTTTGCGTTAAAACAACGACTTCATTTATTTGTTCAAAATCTTCCAACCGTTTTACCTTTTGTAAGCTGTGTAGGGGGGTAACGGAAATGCTTTGCTTAAGTCCTAATCAGGCAATCACCAAGCTCCTTTTTTCTTTCAAAACCAGTCCTGTTAATATACTTTTGTTTCTGATTACGTTAGATTCTGCTTTGCCGGGTTTAACGTTTTCATGAAAGGTAATGATTACATTGCATTAGGTCAACATGCAAAACTCCACCACAATTTTAAGGTTTATATTATTTTTAATGAAGGCCAATTTGATAGGCTCGTCGCTTTACGACATGCTTCAATACTACTCAACTAAAAAAGAGTTCGATCTTGATCACCAAATATGCTAACAACCACTATTGATTAATAACAACTCTATTTTATACTCTTCTTTGCGTTGTTATAAATAACACACTCCAAATCCCTCTCTCTCATACTTGCATAGCTAATCTTGCGTTAGTAGTTGTGAAATCCATTTGTCTCAAACCATGGAAGCCATCGTTGCACTTGCTTTCGCCTTTCTCGTGTTTCCCTTTTCATCTCCCGCCCAGGCACTGAGCTCAAACTACTATGATCACACGTGCCCTCAGCTCGAGTCTATCGTTAGGAGTGCAGTCCAGAAAGCGATGTCAAATGACAAAACCGTTCCGGCCGCGCTACTCCGGATGCACTTTCATGATTGCTTTATCAGAGTATAAAATTTAACATCTTACCAGAATTTTGCTAGAAAAGAAGTAACAAAATTGTTCAGACATATCATGTACTAGCTAATTTATGTCTTGTTTTGATTTTAAGGGTTGCGATGCTTCTGTGTTGCTGAACTCGAAAGGGAAGAACAAGGCAGAGAAAGATGGACCACCTAACATTTCATTGCATGCATTTTATGTGATTGACAATGCTAAAAAAGCGTTGGAATCTAAATGTCCGGGCATCGTGTCTTGTGCTGATATCTTGGCCCTGGCTGCCAGAGACGCGGTTGCTATGGTTAGTAACATAGCATTAACATAACATAACATACATTGCTTATTATTTCTTACCAAGTTATATAGCAGCTGAGCTGCCCACATGTTCCCCCACTAAATCCACGTAACCAACTGCTTTGTTCTCACTTGTTTGGTGTCATCTATATATATATATATATATATATTAGTCTGGCGGTCCCAGTTGGGAGGTGCCCAAAGGAAGGATGGATGGAAGAATATCCTTGGCAAGCGAGACCAGGCAGTTACCAGCTCCCACTTTTAATATATCACAGCTAAAACAGAACTTTGCTCAGAGAGGTCTCTCCATTAAAGATCTAGTTGCTCTCTCAGGTATTTGTATACCCATGGCTTAATAAGCAGAGAAAATATTGCTTCAATTTTCATCATTCAAATTCATTTTTTTGTGGTGGATTCCCCTGTGTAACAAGTAAAAAACATTGTGAATCCAGGTGGACACACTCTGGGGTTTTCCCACTGCTCTTCCTTCCAGAACAGGATCCACAATTTCAACGCCACCCTCGACGTGGATCCGACCATGAATCCATCATTTGCCTCCAAGTTAAGGAGCGTGTGTCCGGCACACAACAAGGTGAAAAACGCAGGTTCCCCCCTGGATTCATCCAACTTAATATTTGACAACGCATACTACAAGCTGCTTCTTCAAGGGAACAGTATCTTCTCTTCGGATCAAGCTTTGCTCACCACCCCAAAAACCAAGGCACTCGTCTCTAAATTTGCAAACTCACAAAAGTCATTTGAGAAGGCTTTCGTGGAGTCCATGATCAAAATGAGTAGCCTCAACGGTGGGCAAGAGATCAGGCTAGACTGCAGAGTAGTCAGGTGATTTTTGAAGCCAATTTGAGAGTTTAAACCCAGGCATGAAGGAATTTATAAGAGTGTGATCAATCAAGCCAATAAATTTGAAAAACATGTCTAGTGTTTGTTTTGTGGTTCGCATACCGTCGAAGAGAACCGGTAGGAACACGTAATTTGTATTTCAAATTTATGTATTTTGTGATTTAATGATTAATTTTCTTCTTTATTTAAAAAAAATAACGACAAAGTTTCGAAATTGAATTGAGATAACATTTGCAAACTCTTATTATTATTAATAATCCATAAATAGAGTTAAATATTCTTTTAAATGGTTAATACATTACGACTTTGATTCTCTTTGTCAAATGTCTATAACAAATAATGCTCAAATGTAGTTTTGAGTTCGATCTTCACTCATGTAAATGTAGTATATTTTATGACCAGTCATTTATTTATTTAAAGCATACTCATAACAAAAGAATTAATCACTTTTTTATTAAACTCTTATTAACAAGAAACTTTAAATAAGTACCTTGAGAAATAATTTATTTTAAAATCTGAAATTTGGTTGTTGAGAGGCTAAATGTGAACAACTAAAAAGATTTTATTATTTAATATTGAGAAGACTATTGAAAAGAGAATTTTTTATATATGCTCTAAAATACTCATAAACATCTAAATCTTAACTAATCAAATTAGATACACAAATTCACAATCTCGACAATAAAAAGGAATTATTGGGCTCAGTCAAAACAGAATTAGTTGTTAAATTAGACCATACACATATTTTCCTTTCGATTAGCCTATAGCATTATTGGGCTGAGTAGTCTAGGCTGTCCAATCTACGAAGTAATTTTGATTTTTGGACTGATTTTGGGCCCAAACAAGAATTCCAGTCTTCGGGAACACTACAAAAGAGATCACTTACGGAACATACAAAACAAAAACGGCGGTATATTTCCAAAAGAGATCAGATCACTGCTTTCTTTTTTGTATTTCTTCAACTGAATAATTTAAAGACAACTAAAATGGTTTTACCAACATCTCCATGACATGCATATGTTGTTATTCTTACAAAAGCAAAAGGAAAACGAGCTTGTTAAACCCTGTAAACTTCATGATGCAAAACTAGCATCTAGCCATAGGCATAATTGTAGACTGCTCCTGCATATTTACAAAAGACAAACAATTTCAGCATTTCTTTACCCCAGGAACCGTCGAAGTGACACTACGCTCTACAAGCAAAGAAAAAGAGATTTCTCATATTGCTCTCTAATGCAATGGTTGCGCATCAACTATTTCTTGTATAACCAGCTTTCTCGATCTGTTAATTGTGTGAAAACATAATTTAGTATGTTCCTCTAGCTCTTTCAGCTGCTCCAAGAAGCTTGAATCGTGCATACATATTTCTCTTACCACCTCTTTCAGTACCTCGATTTTCCCATTTCTAATGCACATATCAGCTATAGCTTTACGGTGTTCTATCTCATCGTGTATTCTCCATACCAGTCTACTTATGGTATCGAAATCGTTGATCAAAATGTAAACCCCTTTCGCCGAGATATCAAGCTGCGCACTAAGTCTTTCAAGCCCTTGCTGATAATTAGATTGTGACCTGCTTTTCTTCTTCTTCTTCTTCAACCTCATGCCAAAGAAGCAGGCTGCAAGCCCTGGTGCTGCTATAATCCCAATCATGCCGTGGAATGCAAGTACAAGCAAAGCAATTATAAAAGCAGTGTGAGAAATCACTAGACAAATGCTGCCAATCTGTTTGGAGATTCTCTTGAATTTTGCTTGCCGTTTTAGCTTTTCGCGTCTGGATGTTAACTTGTGGAACAAATCCAGGTTACTTTCATGAAAATCCCGGAGCTGCACTGGACTAATGATCGAAAATGGATTTTTAAGCAAGGCAAATCCCGCTAGCTCCTTGAATATAACGCTGCATTTGTCATCTGAAAATTCTTGATCAATCCGCTTGCTTATCTTTATCACCCTTCTAATTTTCCGATAATAAACGCGGGCCTGATGGATGCTTCGTAGGAGTGATTCACATAAATTACTACCTTCTAAACCAGCTTCGAAATAGTCTAGAAGAAGGTGATGAAAATTCAAGCTCTCGATCTTGTCTAACGTTTCTTGCTTTGGTTGAAGAAGGTACTCGGAAAGATTTATACGGTGATTAGGGATCGAAGATGATGGAGAAAGTCTATCAAAGCTAGTATTTTCCAACTGGCCGTGAACTTCTGTCCACGTTTCTAGATAAGACTTTGTTCTAAAAACTTCCTTGTACTCTTCATTGACGTTTGCCTTCTCTTCCAAGTAACTTCCACCGCCACGCTCCGTCTTTGATCTGCCTGAGATAACATACAATACCCAGAAATCCAATTAAGTTTTCATCTCCTAGAATATATCTTGAGAGAGCTAAAACAACATGTGAAAACATATAAAAGAAGAGGAAAAAAAAATAGAAAAGGAGAGAGAACCCTTTGTCAATATTTGTTTTCCAGATTTGATCTCAAATTCCATTCATGTTAATGCATATCATCAGAAAGAAAATATAGATATAGATCAACTGATCCTACGATTTTCAAATGGAATTGAACACTGACCTGATTTTAGCTTCGTCTGAATCATATTTTTCCCTCGGGACATGTTCTGGAACATCAAGCGGCTTTCAACGTAAAACTTTCTCGCCAAAACAGTGCTTTCAGTGCATTAGGTTATGATTGGTTGCTTTAGCCGATATACAGAGTTTGATGGCTTGAAGGGAGCAAAAAGTAAAGAAGATGGCGTTTAAACAGAAGCTAAGGTTGCAGTTTAAACAGAGGCAGAAATAGTTATATATATAGCTTTTGTTGCACGATAACGTCCCTCGCACGGATGTTTTATACATATAACGTGTTTCTGGAAACTTTATTTTGAAGATGGCGAGCATTATTTGATTATTGTTTCAAGCTGAAGGTTTCTAGAATTTTAACAAGTGTAATTTTTAAAACCACTAATCATTAATTCCAAAATACAAAAAGAATGATTGGGATATCATTAGCTGTACATATACATCAGAAAGTGATCAAACAAATAAACATAAATGACATTATTTAAAGTACGTGCTTCGAAAGTTCATATTTGTTGTGACAAGTGACAACAAATTTTGACTTTTGTTTTTCTCTCTCCCGTTGAAGCATTCATTTTCTACCTCTTACTGAGGGTTGATCGTTATCCAAGCCTTTCCCCTACCTGAAATCAATGATCATTCTGGTATGAAATTGTAAATGGGCCAAGCACCATGAGTGGATAAACTCCTTTTTGACGCGTGGAGTGACACGCTACTATTCACCATAAATGAGGCATCTACCTCGTATGCCTCTCATCGGTTGTCACTATTGAGCGTCTTTGCTACACTAAGCAAGAAATTCATGTCACTTTTATCTCTAGTTTATGTTAGCCCTAAATTCAGTGAACGTAAACTATTTTGGGAAATCTGAAATCTGCTGCGAATGTTTATAAATTACCTTGGTTAAATATAAGCAACTTTAATGATCGAGGTGGCCTACCTTCAGATTGGCATAGGCTCCATTCTTTTCATGAGGTGCTCTACTTATATATTTATTATTGAATATAGTTTTTTTTTTTTCATTCAAAACATGGGTGTGATAAAATTGAATATTGATAATGTTATTCATTGAGTTGGCATCATAAGTTAACTCGAGAGAAAGGATTGTATGAAACAGTGACGCTACGTCATTTGTGTCCCTTTCCAATAGTTTTATGCCACATCAGTATTTTCATCCTGAATTTCAGGATTTTAATTTGGATTTGATTTTTTTCAGGATGAAAATCCTGAAATTTAGGATGAAAATACTAATGTGGCATAAAACTATTAGAAAGGGATACAGATGACGTGGCGTCACTGTTTCATACAATCCTTTCCCGTTAACTCGATATCAATTTAAGATTTATGACAACACCATAATAAATAACTGCAATGCATTTAATATTCTTAACATGTTTAAATTTTGTTTTATTCATAATTTAATTTAATTTTTTTATTTTAATATCGTACATATTTCATATATTATTAATTAATTTTAAATTATACTCCTTGCTTTTGTATAACTTTAATGTTTTAGAAAAAAATTATCGAGGGTTCAGACTAACTTAAGTAAATTGGGAGTGAATTTACTACCTAAGGTCACATAGTTCAATTTGCTAAATTAAGGTGCAATCCTGTAACACATACACGTGTGATAGATTTTAAAATTTTTATTAATAGGTGTTGTTAGTGATTAAATGATTGTTGAAAATAAGATAAATTTTCATTTCATAAAAAATATATAAAATAGAAAAAAGGAATGCAATTAAATAAAAATTATTTTCATCATAGAAAATTATACAAATGAAATTTCTTTTTAGGAATTTGATTTAATAGTCCAAATTATATCCTTTTCCATCTTCTGCCATTCTATTTCATTGCAAAAAATTAGGTTTGAGATTTGAAGTTGATTTTAAAAAAATAAAAATAATTCAAAGAGGAAATATATATATATATATATGCTATTTTAAGATGCTAAGGACTTTAAGCTTCAATACAATTAATGGTATTTGGATAATAAGTTTTAGGACTAAATAATTGCATTCCACAGAAATAAATTGAAGAGGATCCAGTACAATTATAGGATGTAAATTGATTAATAGTATAACATGATAGGAATAAAAATAAATAAATATACTGATAACAAACTTTGGCCAAATAATTAACTAATAATTGAAACCCATGATTGCTTTCCCAGACCAAATTAGCCCTCTAATTCTTGCTTCCACTTCTCACCAATCACCATCATCATAAAGATTTAAGATATCAAACAGGAGATGAAGACTCAAGTGTAGGCCACATAATTTTAGGTTGGTTTTTGGCCCACCTTATCATTATTTTAGTAAATCAAGGTTTACAGATATTTTGCTGGTTAGTTAGTATGTTTGGCACTTCAATTTTATAAACCCAATCGCCAATTTCTTTTGTGTTCCAAATGATCTTGTAGTTGCCATTTTGATTGTGTTGGTATTAATTTAAAATTGATAAAATTAATAATTTAATCTATTTTTTAATTTTAATAATATATATTTTATTTATTATTAATTAATTTCAAACTATCAATTTTGTTATTTAAACACGCAATTACATTCTAAATTTATAATTCCTTTTATGTATCTATATTGTGACTAAGTTTTAGGGGTTTAATTCAATAAGCAACTCTAAAATTATATATTTTTTTAAATTAGGTACTTAAACTTTTTTTCAACCAACCAGCTAAAGTATAATTATGTAATCATTATAGGTCCCAACCCTTATCACTGTTAAAAAACACTTACACCACGTTTGGTTCGCTGTAATGGAATAGAGCTGTAATTGAATAGATGTGTAATGGAATAGAGCTGTAATAAGTAATTCAACTGTTTGGTTGAATGGAATAGAATAGAGCAGTAATAGAATTATTGTGTTTGGTTGAATGTAATGATGTTGTAATAGCATAAGGAAAAGAACTAAAATAACCAGAATACTCTTAGCAGAATTTTTTTTAGGTAGATGGTTATTGTTATTGTTATTAAATTTTAATAAGGTTATTATTGAAAATAATTTAATAAAAATAATAAATATTTTAATCATATTTTAACATAATTATTATTAAATATAATTTAATAAAAAATATAATTCAATAACATGCTTAATATAATTATTATTATATGAATTAAAAAATCTTAATATATAATACTATAAAAATATATATAATTTATTTTATTATTTTTAAACTGCAATACATATATGTGCTAAAATATTATTACTGAAACAAATAATTTAATTACTCTACAAAAAAAATATTAGAAGTAATTAATTAACTTGAGAATTATATTTCACATTCAAGCATAATATTCATATATTAACAAAAAGTTACATGATTTCATTAGTTTATATGTCATAATTCATATGTTTTAAAATTTGATTTATTTGATTTATTCATCACATAATATCAATTTAATAATAATAAATACATTAAATATTTACTTAAATAATAAGTAAATGCATACATGTATTACAAATGTATGTACAATATTTATTACACATTTACAAATGTATGTACAATATTTATTACACATGTATTTTATTTTTACCATACACTTGTCTTTCTTTTATTTATTTAATAATAATTAATATAATTAATTAATAATTAATATAATTAATTTAAAACCTTAAACATAAAAAAAATCCAATAATTAAGATTTTATCTAAGTTTGCCGCCACATCTATAGAAATTGGCTTAATTTCATTTTGGTCCTTTTTATTTTCTTTTAATCTACAACTAAACTTTCACACTTTATTCAATTTAATCCGTTTCTCCTAATTATCCTTAATTTAAGCTAATTCACTTTATTAAACTTTAATTAACCAGTCACTTAACTTCGTAAATATTTTTAATAGATATTTACATATCCATTTTTCAGCAACGGAGACCCGAAAATACACTTTTTCGATGACCGTAAAATTCGGGTCATTACAATTATAACACATGATGAATCAAAGGAAAATAAATTATCATTCAACAAGTCTAGTACGATACAAAAAAATAATTCAAACACCACCAAAGTTTCATAAACTAGATACATGAAATAACATAAACAACGTAACATTTACTATTTTTACCCTAAACCTAACTAATTTCTAGATGCTTGCCATTCATTGAACATTCGGTTGGCTAGTTCCATCCTCCAAGTAGCCCATGCATCCGATGGATGAATATTTACGATATTCGGTTCATCATCATCTATCACATTACTAGGTAAACTTTCTTCCAACTTCGCTTCAATAGGATCAATACTCATATAGGTTCTAATAAAATTATGAAGCAAACAACATGCAATAATGATTCTATTGTGCACCCTCACGGGATAGAATGATGGACTCCTAAGTATTCCCCATCTAAGTTTTAATAACCCCAAACATCTTTCAATAACATTACGCTACTGAAGCATGTTTCATATTGAAAAATTCTTCCGAGTACTTGGTCGATAACCACCGACGCCACTCATTCAAATGATATCTTTGTCCTCTAAATGGCGCAAGAAATCCTCACAATTTGTGTATCCAAAGATCAACTAGATAATAACAACCTATAAAAAGAAACTATTTGTCATGGTTAATTTCCCATAAAAGTATGATCTTAAAAATTAATTCAAATTCCTATAATTTTGCACTTTACCATGCGGAACTTTTAGTCCATGTCTCCTACTAATAGCATCACGAAGAACTCGTCCATAAGCAACAGAACCTTCCGAACCAGGAAGAACATAAACAAAATGCATATCAGGTGTACAAACACCTAACATATTTGTTGCTATGTCACCTTTTCGCGTTCGATATCTAGATTTATCAACTTTTGGAACCCTAATCTTGATATGGGTTCCATCTAAAGCACCTAAGCAATTCTACATCACATGTATAAAACCTCGAGTTAAGATACTATATTTAAATCTAAAAGGATTAAATTATGTACGAGCTATATATAGTATTCACTCCAATACCTTGAACCATTTCCACCTTGGGTGCAGTAGAATTAGTTGTAATTGGCTCGCTTTTTAAATAACACATCTTGTAAGCGTATGACAAAGATTTAAAACATTGCGAAATGATCTGCTAACGGTTTCCCCAGACCTATTAAAGTGATGCTTGATAACTCTATTTTTAAGGTGATGAGAAATGATATGTAAAAACATTGCCACTTGTTCATCAACAAGCATGTTCCTTGACGACTTCAATCCCCCTAAAGTTTGTAACATCTCACATAGTTTAAAAAAGGTAATTCTATTCATCCTAACTTGTTCAATACAAGTCTCGTCACTAGCATATACAAGTCTTTTCACATAATCTCGTTGTGCATAAAAATCTAAAATATAGGATCTAATCCTTGGTCTATAAGTATGTAGGCTATGGATGACACCCAATGCAACTAAGAACCAACTCGCATAGCAGTACACATTTGCAACCATATTGTAATAGCAAGATCAATTCTTTTACGCCTCTCACTTTGTCCAATCAAAAGCGCATTTAGTCATAATCGCAATATATTAAAGTGTTACATATATTCAAATCATAGTAAAAGGGTCACATTTCTTCAATACTAATGAAAATGAAAATAAATTATCAAAGAGTCTTTTTGAAATGAGACTTTTTGCCCATTCTGAAATCTGTATAACCCAATTTCTGTCCTTATAATAAGGCAATGAATTATCACTATCATTAGGAATGATTGAATTTGAGAAAAAACATAAAATATTTTCTTTCCTTATGATAAAGTACAATTCCCTCAACTATCAATGCACTCCAGACATTATCAATTCACAAGTCATTGAACAAAATTGACACATATCATTACTCATACAAAAAAAGAAATAACATCTGAACATTCTCCCAACTTTCATTAAACCAAAATCTAAAGTTTAGGTCCAATCCACCTAGCATTAAAGTATTGTTTCCATTGTTTTCAACCAACAAGATGATAGCACAAGTTCTTTTTTACTAATAACCAATTTTGCCTATTTTATTCAACAACGGTTCTGACATGGATAAAACTATACTCTTAACACTGCTTCTCAATAATACACTTTTTTAACAAAAAACGGCACTTTGAATTGAGAAAAAAGAAGAAGGAAAAGTAATCGTTTTGTTGTGTTTACTTAACAAAGAAAATAAAATCAAGTGAAACTAGAAAACCAGATGGAAAACCAGGAAAAAGGAGGAAATTACTCATAGTGCATTGTCATTCCAAATGGAACTTAGAAACTTACTTGGCAAATCAATTCTCCAACACAAGTCAAAAGTGCAAATGTCACTGCTTTTGCCAACACGGGATGTTTTGCTAGAAGAGTCAAATACCTGTTAAATAAGCAACATAAATACTTTGGAACCAAGCCAGAGTAGTAGTTTACAGTACTTCAATTCACAGTATTTAAATATTTCAATTTGCAGCACTAATGTAACACCCCGAACCCGGCCCAAACGCAACAATCGGATCTGGTATGTCACTTAGAAAATTTTGGAAGAACATGTCGTATTTTTAGAAAAATATTTTTCTCTAAAGTTTATCTTCTTATTCGAGAGAAATTTAATAGTTGATAGTTTAAATAAAATATGCCTTTATAAATTAAAAACCCAAATTTAAATAGATACATTAGTTCAATAAGAATTTAAATAACTAAAAGTAATTAAAGCCCAAAATAAAACAAAACATAAACTAGTGGGCCCACACCTTATTACAACGAGATTTAAAATCCATTAATTAAAAATATAAAGTATTAACTTGAGACTTTTCTTTGGATCCAGATGGTCTTTTGCATGGCCGCCTTGCGTTCCTCTCTCGGCCGGTCCAAGCACTAGGTATCACCGAAAGGTTAATTAATAGGGTGAGTCGCGAGACTCGGTGTGCAACCCTCATGCACCACTAGATTTTGGCCTTAGGCCCATAAAGCAGATTAATAAAAAATAACAAATAATATGCAAGGCCCAACCCATTTGCCTAGGTTTCCATCCGCTACACGCCCCGCACTCACCATTCACACCATTGGGGATTTCTACAATCGACCCACACCGTTACACGCCAAGATGGCGGTCATGTCGCTTATCAACATATTATGGCCGAAGCCCTTATAACGAGATCACGGCATTAGCCGCTACAACATATAATGACACGGTATAAACCGCTACACATATAACGTATAACTTCCTCCTTTCATCAACCCAACCCATGCAGTCATAAAATTAATATGCTTTTATCATATAAAGTCAAACATTCACTGACCTGGTGATTTGCTTCACCCTTTTCGAGTTTCCAACATTAAAC
This sequence comes from Gossypium sturtianum, assembly GCA_025698515.1. Taxonomy (NCBI): domain Eukaryota; kingdom Viridiplantae; phylum Streptophyta; class Magnoliopsida; order Malvales; family Malvaceae; genus Gossypium; species Gossypium sturtianum. The sequence goes on along the minus strand of CM046955.1, from coordinate 152,151,086 downwards.
CGAGATATCGGTATTTATCACAACATATAAACTTATGAGCATACATTAATAATCAGATCTAGATGGTGAGGAAGTATTACACACCTGATATCGCGAAATCCAATATTCTTAGTCGATGTCCTTGCTATCCGGATCTATTATCCTCAATGTAAAGCCTTGCTCAAAAGCCGAAAAAACACACAAAGATTTAGCCCCTTCAACAATCGGCCAAGGTTAATAAATCCTAAATTACACGTTAAAACTAATAGATCCCTTACCTTGAAATCCCGAAAGTAACACGATTCTATAACTTAGAGATCTATGCGATTGACTCCACTAAAGTTCCCTTCAGATTTCGGCACAAGTAGGCACCACAGAAGTAATTCGGCAATCACAGGAGATGAGATCTAGGGATTTTGGCTTTTAGGAAAATCCCGGAAAAAGTATGAACAAGAGAAGGCTGATGTGTCTTTGGCTTTTAAAATACTTGAGTGAGGAGTTTTGTTTTTGACAGAAAAGAGAAGAAGAAAAGAAAACAAGGAAGAGACTTGAAGATTTTGGCTAGGAAGAAAAAGAATGGAAAGAGTTTTGGCTTTTGAATTAAAGTGAAGATGAGGAATAGGCTTAGAGATTTCGGCTTTTTGCAGAGAATGAAGAAGAAGATGAAACTTTAGGAGTTTTTGGCTTTTACTCGAGAGAAGAAGAGAAAAGAATGAGAGAAAAACCCAAATCTTTGAAATTGAAGAGATATTCCCCTATTTATAGAAATTTGGCACTTACCTAACCTTGCAGATAAATCCTATATTTTCTCCTTTATCTTAATCTACTAGCTCATCTAAAAGAGACTTAATTATCTCTAACTCCTCCCTCTTTTATCAAAGCATATTATCCACATATTTTAATCATTAAAATCCCTAAATTTTAGCCTTTATCCGCTTATTATCTACATAAAATAAATTCCTAAATAATAGCCTTTATCCGCTTATTATCCACATATTTTAAACATTAAAACCCCTAAATTTTAGCCTTGTTGCCATCCACTCCACCTAATCCTAATGCCCAAAATTTAGCTAACTTAAACTAAAAGAATTGGGCTCCATGAAACTTAAATTTGGGCCCCTTACTCCCTTGTGTGGCGTCACCTCCTAAGATTGGGCCACAAGCCCACTTTGGTATTTTAAACATAGATACTACCTTTTAAACCCTATAATGCCCAAACAGATAATTTTAATCAAGGCCTCTACCTAAGCCTGAGCCCAATTTGGACCCCTAACACTTAAATTAACACATTAAACATATCCACCCATTAAACGCATAGGCCTAAAAATTCAGGATGTTACAGTTCTACCCCCCTTAAAGAAATTTTGTTCTCGAAATTTCCAACTAACTATTAATCGTACTACCTAAGTCTTACTACCATGCTTCCAAGCAGCACTCCAATACTAAACCCAAAATAAACACTTAGTATTCTATGGTAGAGTACGCACCGGTATTCACATCTAGAGCGTCCTCGTCCCCTTGTACTCATGCTATCAGTCCGCGTTTATCTGATTAAAAATTTTATAAATTATCAATTCTTTTCACTGGTTAACCACGAACAATCTTATTAATAGCAGTTTTAAGGGTAGTTCTTTCGAATTCGGAATTACATCTACAAGTTTCAGTCTCAAGTTTGTCTCCTAGTTCTATATACACATACATGCAATCATCAATCATACAAATAGAACTTACATTCATCACCTAAGGGTATTTTCGTCATTTCACTACCCAGGGGTATTTTCGTAATTTATCCTACAGGGGTATTTTCGTAATTTTCCGAAATAGGGTTCCTTGGTGATTTTGTGGAAGAAGGGTATTTTGGTAATTTTAAAATCCGGGGCATTTCGGTAATTTTGTGATCCGAGGGTATTTCGATAATTTTGAAAATCAGGGGTAATTTAGTAATTTACAAATCAGGAATATTTTTAAAATAATTTTTTTTATTTTTAAAACAAACAGGGGTACCTTGAAGGATTTGATTTCAAAAGAAAATAGTAGTGTTCAGGTGGTTGTGGATTTCTGTTTGTTGTCATGTGTTGTGTTGTGTTGTTTTTTTTTTTACGGAAAAATTTCGTTGACTATGTAAATCGGGGTATATTTGCAAATCATGGGTATCTTGGGTTTTTTTTTTTTTCCAAAACAAGGGTTTCTAGCAATTTTGTAAAGATAAGGTAGCTGGTCCCTTTCGGGTTTTAATTATAGATTTTGGCCGTCAACAAGTCCTCGTGGCTAGGGTGAGCAGTCACTACGCACTGTAGGATTCAGTAAGAGGAGGTAAGTCGCTAGGGATCGCTTAAGTACCAAGCTCTCCCGAATCCACTCCTAGACATGCGTATGCCCATTGCCACACCCTAACTTGGCTAAGGTGAATAAATCACTACGCACTGTAGGATTCAATAAGAGGAGGTGAGTCACTAGGATCGCTTAAATACTGTGCTCTTCCGGGATCCAATCCTAGACATGCGTATGCTGTTACCACAACCTAGTCTTGCGGCTCGTTCACGGGTTTGTTTAGTGAAGTTAAGTCTTATGAGATTTTAAGAGTTGTTTCAACTAGGCCTAAAGTCCATCAAGTTCTAATCTAACTAATCTCACGCCCCATAAAGCCCATCAAGCCCACATATATTATATCACACAATGGTTCGAGAATACTTACAGCGGACTTGGGCGAGAGACGCAGTGCCATCTTTGAGCTAATAGACTGTATAAATATGCATGTTTGAAAACCCAACTTTAGAAAACATTTTGAGCCCAAAAAAACCCCCAGAGCCGAGTTTTAAACCGAGCTCTGATACCAATTTGTAACACCCCAAACCCGGCCCAAACGCTACAACCGGATCTGGTATGTCACTTAGAAAATTTTGGAAGAACATGTCGTATTTTCAGAAAAAATATTTTTCTCTAAAGTTTATCTTCTTATTCGAGAGAAATTTAATAGTTGATAGTTTAAATAAAATATGCCTTTATAAATTAAAAACCCAAATTTAAATAGATACATTAGTTCAATAAGAATTTAAATAACTAAAAGTAATTAAAGCCTAAAATAAAACAAAACATAAACTAGTGGCCCACAGCCTTATTACAACGAGATTTAAAATCCATTAATTAAAAATATAAAGTATTAACTTGAGACTTTTTTTTGGATCCAGATGGCCTTTTGCATGGCCACCTTGCGTTCCTCTCCACTCCCGGTCAAGCACTAGGTATCACACGAAAGGTTAATTAATAGGGTGAGTCGCGAGACTCGAGTGTGCAACCCTCATGCACCACTAGATTTTGGCCTTAGGCCCATAAAGCAGATTAATAAAAAATAACAAATAATATGCAAGGCCCAACCCATTTGCCTAGGTTTCCATCCGCTACACGCCCGCACGACCATTCACACCATTGGGGATTTCTACAATCGACCCACACCGCTACACGCCAAGATGGCGGTCATGCTGCTCATCAACATATTATGGCCAAGCCCTTATAATGAGATCACGGCATTAGCCGCTACAACATATAATGAGATCACGGTATAAACCGCTACACATATAACATATAACTTCCTCCTTTCATCAACCCAACCCATGCGATCATAAAATCAATATGCTTTTATTATATAAAGTCAAACATTCACTAACTGGTGATTTGCTTCACCCTTTTCGGGTTTCCAACATTAAACCGAGATATCGGTATTTATCACAACATATAAACTTATGAGCATACATTAATAATCGATCTAGATGGTAGGAAGTATTACACACGATATCGCTAAATCCAATATTCTTAGTCGATGTCCTTGCTATCCGGATCTATTATCCTCAATGTAAAGCCTTTCTCAAAAGCGGAAGAACACACAAAGATTTAGCCCCTTCAACAATCGGCCAAGGTTAATAAATCCCAAATTACACGTTAAAACTAATAGATCCCTTACCTTGAAATCCCGAAAGTAACACGATTCTATAACTTAGAGATCTATGCGATTGACTCCACTAAAGTTCCTTGATTTCAAAGACAAGTAGGCACCACGAAGTAATTCGGCAATCACAGGAGATGAGATCTAGGGATTTTCGGCTTTTAGGAAAATCCCGGAAAAAGTATGAACAAGAGAAGGCTGATGTGTCTTTGGCTTTTAAAATACTTGAGTGAGGAGTTTCGGTTTCGATAGGAAAAGAGAAGAAGAAAAGAAAACAAGGAAGAGACTTGAAGATTTTGGCTAGGAAGAAAAAGAATGGAAAGAGTTTTGGCTTTTGAATCAAAGTGAAGATGAGGAATAGGCTTAGAGATTTTGGCTTTTTGCAGAGAATGAAGAAGAAGATGGAACTTTAGGATTTTTTGGCTTTTACTCGAGAAGAAGAGAAAAGAATGAGAGAAAAACCAAATGCTTTGAAATTGAAGAGATATTCCCCTATTTATAGAAATTTAGGCACTTACCTAACCTTTGAGATAAATCCTATATTTTCTCCTTTATCTTAATCTACTAGCTTATCTAAAAGAGACTTAATTATCTCTAACTCCTCCTCTTTTATCAGCATATTATCCACATATTTTAATTATTAAAATCCCTAAATTTTAGCCTTTTATCGCTTATTATCTACATAAAATAAATTCCTAAATAATAGCCTTTATCTGCTTATTATCCACATATTTTAAACATTAAAACCCCTAAATTTTAGCCTTGTTGCCATCCACTCCACCTAATCCTAATGCCCAAAATTTAGCTAACTTAAATTAAAAGAATTGGGCTCCATGAAACTTAAATTTGGGCCCCTTACTCCCTTGTGTGGCATCACCTCCTAAGATTGGGCCACAAGCCCACTTTGGTATTTTAAACATAGATACTACCTTTTAAACCCTATAATGCCCAAACAGATAATTTTAATCAAGGCCTCTACCTAAGCCTGAGCCCAATTTGGACCCCTAACACTTAAATTAACACATTAAACATATCCACCCATTAAACGCATAGGCCCAAAAATTCAGGATGTTACAACTAAAACAATTCAATTTACAGCATTTAAACACTTCATTTTGCATCACTTTAACATCTCAATTAACAACATTTATACACCTCAATCACGCAATAAAACATATTCGGTTTACACCATTTAAACACCTCAACTTACAACACTTTAATATGACCCAATTAACAACATTTATACAACTCAAATACTGACCATAAACATCTAAATTTCCAGCAACTAAAATAACCTCTCAATAAAGGAATGGAGGTAAAAAAAATAAGAATAATGCAATTTAAATGAATAAATCCCCCAGTTTCCTATCACCCTACACACAAGTGTGTAAGGCAACATTCAACTCTGAAAATATATCTAGGTTGATATTCCATCACCTCTTAAGCGCCAAAAATCCATATAAGGACCCAATATCTTCACCTTAAAACAATGTTTGGTAAACAGGCATCCAACTTCTTTTTCCTTCAGGGAAAATTTAGTACATATAAAACTATAAACATTAGATGACTACTTATATGTAATTTGAAAAAGAAGCAAGAAATCTCCCTAATCCCACTTTATCTATATTCTATATCCACATTTCAAAACCTTCATAAAATAAAACCAAGAAACAGTTTATGTTAACTTGTCAATCTTCCGCCCTTTGGTATTTAATAACCATATTTCTCTTTCTATAAAATGATAGTCCAGATAGTGTATCTTTTTGAACTTTTACAATATCCCCGAGGACTTTTTATTGAAATTTGCATGAAATTTTCGAGGATTACAGAAATTGGTTTCTTATGCTATCCTCTCAAAACTCATGCAGTACATTTATCACTTATTTTGGATCTGAATGCAAAGAAAGACCGAATTAGAAGATTAAGGCTAGGCAATAAAGTAAATAGAGTTAAGCCAAGCCTAAACTAGATATACTGTTGCACCAAATTTTCATGAAATTATGCGATTCTGATTATTGGTTTCAATAGCAACCACTCAAAGCTTGTTAAACAAGACCACTTGATTGTTTTGATTTTAAACACAACAAATATAGAGCCAAAAGATAAGGGTTAGGGAGAAACTTGATAAGCTTCTATCAAGCTTAGCTTAAGCAGAGTTTTTTAAAGCTAAATATTAAGTTGAATACAAGCAGAGCTCAACATTGAGACATGCTAAGCTCTTAACATGCAAGCACATGCCATGGTTCATTTCTGACTCTACCCGACAAGGTTAAATTAAATTTAAACCTTCTAAAAAACCACCCTCCTGAAAATGAGAGTTTTTATCCAGAGACATAAGAACATAACTTTTAAACTCATAACCTATCTTTTTCACTTAAATCTACAAAATGCTTCTCCCCTTACCATCACTAAACTGAAACAGAAAACAAATGTTCAAAATTAACATAATGCTTTTGGAAAAGAATCAAGGCAATTCCTCTAGCTCATTATCCCACCCACCATCCAAGAAAATAGAATAAAGTTTTTCCTTTTTGTTTTATCATCTTGTGGAATGTTGTAATTAACTTAATGATCATCTAATTCAGAGACAGATTTTAAAACAGAATCAGACTTCTTGAAAATTGGGAAAAGAAATAAGGTCCACCTAGGCCCTTCAAGATGCTGACATGCTTCACATGATGCCCACATTAAGGATGCAAGTAAAACACAAGGCATATGCAGAGAGAGGGTTACATAATAATAAAATCACTATATGTTAACTGATTTTAGTCATAAAAGAGACTAATAGAACAAAAGAATCTTGTTATCACAAGCAAAGATCAACAAAAATCTCAAGAGAAAAGTTCATAAAAGATATAACTATGATTGCCTTAAAGCGACTCTCTCTAGCTTTGCTACAGACTACTCTTTTTCATTTCAGCACATATAGAGATATATGGAAATCACCAACCAATGGCTACTCCTGATATAATGTTTAAATGAAGAAACCTTGCTATGACAGATAAAAATAAAAATAGCTACCTAGTTCTTTGCATGAATCTCCAAACTAATTGCTCTTGAACTCTTCCATAACGTCGAATGTAAGAGGCTAGGTTTCCTCCAAAGACGTAACTCAAGGACCAGGAACAAACAACTTTCGGTGAAAATTAAAGAAAAATCAGCCCATTCTTATGTGGAAATTAGAGTAGAAAAACATATATACAATGTATTCTAAATAATCAAGCACTTGATACTTGACTTTAACGTATTAACTATTAAGCAAATTATAACATCAAATCCCAACACAAACCAATTGGTGGAGAAGCATTGCGAGAAACTAGAATAAGGGTCTTATTTAATATTACCAGCATTACTTATGAGCTTTTTCATTTGTTTAGAGCTAGGATTACCATGGTTATACAATCTTCTAAAATAACTATAACAAATGTTTAAAAATTAAAAGGATTGAAATTGACTAATAAATTGCCAAAGTCGAGAATCGCTACAAAACAACCAAATTTCCAAGTTGACAAAGAGAAATCGAATCAATTAATCCATCAAACCGTGGGATTAAAGAGAATATATCAAATGGGTATTCCGAAATGACCGAAAAATCATAAACAACCCCATCGTTGGAATCGAAAAACGAGAAGAAAGAAAAGAGAGAAAGTCAAAAAAGGAACAAACTCAGAAACGTGAAGAAGGCGAATGATGTTAGGGTGATTAACGTAAGAGAGAAAATTAAGCTCGCAATCCAAACAGTTGGCGAGGTGTTTGTTGATCTTGGAAAGGAAAACTTGCTTCACTGCCACTTCTTCACCACTTGATTTCGTCTCAGCTTTCCAAACGATGGAAACAGAACTTCACGTAGCTTTGATTTTAGCAAATAGTCTCCGATCGTGAAGGGTTTCAACAGATCGCAAAGGAGAAAGTCTGAAGGAGATTTTGGGAAAAATTTTCTTCATTTCTATTCGGCGATGGTTGGAATAGCCATTCAGAGCTTTCAGCGCTGAATTCCTATTACGCGTTTGAGAGAATAGAAACGTAATAGGTAATACGGCCGAATGAAGAAACGGTGAACCAAACAAAAGCATTAGGTGGGCCCACGGAATATATTCCTAAAAATTTAATTAAAAATTCAATTTCCCTTAATTCGACTAAAAATTTAAAATAAATAAATTCCTATCTTTCATTAATTAAAATCCCAATTGCTTACCCACTCATCTTTTTTTTTAAAAAAAATTTCTCTTTCGAAAACATTTTCGAAAAATCTTAAATTTTTTTCTCTTTTTCTCTAAGCCGTTTGCTTATTTTTTATTTTCCCCAGTGACGCTGTCAACCTCCAGACTGGCTATAGCCCACCTTCTTCTTCCTCCCACCAACTCTTTCTTTTTTTCTTCTCATTCACTCCACATGTCTTCTCTCTTTTTAATTTGCAAATCTATTTTGTGAGTACCTTTGTTGTCTTCACAAGTTGTGGAAAGATGGTCGTGTCTGTCGTTCACTAAAACTCTATCGGTCACCAGTAGTTTTTCTTAGAAAGTGGGTGACTCTTCATCGGCTTCTTAGTTTTTTTCTATTTTGCAAGTATTTCAAAATAATAAATTATTTCACAAGTCTATTTGGACTTGTGTTATCTTTAGTTTTATATTTTTTTGTTTGGTTTTTCATTGTTTAATAAGTTTTCAGTTTTAAAAGTTTTTGTCTGCTCTTGTAGCACGTTTTCTAGTCTTCCTTATGCATGTAACCCTAGTTTTACAAGTGATTGTAAGGATGGTTTTGTTGTCATCCTCTCTAGTTTGGTGAATGTTAAACTCTTTTGTTGATTTTTGCTCGCTACTTTGGATCATCTGAGGCTGATTTCCTTATCGTATTAAGTGCTTGCAGTCACTCCAGATATGTCGTGCTTGAGTTGTGACAAAGCCAATTGCCAACGTGTCATGATGTTCTATTGATGATGAGGCTAAAGCCTTTATTGTGTTGATGGAGCTTGTCCTTCACCATCTACGACAAATCTACGACTAGTGTTTGTTACTTTTTTCCTGAATTTTATGGTTTCATTCATTAAATGAATTAAAGAATTTACTTTTAAAAAAAAATATTTCCTAAACTTAATTTGAAAAAGAAAAAAAGAAAATTTATTTTGTGTTTGCTTTCTATCGTGATTTGTATACTACACCTACCACAATGATCAATTTCCTTGAAGGAAAACTCAGTAAAACTATTATAGATGTCTCTATATTATGAGTCAAATTACATTTTTCCTTCTTTACTTAAAAAAATGAGCAAGTTAGTTCTTAAATGTTAAATCAAAAAGCAAACTAGTTATTTTAGTTAAAATTTTCATTCATTTCTATTGTTAAAAACTAGCATGGCTAATGGAATAACTAAACAGTTACACGCGGCATGCCCTGTGCATCTCATGTTGACGTACAATAACATGTTTTTAATAATAGAAATGAATATAATTTTTAACAGAAGGTCCAATTTGCTATTTGATCTAACGTACAAGGATTAATTTGTTTATTTTTTTAGTAGAGGAGTAAAATGCAATTTAACTCTTAGTATAAGTGTCTCCATGATATTTTTACCAAAAAAATTCACTTTAATAGCCGTTTTGGCCTTTTATCTTCTTTTGGTTTTGTTTTTGATAAGATTTTGGCGAATCAAGATTACATTGTTCAAATTCTCGATGAGTGGTTTTCAATTTTTTTTTTTTAAAGTTAAAAATTCAAGGTTTTGAAATGATATGTTTTCATAGATCAATCTTAATCTGCAAATCGGTTTACCAAACTTTTCCAATAGCGAATAACAAATTCTAGGAAGATTAAATGGGAAGATGAAGATTGAGAGAGAGAATGATACTTTTAATTTATTTTTATTTAATATTAATTTAATTCTTTTCTTTTCTTTTTACAATTTTAAGGGAAAATAATTTTTTTATTATGTGTCAACGCTTGATTGGTTTAAGTGTTTTTTCTAAAGAAGATAACAATTGCACTCACAATTGTTGAAATTATAGTACTCCGATAAAAAAGAAAAGTTTAACTATCTCACTCAAAAAAGCCATATATTTTAAGAGCTGCTTATTCAATTAAGTCTAAATCTTTTAAAAATCAATAACATCAATGAATATTTTCAAAAGTTTTAAGACAACTTAATTAAAAATTAAAAAAAAATCAACAAAATAATAAAAATTTCCAAATATATACATTTTATATATAGCTTAGCTTACGACGGTTCTTCAAAAGAATCTCAGAAGATTGTATTATTGAGTCTTAACAATAACATTGAAATTAATTATTAATTTATTAAAATACTAATTATGCTCGAAATTACAAAATTGCTCAAGCAGAATTCCCGTTTCTCCTCATCGCAGAGTCGTTTCAAGGAGAAGATAGCATGATTCTTCTAATTTAATACACGAAATAACCAGAAAAAAGTGATGAAAAACTCGATTTATGTAATGTATGTTACAACACCACCACTTACTGAAGATTGAAGATGACGACCAATAAAACAACTGGTTGTAGTAAAGAGTAAAACAAATAGATATAGATGAATCGATTGCCAAGGAACATGCAAGGGATCACTGATTCGATCTTCAAAGCTTAGAGGTTCCGGCAATGTCGATAACAAAACGGTATCTGACATCGTTTCTGGCAAGGCGGTCCAAAGCTTGGTTGATTTTATCTGGCTTGATAAGCTCTACATCGCACGTGATGTTGTGCTTCCCACACACATCCATCATTTCTTGCGTCTCTTTCATACCCCCTGTCATGCTTCCCTTTACTGCTCTCTTTCCTGTAAAAGAAGAAACATGAAACGTTGTTTATTTCTTTGTCCTTGTCACTCCTCATATTGTAGTCTTACACTGGAAGGTCAGACCGTACCAAATATTAATGGAAAAGAAGGAAGCTCAATTGGCCTGTCGGGTGCCCCCACAACTACCAAAGTCCCATTTACTTTGAGCAGTTCCAAGATCGGTCCGAGTGAGTGTTTAGCTGAGACTGTGTCCAAAATAACATCTAGCGTCCTCTTACCTCTCTGTTATATATATATCACATTAATCCAACAGATTCAGAAAGATTTTATCTAATGAAATGCCTCTTCGAAAAAGCAAATTAGAGAGTTGCCAACCTGCATTTGTTTAGCATCTGTGCTAACTAGGAAATAATCAGCGCCCAAACGCTGTTTAGCCTCATTTTCTTTTGACGGAGAAGTGCTGATGACGGTTACTTGATGACCAAATGCTTTTGCCATTTTAACAGCAACGTGACCCAGACCCCCCAGGCCAACTATTCCCACTTTTTTCTCAGGTGACTCCAGCAGTTGGCAATCTTTCATGGGGCTAAAAACTGTTATCCCAGCACACAATAGTGGGGCTGCTGCATCCATTGGCAGGTTATCCGGCAGGTGGACCACGTACCTGCATAAATAAAAATCCCCAACCTTAGCCTACGCTCCATAAACAAGTCATTTTGCTAAAAAGAAACTATATTTTATATATTTATATGGCGAAAGATGAGTTGCTGACCTGTGATCTGCAACTAGCATCTCGGAATATCCGCCATAAGTAATGGTACCATCCCAGAAAATGCCATTGTAGGTTAACTGGATCTGATCGCAGTAGTTCTCCTGCGAGCTTTTACAGAATTCACACTCCAAACAGGATGCTGCCAAGCAACCAACCCCCACCCTGTCCCCTATTTTGAAATTCTTCACGTTGCTTCCCACCTTGGTTATCACCCCCGTTATTTCATGCCTGCATATATGTAACATAAATCTCTCAATACAGAGCATTTCGTACTCAAAACTCTCACCACCCAACTCGTTCAACTCTAAAACATAAATCGGATTTCTCTAATTTAAATATCCAAACTTGAATATGTTGAGCCACACCCGCAGGTAACAAAACCTTTAAAGTTCAGTGACTATCCAAATCAAACAATTTCGATTTTGATTCTTGTTTCAAAATATTTCAGGTTCAATTTAATTTCTTTGTTTCCACTTTAGTAATTAAATTTAATTATAAAAATAAATAACTTTTTTTCATATTTTTTTATTATTTATAATTAATGAATCGAGATAGTGGGGTAGCCTTTAATACTTTATGAAAAGTTGATTAGGTAAGATAAGTTATTTTACTCAAATAATCTAAAAAATAATTAATTACATAAATGACATTGATTCAAAAATAATTATTTAAATTACTTGAAATGAACAATAAAATTAATTATAGAGACTAGATGTTCGGCATTACTATTTTTTCTATTAAAAAAATAATTTTGAGGGTTTTTGACACTAGATGGACGACACACGTGTATTTTTTTAAAAAAAATAATTTATTTGGGATGCTAGCATACTATTATACTAATAGTCGACACCCCTTCATCTAATTAAAAAAAATTACTTTTTTGGGGTGTTAGTTACTGACCAACAAAGCCTAAACTCACCCAACAAAAGGGATGAGAATATTGTAACATTAACCCCTTTTTATTTTTCATCTTTTTTATTTCCCAAATTTAATTATAAATTTTATATTTTAAAATAATATTGAACTACTTATCATATTGCTAATTATTATTACATCACTCACATTATTATTAATTTAAAAATTAATTTATATTTAATACGTACAATTAATTATTTTTTTGGGTTATTTGGTAACATCGTTAAAGAATTTTGTTGCTTTAAATAATTCATCAACAACCCTCCTTCCCGAATAAAATTAAAGAGAGAAGGCCAAGAAGCTTTACCCAGGAACAACAGGATACATGGTGATACCCCAGTCGTCCTTAACATGGTGGAGGTCAGTGTGGCAGATCCCACAATACATCACTTGAATGGTCACATCGTTGACGCCATTTTCCCTGTTTATATTTTTCACCTCTTCCAGGGTCAGTAACGGTAAATAACCCAAAGTAGCTAAAAGATTGTAATGAGTGAAATTAAACTAACTAATCATATTCATGCCACATATATGTAGTGTACCTTCGTTTGAAGATGTAAGGGGCGATTTTACCGGAGGAATCATAAGCCGCCCACCCTGCTACCGTCTGAGTGTGGTTAGGGGTTTCTAAAGCCATGAGAGGGAGAAGAGAAGACTGAAAAAGAAACAAGTGATGAAAAGAAAAAATAAAAGCTCAAAGCTTGATGGTATTGAATGTAGATGGGAAACACGGATATCAGAGAGTAGTGAAGGTACAGCATTTATAGAGAGCATGTAGTTAGTAAAAGAGTAGGGTAATGTGGACAGATGCCTACCTACCAATAACTATTATTTATTTCCTTCTTAGTTATACAGTTGCCTACCTACCAATAACTATTATTTATTTCCTTTTTAGCTATCATGGTGGGGGAAAAAAGGAAAAGGTCCCTTGGTATGAAAGATGGGTGTAATTGAAGCTATTTTACCAAATTGACCCAAAAAATTTGATATTTATAAAAATGATTTAGGTTTAAAAATAATCATCAAAATGACCTGAAATGAACAGTAGAATGGGGTTTTGGCCTGTCAATGTCCGGCACCACCTAGTATTTTGGCTCCATGATTGCCTGATAATTGTGTCAGACTTTAAAAAATTAATTTTTTTGTTACGCCTTCCAATTTGGGCGGGGTATTTTTTTAAATCGTATCATACTGGAATACAAAAAACCAGTATTTAAAAAAAATTTGGTTCTGGCCTTCTAATGGCCGGCACCAGGCACAAAAAAAAAATCATTTTTTTTAGGTGCTGGCCTTCTAATGGCCGGCACAGTCAGATACGATTTAAAAAAATTGGTGTCTGGCTTCGTCAATGGCCAAGACCGACTCGTGATTTAAAAAAATTGCGCTTGGCTTTGTCAATGGCGGTACTGACTCGATATTTTTAAAAAATATATATTTAGTCTTTGGCTTTGTCAATGACCGGCACTGCACTCGATGATTTTAAAAAAATTGGTGTTGGCTTGTCAATGGCCAAAGACCGACTCGAGATTTAAAAAAATTTGGTTTGGCTCAGTAAATGGCCAACACTGGACTCGATATTTTTTTAAAAAAATTAGTCTTGGCTTTGTCAATGGTCGCACCGGACTTCGATAATTTAAAAAAAAAAATTGGTGCTGGCCTATCAATGGTCGAAGCACCAGAGTCTGATATTTTTAAAAAAATTGGTCTTGGCTTTGTCAATTGCGGCACTAGACTCGATGATTTTAAAAAAAAAAAAATTGGTGCTTCCCTGTCAATAGTCGGCACCACTGTACAGTATTTTAAAAAAATTGATCTTTGGCTCGCTGTCGGCCTGCACTGCACAGACTCGATATTTAAAAATATATATATTTTGGTGTTGGTCTGTCAATGGCCGTCACCAGAGTATATTATTTTTTTAAAAAAATGGCACCAGACTCAGTATTTAAAAAAAAAAAAATTTGCTGGCCTGTCAATGGCCGGCACCAGAGTCAGTATTTTAAAAAAAAAAATTGGTTTTGGCCTTCTAATGGTCGGCACCAGGTACGAAAAAAAATCAATTTTTTTAAGTGCTGGCCTTCTAATGGCCGGCATCAAACCTTATATATAGTGGGTGGTTTGGGTTCTGATAGTGTAAATGGAATGAGAAAAAAAAAATTGAGAGAGCCATCAAAATGAGAGTGTTTTGTAGTATATCATCAAATGAGTTTTTTTGGAGTGGATTGTATATGGAGTTTTTCGTAATGTACAACTGAATTTCGGAGTTAAATTATATACTGTCATATTTTAACGGATTTGAATTATATACGATCATGTCCATCCTCAAGGTTATGCCATTAAGGGTTGGATGATTATTTGCGCCATAGATGGCTAATCGAGTTGTCCAACGCAAATGTATCTCAGGGGACAATGGAAGAAGAAAAGGTCTGGAACTTTTAGGAAGTTATATTTTTCCTTGGTTTATGCAGCTGGTTTTCTGTTTCTTTTTAATTTTACTAACCGTTTCAGCTATCCAATTATCATGTACTGATGCAACGTAGACCTGATTCAAGCAGAAGACGATTAATTGTGAAGAAACTAGTATTGAAAATAATTGTATTATTTCTTAAGAATGTTTGTATTTTTTTATATCTGTAAATTTAATATAGTTGTTTAGGATTTAAGGTTTCATTTTTATATTTTCGTGTATTAATTTCTTAGAATGTTTGTATTTATTTTATATGTAAATTTAATTTAATCTGTAATATATAAAGTTTGAAAATTAAATTTTCGTGTATTAATTTTAATCATCTGTTTGTAATTCATTGGGTGTTTAAATTTAACATAGTGCATATTATTTTTGTTTGAATTTTATATTTTTTTTGTATTAATATTGTAGAATGATTGTATTTTATTGTGTATGTAAATTTAATTTGTCATGTAGTATTACTTATTTGAATTATTATTTTTTAAATATTACGAAGTCATTTATTCAAACAAATAATTATTTTAGAGAAATTAAATTAATATTAAAAAACAGAATAATTTAAAAATAAAAGAAATATTTACAGAATAAATTTAAAATAAAGTAAAAATAAACAGAAAAAAATTTAAAATTGTAGTGATTCCGGCGACGTCCCCGGCGCCAGCGTGTAATGGTCTGAATGTCTCCGTCAGCGATGCCGTGCACTTTGCTCAGGCATTTGATAATTGCTCGGTCCGGCCTCTGGTGTCTCGTTCGGTGTACTTAGAAAGGTAGAATAATCATATACACCATAATCGAGAGTTAATTGGTATTGCGTGACCGGAGGTGCCGGTGGAAAAATATTCTCAGTTGTGGGTGTACGTGCTTCGAGATGGAGCTCAGGGTGGTATGAGGATGATCCGGATCGTGTCGAATATTGAGGCTCGAGGTCATCACCAAAAATATCTTCGAACAATGGAGGAATTTCTTGCAGCGGATCCGGATCTAGGTGGTGTGATGATGAGCCGGATGCTTCATATTGGGCCTCGAGATCGGGGTTCGAGGCAGTATCGGACTCGATGTTCCTGAATGGGGGAACTCGGTTACTACGCGGTTGTGCGTTCCTTGGTTGCCATTGAGAAGATTCCAGTTGCGCGTCTCTTTGGATCAGCATGTAATGACCTTAGAATATAAAGGGTTTCCCGTGTACCATATGCCATGCTGCGTACTCGGGCGTAGGAGAGAACCCTCCCTCTAAGACATACAAGGGAGGGCGCCTCGAATGTCGCTGATTCCGTAGAAAGATATATGGTTCATGTTTTTGCGCCCAATTTAAAGCGTCCCGACCCGAACCCTTTTTATCCATTTCGTGGACTTCTTTGATGTCGACGGGAGGGTTCGGGATAGGTTGTGCGCAACCGAACTGCCTCAAAACCCGACCTCTCCATCATGCCACTCCACCATATGGAAATAAATCAACGACACATTTGACACGAACAGTTGTTGCTGCTCGATAACCCATGATGGTATGAGCGCCGCGATATCTTCCTCATTATATGGCATTCATATAAACTGCATAATAAAGACAACATGTTATTATTTAATTTTTTTTCTTGTGGAATTATTGTATTTATAAAAGAAATATTCGAAATCGTATTTTATGCCATCCCCGGAATGAGTCTCTATCATCATACGGTACATAGGTACGGTGAACGATCGCCTGATTTTCGGTACAGTTGCCCATCTAAAAAAACGAAAAATTATCAAATTATTTTTCCCATGCAAAAAATTAGTATATTATAGTATACAATTAAAAAATAAATGGCAAAATTGAACTATATATTTACCTATTAACGAGTGGCCAGACATACGTTTGGTGGCTCACTGATACCAGAAACGGCATTTGGTATAATGCCCAAGACTGCAGTAGAAGGCAGCAACCGCCCATTGATTTCGTAGACGGCTTTGTCACTCGACAAAGCTCGCTGTATAAGCATGCCAACACTGCAGAGCCCCAACTAAATCTTCCGGCAAGCTCGAGATCCTCTAATAAGGGGAGATACATTATTGAGACTTTATTTTGATTGGCGTTCGGCAAAAGTATCCCACCTATAAGCTGAAGAATGAACGCTCTTGCAGCGTAGATAATGTCCATCTGCGTTGGACTGCTCGGAAGATGCCGAAAGTTTTCTTTTAACCAACTAAATTTAATATAGGTTAATCGTCCTTCCTCGTTGTTCTGGGGCACCCTTCCAAGTAATCGCTCGCAAGTGCCCCACGGATCGGGCACTCTTCCAAGCCCGGTCACTACTTCACCGTTTATAGACAGCCCTAGTTGGACTGCTACGTCTTGCAGTGTAATATTTACCTCCTCACACGAGAGGTGGAACGTATGTGTCTCCGGGCGCCATCTTTCAACTAATGCCGATATTAAATCGGCTCGTATCTCAGATATCTGAATGTACGCGGCTACTCCAAAACCCGCGACATTCAAATACGGTATAACTCTTCGATCGGGAAAATAACTAGGATCATGCAATCGGGGTCTCACAATTCGGTACAAATCCTGCGTTTATAGTAAATATATAATGTTATATTTCTCGTTTAAAAAAATTTAAAAGAATATTTAAAATTAAATAATACATTTTATTTCTCGTTTACCTTATGAACATTGGCTGCAATGTGGTCTTTGTCATTTAAAATAATATTAGGATTAGGATCCATGGAGTGATCGGCAGTCGTCGGCGGTGGTTGAGGGTGAACAACGGTAGTCGTTGGTGTAGCCTATTTATAGTAGGGGACCATTTGGCTGAAGGGCAAAATTGGAAAAAAATTATGGCCTGAAAAAAAAGGGTGAAGGGCAAAATTAAAAAAAAAATTATAGCAAAAAAAAATGGCTAGCTTAAAGGGTAAAATACCAAAATATACAGAAAAAAAATAAAATTTACGGAAAAGGGTCGGTTTCTTCAAAATTTACGAAAAAGGGCCATTTCCCCATAAAACGCGTCCACGTCAGCCGTTTTGTGGGGAAAAACCAGGAAAGCGCGTCCCCAGGGGCGCGCT
Source organism: Gossypium sturtianum (assembly GCA_025698515.1). Taxonomy (NCBI): domain Eukaryota; kingdom Viridiplantae; phylum Streptophyta; class Magnoliopsida; order Malvales; family Malvaceae; genus Gossypium; species Gossypium sturtianum. Next base: position 152,133,233 of record CM046955.1, on the reverse strand, counting down.
TTAGCCCTGCAACGGTCAAAATATTTACAAGTATTAATCACATTTGAATATCATATAAATAATTTAAGCAATCGGGCTCAAATCCTTATAACAACTCTCGTGTTTAATACAAATAATTAGTGGATCTAAATTTTAAAATATATATATTAATTCGAGTATGAATTTTATAATTATTAACCACGTCTTATCAATCCATTGAATATTCAATTTAATTTAAAATCTACATATTCATGGGTTAAATATAGAGAATAAATTTTTTTTTTATCTTTGAACCAGCCTAAATTTAAATATTTTTAAAATATATAAACATTAGCGTAAAAATATCTTTTTAATATTTTGTTATTTTTAAATAATAAAATGTACTATTTAAATAGTTTTAATTTAAGTTGCGACTACATCCAACACGATCCATCACTATCTCTAATATAAAATAATGTGATTACTTCTTATTTATTAAGTATATTAAAACTAAATTACAAAAAAAAAACTTCTTATTTTATTAAATATATTAAAACTAAATTACAAAATGAATAGAAGTCTGCCGCCTTGGCATGAAATTGTCTGTCACTCTGACACGAAACTAGGGTTCTTTTCTCAAATCTTTAGTAGCACGCTTGGGTCATACTGCATCTGGACGGCGGCAATCAGCGTTGAAGCACCATTCCATCAGGATCAATTCACTCTTCCAGGGCAAAGGCTAACCAGGTCCTACAATAATGGAAAGAGATTTTGCTGATCTAACAATAGAAGAAGAAGAAGATGTAGTAATACAATTTCAATCTGAGGCGAATGTGGAAGCCGAGGAACCGAATATTAGTCTGGTGGGTTTTTTTTGACGGCAAGTATCATTCACTTTCCAGCAATGAAGAGTACTTTGGCAAATCTATGGCATCTGGTAAGAGGTATTCATATTAGAGATCTTGGGGAAAAACGGTTTCTGTTTCAGTTTTATCACATTATGGATATGAATCGTGTTTTAAAAGCGGCTCCATAGACTTTCAATAATCATCTTCTGATTTTTCATAAGCTTCAAAAGGGGGAGGATCCTTTAAAAGTCCCCCTAATATTCACGCCTCTTTGGGTACAGTTACACGATATTCCAGTGGGGTTTTTCTCTGAAAATTTGGCTAGGCAAATTGGAGGTTTTTTAGGGGAGTTGATTGAATATGACATTTCTGATATGGGGAAAGGGTGGAGGAATTTCATGAGAATTAGAGTCAAATTGGATGTCAGGAAGCCATTAAAAAGGAAAAAGCAGGTGTCTTTTGCAGGAATCTATTCTTACATCAAATTCAAATATGAACGTTTAACTCTTTTCTGCTTTTACTGTGGCCATCTAGGTCATAGTGACTCATATTGTGAAGCTAAAATGTTACTAGGTGTGGAAGTGGATAATATGGGATGGGATCTGTGTAAAGCACAATCAAATAGAGCGATGGCCATGAGTAGCATATGGTTACGTGAAGACGGTGACAATGGGCAGAACGTGAGTGGCAGAAATCGACAATCAGCAGAACAAAGGACGTGGGAAGTTAGCAACATGTCAAAATCTGAAGCATTAATTGATCCAGTTTTGGGATTTAATTTGGTAGGTTCTTTCCCTATTTCATCACAAGACGGGAGAAATTTATTAGCCGATCAGCCTTTCACAGCAATGGAGCACGATTTAGAAGATTCTATCCTTATTGGGGAGGAGGGAAGCAAAAGACAGCGTGAAGAAAATATGGCTCAAAGGATGAGTTCAGTGGAAAATGATCATCTATTATCGGCGGCTGCCAAAAGGCAAGCCGACCGGTCACAATAAAAATCTTAAGTTGGAATGTCCGAGGTTTGGGGAACCTGCGGACTATCCGAAGGCTTCGGCAAACGTTGAAGACACATAATCCCCAACTGGTCTTCTTTATGGAGACAGATTAATAAAAAATAGATGGAGCGAGTGCGTAGAAGTTATGGTTTTCTTAATGGCTTGGAAGTGGATCCTGAAGGTTCAAAAGGTGGGTTATGCTTAGCGTGGAAAGAAAATGTTTCTATCTCAGTTTGGATTTTTTCGAGAAGGCATATTGATGTTTTAGTTGAAGATCAAGACACTGTCCAGAAGTGGAGGTTTACAGGCTTTTATGGCTCTCCTTACGCAAGAGAAAGAGAGGAATCTTGGCAGCTTCTAAAAAGTTTGAGGGGTGATGAGGGGCAACCTTGGCTTGTTTGTGGAGATTTTAATGAAATTATGTATGGTTTCGAAAAGAAAGGTGGTCTGCCCAGGGAGGAAAAAAGAATGGAAGATTTTCGTAATACGTTACAAGACTGTCAATTGTTTGATGTAAGCTATACGGGAAGGTGGTTTACTTGGGAACGGGGAAATTTGCCAGAGACAAATATTCGAGAACGCCTTGATAGAGGACTGGCTAATGCAAACTGGTTGTCCATGTTTCCGGAGGCTAATATTAAACATCTGGTGCATTCGACGTCTGATCATTGCCCGCTTCTAATAACTACAATTAAAGAAGAAAACATTTTCAAATTCGAAGCATGGTGGGTTCTTGAAGAAACCTTTGAAGCAGAAGTTAAGCGTTTATGGGAGTCTAATCCAGGTGATTTAATGCAGAAATTTGAGTCCCTTCAACAAGGGTTGAGACAGTGGGCTACAAGAATTGGCAGAGTTAGAAAACGGAAAAAAGAGGCATTGAATTTGAAGTTGTCTAATTTACTAGAAGAAGAAAGAACTGATGAGAATTTGGCAGAGCTGATCGATACAAAGGTACAACTAAATTTCAAGATTGATAAAGATGAGAGGTATTGGGAGCAAAGGGCTAGGGTCAACTGGTTGAAGCTTGGGGACAGAAACACAGCTTTTTTCCATAGTATGGCAACACAGAGGAGACGGAAAAATACCATCCAAAAGCTACAAAACAGGGATGGTAGAGAAGTGGAGGATCTGCAGGAAATGGAATAAGTTGCGATGGCATATTTCCAAGATTTATTCCAAGCTGGGACAAGAGGTTATTATGATCATCTACTGAATGGAGTTGAGCAATGTATTTCTGAAGAGGACAATAGAAATCTGGTGAAACCTTTCGTACAGGAGGAGATTTGAGGCGCTCTGGCTAGTATGGAAGCTACAAAAGCTCCAGGTAAAGATGGATTCCCGGCACTTTTCTTTCAAAAATTTTGACATATAGTGGGGGATGAGGTATCAACTTATTGCCTTCAACAGCTCAACGGTGATATGGAGGTTAGTCAAATCAATACCACACATATAGTTCTTATCCCTAAGAAAAAAAATCCAGCCAATCTTTCTCATTTTCGCCCTATAAGCCTTTGTAATGTAATTTATAAAATAATGGCCAAGGCTATAGCGAATAGATTTCGAAGTGTTTTGGAGAAATGTATTGACAAGGCACAAAGCGCTTTTGTTCCAGGTAGATTAATTTCAGACAATGTCTTAGTTGCTTACAAAATTCTTCATACGCTGAGAAGGAAAAGATTGGGAAAAAAGGGATTGATGGCAGTGAAACTGGATATGATTAAAGCATATGACAGGGTTGAGTGGGGTTTTCTAGAGGAAATGATGAGGAAAATAGGGTTTGACCCTAGATGGATTCTTTTGATCATGAAATGCATATCCACTGTTTCTTACTCAGTTGTTCTCAATAATCACGCAGGAAGCATCTTTTTGCCCTCAAGAGGTCTACGACAAGGTGACCCCTTGATTCCGTTCTTATTTCTGATTTGCGGTGAGGGTTTATCTAGTCTAATGAGATTGGCACAGCAAGAAGATAACTTTAAAGGTGTCAAGGCGAGCAGAAGGGGTCCTCAAATTTCACATCTATTATTTGTAGATGATTGCATAATTTTTTGAGAAGCAACGGAAAGGGGAGCTGGTCTTTTAAAACGGATATTACGGGAATATAGAAACTGTTATAGGCAGATAGTTAATTTTGAGAAATCAACAGTTTTCTTCAGCTCTAATACAAGCAGTGAGGATAAGGGAATTGTTTCCAGAATGTTAGGTGTACGTAGTTCGAATGATCCTGAACGCTATTTGGGATTACCAAACATGGTGGGCAGAAGGAAAAATGAGGCATTTCAAAATTTAAAGGACATATTCAAGCAAAGAATTGATAATTGGAGTACAAGGCACTTATCCCAATGGGGAAAGGAAGTTTTTATCAAATCTGTTCTTCAAGCCATTCCGACGTATTCAATGGCTTGTTTCCTACTTCTTAAGTCTTTATGTTTGGATCTCGAAAAAATAATTGCAAAATTCTGGTGGCAGAAAGGTCATAGTCAAAGGGGTATTCATTGGTGCACGTGGAAGGATCTTTGCGTTTCAAAAGAACAAGGGGGTTTGGGTTTTCGTAAACTCGACCAATTTAATATTGCTTTGTTAGCCAAACAGGGCTGGCGACTTTTTAATTATCCCAATTCATTATTAGCACAGGTTTTAAAGGCAAAATATTTCCCTAATTCGGATTTTTTACATGCACAGTTGGGAAACTTACCTTCTCTTACCTGGAGGAGTGTTTGGGCTGCAAAAGGGCTACTTGCAAATGGACTGTGTTGGCGTGTTGGTAAAGGGGACCAGATTTCTATTTGGGAGGACAAATGGATCCCAGGTGGTTCAATTTTAGGCAGCAGCAATGTCGAAGAAAAGGCAGATATCAGATTAGTTGCAGACATAATTGAAGTAAATACACGAGGCTGGAAAAGAGAGTTAATCGAGAATACCTTTCCAGGAAGTACTGCACAGAAGATTTTGCAGATACCATTGGCAAATGAGGTTGTGAGGATTTTTAGGTATGGCGGGGAGAGCAAACGGGCGAATTTACAGTAAGAAGTGCCTACCAACTATTACAGGAGACTACTCTGAGTCCTAATGAAATATTATTACAGGCAAAAACAAAAAAAAAATTACAGGAATTTATGGAATTTACAACTTCCATTAAAAATCCTAATTATTATCTGGCGCATATCATGGGATCTCATCCCAAATTTCAAGAACTTGAGCCTGCAACGAGTGGTTAGTGATAGCTCCTGTCCTCGGTGCCGAAATGCAACAGAAGATTGCAATCATGGCTTCAGACAGTGTCCTGTTACAATAGAAGCGTGGCAACTCCTTAATCTTTCATGGGTCATTACTTCTAATATTATTGAGCTATGGGATTGGCTTACTTGGGTGTTTGACAGAGGGAGCATCGGGCAATGTCGACTCTTTTGTTGTGCCATGTGGTTCATGTGGAGCTCCAGGAACCAGTTTATTCATGAGAGGAAAACAATAACAGGAAGGGATTTGTCAACAAAGATCCAGAACTATATTGTAGAATTTGATAGATCGTGTGAAGGAAAGCATACCTATGCTGATAACGTTCATCAGGGGCATCAAATAAGCGGGACAAAGGCGACTATCTTATTTGATGCAGCATTTGATAGCAGAAACGCTACTTCAGCTACGGGTTTAGTGGTGAAGGGAGATAGGAATGAGAGGCTAGTTTCGAAGTCGATCCTCCACTCAGCCATTGCGACGCCGTTTATGGCAGAGGCATATGCAGGTCTGCAAGCAGTAAAATTAGGGATTGCTTTGGGATTTCAATCTATAACCGTATTAGGAGATTCTAAAACAGTTATAAACAAGTGCAATACCACAGCAAGAGACAAATCAGTTCTGGGAGCAGTTATTAGAGACATTCATTATCATAGCCATTCTTTTCGAGAAATTCATTTCCGATTTATCAGTAGAAGAAATAACAACGAAGCCCACATAGTAGCGAGGGACACCTTAAGAACAGGTGAGGAAATTTACCTGGAGGAAGGGTCTTTCTTGAGCCGACAGCGTCGAAGAGTGGAGAATGGTTTGCTCAACCCGGATTGAAGAACGAATGCAGAGGGTTGGAGCCGAAGAGATAGCTGAATTCAAAATGTTTTGGTTATTGCTATCAAATGGATAGCTGGCTTTGGGAAAAGGAACGTCAGAAGTTAGTGGGAGCCAGCTAATATCTTACCGATTGGATTTAACGTCTGATGAGACGTTTGGCTTATCCTTTAGTATCTAGATTTTTTTTTACTTTACTGGACTATTTTTATTGATTTTGTTGGGCTTCATTTGGTTTTTCTTTGGGCCTCAGAGCTTGGGTCTGCGCCATGGACATTTGCTGAGAGCCTTGTTACTGCTTCTTCTTTACTTTTTTGAATAAAGGTCCAATCGGTATTTTTCAAAAAAAAAACTAAATTATAAAAAAAATAAAATAAAAAACAACATCTTATTTATTAAATATATTAAAACTAAATTACAATAAAATAAAAAATAAAAAACAACTTCTTATTTTATTATATATATTAAAGTTAAATTACAATAAAAAAATTAAACAATTTCTATTTTATTAAAGATATTAAAATTAAATTACAATAAAAAAAATTAAACAACTATTATTTTATTAAATATATTAAAACTAAATTACAAAAAATAAAAAATAAAAAATAAATTTTTATTTTATTAAAAAAATTCAAATTAAATTACATACAAAAAAATAAATAACTTCTATTTTAGTGAAGATATTAAAATTAAATTACAAACACAAATAAAAAATAACTTTTATTTTATTAAAAAAATAAAAAAATTATTACAATTTAAAAAATAAAAAAGCCCATCCGAATCAATGTTAATGCCGGTTGGAATCAGTGCCACACGGGGGTGGTCGGCGGTTACGCGCTGGATTCCTCCTTCTTCTAGCTTCCGACGGGGGTCGTGGAACATCGGGCGGGGATTCCGGTTCCTCCGGCAGTGGGTCTGGTTGTGGGTGTTTCAAGGATGACCCACCTTGATAAAATAACGACCCCGGAGGTGTTTGCATAAACCACGGTGGGGTGTCCAATCCGTATGGCGAAGGAGACTGGTAAAAGAAGTGCTCCCCGACGCGCGCCTCGTGATCCTCACACGACGACGGCCTCAAGATCGGTGGCGGATCGGAGAGTCGAACGGACTCGAACCCGCCATGCATTCCAACCCCGGGTGGGACCGGGAAAAGGAAACATATATGGGTTAGGATACATATAAGGGCTAGGTATGCGCTTTTTGGCATAAAGGCTAAAGGTCGTCGTGATGTCGGTGCCGTCGGCTGAACTGATGGGCCAAAGGATCGTGTGTGGGCGTTGTTGATGGGCCCGATGATCGTGTGTTTCGGCGCGTTAACTACCCGCCTCATCACCCCTTCTCCTTGGATTTAAAGGGCCCCGACGTTCCCTTTGTTGACGAAGTTGCCGTCGCCTCTCTTCTTCCGACAACAAATACGGCTTACCATGGATCCTAAACCAGGGGCGCGCTTTTCTGGTTTTTCCCCACAAAACGCGCTGACGTGGACGCGTTTTGTGTGGAAATGGCCCTTTTCCGTAAATTTTCAAAAAACCAGCCTTTTTCCGTAATTTTTTTTTTTTTGGTATATTTGGGTATTTTACCCTAGCTTAAAGCCTGCCAATTGAAAGGCCAATTTGGCCAGTGACATAGGCCTGACGCCGGAAGGGTCTTTTCAACTTCTTCTTTTTTTTCATTTCAATTTTATTTTAATTTCATTTCATTTTATTTTCATTTTATTTAAATTATCTATCTTTTCATTAAAATTTAATTTTTTCTCATTCCAAAATTTATATTTTCATTTCAGTATTTCATTTCATTTAAATTTATTAATTTTCCTAATATAATTTTTTTTCATATTTTTTTTCAATTCATTTCATATTTTATCATATTAATTAGAAGTGGTCTCAATATCATGGTCATTTAATTTTTTCATCTATTTTTTAAATTTTTTTATATTTTATATTTGTCAATTTAAATTTAAAAATTGTTAAAAAAAACTAATTTCATTTTTTTGGAGTTTTTTAGGTCTGACACCCCATTTAGATAAATTAAATTTGTTAAAAAAAATCTAATTTCATTTTTTTCATTTAATATTTTATTTAAAATTTTTCATTTATTACTTTTGTCAATTTAAATTTTAAATTTATTAAAAATATCTTATTTCATTTTTTTGGGGTTTTTTTAGGCCTGACACCATATTTATCAAGCCTGATAAAAGTCATTTCGATTTTATTTACTCCTGCTGCAGTCGGCCATTGCAAGGCTATTTCTCAGGCCTAGGCCTAGGCCTGACGCAGGCCAGGCCTGCAGCAATATCACATCAATTTTTTTTTCATTTCATTCCAATTTCATTTCATTCTAATTTCATTTCCATTTCCATTTCCCTTTCATTTCATTTAAATTATATATTTTTTCAATTTATATTTATTTTTTACTCAATTCATTTATATTATTTTTTTAATTTAAATTTAATTTTTTCCTCATTTCATTTAAATTTTCTATTTTCAATGCAAATTTTTTTTCTCATTTCATTTTCTATTTAAATTTTCTATTTTCAATGCAAATTTTTGCTCAGTTCATTTAAATTAAAATTTTCCCTCATTTCATTTAAATTTATCTTTCTTTTAATTTTTTTCTCATTTCATTTCAATTAAATTTTTTCCTCATTTCATTTAAATTTATCTTTCTTTCAATTTTAACTTCGTATCATTTCATTTCAATTTATTTTTTTCTCATTTCATTTAAATTATCAATCTTTCTATGTAATTTTCATTTTTTTCTCATACAATTTATCTAATTTTTTTTTATATATTTACAATATTTTTACAAGAACATGCGCTAAATAATATATCACTCGTCATCTTGAAGTCCAGCATTACGAGACGATTGACCGGAAACATAGACACGATGTGGGCATGTTGATCGATTGTGTCAGATGTTCAAAGACACGAGGTACGATTTGTTCACCCGTCTCCACGACATTCATGTCATTTGAATTTTCGTCGATTGTGGTTGACCTTTAGGATGTCTGCGGAGACTACGGTCAGGCACCATCTCGATAGCAGGCGGTGGAACTTCCCAGTTTGAGACACCGGGCATTACAGGAAATTCGTTCCCCCATATACGTAATGTGCGTTGCAATGTGTAGATCTCGTCTATGAATTGTTCAACATTTAAGTTTGCTCTCGCACACGCTGCATGAACATGCGCACACGGATATCGAAGAGTCTGAAATATCTCGCACTCGCATCGCCTGCTTCGCAGATCAACTGCATACAACCTAGGTGGAAGACCCGAACGACGGCCGATGTACTCCTGAACTCGAAAAGTCTCCAAGTCGCACGAATACAATTCTATGTTCATTATTTATGCCCTTCGACTATTTACCGCCATGGTCTTTCGGACGGCCTCTACGTACACGTACCCGGCCTCGATCTGCTTAGCTTGTCTCAACCCCATCTTAGGCATCAATGTCGCCAACCTATAGAATATTGCCGAGAACACAACAGAAATCGGGAGATGGCGTGTGCGCCTCAATACAGAGTTGACCGCCTCTACCAGGTTAGTCGTCATCTACCCATACCGAAACCCCTCATCATAACTTTGAGTCCATTGCCAGTTCTCCATGCTACCCAACCATGTCCGGAGATCTGTTGGTAAAGATGACATCTGAGATTCAAGCCTTGCGAACCTCTGCCTGAATCTTCGCGGTTCTAACTCATGGGCTGCATATTTAATTTGAAATCACCAATTTAAAAACAACAAAAAATTTGAAAAGTAATTTTTGATATAAATACAAACAAATTTTTTTTACCCATGTTCACGAGTTCTTTTTTCCAAACTTTATTCTTATAATCTCTATGAAAGTTTGCCGCGATGTGCCGGATGCAATAAACAGATCTCCACGGAACCCCCGATCGCCTTACCGCAGCAAGTAATCCTTTCGATCTATCTGATATAAGGCAAATGTTGTCTTCTCTGGCAACGTGCCTCCGTAGATTTGTGAGGAAAAATTTTCAAGACTCGAAGCACTCACGCTCCACGATGGCGAAAGCGACCGGAAGTACATTTTGATTGCCGTCTTGTGCAACAACAATCAGTAGGATTTTCATGTATTTGCCATACAACCATGTCCCGTCCACCTGCACCATCGGCTTCCAGTGAGGGAAGGCCCTAACACACGGCTCGAACGTCCAAAACAATTGGTGAAAAACTCGTTTCCCTGATTGTATCTCCCCGTCCGGGCCTTTATACGGCAATGTTTACAAATCAGTCACTGTTTCAGGTACATACTCTTGTATCCCGGCTATCCACCCTTGAAGCTCGTTGTATGACGCATCCCAGTCACCAAACAACTCTCGCATCGCCATTTGCTTTGCCCACCATGCCTTTCGGTACGACACTTTATACTTGAATCGAGCTTGCATGTCTGCAATAAGGACCGACACTTGAATGGTGGGCGACTCTTTCACCAAAGGGATGATGCAGTTGCATATAGTTTTTGCATCTAACTTTTCATGGTCTTGCGACATACGAGCGGACGTGCATGTGTGTGGACCTTCTAGTTTCCTTATTATCCACATCTGTGTCCGCTGCATCAACGTGGCTCGGACACGCCATTTACAACCACTTGACGCTTTCCAACATTCCCCTACGTACAAAGACTGCGTCGACTTCGTTACTTTATAATCCACACCAAAATTCAAGCTAAGTTGTTTTATAGCATGTAAACAGTCTTTTTTGTTATCGAACTGTTGTCCTACAAACAACTCTTCATCGTCGAATTCATCGTCAAGTAGGTGAGCCGGCACAATATTTGTATATTCCGGGAACTTGCGTGCAAGAGCCGCATCAGGATCCACGTCGATCATGAAGGACCTTGGATTATTTCTTATAACTATAACAGGGCCCATGTTTCCGGCCGAATGTGGGTTTGCATTTTCACCCTCCACCGGCCCTTCATTGTTTATGTCTTCAGGGATGTCATCCAAATCGGGGTCACTAAAATCATCGTTGGGATCACGGTGGGACTGATCATCATTATCGAACCCTTCATCACCATCTTCTATGGTGGCCAACACCTCTGGATGGATCTCTAGATGAGGACACGAGTTTGGGATGTTATACGAACATCTATCGGTGTTTGGATTTTCGGGAGTTGGCATTGACCGTCCAAAACCCGACTGATCTTCCCAGGAGACGTTAAGATCAAAATCAATTCCGGAGCGCTGGCTTGCTGGAATTACCACTTGAATGAGATCCGGTTCAGCTATCTCAGCGAACAACTCAAGCAGTCTGGGATTTTCTATCTTAGGGGGGCAATAAATTGCTATCATTGTCCCTAAATCATCATCATCTTCAAGCTCCATTTTTGAGAACTTTAGCAGATCAGTTGAAACCAGAAACTTGTAAAACAGTCTCAACATTTGCTTTCCGTAATGGGTTGCTATCTTTGTACTGATTTTTCGTTTTAAATCCGACTGCGAAATACGCTTGTTGAATCTCATTCCTATTTTTTTCCGACTTCGAAATACACAGCCTTCTTTAGTTGTATTTATCATTTCTCCATCGAAATGAACATAAACAAACAAAATTTGAGAACTCATTTTTAAAAAAAAAAATTGCTTTCTTCTCAACAAAGAAAAAAATAAAAATTTTAAAGCAAACAAAAACTCAAATGGAAGATAAAATACCTATATATATCTGATAAATTTGGTGCTGGCCATTAAATGACCAGCATCCATTTTTTTTTTTTTACATCTCTGGTGCCGGCCATCAGTGTACCAAAGAACCAAATTTTTTTAAAAGAATATCAGACTGCAGTGCCGGCCATTGTGGAAGACACCAAATTTTTTTAAATATCGAGTGCAGTGCCGACCATTGTGAGAAGATTTACCAAAAATATTTTTTAAAAAAATCGAGTCCGTGTGCCGCAATTGACAGTGTCAAGACCAAATTTTTTTAAATACTATACTCTGGTGTCGGCCATTGACAGACCAACACCAAATATTTTTTTTAAATACTGAGTCTAGTGTCGGCCATTGACAGGCTAACACCAATTTTTTTATTTTTTTAAAATACTGTACTCTGGTGCTGGCCATTCATAGGCCAGCACCAAAAAAATTATTTTTTTTACATTATCGAAGTCCGTGTAGGCCATTGATAGGCCAGCACCAAAATATTTTTTTTTAAATTACTGAGTCTGGTGCTGGCCATTAACAAGCCAGCACCAATTTTTTTTTTAAATATTGAGTCTGGCGTCGGTCATTGACAAAGCAAAGACCACCAATTTTTTTAAATATCGAGTCTAGTGCCGCCATTGATAGGCCAAAGACCAAAATATATTTTTAAATATCAGACTGCGTATGCCGGCCATTAGAAGGCCAGAACCATTTTTTTTTAATACTGAGTATGGTGCCGGCCATTGACAGGCCAGCACCAATTTTTTTTTAAATACTGGTTTTTTGTATATCAATATGATACGATTTAAAAAAAATATCCTGGTGCCGGCCATTGAAAGGCCAGAACTAAAAAATTCAATTTTTTAAAGTCTGACACAATCATCAGGCAATCATGAGACCAAAATACCAGGTGGTGCCGGCCATTGACAGGCCAAAACCCCATTCTATTGTTCATTTCAAGTCATTTAGATGATTATTTTTAAACATGAGTCATTTTTGTAAATATTAAATTTTTTTAAGTCAATTAGCGTGTAATTGAACTGCAAGGGGAGTGTAACTTCGTGGATTAGTCGGGGGAGTCAATCTGCTGAAAACGGACAAAAGATGGTAGTTGAGTGCATTTCATTCTTCTCCACTTAACGATGGCTATGAAACTTCAAAGTCTACTGATTGGAGTCAAATTAAAAACCACATTCCATTATTTTTAATGGGATGTCTTTTTGCTTGTGAGCCTTGTGCGTCACTGGCTTGTTAGTGGTGGCCATTTTCTGCCTTTTTTATAAAAATATTTCAAAACTTTTGATTATTTAAAAAAATCACCTATTTTAAAAATTATGTACATAAATAAACAATAGATGTTGGTGACGTTAATGACAAATGGTGTCGGACTGAAATATAATTATATAAAACATTTATATACCTAATGAAGCAATTACCCTTTTAGATTGGATGAAAAAGGGGTGAAGTTATTTCTCTATTTGCAAATTAAGTTTGTCATCTTTTAAAATTAAATTTAAATAGCTCTTAATATATATATAAATAATAAAAATAAACTCTTTTCAAATTTTATTTTTTTAGAAAAAAACAATATACTTAAAACACTATATAAAATTCTTATTTAAATTATTCAAATATATCCCTCAAGAATTTTCCTTAAGTCAAAAATTATGCCAATAATAATGGTGGCACCCAAAAAAATTATATTGTTTTAAAAATCAAATACTTGTTGATGAGTATTGATTCACCATATCAATCTTTGAATTATCGCTTGGTGTTCACTAGTCGGATTTTTTAGAAGAAAAAAATCATAAGAGCCTAGTGACTTAAAATAAAAATTTCCAATAGCTTAAGGCATTAAATGAAAAGTTTTGAATTGTCTAGTGAACATTTTGTAACTTTTATGAAGTTAAATGACCAAAAGGTATACTTACTAATAATTTAGTGACTTAAATCATAGTATTTGAATATATTAGTTGATGTTAGATTAAGGTTGGAATTTTGACAACTCAATATTCCTTTTTGTTCAAGTCTGTCTTTTGACACGGTTTTGTCTGTCTTTTGACACGGTTTCTGACTTTTCTTATTCTGTTGCTGCTTGACGTTCTTAGTGGTGGGGTCATAGTGCTGTCATTTTGTTTAGATCGGAATGGAGGAAGCGTTGGCCAGTCTGCAATTGGCTGATGATGAGGAGATTGCGCTCCAGGAGATAGATGCTGCGGTGGACCATTCTTTTAACCTTTGTCTGGTGGGGAGGTGGTTGACAGAGAGTGTTGTTAATTTTCCATCCCTACGCAACACATTGGCAGATCTCTGGCACCCCATAATGGGCATCTGTATCTCAGATTTGGGTGATAAGCGCTACCTTTTCAAATTCTTTCATGAGGTTGATCTACAGAGAGTTATTGGGGGGGCTCCCTGGTTTTTCAATAATCATTTACTCATGTTTCATAGGTTGCAAGAAGGAGAAAATCCCATGTCAGTTTCGTTAAACTCAACTGCTTTTTGGGTTCAGGTTCACGATCTCCCCCCAGGTTTGGTGTCTGAAAATATGGCTAAGCAATTAGGTGGATTTATTGGTCAATACCTTGAGTATGATACGTCTTTTTCGTCGTTGGGCACAAAGAACTTCACGCGTATTCAAGTTCGTATTGATGTTTTGGTTCCTTTAAAAAGGAAAAAGAAGATTTTGCTAGGTTCAAATCGAACTATTTATGCCAAGTTCCGATATGAAAAGCTGAGCTTGTTCTGCTTTATATGTGGAAAGCTTGGGCATGGGGAGAGTTTTTGTCCCCTACGTACTATGTTAGAGCCTGGCAGTATAACCTTTGGTTGGGATATTTCACTTAGGGCAGAGGGTCGACGTCGAAATCCTTTGACCAGTAAATGGCTACGGGAAGCTGATGGGTCAGTGTGCAGTGATACGGTTTTGGTAAGTAATAATCAAGGAGTTAAATTAGGAGAAAAGGGGGATTTTATGAGTAAACAATGGAGTGGTTTGGGTTTAGCTAATTTTGCTCCTAATCATTCTCATTTACAGCTAAATCAAATGAGAGTGTTTAAGGAAAATAATATCTCGCCACTAAGGGGCTAGGAGATTCTTTTGGGGCTGATGATGAGATTGGGCCCATGGTTTTGGGCATGGAAGACGAAAACGATCCAATCCAACCTTCTGATGGGAAGAAACGTCAACGTGTCGTGGTCAACAGTGGCAACGCCTTAACATCGCTTTGAGATAGGACAATGATGGCGAGTTAACGATCGCTCTTTGGGCAGAGCAGCCGGTTGCAATGAAAATTGTTAGTTGGAACGTCCGTGGGTTGGGAAGGTCACGGATGGTTAAAAGGCTCAAAAACAAATTGAGAGCCATTAATCCCCAAATTTTGTTTCTTATTGAAACAAAAATAAAGGCGAAGGATATGGAGATTGTTAGAAGGAAACTTGGCTTTTCTTGTGGTATTGAAGTTGATGCTGATGGCTCTAAAGGTGGTTTATCTCTGGGTTGGAATGGTAATTCATTAATTTCCCTCAGAAGCTATTCTTCTTTTCATATAGATGCAGATGTTAATGACAAGGATAGTGGGGTTAAGTGGAGGCTCACG
This sequence comes from Gossypium sturtianum, assembly GCA_025698515.1. NCBI lineage: Eukaryota > Viridiplantae > Streptophyta > Magnoliopsida > Malvales > Malvaceae > Gossypium > Gossypium sturtianum. The sequence goes on along the minus strand of CM046955.1, from coordinate 152,118,108 downwards.
GGCTTCTATGGTAATCCTATTGAGAGATTAAGATCGAATTCTTGGGATCTTCTTTATCACCCCCACAACTCTAATATTGGCCCTTGGCTTGTGATGGGTGATTTTAATGAAATCGCTAGCTCTTTTGAGAAAAGAGGAGGTCGTCTTTGTTCAGAAATTCAAATGGCTAAATTCAGAGATGTTTTGGAGGTTTGTGGTTTGATTGATTTAGGCTTCAGTGGTATATGGTACACGTGGGAGAGAGGAAGATTCCAAGCAACGAACATTCGCGAAAGATTAGACAGGGGGTTGCCAATGGAGAATGGATGGATGTTTTTAGCTCTTACTCGGTTCAACACTTGAATCATTCATTTTCGGACCATTGTCCGATCCTCATTGATACGTTAGGCAGGCTTCATGATAGGCAAAATTTTTGAGACCATCGTTTTATGTTTGAAGCTAAGTGGTGTTTAGATCAATCTTTTGGTGGGGTAGTACAGCAAGCATGGTCTGGGCCCAATGATAATGTGGTTGATAAATTAGCTAAAGCTGGTCAGTTTTTCAGATTGTGGAGTCATTCGCGTTCACGTGAGCAAAGGAAAAAACGAGTAAGGATGGAGGAACGTTTGTCTTACCTCTATGAACAGGATCCCACCGATGAAAATTTGGAAGAAATTTTAGAGGTGCAGTTAGGTCTTAATCTGGAGGCAGACAAGGATAAAATCTTTTGTGAGCAGCGCGCAAAGATTAACTGGTTGAAACATGGTGATAGGAATACTAGCTTCTTCCACCGTTCAGCGAACTCTCGTCATACTCGTAACAGAATTGTGGGGTTTGAATCTGCAGAAGGATGATGGGTTTCTCGACCGGATGAGATGCTGAATGAAGCAGTGAAGTTTTTTGGCGAACTTTATACGACTTCGGACTTATCGGGTGAGGATCGATTACTTGATTTAGTTGAAAAAAAGGGTTACCCCCGATATGAATGATGAATTGTTAAATCCATTCTTGGAGGACGAAATTTGGCAAGCTGTCAATTCAATGGCACCCATTAAGGCTCCGGGTATTGATGGTTTCCCAGCCTTGTTCTTTCAAAAGTATTGGGATGTTGTTGGGAGTGATATTTCTCGCTATTGCTTGGCAGTTTTAAAAGGGGAAATCCAAATGGAGGAGATTAACAAAACTCATATAGTGTTAATCCCAAAAGTTGATCGACCCAAAACTTTTTCTCAATTTCGGCCGATAAGTTTATGTAACGTGATTTACAAAATAATTGCGAAAGTTATGATGAATCGGATGAGTCATATTTTGGGTCATTGTATTGATGTTGCTCAATGGGCTTTCATTTCTCGGAGACAAATTTCTGACAATACTTTAATAGCTTATGAGATTCTTCATTCTTTTAAGACTAGAAAGCATTGTAAGCAAGGTAATTTTGCGCTAAAACTCGATATGAGCAAGGCATATGACCGTGTAAAATGGGATTTTTTGGCCGGGATGTTGACTAAATTGGGGTTTTGCCAAGAATGGATTATTCTTATTATGAGGTGCGTGTGTTCGGTGTCTTATATGGTGGGCATCAATGAAAGGATTAGCGAGGTTTTCATTTCGTCACGAGGACTGCGTCAAGGTGGTCCCCTTAGCCCGTTCCTCTTTTTGATATGTGCAAAATGACTTTCTACCTTGCTTAATGAAGCAAAAAATAAGAGATTGATGATTGGTGCCCCGATAGGCAGAGAACGTTTTTCGCTCAACCATCTCCCTTTTGCTGATGATTGTATCTTGTTTGGAGATACTTCGAAAAAGGGGGCTTATGCTATTCGTAACATTCTCGAGGAGTATTCAAAGGCTTCGAGTCAATAGGTTAATTATGAAAAATCTCTCATTTATTTTGGAACGAGTGTGGATCAGCAAATGAGAGATCAAATTACAAATATTCTAGGTGTTCGCGTTTCAGTCAATCCGGAGAAATACTTGGGGTTACCGATGATGGTTGGTAGAAGAAAACTGTAGGCTTTCGCTAATTTTGTGGATAGGTTTCGCAAGCGGATCGAAAGCTAAAATTTTCGTTTCCTCTCGATAGGAGGTAAGGAAGTTTTTGTCAAAGCAATATTACAAGCTACTCCTATCTATGTGATGCAGTGCTTTGAGCTTCCGAAATCGTTATGTACTGCACTAGAAAACATAATGAATAAATATTTGTGGGCTAATGGCAAAACGGGTAAAGGTATTCATTGGTGTTCGTGGAAAGACCTTTGCTATCCCAAAATAGCTGGCGGGTTGGGCTTTCGAGACTTATCTTTTTTCAATAAGGCATTGCTGGCTAAACAAGCTTGGAGGTTGCTTACTCAGCCTGATTGTTTGTTAGCCAAGGTACTCAAAACTCGTTATTATCCTAGTACCAACTTTTTATCGGCTAAAGTAGGGTCTTACCCTTCTTTTACCTGGAGAAGCATATGTGTTGCACGTGAGTTGATTGCAGATGGTCTACTTTGGCGGATTGGTAATGGTAGATCGGTGAATATTTGGAATGATCCTTGGGTGCCTGGATCGGGTAGAAGTCGGTTGTCAGTACAGAATATAAGCACCTATTGGTCTACAGTCAACCATTTAATTGATGAGGACTCCTTTACCTGGAAGGAAGACATCATTTACAAACTCGTCGATTGTGATCAAGCGAAACGGTTTCTCAGTATTCCCTTGGCTCCATCTGATGCAGAGGATGTTTTGGTTTGGCGTCATGACAACACAGGGGTCTATACTATTAAAAGTGGGTATAGGGTGCTCCTCTCTGGGAGACCATAAATCTCTAGTTACAACATGAACAATGATGGCATATTAAAAAAAAATTACAAGCTCCTTTGGGAGCTCCAAGTACCCTCTAAAATTAAGATTCACCTATGGAGGCTAACTAGAAACTATGTGCCTCATCTCTGCAATCTATATAGGCGTAAATTAATTGTGGATGTTGCTTGCCCTTTGTGTAGGTCAGCTCCGGAAGATTCAGAACATCTCCTCTGGTCTTGTGATGTACTTCGACGCATATGGAATCTGCTGGATCTCCATGTTGACCTGGATAGTGATTCCTCAGATGGAAATATTCAATTGGTTAGAATGTTTCTTACTGTTACTGACGAGAAAAGGAAAATGTTGACAATTTCTTTCTGGGCTATTTGGTTTATGCGCAATAAGATGGTTCATGAAGGGCGAAAATTTTCTTTAGAGGAACTTCTTTGCTTTATTCAGAGATATGTCTATGAATTAAAAATGAGTTGTACATCTGACTCTTCCTCCTTATCTATACACACAGTTTTTTGGAAACCACCGTTACCGGGTATTATCAAATTAAATTTTGACGCCTCTTTTGCTAAAACGTCTAATTCCGCTATTGTGGCGATGAGTTGGTCGAATGATAAAGGTCTAGTGATGGGAGCTTGTGCGCACTGTGTTAACGACGCCGATGCTTTTGTGGCTGAAGCAAGAGCCTGCGAGAGAGCGCTTCTTTTCGCGATTGACATGGGATTCAGAAAGATAATGGTGGAGGGGGATTCGTTAACAGTTATAAAGAAACTTCGATCTGCGACAAATGATAGATTTGTGATTCGCTCCATAATACGGAATATTTGCATGATGGCTAATGGTTTTGAAGAAGTTTCATATAACTTTTCTCCAAGAAGAGGGAATAGAGTGGCGCATACCTTAGCAGTGGAAGGGCATCGTTGGCCTCTACCCTGTTGCTGGGTTGAGGAAGTCCCTGATTGTGTTAATCACATCGTGGAGGAGGATTGGGTTGATCGCTCCGGCGCAAGGCTAATCAACGGTGTTTTTCTTGTTCTTTGAAGGTTGGAGAAGTTCTCTCGAATCTCCACCGGTTCTGGTTCTTCAAAGATGGTTTTCTTCTGATTAATGAACATGGGTCTGATGATGATTTGGAAGATTTCTGCTGAATTTCGTTTTGTTGCTTGATGGGAGGTCTTTGGCTTTTGGTTTGCTTTGATGGTTTTGGTTTTTTCTGTGTGCTTGGCTTCTGGTTTTGGTTGTTTGGCTTTTGTCGTTTCTTTTTCATTTGTGTCTGTTGCTTTTCCTTATTATTTAATTTTCCTTTTCTTGGTTCTTGTAACATCAGTTTTCTCTCCCACTATTTTTAATGAAATTTGGCTTTTAACAAAAAAAAAAATCTTAATCTCTTCATTAAAATTTGACGTCAAACTCGCTATTGAAGCAATACAAAAAACTAAAATAACATTTTTAGCCCTCAGTCTTTATAATTCTTTTGTCAATTTAGTCTATTCTCATTAAAAATACATAAAATTTAATTGAAAATTAAAAATTAAGTTTTTTTTTCTTCTGTATTTTCAATAAAAAATAAAAATCATATTAAAAATTTCATATAAAAGTGGACCTGGTTTTAGCAAGATTTATAGGTAAGTAATTGAGTGTCGAAATTTTTAATGTAGTTTTTAAATAAATTATACATATATTTAAATTTGATTTGATTTCGATTGAGAGTTTAAAAAATATTTTACTATTGATATTTTATATACTTTATAAATAAAAATATTATTTAATATGTATTGAATAGACAGGTATTTACTTGCTTTGGAACTGTGGCATATTGCGTCAGGTATGGGCTTACCTCCAGATCCATATCCAGGTCTTCGATGAGTCGATGAGTGCGAAAAAGTGCTTTGCTCGAGGTTTTGCAGCTGCGGAAAATCAACAAAAATGCATCATTGCAATCTCATTATGGAGTCTTTGGTTCCGACGAAATAAACTTATACATGAAGGGGTAAAGTTTCAATTTGAAGAGGTGGTGGGATTTATCAAGGGATATGCGCAAGAAATCATATTAACCCATACAAATCTTCAAGCTACTGTTAAACCTCATTTGCAGGACCAATGGAAGGCCCCGGAGGCTGGGATCGTTAAGATTAATTTTGACGCTTCAATTCTAAGCAAAGACAAGATGGCTATAACAGCAGTAGTAGCTAGAAATTCTACAGGTGCTATTCTTGGGGCAGAGACTTATCTCTTTGAGAACATAGCAGATCCTTTTGTGGCGGAGGGGAGGGCGTGCGAAAGAGCGTTACTGTTTGCGAAAGCCATGGGTTTCCGAAGGTTGGCGGTGGAGGGCGATGCGCTTTCTGTCATCAAGAGCATAAAGAAAATGGGTAATGACATTTCTGTGATTAGATCGATTACCCATCATATCTATGTTATGGGTTTAAGTTTTGAGCAGATCTCTTACCGTTTTACGCCGCGAGCTGCTAATGGCGTGGCCCATGCTTTGACATTGGAGGGAAGGAGAATCGGTTTCTTTGGGGTTTGGATCCATGGGTTACCAGCATCGGTGGTTGCAATTGCAAAGAAGGAAGGTTTGCAGATGAATCTGGAAGGTTAAGGGGAGGTTTTCTTGGCTTTGTTTTTGAGGAAGGTTCTTTGAATCCTCAAGCGTGGTTGATAAGAACAAAGCTTCTGTCGCATTTATGGCAAGCGACGTTCTGGCTGATACCTTGCTTTCTCAAGCTATCTGGCGGTGGGCTCATGATTTATGACGTTTACTTTTAGCAGTTTATTTATTAATTGTTTGTTGTCAGGGTTTGATGTATTGTCTTCTCATGTGTTTTTTTGTTTTAATTTCTGGACTTTGTTTGTTGTTTCTTTGTTATTAGCCTAGCCCAATAAGATATCAGTCTTCTTTCAAAAAAAAATGATGAAAAGATCATCGACTGTATATAATTTCATCCACTCCAAAATCCTCCATTTTAGCTGATTGATGAAAACTTGAAAACAAAATCAACCATTAAAAAACATAAGCACAAACAAAGTGACGGGTCCAAAGCCGTTAAAACGATGCCCACTAACAGAGATCAACAAGGGCTCAGAACAACCTTGACTGTCTCTCCTCATTGGAAATAACTGTCGCTTGTGAATCAAATTCGAGGAAAACAGCTACAGAACGCAACACAGATGAAGAGAAACGTTGAAGGGGCCCAGGCCCGGTTCCTTCACTCCCCATTATTCTATGGCTAGTAGCGAAACCATAAAAGGATAAATATGGACAAAAACATAAAAGAAGAGGTTGCAAGTAGGGAATTCTACAAAGGGGACCAGAAGCCATGCTAGTCGGTGTTATATTCCTTTTATATATCCTTTCCATCCTCAATTGGTATCAAGGACTTTAGATTCCGTTTCAATTAAAATTTTGGTGTTTTAATCAATACCAATTTGTAACGGTACGTGAACATGACTTTTTGTTTTTGTTATACTTAAAATTCAAATATAATGCTTAAATTGCATTATTGAATCTAATTAATAATTTTGAAATGTATGTTTGCATATAAATATATTTATATAAATACAATTGAGATATATTTACATGTATATATGGCATATAATTTATTAAAAATTAAACTATAAATATATATATATATAATTTAAAAATATCAAACTCAAAATGATACACTAAAATATACCGATACTAATATATACCATTAATGATTCGATACTAATTACCATACTAGAAACAAAAATTCGTCATTATCACTAGTTTTTATTGAAGCTTTTATTTATTAAAAATTCCACGATTAATTAATATTTTTTATATAATTTATAACCTCTCTTCACTTTAAATAAATTCCAACACACTTAAATCCATCCACTACCATGTAGGCGGCAATTGAATGTCCTTGTGATTCAATAAAATTTATCATCAGAAACCTATATTCTTTGGTATTTGCTGCTGCTATCAGTAAAATATTCGTTTCCTTCATCATTTTGCCAAGTGATGTCGCTAATCAATATTTTTAACACAATTTGCCTGCGCACTTAACTTGAAAATGACATGTCAATCAAGATTTTTAAGGCTCAAACCGCACCAACCATTTCGATTTGGCCTTTGGTAAACCCAATTTTTTTACTGTAGCAAATATATGATCTTGGTAAATAATTTTAATCTTCAGTAATAAATTATTTATTTTATATTATTTTAATAATTTTCCCAAAACGTTTTGTAATCAATAAATTAATAACATTAGTATCTGTTAATGCTTATTTAATTTTTTTTACAATAAAAGATTGTTAATTTTAAATTAACACTATATTTTTATATGATATTTTTAAATAATAAACATTTTTTATTTTTAAAATTTTAAATACTATATCATTATTTGATTTTAATTATATTATTATAAACAGTAATTAATTTAATTTTATTTAAAATATTAATTTTTATCCTTAATTTACACTGATTATAATACAAACTATAAAGATTCTAAAACTTAAACATTATAAAAATGCTTATGAAATAAATATAATATATTTTAATGGCATAATAATTTATTTGCCTTTTTAACTTTATGAAAAAAGTTACTTTAGCCTTATATTTAATTTTATGTCTTTTTTAGCATTTAAACTTATATTTTTTTGTCAAATCACCCCTAAAATTGATGAAAAAGTTAATGTTTATTGACTTTACTGACGTGGCATACACGTGGATGACACACTAACATTTAATTAATTTTTTATTTTTAAAAATTTTAAAAATAAAAATTTATTTTTAAAAATTAAAGATCATTAAAATTATTTAAAAAGTATATAATATTTTTTTAAACTTTAAAAATTAATTAAATGTTGATATGTCATCTATGCGGCAATCCACGTGTATGCAACATCAACAAAGTTAACAAATATTAAATTTTCTATCTATTTGGGATGATTTGACAAAAATAATAAATATAAGCTCAATTGCTAAAAAAGACAAAAATAAAAGTAAATGGAGGCTAAAATAACTTTTCTGTAACGTTGGAGAGCCCAAAAAATTATTATGCCTATTTTATTTGATAACTAAACTCATGTATCACGCAATATAAGAAATTAGTATATATACACATATGATTTTTTTTTCTTTATGATTGGGATAATATAATTTTTGGTTATTTAACTTGGCAATTAGGTCTACTTTAATATTTATACTTTTTTTATCCACATTGATCTTTGAACTTGGAAACTAGATCTATTTTAGCCCCTCAACTTGGATTCTGTTCAATCAAGATTTGATATTATGACCAGTGTTACGGGAGCAAGATGGCATCAAACAAACTGAAAATTGATCGATATACATGTCCCAACAAAGGGGTTGAACTGATTGACCCAAAAACTGCTTGAATTTAGCAAAAATTGAAACTCAAGAAAAAAAATTGACAATTTTTTAATTATTTTAAATTTTAAGAATTTTTAATTAATTATTATTGATAAGACAGTTGAATCGATCAAATTGGATAAATCAAAAATTGATGTTTTAATTATTTATTTAAACATTGAATGTGACATTATCACATTTTAACATATTATCACCTAAAAATTTATATAAAATTTTTAATTTTTAAGTGAAAAAACTTTTATATATTTTTTATTGGATACGTAGTATTACATCTGGTAACAATTATCAGTGGTCACGCAATTACGGATAGAGGAAAGATACCTTAGTTTTATGTTAGCCCTGCAAACTTTTAACATTTTCGACACGGACAAAGTGATATGACGAAAAGAATACACGGAGAAGATAATTTTACTTATCTGTCAAATCAATTTTTTTTTTTTTTTAATATTTATGATGTTTCTTAAATTCCACATTAAGTAGTTGTAGGTATGGTTGTCTGGTACCAAGGATCACCTTGAATGCTAACCGAACTAATTCATTTTTCGTTTTGAAAAAGCTGCAGAGGGTTTTCGACTCAATGAGAGAAATGAAGGCCAGTTAGTGAAATTAAATCGGCGGTTAATTAATCCATTAAACAAAACACCGGGGGGAGGGGAGGTGATGGAGGAATAAAAGGAATGCAGATGTCAAAGCATCATGTTTTACAAACGTGGTCCTTGCTTTATGGCGTTGAGATTCAAGAGATCAAAAAAGGTAAAAAAACAAGTAGCCAAGCATCTCAGTCGGATCCCCCCACCAAAAGCCACATGAAACCAATGCCGAAGATCTTGTATCAGTCGGACCATACGAAAGTTCTGCAAAGGCCTTATGGCAAGTGGCGATTTTGAGCAGTCCTCACTTGCTCAATGCTCCCACTCCCCAGATGCTTTATATTATTGGTTTCTTTTTTTTTTTTTTCCTCTCTTTTTTTCGGGGGTGGTTCGGTGCACACTGTGAAAAGTCAGTACTTTGATACATTATAATTCAAAACCCTTTTTTCCTTTGTTTTTTTTTTTGGCAGAATATTCAATGGAGTTAATTTATTTGCTCTCCACCCATAGTACATTTTGTTTTCGAATGCCTCAAAGGCTCACACCATATAGGCCAGGCCAGTAGACGTGACATCTCTTCAGTCTGATTTCCTCCGTATCCCTATTCTCTTCGCCTCTCTTTTTAATCTTCATGTTGGCCTGACCGGTTTTACACAGCAATAGTAGCAGCTACCTGGTGCTCAGTGTTCACCTTCAAAAATCCTCCTTCTCTGCACCCTGTTCATCACCATCTCCCAAAATCCATAACCTGTTAGCTAGAAGATCCATGGAGGAAGTGTGGAAAGATATTAGTCTGGCTTCTCTAAGTGACCACCCTGTTGATTCCATCCTCTCCACCAGAACCAAGAACCCTAACTTTCCTAGCATGATCCTTCTGGACTTTTTGGCTACACCCATCAATAAAGAACCTCCAACTCCAAGAACATCGGGTGTCTCCTCCAATGACACATCTTCTACTGAAGGACCTGCCCCTTTTGTCCCCGGCACAATATTGAGCTTGAAATCTGGGTTCGGGTCGGCCTGCCGATGCACAGAGAGTGGTGACCCCATGAGGCCAAACCTAGAGCTCAACGCTCGTGTCGGTGTTCCTGCGGCTCCATCTTTTTCTTCTTCTCACAATTCTGGTTTTAGTGGTTTCGGTTCTCCTGAAGCTTTCCCTTCTTTTTGCACAAAAAGGGCTCCTGAAAGTAACGAAAACTCCAACGATCGGCGGCTTAAACGCATGATGAAGAACAGAGAGTCAGCTGCTCGGTCTAGAGCTAGAAAACAGGTGAATCCCTTCCACTCTTCTTTCCCAGAAACCTCACCTGACCTAGTTTTGCAAATTTAGACATTACTGGTGTGATAAGTGTTTCATATGACATTCTTCTATGAGTTCCTTTGATGTTTGAGTGTCTCAGGCATACACTAGCGAGTTGAAGCTTGAAGTTGCTCATTTACAGGAAGAAAATGCTAAGCTTAGAAGGCAGCAAGAGAAGGTGATGTATCAGTTAGGCTTATATATATGTATACATGTATAGAATGGAGCGGTAAATAGTAACTCATTCAACTTGTGCTTGTCCAAAAGCGGAATACAGTTGGTTGATATATATGCATTTGGGTCATGGTTTGGTTTTGCAGATATTGGCAGCTCGAGATCAGGTTCCAAAAAAGAATACTCTAAGTAGAACGTCAACAGCTCCATTCTGAGAAGTAAAGGCAGCCATTTCTTCTTTTAAGTCCATATAGACTGCGCTCTTACACATCCATCTCTCTCAAAATATTCATAAAAGAAAAGCACAAAAAAAACCTCTAGTTTCTATATTTTAGGGTCCCCAATGGGCAAATGGTGGGTGTTACGGTTTTCTGTTTGGTTCTATCTCTAATATAATTCCACTTGAGAATGTATGGTTTGTCGTTTTCTGTTTGCTTTTGTCTCCTACCAATGAGAATAAAGCGGTTAGATGGAAAAAGAAACAAATAAACATTTAAATAGAAAGAAGCATAGTCATAGCTATTTTCCTAATCAAGATGCTACATGATTGTCTGTTCCCTTTTTTTCTAACCTTATCAACTTTTGTTTATTGCCCCTCTCCCCATTTCAAATTTCAATGCTCTTTCTCCCAATCAAATTCGGCCCTACGGAGAGACCCAGCCCTCAGGTCAGCGGCTAATGGATTGCCCGCCCGCACTTCTTGTTCAACCTGTTCATACACTGTTACTGACTTCTATTTTCCCATTTGGTACAAAATCACTGTTTGATGATTATAATTCGCTATGATCATAGAATATTTTTTTCCACAAAAGAAGCTATGCGACAATCCCATGCAAGTGGATGAAGGCTGGCGGCCCCATGGCCTTTGAAATTTCTGCCAATATCCCTTCTGTTGCTTCTGTTTTGTGTTTCTAATTTTTTAGAAGAGTTTAGCCACTGTTTTATTTTTATGTTTCCTTATATTGTTAGTATTTTTTATTTAAATTTAAATTAATAGAATAGAAGGGATTGGTCAGAATTAACTATTTTTATTTAGACTAAAATATGTTATTAGTGACCGCACTTATGGAATTTAAAATTTAGATTTTGTACTAAAAAAAGTTTTTTTTTTTTATTTAAAAATATTAATCTAATCATAAATATCAATATTTTTGTCAAAATTTATCAACTTTACGTACTGATTAGATAATTTTTTCATATGAAGTATGTGATTAATAAAAAAATAAAAATATTAAATCGATAAATTTTAACAAAAAATACAAAAAATGATAAGGATTAAGCTACAATTTTTAAATTAAAAAAAAAGTAGTTTTAAAACATAAGAATTAAATCTTGAATTTTAGATTTTAGATTTAAGAACATATACTAACCTTCACCTTTTAATAAGGTAAACAAGAAAAATAAGAAAGGATAACTCTCACCCACAAATTACTAAAGTTTTTGCATTCTTTATTATAGAAATTCAGGAATGGGGAAGCACTTCAAATATAACACCCATGTTGACATAAGTTTTGTACTAATTGCGAATTATATCATTCATAATTTAATGCTGGTTAATGAATTCATAGTTAAATAGTAAAGTTGTGAAATTTTTGAAATATATTTCGAATTGAGTTATTGTTGAGTGACATGGTTTTTTACTCGCAAGAATACTGTTGCTTGCTTTAGTCATTCATTAGTTATAATTTCATCGCAAGAATTGGCCTAATTATTTGATGTGACATAGTTGTTGCTCCAGGAAACAACACAGGTGACAGGACAAGCCATTGATTATTGAAAATTGACTGTCTTGATGATGAGCTTCATTTTTTCCTTCAAACTTTGTCCTTTTCTGAATGAAACGTTGTTTTATGTACTTTCAAATAAATAATTTAATATAAAATTTCGAATTTTTATTTGTCAGATAATTATAATTAAATAATATATCATATAATCAACAATATTAAATCACATTACATTTTTAAAAACAAACACCGACGATATTATTAAAAGATAAGTCACGGGCTTAAATATAAGCTTAAAATTCAAAAATAATACATCATATAATATAACAATATGAAATATGAAAGCAAAAAAAAGGGTTGAGAATATAAAAAAAAAAAAAAAACGTGAATAGACATATTAATTGGAGAAATGGTTGTATCTATTGGCTTTCAAAAGATACCTTTTCAAATTCAAATATTGGTTTTTATTGGGTGGGATTTTTCTTTTTAAAGAAGAAGCTAAATACAATTAGTTATAGTAAGCTTTATTATGTTCGCCAATAGTTTCTTGTAGTAATTTCATAGTAATTTGTTTGGGTGGACTATCGTAAATGCGTAATTTAATTGGATCATAACCGCCTAAAGTTAGCATATTAGCTGAACGTGGAACATACAGTACCTTAATATTCAATCCCTTACTATCTAATGTCTAATAATTTGCAGCAAACTCAACTTGACTTTCTCCGCTGTGAGTACGCCATAAATAGATGTCTAATATTATGTTGGTATAATCCAATTTTGAGTGAAATTTACTAAAACAATATTTTTTTAAAAAAGTTTTTTATTCATTCTAATTTACAACAGTTTAATAGTCGTTTGGTTTAAAAATACTTTTTTTTTTTTAAAATTTTGATTGGATGTCGAATTCATTAATTTAAATATTCTACACCTAAAAACATAATTAAATTTGTAATCAGGAAAATAGGATTAAATCCACGAAGACTAGATATTTGATTACCAAACTTGTCATGTCCAAAATTTTTGCCGAGTTGCAAGAAAAAAAAATTGTTACCAAAATCATGATATATATAAATATAAAAACTATAATATTTTAATAATGTTAATTAGTCACATTTAGATCGTATTCTTACAATCATAATTTCATTTTGTTAAATATTATTTTTATTTAATAAAAATAATTAATATAAATTTATATATAATTTAAATATTTTATTGAAACAATATATTAACAAATTAGTAGTAGAACTAATTTTACTAAATTTTAAAATAATAGATTGTTATAGAGAATTAATATAGTAAAAAAAATGTAGCTATTGTTAATTTTACTAAATTTTGAGATAATAGGTTGATACAGGGAACTAACATGGTAAAAAGTTGTACTTTATACTTTATGGTTGTTAATATTATAGATGAAAAGTTATTATGGAAGATACAAATAAATCATAAAAAAAATGATTTTACAATAAATTTGACTATTATAATAAAATGTTATTATAAAGGGTGACTACTATTAATGGGATTGTCCACACAAATTTCGTGTTAAAAATTGAGTAGAAATATTTGGAATCAAATTTCACTGGAAGCAGCTTTCGGAAAATGGTTTCTAAAAGATTGATTGATTTTCTGAACAAGTTGATATTTTTTGGTGTTTGGATGATTATTCGTAAAACATTTTTTGATGTTTGACAAATTTTCCTGACATTATTTTCTAAAAGTTATTTTTAATGAAATAAACTGTAACAACCCGTCTTTCAGTAGTGTTGAAAACGTTGATTTTAAAAACCTATTCCGTAAATATTATTATCTAATATTTTTGAGGTTAGTATAAAATTTAATTGATGTTTGGTCCTTTAATTCTGTTAATTGAATAGTTAATTAAGGTACAATAATTAACCAAAAGACGAATTCAACAATTGGACACTTTTTAATTCACCGAACGGCTGCGGGTGACCATTGTATTCCACCCAAATTTGTTAATTGCGTTTAAGCTTAATTAAGTAAAGATTAATTAACTATTGATTAATGTATAAAAGACATAAGTTAAAATAAACATAAACATTTCATGCTCTCTTCTTCAAAACTCACGAACAAAGGAAAGGAAAAATGGTTTTGGAAGCTCAAACTTTTTGTCAAAATTAGGTACGTTGAATTTAGTTTTTATTTATTTATAATTTTTATGTTTTTTAAGTAATGAGAATTTGATTTAGCTAGCTTATGTATCAATTTGTAAAATTGTTAAAGTTTCTAAAAGTTTTCATTGATGAATGCTTGATGAAATTGGTACTAAATTATTAAATTTTAAGCTTAGAAATGAAAAATGACTAGTTTGTAAAGTATAATTGTTAGTTTCTGAATATAGTGACTATAGTGCATAAATTTCAAAATTGATGTTAAATTTCTATAAATATAGATAATAGAGGGTTGTAGAAGGATGAAATTGAGATCGATTTCGAAATCAAAACTTAAAATTGAAAGTTATGACAATTTCGATTCTAGGGACTAAATTGAATAAAATCTAAAATTTTAGAGAGCATTCAAAAGATAAAATTGAACTGACTCATGCATAATAGGGGATATTATAAACTGTTTGAAATTAATAAACTGAACCGAATTTTTGTATAGATCGAGAATTGAACCGAATCAAGGATAACTGCGAAAAAGATAAAATTTCTGATTAGTCCTTACGTTTCAACTTGTCTGTTAATTTAGTCATGTAAGTTCATAGGGTGTAGTTAATATGTTATTATTAATTAATTTTAAACTATACATTTCATTATTTATTGTATATTATTTTTAAATATTTATATTTTAAATTTATTATTTTTATGTTCGTACATGTATAATAAAATTTCTAGTAATAATAAAACAATAACAAAAGTTGATTTTGGCAACCGATCAACATCCATATAACCGATCTCCAAGGGAACCCTCAAAATTTGGGGCCACGCTAAATAAGCAGCAAAAAAAAAAAAAAAAAAAAAAAAAAAAAAAAAAGGGAACTTGGCTTGGAGAATTAAAAAGCAGAACCAAAGTAGTTAGAGGGCCAAAAAGGAAAAACAGGAAAATGAAAAGAAAGGAAAGCGATGCAGCTTCGGGAATGGATCTTTGCATTTATATACATTAATATGGCTGCATGAGAATGTTTATATGTTCACACGTCGAAACTAGGGAGGTTGACAGGTGCTCAACACTCTAAAATGGGTAATTTTTTTATTTAAAATTTTAAAAATTTTAAAAATTTTAAAATAATAAAATTAAAATTTCACTTTCGTCTCTCTAGAAATATAAAAATTTAATTTAATTTTTTAAAATTTATAAAGATATAAGTTATTAAAATGGTAAAATTATATTTTTACTATCGTAAAAATTACAATTTAATTTCGGTCCACTTTAAAAAAATTATAATTTCACCCCATATATACCAAATAAAAAAGTTTTTTAAAATTTAAGGAAATAGATGGATTTTTGAGAGATAGTGTGAAAGCGCTTTCTGCACAGGTGGCAGTGGCAGGAAAGCGCGCCTAGTTAGACATGCTTTCCCTTTAAATCTCATGTTTTGACTTTTTTAACATAATTTGTTTGGTTATATGATTAAATGTTAATGGTTTTGCCTTTGAATTTCATGTTCGATTCATCTCCCACTTATATTTATATTTTTATTTCATGTTGTTTTAAATTTTTTATTATTTTTAATTAATGTTTTTAACATATTATCTCCCTTGGTTAAATAATAATGATTTCATCTTTGAATCTCTGGTTTAATTCCTCCTCTTCTAAAAACATTTGTAATTTTTATTTCATGCTTTTTTTTTAATTAATAAATATATTGTTTTCAATTTTTTTATTTTTAATTCATCTTTTTAATTAATATATCTTTTATTAATAATATTATAAAGAAAAATACATCAAAAGATATTTTTATTATAATTAGCTGATTTTTATATTATATATAAAAGAGTTATTAATTTTAAATAATTTTATTATATAATTACATATTTATTAGTTGATTTTATGAATAAAAGATAAATTAAATGAAAAATAATTAAAAATAAAAAATTTAAAAAATATATATTTATTAATTAAAAAAATGAAATAAAAATTATAAATATGTTTAGAAGAGTAGGAATTGAATCTAAGATCCAAGGATAAAATTATTATTATACTGTATGAAATAAAAAATATAAATGTGAGTATAAAAAAATCAAACTTAAGATTTAAAGACAAAAAACTATTAACATTTAACCATCTGACAAAAAAAAAAAGTCAAAAAATGAGATATAAAGGGAAAATACGTTCAGCTAGGCATGCTTTCCTACCATTTATGTAAGACCTGCTTTCACACTTTTTCTAAAATTTGCCTATTTCTCTAAATTTTTTTTTTAAAAAAATTGACATATATGGCTAATTTAGCTTTACTATTTATTAAATGTATTTTTATACTTATATATATATACACATGTGATAAGATTTTTAATAAAATATAACAAGCTTATTTGTTTACAAAGTGATTTTAAAGATGTGTGTACGAAATTAAATGACATCATCCTTATAAACAGAGGTTGTGGGTGCTAATATCTTTCAAAATTGTTTGATCTTTTCTCATAAAAGATATGTTTTATCCTTATAAATTGAGGTTGTTGGTTTAAACTTTGGAAGGGATATTACTAAACTTCCGGCATAAAAAGTAAAAAAGAACTGTTTTTCCAGGTGAGCAATTAAACTGAATAAAGAAAATTGATCACGATACCATGTTTTCTTTTTAAAATTCATCGTCTAGAAATAGTTACGAGTAGGACAAACACCTTTACTATTTAGATGCTGACTACATATAGAAGTATATTATCTCGCTCTACTATTGAGCTCTTAATTCCCAAACCAATCATGGCCCCTGGCCCCTGCTTACCACCGCACTTTGGGTGGACAAAACTATTTGCTGATTCGAAGTGCGTGCATACACGACTTCCAGTTCTTCACTAGACTAGGTGGATAAAACCCATTTTGAGCCACTTTCAGATTCTCAGTTGACAATACCATGAAGCCCCTTATTACCTTTATTTTCAGTTTGACGTTTTTTTTCTTCTGTGTCTCTCTATTTCCAGAACCTTCTGGAGCAGCTGCCGCACACAACGATGGTGTTTACATTGTTTACATGGGCGCACCGGCTTCGCTTAAGGGTTCATTAAAGGATGATCATGCTCAACTCCTAGATTCATTGTTAAAACGGTGAATACATACTTTCTACCCTCTCTTTTTTTTTTTTCCCCTTTATATTTGAATTAGTTACGGATCCCATCCCCTTTGCCATTGATGCTTCATCATGTGCTCAGGAAACAGGATGCCCTGATACACAACTACAAAAATGGTTTCTCTGGGTTTGCAGCACATCTATCAGCTGAAGAGGCTTGTTCAATTGCTGAGAAACCAGGAGTTGTATCAATCTTCCCCGACCCTGTGTTACAACTCCATACTACCCGATCATGGGATTTCTTGAAGTATGAAACTTCAGTGATGATTGAATCAAATCCGAGCTCAGATTCAAACTCAATGGATGCCATCATTGGCATCCTAGATACATGTGAAACTTTTCACCCATATATAGAAATGAGTATCACATCACGATGCCTCATTTTTGTTGTTTTAATGTTTGCTATCACGCAATTCGCATGGCAATTTTCACTTTTAAAATTTATATTTACTAACTTGAAGCAATTCAAGGAAATAGGAATTTGGCCAGAGTCGGAGAGTTTTAACGACGAGACCATGGGTCCAATTCCGTTAAGATGGAACGGTACTTGCGCCAACGGACAGGATTCCAGCACCTTCAACTGCAACAAGTATCCTTGTAACACCCCTAACCCGTGTCTGTCGTCGGACTAGGGTTACGAGGCATTACCGGACAATACACATTTCAGCATGGTCATATATTGCAATTCATGCACAATGCCATATCAACTTCTTTACCATACGGTCATTCGATTCAATTATGCACAAAGTGTTACTAACTTCTTTACAATCAATTTTAAACTCGAATAGTAACCATCTACTCAATCATATAATTTACATTCGGTCATATGAAACACATGACCAACAAAATCATATCAAGATTATTTAACCCTTTCACATATACAGAACATTTTTATTAATTTACCTTATTAGTATCATTTATCAATTCACAAATGCAAAATGTAGCATGTATCAACCTTACCAAAATGAGCCAATCATAAGCCATACATATCACTACTCAATGCTGAATTTATATAACCAAACACCACATGTTTAAATACCATAAAGACATACTTCCAAAATAGACTTATAACAAAACCGAATATATACCAACATTAACATTACAATCAAGCTATTTTCGCATGGCTATACATACACAAATCAGAATAAACCATATTAAAACTAGCCTATACATGTCACATAACCAAAACTCAAAGATTTTATTTACCGAAACAATAACCGGATAGTGTGATAAGGCCTCCTGCGACTTCCAACCCGAGCAAATCTCTGAAAATCTATAAATATTGGACAAACGCACAGAGTAAGCTTTGAAAGCTTAGTAAGTTGGTATATTAATAATAATAAGCAATTTAATTAGTAATATAACCCATTTCTCAATAAATATGCTCAAGGAATTAGAATCAATATTCACATGATTTCACCTTTTTCTTAAGTTCAGCTTAGGCTGTTTTTCTGAGTCACAATCACTGATTTAATTATTTCATAAGCTACAGAACTTGAAATTAAGTTCCGTGAATTTTCCCTGAAATTAGACCCATATACCTTCTTGCCATAAAATTTCCAGAATTTTTGGTCTGGCCAATCAATACCAGATTATTCTTAAAGTTTCCCTTATTTCACTATTCAATGGTTCTGACCTATCTTTACAAAAAACTCAGTTATCTCATTGTAAAGAATTCAAATAATGTTCTCGTTTATTTCAATAAAAATAGACTCATTAATAATTCTAAGCATATAAACCATGCTCCATAATTATTTTTATACAATTTATAATGATTTTTCCAAGTCAGAACAGGGGATCACGTAATCATTCTGAACCAGTCATACAAAAATTTAAATATCTCAAAATATACAAATCATTTGCTTGCTCTGTTTCTTTTATATAAAAATAGACTCAATGAGCTTTCAATCCATATCTCCTTCACTTTCTAATTCAATTTCCACTATTTTCGGTGATTTTTCAAAAGCACATAATTGCAGTTGTCCAGTACTGTTTTAATGAAAATTTCACTTTTTCATAATTTCCATGTATTCACTTTCATTTTTTACACATATGCACAAAAACATAGTATAACTTAGCATATAATTATCATTTGATCATAGGCACATCTCACTCATTTGCATCCTTACATTTGATGCATCATGACCCAAACACTTTATTCAACATATAAATCATACAATAACAATTTCATACGCATACCTGTATTATTTGATCATACGATTTCCTACTTAATTTCATACTTGCACTTCACTTATACAAACGATTTCATTTTCACACTTACACATATAAATGCATCAATTACAAAGTTCACTTGCACATTATTATCACATGATTAAATCCTTTTCACATTCAATCACTTTTCATTATATCAATTCAATACCCGTTCATTTTAACTCATTTAACACATTTGATTACTTTTACCGTTGCTCACGTAAAATTTGCTAGGCATAAGGCATAATATAATACACCGGCACAGAGCCTGCTAGGCATAAAGCCTGATTAGGCATAAAGCCTGATATCATACACCGGCACAAAGCCTGCTAGGCATAAAGCTCGATATCACTGATACAAAGTCATCTTACACATAATTCATATATCGGAAATCTTAACTAATCCTTAAGGTTCATACGAAGCTTTTCAAACATCCTATCTCAATTGAATCGAACTTATTCCCAAATCTCATAAACATTTATACATTTGGCTAAATCAAATAGAAATTCATATATTTATTTCTACATGTATACTTCACATTTTATAAAATTTAGTACGTCTTTTTGCTTATAAACTTACTTGCTCAATAACCACATAATTATGAGGTCTTATAAATATAAATTTGAAAATAGATCACCGGTATAAAACATGCTAGGCATCAGCCTGAATCACACACCGGCACTAGGCCTGCTAGACCTGAGGTCTGATATTCAATCACCAGCAATAAGCCTGCAAGGCACAAAGCCCGATTAAGTTCACCAGCACAAGGCTTGCTAGGCCCACAGCCTAAATAACGATACTTTTAAGCTGTCTCACACACATATTTAATATATCGAACCTTTTATACACTTCATAATCTTTGTACGAACATTCAAATATCACATCTCAATCGAACAAACTTAAACATACTAAATTCTAGGTTTATTCACATTCGGCTATTCATTATTAATTCCACAATTTCCAATTCAGCATATTCCTAAGTTACATACATAATTTACAATGTTTCATAACATTTAATTCAACATAATTCAATTAATTCACTAATTTAGCTTTCAAATATAAATTACAATATTATTGCATTATTATTAACACACCAGCTTACCTCGAATGCCGAAACGACTAATTTTCCCAACTTAGCCCACAACTTCATTCTTCCCCGATCTTAGTCCAAATTTCATAATTTCTTGATCTAACATGTCAAATAACAGTCATTTAACATATTTTATCAACACACTAGTCAATTCAATTCACATATCAAATTTTGGCAAATTTACAATTTTGCCCCCTAACTTTTCAAAAATTACAGTTTTACCCCTAGGCTCGTAAATTAAACTTTATTCCTTTTTCTTATGTTTTATGACATGCTGAACATTTTTCCCTTCTATACTAACTTCAAATTCTTAGCATAACACACACTTATGAACAATAATAACTTTTACCGATTAGCTCGTTTTCACCGAAAATCACTTAGTAAAAATTGTTCCTCTACTCATTAACATGCATAATCTACCATCAAACATCACAAAACACAAATTTTCATCAATGGCCGAACTCCAAATATGCATCAAAATCAGAAATTTTAGCATGAGTCGGATAGTATTCGAAGCAACAATCTCAAAAACATAAAAATTAACAAAAACCAAACTCAATCACATACCTAATCAAGCTTACAAAGGGCCGAATATTTGAGAGCTTAAGCTTCTTTCTTTTCTTCTTTAGTTTCGGTGATAACAAGAAAAATAAAAGATGAACATGCCACTTTTTCTTTTATGTTTTCATTATAATATGTTTATAATATAATATAAGTACTATTATTATAATTTAACATATAAAACTAATAATAAAATACATAATGGAAGCATTGTGCCATCCACTAACATACCAAATGGCTAATTTGCAACTTAAATCCACATAATAAAGAAGACAAGTCAATTTAACCTCCCAATTTAATAAAATGCTATTTTTACCACTTTTGCAATTTTAGTCCTTTTTTCTTAAATTGAACACACAAACAGATAAATTAACCCACAATATTCTAACACATGCTCAAACATATATCATAGATATCAAATATAATATAAAAATATTTTTTAACTCGGATTCGTGGTTCCGAAACTACCGTTCCGATTAGGGCCAAAATCAGGCTATTACAATCCTCTTACCCATATGACTAAACTATTACCACAGTTTTATTGTTGTCGCAATTAAGGTTTGTTTTGCAACAGAAAGATAATTGGAGCAAGATCGTACGGTGCTGGCGAAATCAAGTCCCGTACGCCAAGGGATATGATGGGGCACGGCACTCATGTGGCGTCCATTGCGGCTGGAGTTGAGGTCAAGGATGTATCTTACTATGGACTGGCGGCTGGGACGGCCAAGGGTGGATCCCCGGGGTCAAGATTAGCTATATATCAAGTATTTTCCTCTCAAAACGGAAGCCATAGATCCACTGTATTAGCAGCATTTGATGATGCGATTGCTGATCGGGTTGATGTGCTATCACTGTCATTTGGATCATCGTCATTTCTAGAGCAAGAATTTATAAACGATCCCATTGCCCTTGGAGCATTCCATGCGGTGCAGAATGGGATTACTGTGGTTTGCTCTGCGGGAAACGATGGACCGAACCCTGGTTCGGTTGTGAACTCTGCACCTTGGATCTTAACTGTAGCCGCTAGCACGATTGACCGGGTTTTTGAGTCTGATGTTGTCCTGGGGAACAATAAAGTAATTAAGGTAATCACATTCTCCTTGGACCCTTTTCTGGACTTCTGATGTTGTCGGATTTGGTCATGCATCTTCTTACTGATATGCAGGGCACATGTATTAATTTCGCCAACATTCAAAATTCTCCTGTGTACCCAATTATATATGCAAAATCAGCCAAGAAAAGTGGAGTAGACGAAAATGCAACAAGGTGCCTAATAATTGAAGAAAAATTGTTCAAGCAATTTGCACCCTAAATGATCGGTTATTCCGTGTTCTGTTGTTCAGGAACTGCGAACCAAATTCGATGGACCAAGAAATTATCAAAGGAAAGATTGTTGTCTGTGACAATGAAGATTCATTGTATCCACAGAGAAAGAAACAAGATGAAGTGAAGAAACTTGGAGGTATTGGGGTAATCTTGATTGACGATGAACTAAGAGGCGTCGTATTCAATTTCGGTACATTTCCAATGACTGTGATCAGTTCAAAAGATGGTGCTAAGGTTCTCTCCTACATCAACTCAACAAAGTAATACAGCTACTCATCTCAAATGGAACTCAAGACTGAATTTAATTCAATGTTGCAATCTACTTACCATTTTCCTGTTTTGAGATTTGTAGAAATCCAGTTGCCACGATCTTGCCTACGACAGCACCAACAAATTATAAACCGGCACCTACTATAGCATATTTCTCATCTAGAGGCCCTTCGACCATCCCAAAGAATATTCTCAAGGCAAATCCTTCTGTCTTGTTTCACAACACTTTGTTTCTTCCTAAGCTAATATTGATAAAGCTATACCAAATGGGTTGCATGTCGCAGCCTGATATCGCAGCACCTGGAGTGAATATTCTTGCAGCATGGATAGGGAATGACACGGTTCAGACACTAAAAGGCAAAGACCCGCCACTGTATAATGTGCTCTCAGGAACTTCCATGGCATGTCCTCATGTTTTCGGGATTGCCGCAGCAGTTAAATCAAGAAACCCTACATGGAGTCCCTCCGCAATCAGGTCAGCCATTATGACAACAGGTGAGGAACTCAAAATGCAAATTTAGGCTTGCATTTACATGGTAACGTCTGGAACTTTTGACTAAGCTATGAGTCTATGACTGCTTTCAACCAATTTACAGCGGCTCAAACAAATAATATGAAAGCCCCAATTACGACCGAGAAAGGTACAGCAGCAACGCCTTATGATTTTGGTGCAGGAGAAGTAAGCACCACAGGACCATTGCAACCTGGCCTAGTTTACGATACTACTGCTATTGACTACTTGAATTTCCTATGCTACCATGGTTATAATATAGCTACGATAAAAATTATGGCCAACACTATCCCAGATGGGTTTACATGCCCAGAGGAGTCAAGCATTGATCTTATATCCAACATCAATTATCCATCAATAGCGATTTCCAATTTCGATGAAAAAGCAGGCAGGAGAGTGAACAAAACCCTTACAAACGTTGCCGGATATGCCAAAATGAAAGATGCTAAAACAGTGTATAACATAAGCATTGATGCACCTCCAGGTCTTGATGTTCAAGTGGTCCCAGATAAACTGCACTTCAGTAAAATTGATGAAAAGCCATCGAATCAAGTTAATTTCTCAGCCGCAAACCCACTCAAAGAAGATGTATTTGGATCCATAACATGGTCGAACAGAAAATACAAAGTCAGAAGTACATTTGCTATAAGCAGTAAAAGTGGTAGCGTAGCGTTGGATAAAAAATAGCAGGATCGACAAGTTCTGAGTTGCACTGTAATAAACATGAATCGAAGCTCTTTAACTTGACTTTAAGCAGGATCTCTGTTTTCCTACATGTTCCACTTCAATGTAGCAACGCATCCAGAAATACAGGCTGACAATTAATGAAGAAGAAAATATTATAAGCAGTAAAAGTGGTAGCGTAGCGTTGGATAAAAAATAGCAGGATCGACAAGTTCTGAGTTGCACTGTAATAAACATGAATCGAAGCTCTTTAACTTGACTTTAAGCAGGATCTCTGTTTTCCTACATGTTCCACTTCAATGTAGCAACGCATCCAGAAATACAGGCTGACAATTAATGAAGAAGAAAATATTAAAATTAAAACGACCGGACGAAACATAAGAGTTGAAGAAGGCCAGTAAAAACAGAGAGGAAGAACAACCCCATGCATATTGAAAATTTTAAAAAAAGAAAACGAAATAAAGGAAGAAAGCTATGTTCAATTCAATTGAGATTGTTCACTCGAAGGTTCACTGATTCTGGCCACGAACTTCCTCCTCTTCTTCCGGTGTAAAATCATTCTTATTATTTAGAAATGGGCCGCTCTGAAAGATGCCATTATCTGCCATACCAGCCAGCAATGTTAACCTCGCCAGTAATATAAGACAGCTCATCAGCCCAATTCAATCTACCTAAAATTAGCTCTTGTAAATACAAACTAGATGTTTTTTTTTTGTTAATGATTAACAAAAATTCTTTCCTATTTGATTACATAATATTGACACCTCAACGGTGCCAGTGCCACAGCACCCTTTGTCCACAATCTCAAACCCTGAAATATGTTAAAGATTTTAAATTTGGTGAAGTCATAAACAAAAATTCACAGCTTAAAAGTAAAAAAAAAAATATGATAATTTTGCCCTGATACAACTATGTATAAACTTGTAGCCAACATGGATTTTGTTCCTTCTTCTCATGCAATTGCTGTCAACTTTTCTTTGTATTCTTTGAACTGCAGCAGTTGATCCGACATTGATGAAACCAACTGATTCACCAGAGATAAAAGAGAGGAAAATGAGATATAAGTTTGAATAAGAATATCTTTGTTTTGGTGGAAATTAAAGTGTTGGGACCTGTAATTTGGGCGTTAATGGATCATATCCTGATCCTCCAGTAGCAAAGCTTACACCCGTTAGTAAATATTGAGGCTGCAATAATGGGTCCAAATATGCTGGCAATACGTCCTTAATTCCCAACTGTTCAACTGGAAGAACAATAAATATCCCACAGTAAAATCAGTAAATATAGACATCCTTTCTTTCACCAATTTAACTACTTCATATGTAATTTGGTAGCAACATTGTAATGACCAGCATCTACTTATTAATGAACTTACAAAATATGAAAAATTAATTACTTAGTTAGCTTTAGTGGAAGATACTTGTTAAATAAAAAAAAATTGTTGTAGCAGTAAAAATTTGTCTAACAAATAATTAGAATATCCCAAATATGATTAATCACTGCACAGCTAAACTATAATTTTTCAGTTGATTTTCTTGAGAAGACCCCAGCTTTGGCGTTGCAGCCTGTAAGCAGCAGTTAATTATAATAGCAATGATGGAGACTTAAATATTTAGTTGTATGAGCTTCATCAGGCAATGATGAATCTGCTTTGAAGTTTGGACTCATATGAACTTTACAGATAAATAGAAAAATGGCAGAATTTAGATCCCCCAAGCATCAAGGAGGAAATAATCTTTGTCAATCCATACGTGAATTGGATGGGACTGCCGTACGATCGACAAGTTGGATCAACCACTTTGGGCTCTTGTCAGAGACGGTCCATTTGATGATGAGAAAAAGCGTGGCAACCTTGGGTTCATAAAATCTCTCCCCAAATTTCGCCACTAAAACGTCAATGGATGAATTAATTACATATATTTTACTTTAATTTCTAAAGCAACTTTTTGTGCATATTACGGCAATTTTCCGTCTTTCATAAATTCATTTCAATTTCAACCACTTTAAACTTCTAAAAAATAGTGTATTTTGACATATATATATATATATACACTAACGAAAATTAAACTTTAAATGTTTAAAGAAAGGGGTTGGCTAAAAAAACACCCTCAACATACTAAAAAAACACCCTAATAAATAACACACATTTACTATAATTAATAATTAGTTATTAATTAATGTTATTTTACTTTATTGATTGGTTAGTAATTAACATCTTTCTACTGTAATGATTAAGAACTAATTATCACATCTCCACTCACTTTTTTATCTCATTTAATTGTTAAACGTATTCTTATTATTGTATTATTATTAAATATTATAAGTATTATTATTGTATTATTATTAAAGATATAAGTATTATTATTCAACATATTTTTTTATATTATAGGATTATTGTTAAACATATATATGAATACATAAATACAAAAATATGAGCAAAATGCTAAAATATAATAAATTAATATTATTCAACAATAATCCTCTATAGTTATAACAGGTGTTTTGAGATTACAAAGTTTCAGTTGTCTATAAAATTCCAGACGTGACATATACATGGTTTGCCATCCAGCTGTAGACGGGGCTTTATGGCGGATCCAATAAGCCGAAATGGTAGGCATTGGGTAATCTCCTTCTAATTGTACCATCACATTATGATTATCATATACATGTGCAATTGTAATAGCATGATGGTATTGAAAATGTTCCGGACCTCTCCAAAGAGGAAAGAAAGTTATGTCACCTCGCTTGGTTAAATAATTGAGGATCACCCCAAACCTGTTGGCAATTAGGACACCTGTCATAGGCATAACCATCCAGTGTTCTACTGGTGCAGGCGATTGTGAGAAACATAGTGAATTACGTAATTCATCGATTCCATCAGTGAAAACTCTAGCATAGACATCATATGAACTCAATAACTCGTCTAGCAGTTGATGTCGAACATAGAGCCACTGATCTTCGCCATAACCAAGACAAACGGATATTGCTCGGAATCCGCAATTTCCATCACCCCTGACATATTGTACATGTGTGATGTAAGGGTGGAACATATCTGGAATTTCTTTCATTAGTGGATGAGTGTCACATGATTCAGGCATCTGGTTTAAGTCTATGAAGTTTGAAACTTGCTCTGATGGCTCCTGGTTTAAGTCTGGAATTTCGGTTACGTATGAACTATGTCTTGCAGGTTCTTTGTTCAACTCTACCAGATCCAACCCAACAGATTTTGACGTGGTTGAATGGCTACGTCTTCTGGGAGCTTAACTTATAGAATCGACTCGTTTTTGTTGTTGTTTCTT